>OX941083.1:64109450-64805700 GCA_954870635.1 Arctium minus
AGTATTCAGTGTGATTTAAATCCAAAGTCACTGCATATACTCCACTAGTTTCATATAGAGTCCACTTGTTGACTGATTTGAACACATTCTTGATCACATGCTCTACTTCATCAGGCTTGAACATCATATACAGATACTCCATCACCAGTTTTGTAAGTGAAATCCCTGAAGCCTTCAGTATATCTGCATACAACTTTATTCCTATCTCAAACATTTCTTCAATATCTGACCTAGAGCATGTTCTGACAATCTTGACCCAAGTGTTGAATACCTCATATTTATCATCCTTCCTCTTGAGTCTAATGTACTCCTTTCCATCCAATGTCAATGTATCCCAGTGAATAACTTCAGGAGGCTTTATACCAACAGGTTCTGCTGAAATTGGTTCAGGAACTTTGTCCATCACTACCATGTACATCTTTAAATCATCAGTACTTGAAGATTCTTTCTTTTCAGATGACTCAGGTACCCCTTCTTCTTCAACCACCTTATCAGCCTCTTCTTCAGCTATTCTAGGCTTCTTGATTGACTTTCTCCTTGCCATCATCTTGGTTCTCTTTAAAGTCCTTAGACTTTCTCCCAGAGTAGCTTCTCTCTTTGATGGTGTTTCCTGCTCATCTGGAAAGGGCTTTTGTATCAGAAAATCATTACTTTCTTTCATCCTCTTCTCCATCTCCACCCTTGCAGTTTCATTCCCCTGCAGCTTTAACATCTCTGAATCATACAGCTCTTTAATCTTCTCAAAAGACATTTTGGAGAACATCTCCTTTTTGACTCCTACAGCACCTTTGAGAAATATAATCATCTTGTTTCTCTCTTGGGTACCTAGGAATGTCTTTGAGGGTTTTCTCTTCTTTGTAGCTGCTTTTACTACCACTGATTTCTTCAGAATTTCAGCTTTCTTCTGTGCAATTTCAGTTGCCAGGCTTTGTTGATAGGCTGCATTTAGTTTAGCAGCTAGAACCTTTGCCATTTCCCTGTCCTTTTCAACCTGAACTCTTTCTTCCTTTTCAATATCCTCTTGCATCTTCCTGGCTAAGGCTTCATCTGATTCAACCAACCTTTGCTTCTTGACTGGTTGATCAGATTCCACCATCTTTGCTTTTCCTTTGTCTTTGTTCATTGCCTTCTTACTGTTATCTTTCTTGATCACTTCACCTTGTTCTTTGATGATTACTCCTTTGGTCTTTGAAGTGACCTTGGGAGTATCATTCTTGGCTTTAAGTAAGGTTTCTGCAATCTCAAGATCTGTTAATACTTCTTTCACTGTTTCTGCTGCTTTATTTATGTCAGCAGTAGTAACCGTTTCTGCTGCTTCTTGTGTTTCTATTGGCACTGAATCTCTTTCTGTTTCTGCTTCCTGCTCCCCCTCAACATCAAATTTCTCTCCATCAAGCTCCCCCTCTCTTGTGGCTTCTTCCATGTTGATCTCCCCCTTTTTGGGAGCATCATTCCTAGATTGCCTTCTCCTTAACATAAATTGTCTCTTCTTCTTTTTCTGTACAAGCTTCATCACCAATTTCTTGAGTTTGGTAATCTGTATTTGTTGGGACAAGATTACCAATTTCATTTCTTCTATTTCTTTGCCTTGTTTGAGAACATCTTGGTTGATGTTGCCCATTGTTTCCATCAATTCATAGTAAGTATATCTGTCCTCACCCTCTCCAGAAGTGTTACCCTCTTTTGAAGGATCATTGGATCTTTTTGTAGTGAAAGTCTTCTGCCTAGCAGAAGCACTATCCACCCCCTTGGTTTCTTGGCACCAGGGACCTTTGAATGATTGCTCATTCAAAGTTGCCATGGGTGAGGTCTTATTTATGGTACCACTGTCCTTCTCTGTGCTAGCAGAAGTAGTGGCAGCCTCAGTACCCATATGCTCTACCTCCTCCTCAGAGAGCACCTCCTTTGGGTTGGGAGACACCCTTGTGGATTCCCTTTGGATATTCTCTACTGGTGAGTGCTCCAATAGAGGGCTTAAAGGCTGAGTGGGTGATGGTACAAGAAGGGAAGGAGCCTTTTTACCTGTTTTCTTTGATAAGTTTGGGTGATTGGTGAAGTTGGTTTGTCAAGAAGAGACTAAGGAATTGATTTAGAGAGGGAAGGTTGGGATTGGCTAGCAGTGGGTTGGTCTAATGGGGTCCTTGACCCTGCTACCATACCTTCATTGGTTTGGGACACCACCATCATTGTAGAGAACAATGGGGTGTCAACTCCTTCCGAGTCCCTAGCAGATCTTCTCATATTTGAGAAAACCTTGCCTTTGGGGGGTTTAGGTACATATACCCCAACAGATTGAGGTATATCCGACAATTCATGAGTAATAACTTTTTGGACAAACCTGGGGTACATAAAGAAGCTCTTTTTGTTTCCCATGTTTGAGACAAGATCACTGAAAATCATTTTAGAAAAGTTATACTTTCTGGCAGTGGCCAAGCACACCAAAGCATAAGCAATGGTGCTGCTGAACTCACTCCATCCAGTAGTCTTTTTGGAGATACAGTGCATAAGAGTATGGACAAAGAAACGCCATTGGGGTGAAAATTTGGCTTTTGAGAATTTGAATACACCCAATGGGCCTCCATACCCCATTCTTGTAAGATTGGAGAACAGTTCATCGTTTGGGATAGAAGTTATACCAGAGGCATCGTCTAGACGTAGACTGATGCGAATAACCTCTTCAGTAACTGTTAGTGATTGTTCACAGATTCTTGTCTTGATCATTTGCACACCATTCTCAGCAACAATGGTGGCATTAGCCCAGAACTGCCTTTGATGCTCGATATAGATTGTAGGAGATACAGTAAGAGCATGAGCAATATGGCTTGACTTGAGGAAATCCACAATCTGATGAAATCCTGCAGCTTGCTTTGGCTTTTGTAGCATCGCGATCTCATTGTGCTCGTCGATGAATGCCATGGATGCCATTGATCTTAGTGAACAACGTGCCTGAAAGCTTCGAACCCATAGTCCAACATTTGATTCTGAATCCATAAGACTTGAGAACAGCAACTTGCAGCTGCTATGTACTCTGCCTCTGTTGTAGATGTGGACACTGTGGTTTGTTTCTTGCACTGCCATGAAACTAGTCTAGCACCCAAAAACTGACATCCTCCAGAAGTAGATTTTCTGTCCAAGTTTGCCCCACCTAAATCACTGTCTGAGTATGCTATTAGGTCAAAGGGTGAGTCATGAGGATACCAAAGTCCCAATCTGGGTTGCCCTTTGAGATATCTGAATATCCTCTCAACAGCTTGAAAGTGAGATTGCTTTGGCCTAACTTGGAATCTTGCACATACACAGACTGGAAACATTATATCTGGCCTTGATGCTGTGAGATACATGAGAGAGCCAATCATGGATCTATAATGATGCACATCCATGTCCTCCCCCTCAAGATCTGCTGTTATCTGCTTGTGTGTTTCCATAGGTGTGCTGGCAGGTTTTGACTCTGAGAAACCAAACTTGGTTAGAATGTCCTGCACATACTTGGATTGACAGATGAAGATGCCATCTGACTTCTGTTGAACTTGGAGTCCAAGGAAGAAAGTAAGTTCCCCCATGGAACTCATTTTGAACCTTTGATGCATTAGATCCTCAAACTCCTTGCACATGTTGTCTCTTGTAGATCCAAAGATAATGTCATCAACATAGATTTGGACCAGCAAGATATCCTTCTTCTTTCTCTTGATAAATAGAGTCTTATCAATGACTCCTCTTTCAATGTCATTTTCCAAGAGATAGGATGACAGAGTGTCATACCATGCTCTTGGAGCTTGATGCAGTCCATAAAGAGCTTTCTTCAATTTGTATACCCTGTCTGGATAGCTTGGGTTTTCAAACCCTGGTGGTTGACAGACATATACCTCTTCTTCAATTGAGCCATAGAGAAAAACACTTTTTACATCCATTTGATAGACTTTGAAGTTCATGTAAGAAGCATAGGCTAGGAATAGTCTGATTGCTTCTATCCTAGCCACAGGTGCAAAAACTTCTTCATAATCTATACCCTCTTCTTGAGTATATCCTTGAGCCACTAGCCTTGCTTTGTTCCTTATGACAATACCTCTTTCATCTCTCTTGTTTATGAAAATCCACTTTGTGCCAATTGCTCTGTGACCTTTAGGAAGGTCTACTAGATCCCATACATCTTGTAGCTTGAACTGTAACTGTTCTTCTTGCATTGCTTCGATCCAGCTAGATTCTTTCATAGCATCATGTGCCTTTTTAGGCTCAAGCTGGGATAGAAAACAAGAAAGCACTGTATGCTGTTGATCTTGCATTTCTTGAAGCCTGCTTTGATGTCTAGTCATCATAGGAGAAGAGATATCTCCTATTACCAGCTGTGGAGGATGATTCTTTTGAACTCTGGTGTTATGACTAGGTTCTTCATTCAGTCCAGCCTCTAGATTAGAGTCATGCAACTCAACTGAAGTGTTTTCAGATGCCACTACTGATTCTTTATTTTCTTCAGTGTCCTCATCTCTAGTTTCTTCTTCACTCTGACTTGGTCCAGTAGATGATTCCTTTTCACAGTCTTCAACAGAATTCACTGTGGGTATGGGAAATATCACAGATTTAGATATACTTTCTGAGACTTGTGTAGTCCCTGATCCTCCACTTCCTGTTCCTGTATAATCATCACTACTGAAACCAAAAGAATTAGTTAGTGAGTCAATGTCAAATAGCCACTGAGGAACAGACCCAATTGAATTTGGTGTGTTCTCATTGCATTTGACATTGTCACTTTCTTCAATTATTCTGGAAGAAGAGTTAAAAACTCTGTAAGCCTTACTCTGAGATGAATATCCAACAAGAAATCCATCATCTGCTTTGCTATCAAACTTACCTAAGTGAGATTTGGTATTGAGAATTGTACAAGGACACCCAAAAGGTTTGAAGAAACCAATGAAAGGTTTTCTTTTATTTAAAAGCTCATATGGGGTCTTGTTCTTTTGCTTGACCACTAGAACTCTGTTTTGGACATAACAAGCAGTATTAACTGCTTCAGCCCAGAAGGTAATTGGCAATTTTGAATCAGCCAACAGAGATCTAGCAGCCTCTATTAGTGTCCTATTTCTCCTTTCAGCAACACCATTCTGTTGAGGAGTCCTAGGAGCACTATATTGTCTCTCAATGCCTTTTTCTTCACAAAAGGTGTTTAGATCAAGATTTTTGAATTCAGTTCCATTATCTGATCTAATGACTTTTACTCTTTGATTAGTTTGGTTTTCAATTCTTAGAATAAAGGATTTGATAAGTCCACTTGTCTCATCCTTAGTCCTTAGAAAATATACCCAAGTAAATCTGGAGTAATCATCAACAATAACCAAGCAGTAAGATTTCTTGCCTATACTCATAACATTTGTAGGACCAAACAGATCCATATGAAGTAACTGGAGACAAGAACAAACAGAATTTAACTCTTTGGTCTTATGAGAAGTTTTGTGTTGTTTGCCTTTAAGACAAGCAACACAATGATCATCACATGAAAAGACTTTTGAAGGTAAACCTCTTAAAAGGTTGTTATTAACAAGTTTGTTCATAGTCTTGAAGTTCATGTGACACATCCTTCTGTGCCATAGAGAGGATTCATCCACAGAAGCTTTTGAAACAAGACAGTTCAGGGATGAATCACTATTAACATTGTCCATATCTAGACAATAAACATTGTCCTTTCTTGGAGTTCTAAGTAGTATCATGCTTTCATCAACTACCTTGAACCCTGGAGCAAGGATCATACACTCAGTATTTGTAAATAATATACTATGTTGTTTGTCACATACCTGTGATACACTTAACAGGTTGTACTTTAATTGATCAACATAGTAGACATCCTCAAATGTCATCTTACCTTTGGTGACATTACCTTTTCCACTTATCTTACCACCAGTAAGATTATCTCCAAATGCAACATGTCCTCCATTGATATGCTTGAAATCCTGAAGGCATGACATGTTGCCTGTCATGTGCCTAGAGCAACCACTATCAACATGCCATATGCTCTTTCCCTTGAGCTGTTGGTTGCCCTGCACATAAGATAGATCAGTTAGTATGAAATAGGAACCCAAGCCAAAGTGGTCTTGGGTACCCCTTTCTCATCAAAATACTTGCATTCTTTCTTGTCAAGATTTTTAAATTTTGATTCCTCATGCTTGGAGTATTTTGTCACAATAATAGGCTTGGAAATATTTTTGCTAGAGGCAATACTGATTTTAGAAGAACTTGCATGCTTAGCAGTACTAACCTTGTTAGCAGTAGTAACTGTGTTAGCAGCATTAATATTTTCAGCAGTACTAACACTGTTAGTACTTCTAGGTACCCATAGTAAAATACTTTCTTTTAAAACCTTATTTTTCAAAGGGCCTTTACTTTCAACAGATTTCTTCATCACATGTTTCTTTCCAGCCTTCCTATAACCAACAGGTTTTTGCATAAAACTTTGAAAGTTCATCTGTTGGTTAATAGGGTTAAAGTAACAATACTTAGCCAAATGATTCAACTTTCCACATATGAAACAAGGTTTTGGTCTATTGATTTTATTCAGATCAACTCCTTGTTTCTGAGCCCATTGATTATTCCAGTTTCTTTGATTTCCTCTTTTTAAACCAGAATTTAGGCTCTTGGCTTTACTGCAATCACACTGTTTACAAGATCCAGGATTCACAACCGTGGTTTGTTTGTAATGAACCTTGTTATCCTTTCCTTTGGTCTTCTCTATCTCCTTGGACTTGACCCAGATTATCCCACATCCCTCATTGGTGATAATGTTGTTTTCTAATGGGATCTCTTTACTCACATCATTATCCCTATACTCACTGGTTTCTTTCTCAGTTAAATCCTTAATTACTACTTCATCCAAAGGATCTATCTTAAAGGCTTTCTCAGATTAGTCCTTTTTCTCCTTGGTTTCTAACAAGTCTGAAGTAGGAGAGATATAATTGTTGTTGTAAGGAGGAGGTGTATTGTTGTATCCAATACCAGGCTTCATCTTGTCATGAATCTGAGCCTTTAGAACAGAATCCATTGCTTTTGAAGCATATGAAAACTTTTCTATGTCAAGTTTAACTTTAGACAATTCCTCTTTCAGCCTATCACTCTCTTCTAAGGATTTAGACAGTTTGGTCTCTAACTCATTCTTTTCCCACTTCCAATAGTTTGTGTCATAAGAGTGTTGAAGTTCATTAGCTTGAAAGCCTTTGATTTGTTCTTCAAATCTCTCTACTATCAACACATAATCTCTTCTGTCCTTTTCTAATCTTTTGAGGTCATCACACATACTTTGATTGTGATCCCTGTATCTTGTGACAGTGTCAATGCAAGATTTAGTACAAAGATTAGAAATTACCTCAGAGGGAAGATCATACACTTCTGCCATAAGAGCTTGATTCTGAATGGCTTCCTCAGCTTGATCACTCCAGTCAAATCCCATTCCTTGTTGAGAAACAAGGGCTTGAGCAGGATTCTTGTTTTGATTGTAGCCTCCATTCTGAGCTTGTTGGTGGTTGTTGTTTGGAACAGCACTCTTGCATTCTCTAGCAAAGTGTCCTTTCATGTGACACTTATAACATTCCACCTTGGTCTTGTCAAAACCAGCTCCATCTTCTCTTCTTTGAGAGAAGTTATTCCTTCCTGTTCTTTTAATGAACTTCTTCACCCTCATTGATAACATGGCCATCTGCCGTTTAATATCCATCTCCTCCAGGTCATCAGGGTGAATTTGATCCAGATCATCATTAATCAAAGAATTACTGCTATGACTGGACAAAAAGGCTTCAAAGATAGTTTCAGTGCCTTTTTCTGAACTTACTCCACTGGCAGTACTAACTGCTTCAGGGTTGGCAGTAGTATCAGTGGATGCTGAGAGAAGTGCAGCATTGTGGATATAACCAGAGGGCTTCTTCTTGGTCTCTACCTCAGTTTCAAAAACTCTTAGATCATTGTATAGATCATCAAGTTCTTTCTCTTCCAGATTGTCACTCTGTCTATATGAGACAGTGTACATAGTCCATTCATCCCCAAGAGATCTGAGGAACTTTCTGTTGATATCATCTTGTTCCATCTTTACTCCTACAGTAGCCAGTTCACCTATGAGTTTGTTGAACCTATCAAAAGTTTGAGTCATAGACTCATTCTTTGAGGAAGTGAAGTTCTCATACTGCTGCTTTAGAACATCTCTTTGATTTCTTTTGATGCTTTTAGTTCCAGCAAATCTTTTCTCTAGAGCATTCCAGAGAATCTGAGCATCAGTGCAGTTGCAAAATTGATGCTGATATTCATTGGGGATGTCCAAGAGCAGAGTGCTCAAGGCCTTCATCTCTGTCTGTCTGATCTTCCTCTCACCATCTGTCTTTGGTGGAGGTCTTTTCCCATCTGCTCCTATCCTTCCAGCTTCAGAAGGACCATTCTCAATGATATCCCACATTGAGCAGTCAGTGAGAAGAATATATTGTCTGATTCTGATCTTCCACATGTCAAACTCACTGGGTTTGAGCATTGGAACCTTAGAGACCAAACTACTGCTTGATTCTGTAAGATTTTCCATGATCAATAGATGTTTCTGAGAGAGTTTGGCTCTGATACCACTTGTCAGGATCGAATTCTTAACAAGAATAAATTCTCAGAAACTAATATCAAAGAAGTTTGCGGAATAACACTTTGATATTCACTAAAACAGTAAACCAAAACAGTATATAATCAACAACTTGTAAACTTGTATTGAATGCTTAAAGTTACAAGATTAAACAAACAACCTCAATATTGATGAACAGGCTCATCAATACGAATTCTACTTCTCTAGAATTAGGATCTATGCCTTGAGGTTGATTTTCTCTCTAGAACTAAAACTTAGAATGAATGAATTAATCTGTTTCTAAACTATTCTATCAAATCTGTACATATACTAAATAAAAAGATAATTACAATAAATAAAATATCTTCAGTATATCTTCCATCATTATCTTCAAGCCTTCCATGAATCTTGATTCTTTCCAGTTGTCATCCTTTCCATCCGGATCTTTAAGTTATAAGCAGTACTAACTATGCTCAGCAGTATTAATTTCTTCTAGCAGCATTAACTTGGTCTTAGAAGCATTAACTACTAAGCAGTACTAACCACTAGCAGTACTAACTAGTTAAGCAGTACTAACTTTGTTCAAGCAGCACTAACTATGACTAGCAGTATTAATTCTACTAGCAGTAGTAACACTCAGCAGTATTAACCTTTAAGTCTTCTAGTAGTAGTAACTTTAAACCAGCAGCATTAACCATACTTAAGTTTTTCTTCAGTTCCCAACAACTTTCAACGCACTAGGACTTTCAGTCCTAACAATCTCCCCCTAAAGTTGAATAAAACATTTATCATCTTGAAATCTTCAGGCCTTGATCTTCTCTCCCTCTTGAATCTCTAGAAAACTTTGGTGTTGTTTTTCTTCATGTCAATCCTATCTCCCCCTTGAATAAAGCTCTTGATCTTCATATTTCAACTTTGTAACCAGATTCAATGTACAATCGTCTCGACTGAACGCACTATTAAGCAGCTTTCAACTGTAGAAACTCAACGCATCAGATCAATATGCAAGAAAGATAATGAGCAAGTTATGTGACATTCCACGGTGCATCTTCAGTTTAAAACCAAATAATCTATTTTTGAACCGCGAGTTGAATATGCTTTCAGCTTAAGAACTTGTTTTAATTAGCTCGTAGGAGGAACAAACTTGTAGCAGAAATCACTTGATAGGGGACAAGAAGAAACAATCAAATCAACATAAAAAATGCAGTCTTGAAATCCAATGGCTTTTCAACCTCAGATTTAAGAAATTCTGTTACTCCCCCTCAACTTTTGCTAGCTCCCCTTCAACATGATGATCTGTGTCTTTGAATTGTGTGTCGTTCTCCCCCTCATGATGATTAGGAGCATCATGAGCATCATGTATCTTCAAAGACTAATTGGATGAGTAGCAAAAGATCAGATAAAACGATTCAGTAACCAAGGGTAACAGCTAACACATAAACACATTAGTAACTGTTATCACAAAAATTGAAATAATTGTGTGGCCTATTTTCAGATTTGGAAATGGGGTATCTTTGATAGGACTTCCAGTTATCACTGAAGTAAAATATTAAAAAATTACTTCTCAAACTGTTCCGGAAATATCACAAAGATATACGATTAGAATCACAAAGATTCGTACGTGTGTGAAAGAAATATAAATCATATCAATTAGGCTCAAAGATTGATTCAACCTGGGATGCAGGTTAAGAAATCAACAGACACAGTGAATACAATATGAAGTTCGAAGACCGGAGCTGGTGTCTTCCTTTTTCAATATCTAAGTCCTCCGAGTGAGGAATAGATAGATTATGTGATAAATCTCTGTGCATATATGAAACAAGTATCTTTTGTGAGATACTTGAGTGGTTAGGTGGGGTGACACGAGTTATCGACATTGGGTCCATGTTTGTTTCAATATCCATATCCAAAGAACGAGAATGAATATATTATGTGGTAACTCGGATAACTGACTCAGTTTGGTAAGAACCAATAATTCTTTTAAGTCCTGTCACATCCACACCATATTCTTTTTGCTCTGAACTCATCTATCAATCTAGACCCCTCACTGATATCTATGAATTAGATGTGTTTCTTGAGTAGGTCCTTCCAGTTCCGGATTGACCATAGAAACTTTATTATCCCTAACACTCCTTTAGCTCGCCAAAATGAAACATTGATGTAAACATCGAGAAGTCAAACATTTAGGAACGAGTCCTGAATTGAAGTGTTCAGAAGTCGAAAAGAGAATTTAAAAAAGATTATGGTACCCCCCCCCCCTCAAAAGATGGCATAACCCTTTATTGTAGTCATGTGACGTGAATAATCTGAATTAAATCACACATGACATTCCTGCAAAACAGATTAGGAAGATTTTGGTTTTGGTATCCATGCTTTGATGGATCCTAGATGGTTAGTTACCTTAGCTTTAATGCATTGGGGATACTGTAAGTACCATACCAGCTATTAGCATACCTTGAATCTATAAAGGCATTATTTCCACAGTGAGTGCAACAGATATTTGCTCGGTTTAGACTGATCAACATTCCTGTAGAATAAACATAAGTAGGTGAATCAGTCATGGAAATAGATAACTTTGTATCAACTACAGGAGAATCATGAGACTTGTTTCCTTTACTGTCTTCTGTAGTTGATTTCTTTCTCCAAACCATCTTTACTTTTCTAAAAAAATGATTATCTGAAGAATAATTAAGCTCGCAATTAGAAGAACTGGAGTAGTAAGTATGTCTTTTGTTAGAGATGTCGGTCTTTCTTTGTTTCTGTGAACGTCTTTTAGATTTTTGCTTTGAAGATTTGTTCACAGAAACCTTTTGAGTGGCAGATGTAGAACATTCGCCTTTATAAAATTTGACCAGTGGCTCACTAGTTGAATCCAAAAAATCAACATGACTTAGAAGTTTTGGATTGAAATCAAACTGGTCTAACTTACTGTCTGAACATACATCTGAATTCAAGAACGTTGAGAATTCCATTTCCTCATCAGATGTGACATTGTCACTTGTGGGATTTGAGTAGTAGGATGGATTTTTGCTTTTCAAAGGATCATTTGCGGAAGCATTTTGAAAATCAGAATGGAGATCATTTTTGAAACACTTCAACTAAGGCTCTTTTCCTTTATCAGAAGAATTTGGTGAAGAATCACCCAGAAAAGCTTTACAGGAAGAGGTATCTGAGGGTGGAGAAGTATTGGGTCATCTGAAGATTTGAAGATGACCTCCTGATCTTCCATTCTGTATCATCCTACTTAGAATACTTTGAGGTTCTTATTAGTAGCTTGGTTTTAATACAAATGTTCGGTGAAGTCGAAGATCAGCCGAAAAAGACAAAGAAGAAGTATATCTCTCAAAGTGGATTGAAGATGGACTTGTTAGCCTAAAACCAAGCTGCCTACCTATGTGGATCAACACCATCGTCCAGGATGGTGCCGATCTCAAATCTTCAGGAACCTGAAGATGATCACAAATCTTCAGGAACTGAAGATGATCTCAAATCTTCATGAACCTAAAGATTTTTCACATATTCACTTACTTGAAGATAACCTCACACCATTAAGACCCTGAAGATGTATGTGGTGATCTGTGCCGACTTGTCTCTCTATTCACCAAACTTATCTTTGATAAGTTCTGGTGAGAAAATATCATCGGCACAAAAACATTGTATTTTCTGAGAAAGTATATTTGTGATATCTTGCATTGACGTGGACCTCATCTGAAGATCAGAAAAAGTATGTTTTGTATTTTACACTCTTTTAAGGAAAGGTCTACACCATCCTCTGCAGGTCAACGCTTCAAGCCAAAAACACCTCAAGACAAAAGGTACATCCTGTATCATGCAAAAGACCTGTGCCAATCCCTTGCTCAACAGGTTTCCCATGCATTAAATGCATGAGGCACTATAAATATGGAGGATTCTTTTCCATGAAAAGATCACCAGCTGAACCAACTTTACAAGCCTTCAAGATCTTTAAGTGCATGACCTTTTCTCTCTACGAAGTTCTTTTGTTTTCTAAGTGTTTTACAATTGTTCTTCTTTCTCTTTGTGTAAGATTGTTTGAACATATTTCATCTGTTCTCTTCCGCAACAATCAAAAGTTTTCAATATGTAATTCTTGATTTCAAATTAATAAGAATTAAATTAAGTGAAAAATTGTGTGTATTTTATTCAACCTCCCTTCTACAATACCTTTCTTATTTACTTACTGCTAATTGGGACCAACAAGTGGTATTAGAGCAGGTCAGTTTAACTCAATAAACTAGATCTGCAATGGCATCCTCTTCATCTTCTTTGAAAAATGTTTCTTCTCAAAACACTACGGATGTATCATACGACAATGGCTCTATAGCCAAACCACCAAAGTTCAATCCCAATAACTTCAATCACAATAACTTCTTCCTATAGAAAAGTCGTATGATACTCTTCTTAGAAGGAGTTAACATCAGATATCCTACTGTTTTACATGAAGGTCCTTTTATTCCTAGAGTTTGGGACCGGTATAATGCTAAAAAGGGAGACAAGAAAAATGCTGATGAGGACTCTTTTGAGGAAGAAAGAAGTCCAGCTACTGGAGATACACTGTAAAGGATCCCAGTAAATATAATGATGAAGACAGACGTCTTATAGCTCTTGACACTAAAGTCAGAGCCATCATTGCCCTTTCTCTGCCTGATGAGGTCTATCACTCTCTTGTTAACTTTTCTACTGCTAAAGAAATGTTGTATACTCTGTGTGTTCTTTATGAAGGTACGCCTGAGGTGAAAAAGAGCAGAAAGATTGCTCTTGTAAGAAAGTATGAACTCTTTTCCATTGAAAAGGGTAAATCTCTCTCAGACTACTACAACCGTTTTAATGGTCTTCTTAACGATCTAAAACTTGTGGGTCTCATTTATGATAATGAGGAAGTCTTGTGCAAGTTCATGGACTGTCTTCCCGAGTTTTGGGAAAATATTTGGACTTGCATCAAGTCTACCAAGAATCTTGACTCTATGCCACTCACTTCTCTTTATGGCACTCTCTTCAACTATGAGCAGACTAAACTTCTTAGGAAGTCCATCACAAAAGACATAAAAAACTCTTCTCTATCTCTTGTCAGTGATTCTTCCAAAAATACTGTGTGTGTTTCTAGAATCACCTATCCCTATGATTCTGACCATAATAGTCAAGAGGATCCCAATGATCCTTCAGTAACTTATCTTAGTGAGGTTGATGAAGAAGGAGTGGAGACCTCTGTTGCTCAGCTGTCAGATGGTGTTGCCATGCTGACAGGTTTTTCTAAAGGCAAACCTCGCTTCTCTTCTGGAAAATCCAAGTTTTCATGAAAATCCTCTTCTACTTTTTCTAAAACCACTCCCTCTGACAAATCAAATGAGGAATGTTACAGATGTGGGAGGAAGGGACACTTTACTTCTGAGTGTAGAAGCAGATCTTCTGATAAATCCAGACTACCCTCCTCTAACCGTACCTCCTCTAGGTCTTTTAGAACCAAGTCTGATTCCTACCAACCCTCTTTTCAAAACTGAAATATGTCTGTCCCTTCAAACTTTGACCGTGCTGAGAAATACAAAGCAAAATAAGAGAGAGAGAGAGAGAGAGAGAAAGAAAGAAATGCTCTTCTAGCCAACAAAGGAAAATGCCTTCTTCCTGAGTCTCATGATTGGGCAGATGAATCTACTTCCGAAAGTGACAAAGACATGGCCAACCTTTATTTCATGGCTAAAATACATGATGTTGATGACTATGAAGCTCATTCCTCTTCTATGGCTCTTGTGTCTGCTGAGTGCTCTACCTCATCTACTCAGGTACATCCCTTTTTCTCTCTCTCCGATGCTGAGAATATTGAAGCCTTTGACTCTTTGAACATTGACTTCTATGAAGCCAAAGATGCAACGAAAAAGGCAAATGCTCAGATAAAATCTCTCTCTTCTCAACTGCAAATTTGTCTTTCTTAGCTAAAATATTTTGACAAAATTAAGGCTGAGCTTGAAGATTTGAAAACCATAAATTTCACTCTTGCCAAAGAGAAAAATAAACTTCTCAAATGGTTTTAAAATCAACAAGAAATTGTGAAAAGGTGGACAAGTTCCTCCAAAAATTTTGAAAATATTTTTCAAGATCAAATGTCTTGTGATGACAAGTCTGGACTAGGCTTTGGGAAATCTGATCTTGATCCTCCTTCTGACACCCATACTCCCTTCTCTCTTCCTTCATTCTATGAGTCTTCAGAAGAGAACTCTGACAACTGTGAAACCTTGGACTCTTCTAATCTCTCTGAAAATCTTAAGTTTGAAATGTTCATTAAAACCAAAAGCATTGGTTCACCTCATGAAAGTGAGGAAGCCCAAGGCTCAAATGACCCTCCCAAAATCATTCTTGAGTTTATGATATCTTTGACAATTAATGAGGGTTCTTCTTCTAAACCCTCTAAGATTCAAACTAGAGAATCTCAACTATCTTCAAAGAAATTCTCTTCCTCTGAAAATGGAAAATCGGTTGCCGATCTTCCTTCCAAAAGAAAATTTCCCAAGAAAGATTCTAAGAAATCCTCCTCTCTTCCTATTCCTAGATATATGATGTTGAAAAAGCTAAACTCCAAGATACCCTCTTCTATTCCTTCAGCTAACTCTGACAAAAGTATCTTGGGTCCCAAACCTCTTGATTCTTCTCTATCTTCAAAAGCTATAAAAGTCAATGTGACCAGTCATCACAAGGAAGCTGATCAAAGATCCAAAAAGGTTTTTATCTATAGAAAATGTTATAACTGTGGTGACATCTTCCATCTTGCTAAGGATTGTCCTGTGGAAAGAATTGATAGAAATGCTTCCAAGGATTCTCTTTCTTCTTCTAACTCAAAAGGACCTATTTCCAAATGGGTACCAAAGAACTGATTTCTTTGTGATTGCAGGGTCTAGGATACCAACAAATCTGGTATCTTGAAAGCGGGTGTTCACGACACATGATCGGCAACAAATCTCTTCTTGTTGATTTTGTGCCTACTAAAGGTCTTTCCGTCACCTTTGGTGACAATTCTAGAGGAAGTACTAAGGGTTATGCAACACTGTAACACCCTAAAAATAGGAATAACAAAAATCCGAATAAAACAGACATGTGGTATATAAAATTGCCATAGCAAGAGCCTCCCAAAAATGGGGAAATATTTAAACCTGTTAATTACAGTTGTAATGTAACGGAAATAAACAACAACCAACTAATCTAATTCCTATAATAGAAAGAAGATTACAAAAAGGGTGTTGCCTAAAGTCCAAACAATATCTTCACCAAAAAATGCATCTCAAAGCACATTCCCCATGCTCTCACCAACGATCGACTACGCCTTCTTAGAAGCGGCGCCACTAGAACCTGAGATACACATCGACACCAAACAAGTGTTAGGCCAAAAAGCCTAGTGAGTTTGAACAAGAAATTGCATGTGAAAATCAAATACAATTCTTATCAGCAGTTAACCAAAGTTCATCAAATGTGGAGTCAATGGGGGTGACCCATAGAACCAATCAAGTTCCACCCAAAGAGTTGATATACCTTGATGCCAACTACCACGAGTGACATCCGAAAGGCCCGACACATCCAAGGACTACAACCATTGCATTACCCCGAATGGCGGAGGTCTAGGTACATACCATCACTGTGGCACTCAAGACTACATCCTCCTAGTGTCTACTGACTTGGTTCATCCAACATAACTATAGGAGGTCTCAAGGCATATTATGGCCAAGAATATCTCAATACCAACCATGGGTACAATATTACAATCCCAATAATTATAATGCCCAAAGTAAGACTGGCATGAATACGCCTTTTTAACCAAGTAGGGTAATAATACCAAATGGTGTCTCAAGTAAGATTCATCATGTCATCCATATATATATTCCATTAAATCATGGCAAGTTTACTAGAAACATATTTACATAAAGAACCCAAATACTTAGACATTAAGATGGAGCATTTTCCAAGTAAATATGCAAGATAATAACAAGTAGAAGATTATGATGTGTATCTAGTTTTCACAAAGGTTTAGAAAACTCACAATCTAGGTTTTTGATTAAAACCTAGAGGTTGAATCCTTGAGATGGAGGTTGAACTTGAGAAGCCCTAATAAATTCTCCCTTGAGAAGAATTTAATGCAATCCCAAAACCCCAACAAGTTGTAGGTTGAAAGAAATGAGGGTTAGGGTTTTAAGAGAGGAAATAGCCCTTGGAGGTCTCTAAAATCGCCCAACAAATCGTGAGGAGGAGAGAAATGAAGATAAAATCAGTCAAAGGTCTCATTTAAACCCTCAGACCCCGACGGCAACAATGCCCGACGATAGTGACATTTGTCACTATCGCGAGTCACAATCGCACCAGGCTCTTAGCCCGTGGTACACTCCCCACGATAGTGACATGCGATAGTGACAATGTCACTATCACGCTGTCACAATCGCGCCATACCAAGTACTCTCGGTACATCCGCCGCGATAGTGACCGGCGATAGTGACATGGCACTATCGCTCCACACCCCCAACAGCCCGAAAACTTAAGCAAGAACGAAAACGAGCGTGAGGTTAGACATTCCGATAATTATATAACTCATGCAACATAATAAGAGTGAATATGCATACATAGAAGACTTCCTATTATCAAGTAATACAATTAATAGAATAAGAGGAGTAACTACTTACCTTTAAATTCTACGGGCGTTACAAACACTCTCAAATGGTTCCATCACATTTAACAGGGTAGCATATGTTGAAGGCTTGATGCATAATCTCCTAAGCATAAGCCAACTGTGTGATCTAGGGTACAAAGTACTATTTGAACTATCCTCATGTACCATTTTCAACAAAAAAAAACATGGAAAATGTACTTTCTGGCTACCAAAAAGAAAATGTCTATGTCATAGACATGGGGCATAGTTCATCCTTCGGAACAAAATTCAAGAATAGTATGTTGGATGACTTTTTTAATGATAAAAGCATCTCTCAGAAATTCTCTGCCGTCAGAACTCTACAACAAAATGGTGTAGTGGAAAGAAAGAACAGAACACTATGTGAAGTTACCCGATCTATGCTGAGTGAATCTCATCTCCCTACCTATTTTTGGGCGGAAACAATCAACACTGCATGCTTTACCCAAAATAGGTCCATCATTGTAAAAAGACATAATAAGACTCCTTATGAAGTCTTTTATGGTAGAAAACCCAACATTGGCTTTCTTCATGTCTTTGGGTGTGTCTGCTACATTCTTGATGATGAAGGTATCTTTGTGGGATATTCTCTGACTTCCAAAGATTTCAGAGTCTACAACCTCAGAAGGAAGTGCATTGATGAATCCATCCATGTCAAGTTTGATGACCTCAAGACATCATCACTCTCTTGTGATGATGATGAATTGAACCGGTGGATATCCTCTTGTGTTGGTGATGGTCCTTTTCCCACATCATCAGACATTCTTTATACAGTTCCCACTTCTCTCTACCAAAACAATTATCCCTCTACATCCGTCAACCCCTCCTCTTATCAAGAGGACAATCCTCAGTCTATCCAACCTCAAAATACACTTCAAATCATCCCAGTCTCTCAACCTGACATTCCTTCTTCATCTATTCCTGCCGATCTTCCATCTCTCTCTCTCTCTCTCCTGAATATTTCCCATCCAACTCTCCTCTACAAATTTCCTTCCCTCCTCCTTTACCTCCTGCCATAAAGTGGACTAAAGATCACCCATTGATCAAATTATTGGTGATCAACAACCTGGTGTTTATACCAGAAGAGGACTTGGAAACATATGTCTCTATGTGAACTTCCTTTCACTCATTGAACCGAAGAAAGTTGAAGAAGCTCTAGCTGATCCATGTTGGATCACTTCCATGCAAGAAGAGCTTTCTTAGTTTGAAAGGAACAAAGTCTAGAGATTGATTCCTCGTCCTTCCAGAAAAACTATCATAGGAACCAAGTGGGTCTTTCGAAACAAAATGGATGAAGAAGGCACTATGATCAGAAACAAAGCCAGACTGGTAGCACAAGGTTATAGAAAAGAGGAAGGGATTGACTATGATGAAACATTTGCTCCAGTTGCAAGACTTGAAGCCATCAAAATCTTCCTTACTCATGCTGCCTACAAGAACTTCGGAGTCTTCCAGATGGATGTTAAAAGTGCCTTTCTTAATGGGGAGCTAGCTGAAGAAGTGTATGTGAAACAGCCTCCTGGCTTTGAAGATCCAGTCCACCCTGACTATGTGTATAGGTTGGACAAAGCTCTCTATGGTCTAAAGCAGGCTCCTCGTGCTTGGTATGACACTCTTGCTGATTTTATTTTGAAGAACGAGTATTGAAGAGGTAAAATTGACAATGCTCTCTTCATCAAGCAAACCTCAGGTAATCTTATTCTTGTTTAAATCTATGTGAATATTATCCTTTTTGGTGCCACTAATGAGTCACTATGTGATGAGTTTGCCTCCATCATGAAAAGCCAATATGAGATGAGTATGATGGGGGAGCTCACCTTTTTCTTAGGACTTCAAGTTAAACAAACATCAGAAGGAATTTTTATAAATCAAAGTAAATACATACGTGACCTTCTGAAAAAGTTCATTTTTGAAAACTCCTCTCCCATGAGAATTCCTATGGCACCGCCTTTGAAACTCCATGTGGATATCACCAATTACCGAGGAATGATCGGCTCTCTTCTTTATCTTAATGCTAGTAGACCAGACATTATGTTTGCTATTTGTCTGTGTATGCGTTACCAAGTCAATCCTGTTAGTGTATAAATTGTATCCAAGATTTAGTGTGAAAAGTAATGTCTAGCAAAGTGAACAAAGTCAAAGTTTAGCAAAGTCATTCTTAGTGTTTGTTGGTTTAAGCATATGACTTTAGTTCCTTGTATAAATAGCTTGTGCCTTGTAATAATCTTGTAACCAAGCATTCACTGTCAGACATATGAATACAAAAGACTTTCTCTCTCTACACTCTCTCTCTAAACGTTGAATGTCATATTATTGAATCTTGATTGATTGGGATTACATTTTCAATTGGTATCAGAGCAAACCAAACAGATTCAGAAGGATCAAATCACAAAACTGAATTCAGTTTTTGGATTTTTGGTTTTCACGAACTCGTTTCTTGAAATTCACTGTTTGATCATTGATTTTATTGTTTTTGCACAATTGAATCAAGAAATTGATTTGATTGTGTACATATTATCACTAGAATCAATTCTTGTTCAGATCACATAGGTTAATTTCAACTTTAGATTGATCAATTTGATCAAAATGTTGATTTCGTGAAAGATAGAAAGTCGAACACGGTAAATTCGAATTAATCACTGTAAATTTCGATTTCTTTTGTAATTTCAGTGGTGTAATCTTGTTTCGCATTGTATTTTGGACTAATTGTGTATTTTTCAGAATCAGAAATCAAGTTTTACTTGATTTTTGATCGATCAGGCCAAGAACACGCAAGGAAACCCAAGAACGCGCAAGTTCATCCGTAGAACGTGCAAGAGTCATGCTGAAGAACGCGCAAGCCAAAGGATTTCATTTTTGGTCAGAAACAGGCAGATAGTGGCCTGGGAGTTCTTGACAAACGTGCTAACAGAGGTCTGCGAGTTTCAGAAACACGCAAGACAAAGCTTGCGAGTTTGGGCAAAAGCGCAAAGTGAGGCGTGCGAGTTTTAGAAACGCTCTAGAAGAGACTTGCGAGTTTGAAATCCTTGAAAAATTTTCTAAGTGTTGAAACGCGCTAACAATGCCTTGCGAGTTTGAGTTTCGCGCTAGCAACGTCTAGCGAGTTTCTAGGTTCGCGCTACCAGCGTCTAGCAAGTTTCAAACTTTCGCGCTACCAACGTCCTGCGAGTTCCAGTTTCGCGCTAACAACTACTAGCGTGTTCCTCAGTGAATAGTGCTTAGCAAGTTTAGTGCTTTGTGAGTTCAGTGATCTGCGAGTTCCAGAGATAGAATTTTTTTTTCTCTGAAATTAGTTTTTTTTTTGGTGATCCAAGTTTGACTTTTTAGTCAACATTTCTGAATTGTTTGGGAACGATCATATCAATCAAGCTCATTTTTCATTCAAGATGCCAAAGACAGATGAGAGGGGAAATACAGTATTGTACATGCTGAGAAACCTGTTATAGAGGCTGAATGAGATAAACTGAGAATTCAGAATGCATCATTTATCAAACAAATTCAGGAGTTTAAATCAAAATTGTCAAATTATGATAAATCTTCTGATTGTGTAAAGTATGCTAATCATGCTAAATCTGATTATGTAGGTATCATCAGCACAAGAGAGAAGGAAATTAGAAAAAAGAGACACAAATTAAAGATGGAGAGAAAATGATTACAATAAAAGAATATGCCATTCAGTCTCTTGAGAGAGCAATCAAAGTCAAAGAGATTGTAATTACAAATCTTCAAAGCCAACTGAAGACGACTGAACAGAAATCATCAGAATTGCAAGATGAATCAGTCAAGCTTCAAAAAAAGTTTAAGGCTTTTGAAGATCATATATCTGCTCTGGAGAAGAAGAATGCTGAATTGAAAACAAGCCTCCAAGCAGAAAAAGAAAAATCAAATGTGAAGACATCTTCTACCCAACAGTCATCTGAATTTTCTAAGAAAACTCTTCAAGAGAAAAAGGATTTAGAGCTTAGATGCCTTAAACTTTCTAAGCAGGTGTCTGAATTCGAAAAGATAATAAGAGATACTTTTGCCAAAGAAAGAAAAGTTCTTGAAGATAAAAATTTTGAATTTCCCAAACAGATCTCTATTCTACAAGACTTACTTGAGAAAGAAAGAAAAGCTTTTCAAAAAAACAAAAAGTCTTTGAAGATTGAAAAGAAGAAATATGAAAAGAGAAATGTTGGGATCTTCAATGAAATTTCTGATAAAACCAAGAACTTACAAAAAGATTTTGAGCTTGAACGCTTACATTTTGAATCTGAAATATCTAAGTTCACATCCAAATTAACTGCTCTGTCATCAGATTACCAAAAAGAAAAGAAGGCTAAATCTGATTTGAAAATAAAGTTTGACACACTTACTTCTGAAAGAAACATTTTATCTGAAAAGATAAAAGACTTAGAAGCTGCAAATGTAAATTTGTCAGAAAAGATTACAGCTGATGTGATTAGTCAATCACCTGTTGATATTTCAACCGAATCAGTCTGTTCTTTCAAAACAACTTCAAGTTCTATTCATGAGAAAAATGTTTTGAAAAAGAAAAGTGTCAAATCACAAATTGTCAACTCAAATCAGATTAGACCATCTAATCTATTCTATGATAAATATGTTGATGGTTCAGCAAATTTTTATATAAAATCTCTTGGAAAGCAATCGAAGAAAAATCATATGGTCTGGCGAGTGAAGACTCCTATGAAGAGAAGAAGAATGACAAAGCATTCAAATCGACAACCAATGCTAAAAAGAACAGAACACATAAAGGTAAATCTTTTGGTAATCCTGATATGTTTTACTCTGATAATCATTTAATCAGGATTGCTCAGAAGAAAATTTGTTGTTCTTACTGTGGAGAGAATGACTTCATTCGACAGGAATCTGCTCATAACTGGTACGGATCTTACAGAATTACTTCTCAGATTTTGAATTTTAAAAGATATACATCTAATGAGAAGTGGATTCCTAAATCTAACATACCATGACCCAAATACCAGTGGGTACCAAAGCCTGTTAAATCTGCTTCGCAGGTACCACTGGTATAGGGGGACAAGATGTTTGACTTCTGAGTAAATCAACTCAGGACTCGGACTTCAAAGTCATGATGTTTGACTTCTAGACAAAACAGTCTAGGACTCGTTCTTCAAAGTTTAAAGAACAATGGCTCTTGAATAATTCAGTTCAAGACCCGGACTTCAAAGTTAAAAGACTTTGACTTCTAGACAAATCAGTCTAGGACTCGTTCTTCAAAGTTTAAAGAATAAAGGCTTTTGAACAAAACAGTTCAAAACCCGCACCTCAATGTCAAGACTGTGGCTTCTGATCACATGACAGATCAGGACCCGTTCTTCCATGTTCAGATAAAGATATTTTGAAAATATCCAGGGGGAGCTTACTTGAATCTAAATCATTCTATCATGATTTGAGGGGGAGTTAAAAGGTAAATATCTTCTAATTTAAATCTATGATTGTTTGAAAGAAGAACAACTTTGAAGCATGAAAAACAGTTTCTTAAATGTTCAAACCACTTCTCTATTCTCAAAAGGTTTCATGAATTTAGAAGTGTGATTTTAAATGTTTTTCAATTTTGAGCTTTAATGTTTAACTGACCATGTGTTTCTAAAGATCAATACTTGCGTATTATCTTGTCTATATACTGTAAAGTATTCACACACATCGGTTCAGTACTTCATTTGAATTTGTTATTACCATGTCTCATAACGAATAAATTTTTCGATGGTAATACTCCCGTTTGCAATTCACTGTTGTTGAGAAACAATCATCATTTCTAATCATTGAGATTTCATTTCAAAATTGTTTATATTTGTTCATATAAACAAAATATCCAATTCTTTGATACCCTAACCATTTTATTTTATCTGATTGATACATTGTCAGATTCTCAAAACAATTCTCTTGATTTCATTTCATTCATTCAATATCTTTGTTTTGAGAAATCTTCAAAGTTTAATTGCTCAAATCTCATGAGCATACATGTTGATTTTGTTATCATACATTTTGTTTTTAACTGTTCAGTTAAACTGTTGAGCAACTATTCTTTTTAGGACTTACATGGGATTCATGTGTGAGCTTAAATAGAACTTCCATGGATACACGTTAACCTGTGTTTCCTACCCCGGAAGTTATCCTTGAGTGATTGAGGGGTGAGGGGTCATAAATAAAAGAGTGGGGGAGATAACTCATTCGGTTGAGTTTTTCTCATTGTGTGGAGCGGTAAAATGTAAATGAGAGTTTGGTTAGAAGTGAGCTTTAATGATCAAAAGAAAGAGGGTGTGAGATCAGAGTTAAAAGAATATCAAAACTCTGCACCAACCACTTTCTGAGTCGGGCAACCACATCTACTTATTGGTTCACATTCTTTGGTGACCATCATTGAAACAGGCAGTGAGCCCATGCCAACTCTAGCAATTACCCCACCAGCCACTCATTTCTTTCCCGACAAAGAAATGTTTCAATTTTTCTTGGGGACGCAGCACATATGCTATCTGATCTTCACTCGGAAGATTTAGATATTGAAAAAGAAGGAAAGTTTCCCCACCTTCGCACCTCTTTCATACACATTGAGTCTGTGTAATACCTGTTGCTGTCTCAACAGTTTACACAATTTGAGCCTTATGAAACACAATCATTGTGCTAAATTCTTTCATACACAAGCACGAGCACACAGAAAATTTGTTTTTCTGTCAGAACATTCATAGATAAACCTTGTGTTTTTCAATGATTGAATGGAAGTCCTGGGGAGTCATCATCAAACCAGCTCTATAAATTGTACATTCGTTGTACACAGTAACTTTGTGTTACTGACAGACATTCCTAACTGTTTCATTTGTTGAATCAGGGTTACCAAGTTCATTATATCTGAATTTGAAAATATTCGGGTATATACAGTTCATGATTCAGATACTCTGATCAAAGTATGGAAAATGTCAAATTATCATAAAGGAGGAGATTGTTACGTTGAATACAAAGGGGGATGATCAAAGAGAATGTTGAAATTGAAGATGTTTTGATGATTATGGTGCTCACAATCATCAAAAAGGGGGAGACATTTACAAAGATCAATTTCAAAATCATCAAAGGAGATATCAAAAGGTGAAGATAATTCTGAAAGATTAAATCAGATGAATGTTTTGTCAAAGAATTCAGAAGATTCTGAAGATGATTTCTGAAGAAAGATGATTCGAGAAAGTTTGTTTTTCTGAAGACTGATCAGAGACTACAGTGATGAAGATACATATTTTTCAAAGATCCCTCGAAGTTTCATAGATGAAGTTTTTCAAAGAAGTTTAAAGTAGTTTTCAAAGTATTGTTTCAAGACTTCATATGATTCGTTTTCAAGACTTGTTGACATTCCGAAGATGCAAAGTATAAAAGACTTTTCAAGATTCTTCAAAGACTGAAAGATTGAAGATTGTCAGAGCTTCAGAGGTTAAAGCTCTCAGAGTTAAAAGTTGAAGAATCAAGCGCTGAAGACTAGTGTCAAGTTTTTATTAAATCTTGAATACAAAGGGGGAGAATGTTAGTGTATAAATTGTATCCAAGAGTTAGTGTGGAAAGTAAAGTCTAGCAAAGTCAACAAAGTCAAAGTTTAGCAAAGTCATTCTTAGTGTTTGTTGGTTTAAGCATATGACTTTATGTTAGAGCATAAATCTGTTGGATACAAGATCAAGAATACTGAAAGTCAAAGTTGAGAAAGTCAAAGCTGAAGAAAGTCAAATCTCATTCAAAGTCAAAGTCTATTTGTAATAAGTCAATGTATTTTGTATTTTGTATTTTCCTTGTATTAGGTGGTAGTATAAATAGTTTTTGTTCTTGTAATTCGGGGTGTACTTATTGTAAGAATTGAGATTTGAGAAAGAATACGGTTTTAGAGAGAGAAAGAATTCTAGAGAGAGAAAGTGTAATCTTGTGAATTTCAAAGTAATCAAACAGGTAATTCATTGTGTTTAATCTTGTTTGTTTGATTGTTATTGATTAGAAACTGGAATCTGGAACACACAATTGGTATCAGAGCAGATCCAAATTGAAAAATCAAGAAATACGAATGTTCGTACTGTGTTCTTCAAGTCCAGATCGATTCTGAGTTTTAGTGAGTTATTTTTGGAGTCGTAATCGATTAAGTGTTGTTAGGAAAGTGAATTCGATCGAGTTTGTATAGAAAGATTTGTCAATTGCACTGTAATCAATTCGAATTTTCGAATTTTGTGTGGTTTTTGTGTTCACGAGTTCTTGACACTGTATCTGATTCAAATTTCTAATTTTTGTGTATTTGATTGAAAATTAGTGATAGTTTTGTGTTCGAGTTGTATAGAAGATCAAATTGTTGAAGTTTCTAGTTAGATTTCTAGGCTTAAATGAGTTGTTGGTACGATTTAGTTCGATTTTAGAGGTTTGCGGGTTGTTCTTCAGGTTTGCGTTTGATTCATTGAGGTTTGCGGGTCATTCATCAATATATGTACAAGTTCTTCAGAGGTTTGCGGGTCATTCAAAGTTTGCGGGTGTATTCAAAGTGAGATTTGCGTTTCTTTTAAGAAACGAAAAGCTATAGTTTGCGGGCTTAATGACAAACGCGAAGTAAAAGGATTTTTCAGAAGACAAAATCGTGGTTTGCGGGTGTAACTAGACACGCAAAGCTTATCTTGCGGGTGTAACTAGACACGCAAAGCTTATCTTGCGGGTGTAACTTGACACGTAAAGTGTGTCTTGCGTTTGTAATGTGAAACACAAAGTTGACAAAAGCAAAGGATTTCTAGAAACGCAAATTTGAGTTCAGAGATGTGGTGGTTTGCGTTTCCTTCTTGAACCGCAAAGTGGTGGTTTGCGTTTCCTTCTTGAACCGCAAAAGTGGTGGTTTACGTTTCCCATATGAACCGCAAAGTATAGGTTTGTGTTCCCCGTATGACACGCAAAGTCAAGATTTGCATTTCCCACTTGAAGCGCAAAGTGTGGAGGACCCCCATGCTAAGTCTGCCTAGGGGGACATAGTTCTTTTTGTGATTAAAATTTCTGATTTTATATTCAAGTTTTCTGTATTTTCTTGATTGTTTCATTTGGACTAACGATCAGTTCTAGTTTCTTATTGATATATTTTTCAAATAGGTTATATAAGATGACATCCAAAGATGCACTTTCGATTGGTACTGATGTTAAGCCTCCAGTTCTATTCAAAGGCGAGTATGAACAATGGAAGGACAAATTCTTGGATTTCATAGATCGGCATTCAAATGGAGAGAATATTCTTCTGTCTATCACTGAAGGTCCAATGGCTCCAATAACAGTTCAAGTACCTGATGTTGATTCTTCTGATAGTTAAGATGGGACTGAGGAAAGAGAGCAAAAGATGAAAACAGTGACAGTGGATATTTCTCAATATTCTGAAGATCAGAAAAGCCGATACAAAGCAGATAAACAAGCGAGATCATTACTTTTTCAAAGCATTCCAAACGAGATCTACATCAAGATTGATAGCTATAAAGCCAATGCTAAGAAGATGTGGGATCAGTTGCAAAAGATGATGATGGGATCCAAGGTTGGAAATCAAATGAAAGTGGCAAACTACATCAATAGTTATGAGGATTTCAAAGCTAAGGAGAATGAGAGTCTGGAAGATACATGTGAGAGGTTTTTATTGCTTCTGAATGAGCTGACAAAGAATAAAGTCAAAAAGAAGCAGTTGGAAAACAATGTCAAATTTCTGAGTATCCTACGTCCGGAATGGAAAAAGCATACAAGAAGGATGAAACAGATGAAGGATTTGAATGAAATACCACTACATGAGGTATTTGAGACCTTGAGGCAGAATGAGGAAGAGGTTGAATAGAAAAGAGCTGAGAAGAAGAAGGCAACACAAGTTCCTGATCCTATTGCCTTAGTAGCTGGAGAGAAGAAGAAAGAAAAGAAAGAAAAGAAAGAGAAGAAAAAGAAGATAGTTCTTACCAGTTCTGAGTCAGATTCAGTTACAGATAGTGATGATGGCAAAAGTCTGAAACAAGCCATGATATTGCTGACCCGTGCATTCCAGAAGAAATTTAACAAGAAGTCGGGATCAAATTCTCAAAGGTATTGATGAGCCAAGATCACAAGATCATAGAGAGAGAATTTAGTGAGAGAAAGTGAACTCTTGAAATCAACAGTATATTCAGATTAATCCAAGTACGTTCGTTATTCAACTAACAAGCCAAGGGGACTTAAATACCCCAAGGAATTAACAAAACATATAACACTAATAAAGCAGTAAAATAAATACAATGATTACTATAAAATCTGATCTAACAATCTCCCCCTTAGAAATCATTGGCGCCGAGGTCTTAAAAGAATCTTCAAAAACAAAATTGACCATCTAGACGACTTTGAAAGATCATTGGCGTTCTTCTCGTTGACGTAATCTGTTCAGCCCAACTAACACTTCCAAACGTCGCAGAGTTGAACGGAGATTCAGTCTATCTTGAATATTGTTCAGAGATCTACGGATCAGACAAATTTCATCATTTTCAAGAATATATAATTCTCTTCTTGATTCCAAAAACTTTCTTCTAGCCTCTTGCAAACGATGCTCCAACTGAAGTTTGATCACCTTTAGAGTTTCATCAGAGTAATATCCAACTTCATCAAATCGTAGAAAACATTTTTCACTTGAGTTATTCTTGTAGACTACTCCGAATGGATCTTCAATAATGGTGAATAATGGATATGACTCTAGATTCTGCAAACTTATGTTGGGTCTTTCAAGATTAACCACAGGCTGAAAACTTTCGACTGCCATCTGGAAGTCAAACACACGGAAAAAAACGGATCTGCCGTCGAATGAACCGTTTAATGACAAAAAGAGTTTGAGAAATATCCTGAGTCCGATGATAACGATTCCTGAAATGATCATATAAGAATTCAATATCATCAATTGAAAGATCAACGAAATCAGCTTCTGAAAAGCTGTACTGATTGCAATCTCTTCTTTCCACTTTAAGGTTTGGATACAATATGTTCATGAACTTATTAATTGTGACGCTGATAACTCGAACAATTAAATGAGGAGAAGCAACAGAGTTATTCCTTTTGCGCTGGCACTTGATGAATGTTAAGTACTCATGCTGATAAGCTTCTGATTCTTTCTCTACACCAAGAATGGCATATAAATTGAGTGTCCTTCTACTAGAAACAAAGATATTGCTTTGGATATCTTCAAGAAATGCAGTTCTGAGTCTAGAAGCCATATATCTTTGCTGTAGATTTCTCTGTCTTTGTTGCCTGGATAAAGCTTCTCCTTCTTCTAGAAGATATGGAGGAATTATCGGTTCGGAAGATGGAATAACTGCTTGAGCTCTAGATGACTCACCAACTTCAAATGCACTTGATGGAATTTTGGTTGTCGGAGAAGAAGTAGTTACAGGAGTAGACAAAGGTTGATCAACTTCTGGAATCTCACCTTGACTTGGAAGATCAGCATATAACAATTCAGCCTCTTTTGTATCTGTTGCATCCATGAAAACATTATCATCCTCTATATCAGATAAGATAATGATATTGTTGCAATCTTCTTCTTCAACTTGAGCAACTTTCTCAAATCTCACTTCTTCATCATCATCTAAATTTATCTCAATGAAGTTTGCAAAGAAAGATCTCATATCATTTGCTGCTTCTGATTCTTCAACTTCATTAGCTCTACCTGAGACATCTGGATCCACATAAACTACAACTTGCAAATTGTTAAAATTTGCTTCAGACAAATTAAATTCATTATGCAAGACAGATACATCAACATTGTCAATCATGACATCTATTAAGTCTTGAATACTGCAATCTTGAACAGTATCAGCATTCTTTTCTCTATCTCCAACCACTCCTTCTTGACCAACTTCTTGTGCTTCAGAAAAACCTTCTGTTCTTTGTCTCTTTGCCATCTCCCCCTCATGGCCTTGATGATCGGGATCATCTTGGTCATGTCGGCGTTTAAGAGACGTACCATCCTCAGTCCTGCATGATTGATCTAGATGATCAATCTTGTTGGATAGATCTGAAAAAGCCTGTGTCATGAAAGAACGAAGATCAGATAGACTGGATCTAACTTCTGATTTGAATTCCTGAAATTCAGTAGATGAAACATAGACCCTGTCAGATTCAGATGAAGATACTGGAGGAGGCGTAAGTTGAAAGTTTCGAAGCAGAGAAATGAGATCTTGATCCTGATGTTCTGGTGGCGAAAGAGATATAAGACGAGCATAGAGCAAATCTTTTAATTCTGAAATAGGAAGATCAGTAGTTGTAGAAGAAGACACAGGTATACTAGAAGATGAAGATATCCCAATTGACTGTGTAAACAACGGTGGTAGAGGAATTGACAAGATTGCTGGAGCAGAAGATTGAACAGAAGACTGCTCTCGTATAACAACCCTAGATGGGCGTCTGAATGGAATCTCTGTAGGAATCACTGAAGTATCAATCTCAGGCATCTTCCCTTTGAAAAGAGCTTTTAACTTCAGAATCTGTGGTTCCTTTTCAGCATCCATTTTCTCCGATAATTGCCGAATTACATTATTCAGAGTTGAGAATTTATCAGTGGAAAACCGAGCTTGATCAGATGTAAGCTCTACAGCTGTTGAGGTAGAATGAATATCTGCAATTGTAGTTGCTGGAGCTTGACTTTGAACCAATTCAGTGGCTTGATCAAAAGTTGTATCCAATTCATCAACTTGAATATGTGCAATTAATGGATTAACTGGAACAGAATCATCATCAGATAGAACTTCTGTTGAAACAAGCATTTCTGGTGTCTTGGACTTCCTTTCATACATTTTCAAGCGCAATTGATCATCATCATTCGCAACAACTGTTTCATCAATAGAAACATTTCCTCTATTATCAGCATTATCTTCAGATTCAATATCAGCAATGACAGATTCTATGTGAAGTGTAGCAACATCTTGTGGAAATGTAGAAGGATCAACATCTGTCACCATGGTAGTTACAACAGTAGTAACTACTTCCTGATTAGACTCTTCAATTTGCTCTTCATGAGTAGTACCAGCTGGAGTGCCATGAGAAGGTACTTCCTGTTCAGCCTCTTCAAAGTCATTTTCTAAACAATACTCAATGACACTTGGATCGGTCATGTCAGCATAATTGGCAATAAGACCATAAGGAATGGTCATAGAAAATGTGATTGACTTCTTCTGTTTCTTAAGAAAAAGCATCTCAGTATCCTGAACTTGCGGCCAAGATAATCTTCGAGGAATTGCCATATTGCTTCTAAAGTCAAGCTTTTAATGATCAGCTTTAAAAACCTGATAAAAGGAATGAACTTCCGTCGCTTGTTGGTTAACTTGTCTTGTACTATTTCAGACAGCTCGTTCCAGAAAATAATCGTATAGTCGACATGCAAGTCATAGACTACTGCATGGAACAGTCGAAGATAGTGAAGACTAGAATTGTCCGTGCCGGTATGTTTAGACGTTAAGCACCCGTTGAAGACCGAAAATAAAGAATACCAGACAGGAGGAAGATTAGACTTGTCAAAGTCTACAACCCTGTTCAGTTGACCAACATAGCCTAGTCGTTTGATGCCTTCATACACTTCTTCTTCAGATGGAAACTGATCATAAGTTGTCCTTCCAGGTCTAGAATCAGGCTCAGGAAGCTCAAGAATCAACCTTAACCGTTTGTAAGACAGATATGAATCAAATTGATCAATTTGGAGATCAAATCGATGAGGACGTGCCAGTTCATTCTTAGTAATGGTGTGCCATACTTGCTGTACGTAGACTTCCGGAACATCAGCAACTGAACAGAGAGCTTGAGAAAGCGGATGTCCACGAAGAATAGTGCGTATGATAGGATGAATCTTGATGCGATCAAAATGAACAAAGTAATTGTTATGCTTATAAGGCATGTACATGACATTCGGGAACAAATCATTTGGATTTCGCCTTGATATAGAAAGATCATCCCCAACAGATGGAACAGACGGCATTGGAATATCATGAGATGCTTGATCTGCCGGATCCTGAAGAATGACATTCTCATCTTGAATCATTGGATCAGTATTTGTTTGAGAAGTCATGATATCCTGAAACAAAATACATTTCAAAGATTTTTTTTTAAAAAAAAAAAAATACTAAGTATGGAATGCGGGTCCTTAAGGAGACACTAAGGAAGAAATGCGAGTCCTTCAGGAAACGCATTTGAGAAATGCGTGAGAAGAAAGGAACGCATTACGAGGAATGCGGGTCCTTCATGAACCGCATTACAAGGATTGCGGGTGAAGAAGAAACGCATTTCTGAGTAATGCGTATCCTAAAGGAAACACATAGAAAGAAATACGTGTCCTTAATGAAACGCATTGCATACTTGAAACAAACAAAACAAACAAACAAAAAATAAAAAACACAACAAAAATACTAGAACAAAATAAACTAGGGTTCACAAATGCGGGTCACAAATGAAACTCATTGTTCAGAAATGCGGGTCACAAGTGAAACGCATTGTTCAGAAATGCGGATCGGAAGAGAAACGCATTTCTTACAATGCGGGTCACAAGTGAAACACATTTCTTACAATGCGTGTCACAGGTGAAACGCATTCTTTACTTGATTAAAAAACAAAACCCTAGAAAATCGGTTGTTCGAACCCGATTCCATAAAAACTAAAAATAAAAGCACAAAACACGAAATTAAATTAAAAGAAAACATACCTGAATGTCGATTATAAGTTCTAAACAAATCCCAAATAGCAAATCGATCTATTTCAACTCGAATCTGAGTTTTAGAAATCGAAGAACAATGAAATAACGCATATCAGTTAAAACTCACAATACGAAGCCAAAAATGAAATCAAAACAAATTTCAAACAAACTACAAACATATAATGAAGAATCAAAACATACCTGATCTTTCTAAACTCACTATGAACAGTAAATGAAGAAGAAGACTGAGAATACGCAGATAAGAAGGAGGGAATGGGAATAGTCACACACATTCAAACAAAAATAAAGAAAAGAAAAAACAATATTATATCTATATATTCTAAAAAAAAATAAAAACTATTTAAAAAAAATAACAAAAACAAAAAAATATTAAGTAGTAAAAAAAAATACCTGATAAGCCCCTATTACTCCCCCTACACAAATGCACAAAATTTATCAAATTAGTTTAACATTTGCATAGTAAATTCAAAAATACTTACCTGATGAATTTCTGATCAGCACTCGAAGTAATTAATCAGCAAAAATTTACTCCCCCTCAAAAACAGAATAATATCAGAAATAGAAACCAGATATGCACTCCCCCTCTAAAAATGCACAGACCACATAACAAAAACACAGATAGCAAACATAAAGACATCAATATTAAAGATGATCATATTGAATATAAATTTTGTAACAACTGAATATATAAACTTTTAAACACTAAACAAATTAAAGTCTACTCAGAAGAATATTCCAGATTTATCAACCAGTTGAAATCAAACGGGAGTTGTTGAATACAGAAACATGTTTCATTGCATATCAAGTTAAGACATGTTCAGAGTTAAACACTTGCAGGTATCTATTCAGTGTGCGAGCATGCGATCTTTAATTAGCTTCAAGAAAAAATGCAATTCTAAACATAAAATGAAGAACTTTGCATGTACAAACACTAAGTCATCAAGAATTAAGATTTTCACAAATTTACAGGTTTATCGCAGCTCAAAATATATCACCAAGTATTAAGAGATGTGTGCTCAATGGCATCTTTTAGCTGTGTGCACATTGGCATCTTAACATGAGTGTGCTCTTTGGCATCTTTTAAGCTTGTGCACTTTGGCATCTTTTTAATCAAGAAGTTTATTAAGTAAAGAACATGTCGTAAACGTAACTTTCTATCTGACCCTATTGCAGGATTTGGGTCAGCCGTTCCCAGACCTGTTGGCCTTAGGGGACAAGGTGTCAAGCACCCCTTAGAACTTACTTTCCCAGATCAAAAAGGCTACATCGACATATCCTAAACCCATTCATACCAGTAGAACATGACTTTCGATCTGATTCTATTGCAGGATTTCTGTTCGATCACTCCCAGATCAATTGACCTTAGGGGACCAGATGTCGAGCATCCCTCGGAACTTACTTCCCCAAACCAGAAAGGTCACAGGTATAAACTTTTAAACTCAAGGATTTCTGTATTTTAAATGCTTAAAAATAAAATCATCTCAATAACTCAGATCTATATCGAATAGCTTAGCCCATATTTTCATTACGATCTACAATTTTGATCACTTAGGTTGTTCAAGCAAAGTAAACCATAAATATGCCGACTTACATATCTTTAAAGCAGTTTCTAAAGCGTCAAACATGTTGCTGACTTTTCGATGTTTGAAATATTTGAACATTGAACATATGAAACTTTAAATATAAACAAGGCAACTTGTCAAAGATCCTAGACACACATTTTATTCGACTGAAAGAAAATCTGAAATATTAAACTTTATAGAATAAAATTTGTAAAGATTTAAACTTTTAAATTCAACATGCCAAGTTTTGAAAGCAGAAAATTAAAGCGTTTTTCATCCAGAGCTTTTGTAAATATATCAGCAAGTTGATATTCAGTAGGTACAAAATATAACTCAATAGTACCTTCTTCCACGTGATGCTTTATAAAATGATATCGCATGTCTATGTGCTTGGTCTTGGTGTGCTGGACAGGATTGACTGAAATAGCCATCGCGGACTTGCTGTCACAATAAATTGGCACAGTCTTGTATAGCATTCCGTAATCGCGAAGTTGCGTTTTCATCCAGAGCACTTGAGCACAGCAGCTAGCTGCAGCGACGTATTCAGCTTCGGCTGTTGATATTGACACGCAGTTTTGCTTTTTCGACTCCCAGCTTATCAGTCTGTCACCCAGAAACTGGAGATGACCAGAAGTACTCTTCCTGTCCAATTGATTACCACCATAATCTGCATCAGAATAAGCAATCAAACTATAATAAGAACTTTTAGGATACCATAATCCTAAATAAGGAGTTCCTTTAATATATCTAAAAATGCGTTTGACTGCTAAAAGATGAGATTCTTTTGGTTTAGCTTGAAAGCGAGCACACAGGCACGTTGAAAACATTATGTCCGGGCGGCTTGCAGTAAGATACATCAGTGATCCGATCATCCCTCTGTATGTCTTTTGATCCACAACTTTTCCATCTGGATCCAGTCTGAGTTTAGCACCGTGAGCCATAGGCGTGCCAATAGAAGTAGACTTGTCCATTTTGAATTTCTTCAAAATTTCAAATAAATACTTTGACTGATTGATGAAAATTCCATCTGGAAGCTGCTTCACTTGTAAGCCGAGGAAGAAATTGATTTCTCCCATCATGCTCATCTGAAATATAGAGGTCATTAAATCAGAAAACCAATTACACAGAGATTTGTTAGTCGCACCGAAAATAATATCATCTACGTATATCTGTACTAAGCAAATATCAAGATTAGTTCTATAAATGAAAAGAGTAGTATCTATCGAGCCCTTGGTGAAGCCGGATTTGACCAAGAAAGCTGACAACTCGTCATACCATGCCCTTGGAGCTTGTTTCAGACCATACAAAGCTTTATCGAGAAAATAAACATAATCAGGGCGATCTTTGTCAACAAATCCCTCTGGCTGAGATACATATACTTCTTCTTTCAATTTGCCATTGAGAAATGTTGTCTTGACGTCCATTTGATATACTGTGAAATTGCGATAAGCAGCGAAGGCTAAAAACATTCTGATAGCTTCCAATCTGGCGACGGGTGCAAATGTTTCATCATAGTCAATACCTTCTTCTTGTCGATATCCTTTGGCTACTAACCTTGCTTTGTTCCGCATGACTATACCATCTTTGTCCTTTTTATTCTTGAAAATCCACTTTGTACCAATTATGCTTTTACCCTTTGGCCGTGGTACAAGTCTCCATACTTTGAGCGCGTCAAACTGATTGAGTTCCTCTTGCATTGCTAAAATCCAGTCCGGGTCTTCCAATGCTTCAGATACTTTGTTAGGTTCAATCTTGCTTAAAAAACAAGTGTACAAACATTCGTTGGAAGAAGCCGACTTAGTGCGTGTAGAAACACTAGCTTGAGGATCCCCAATGATTTGATGGATTGGATGAGATCTTGTCCATTATGTTGTATGAGGGAGAGGATGAATAATTTCTTGAACCACTTCTATTTGTTGAGAAGTATCTTCAGAAGGAATAATGTCAGAGGATGACACAGATATAGTTTCAACTTGTGGAGGGGTATTTCCATGACATCAGATTCAGGCTCTTGTTGACCAGATGAAGTTTGTACTTCTTGTTGAACATTGTCTTCTGGAACAACTTCATCTTCTACATATTCCTCATGAATAGTTTCAGAATTTTCTGGTTCATTAATGATTTGATCCAGATGATGTGCAGGTATATCTTGAATTTCAGGAGATTCTGAAGAAGCATCAGGTTCAGAGATTGATGCAGCGGAATTAAGATTTTATGCACTCACAGATTCCTGATTCAAAACATTTGACACATTATCAGTGTTTGGTTTAGGAACATCATCATAAAAATTTTCAAACAGAAAATCAATATCAGAAAAATTAGACAGAGAATTAGAAGGATCCTGATTTGTCAACTGAAGTGCAGGTTCTGTACTAATTTGTTCAGAAGCTGAATTTCCAGTAATAGCGGGTTCTGAACTGTGTTGTCCAGAAAGCGAATTGGCAGCTTCATCAAATTTGATATTTACTGATTCTATCACTTTTCTTTCCAAGAGAAGAAAGACTCTGTAAGCAACAGAATTAGAAGAATAGCCCAGAAATATGCCTTCATCTGCCTTTGGACTAAATTTGTTCAGATTATCTCTATCATTCAAAACATAGCATTTACACCTGAAAGACTTGAAATATTTGATGTTGGGTTTGATACCATTCATCAATTCATATGGAGTCTTGTTGAACCGGCGGTGTAGAATTGATCTGTTTTGAGTATAACAAGCAGTTGAAATGGCTTCAGCCCAGTGAGACAAAGGAAGAACTGAATAAGCAAGCATAGATCTAGCAGCTTCTACAAGCGTTCTGTTTCTTCTTTCAACAACTCCATTCTGTTGCGGTGTTCTTGCAGCAGAAAACAGTTGTTGTATACCTTGATTATCATAGAATGCTTGAAGAGTTGAATTCTTGAATTCTGTGCCATTATCTGATCTCACAACTTTGACTTGCTTTTGCTTATTTGTCTGAATTGTTTTGATGAGGTTGATGAGAATTTCAGGTGTCTCATCTTTAGATTTGAGAAATTTCACCCATGTGTATCTGGAGTAGTCATCAACAACAACCAAAACATATTTCTTCTTCCCAATACTCTTTGTCTTCATTGGTCCGCACAAATCAACATGAATTATATCTAGAATGTCCGCAGTGCAATGTTCAGCCTTTGGTTTATGAGATGCTTTCTTCATCTTTCCTTTCTCGCAATCGTGACAGAGATGGTCTTTCTGAAAACGGAGGATTGGAAGACCTCTCACTGAATCATTCTTGACCAAGCGATCCATATATTTGAAATTGAGATGAGCTAGTCGACGGTGCCACACCCAGCTTTCATGAATAGAAGCTTTTGATAAAAGACAAACATCTGATGGAACCTTTACTTGGGAAAGATTAATGGTATATAGATTTGATCGTCTCTTTCCAACAAGTAAATCCATGCCGCTACTATTCTTTACAGCAACCCTTTTTGACTTGAAACTGACTTCAAGATCTTTGTCGCAGAACTTTCCGATGCTGAAGAGATTGTGACTTAAACCTTCGACATAGCTTACTCTTTTGACAGTTATGTTACCTTGAATAAGATCACCATAACCAAGAATGGGAGCCGTCTCGCAGTTTCCAAATTTGACACGACCGCAACATTTTTCTTTAAAATTTGAAAGTAGAGATTTGTTGCCAGTCATGTGTTTGGAACACCCCGAATCCAGATACCATAATTGATTTAGCTGCACAATCAACAATTACTGAGATTTAGGTACCCATATAAATATGGGTCCCTTCTTGTTAGTCCTTTCCTTTTTCTTTTTCAAAAATTTATTTTTCCAAAACATCTGAGATTGATCAAATAAAGCATGAACATCATCACATATTAAAGAAGAAACACAATCATCAGAATCAGAACTAGAGAGACAATATGAGATATTCTTTGAAATTTGAACCATTTGCTCTACAGAATATTTTGTAGTTTTATTACAAATGGCAAATGAGTCTTGTTTACAAAGAGAATCTACACATTTATTCTCTACAGAAACAAATTCTTCAGATCTCTGTTTCTTTTGCCAAACAGACTTCATAGACTTCTTCAAAGGCCTATCTGTAATAGATGAATCAGAAAATTAGAATTTTCAGAAATATCAAACTCTTTCTTCTTTTTCTTCTTTGACGTTCTTCTTTTACGCTTTGTTTTATAAAAATGATCATTTAGCGTAAAAGTGTCATCAACAATTTTAGATAAAATATTTGATTTAGAAGAAGAAGTTTTATCGATAAAACCAAACTGATCAGATAATTCATTTGTATAAACCTCAGATCTAGAAGCATCAGATGAACACAAGTTGATGGAAGAATTGAGAAGACCAGAATTATTTTCATTAAAATGAGATGTCATAAAAGAAAAAATGACATCGTTTTCAATTTTGCTCAAAATCTTTTGTTCTTCTATTTGTTCTTCCAGATCTAATATTTTGCATTCTAATACTAATTGAGGTATATATCTCTTAGTATCGTAAGGTACTGGAGATATATTATCCTTATTAGGATTAGATGCATTTAAATCAAAGAAATCATTCGACTTATAAGATTTAGTTAAAGAACCAATGTTTAACTTTTGTCTTCTCTTTTTTAACTTTTCTGGAAAATATTTTGCATTTTTTTTTGAGTATAAACAAAAGAGAATTCCATTCTCTTGTTGTTCATCCGTTTTTTATCTTCCTCAACTGTAATCTCTTTAGCACTTGTCCAAAAAGGTTTGTATTGAGAACCATAGTGTGAAAGACCAAGACAGTCGTAATCATAAAAATTGAGAATCTCAATTTTAGCTTTCTTTAAAAACTGAGGATTTTTAAATCCAAGACCCCAATTTTCTTTTATCGACTCATACCTCCTTGGTTTATGCATATGAATTGTTTGTTCAGTTTGATTTTGTTTATATAACTTTCCTTCTAATTCAAAAATTTTATCCGAAAACTCTTGATTTAAACTAGACAATTCAGTCAAAGAATCATGAGAAATCTGTTTTTCAATTTCTAAATCTTCTATTCTTTCTTGAAATTTCTCTTTTGTAAATTTTAAAATTACTTTTTCATCACTCAGAGAAATATTCAATTTTTCAATTTGAACAGACTTTTCTTGATTTTCGCATTTTTCGGATAAAAGCTTTGAACGAAAGTCATGTAAAGCATTTGTGATGACATTCAATTGCGAAGAAATGAAATTAAAATCAAAATCAGATGGTACCTCAGATTCATCAGTTGATGTGTCCTCATCCTCATCATCACTGTTGTCGTCTCCAATGAAGCACATCGCAGCAGTCTCAACATTGTCAGCTTGGTTATCTGAGTGATCCAACCAATATTCTTCCTCAGCCAACAAAATTGTTCCGCTTGCTTTCTTTTCAGCCAATGCTAATTTCTTCTTATAGAAATCCACATCTTTCACAATCTTCGTTCTGCAATCCTTTGAAATATGCCCGGGTTTGCCACAGTTGTAGCAAGTCACAGCCTTTTTCTCTTCTTTCTTTGGTTCAGCTGCTGTACCAGACTCATACTTGGGAAAGAAAGGCTTTGATGTAGAACTGGGTTCTATCTTCTTTGATCCAGAAGAAAAACGAAGATTGTTTGATCCTGTCCGTTTCTGATATTTCTTTTGAAAATGCTGACTCAGAAGAATCATGGCTTTTTCTAATGCTTCGCCATCATCATCTGTTGATCCATCATAAGCAGACTCAGTTAAAGCTTGCTCAGCCATTTGGCTAGCTAAAAGAGCGATTGGATCCACAGTCTTTGGCTTCTGCTTATCCAGCTTAGCTTTCTTCTTCAGAACCATTGCTTCATCAGACATCAGAATTTCAAACATTTCTTGAATGGGCATTTTGGAAATTCTGGGATCATTCCTCATGCGATGACATGATTTTTCCCATTCTGGTTTGAGTGCATTAAGGAACTTCAGATTGGTCTCCAACTCATTTTTTATCACCTTGATCTTATACAGATCATTAATAACAGTCCAAAATCTGTTGAAGACACTTTTCAGACTTTCCCCATCTTTTGCTTTAAACTCTTCAAAGTTATTCATATATCTTGTCTGACGAAGCTGTGTTGACATAGCAGTACCAAGCATGATTTTCTCCAGTTGTGTCCACATTAGCATAGGATTGTGTTTGAAACAATCGATTCTGTTGTAAATGGAATTTGGTAGAGCAAGAATCAGATTAGACTTGGCCTGATTGTCAGCTTAGTATCTTAGAAGTTCATCAGCATCATATTCTATCAGGGATTTTTCTGTATCAGTGGCAGGAGTGTTTCCAATAGCTGGTATCACTTTCCTTGGCTTGACCATGGGACCTTCAGTCAAGGCTTTCATCATATTTTCACCATTTGATTGCCTTTCGATGAAATTAACAAACCGGTCCTGCCATTGTTCAAATTCGTTATCATTAATCAGAACAGGTGGACCTGTTTCAGATCCCAACGACATCATGAGATCGTTCTTATAAAGTTGAGCTTGTAGAGACATAATTGATGAAATCAGGAATTCAGAAAAATTGACCAAGTGAAGATGACCCGCACTCCTAAGAAAATCGGGTCGTAGATGAAACGCACTACTAAGAAATGCGTGTCTAGAAAGATGCTCAAAGCTTTCCTTAGAGATGCGTGTTCAAGAATGCGCGTCCAAGAGAAATGCGCATCTAGAATGATCCGCAATTATAGAAACGCGTGTTAAGGCTGACACGCAATTGTAGAAACGCGTGTTAAGTCTGATACGCAATTGTTGAAACGCGTGTCCAAAGAATCTACAACCTGAGAAAAACTAACACTCAAACGTTATTTTTACAATGAAGAAATGATGGAAACGCATTCTAAAAATATGAATATGAATAACCCCTCTTGTTATTCAAGCTGAAGAATCTGAAAATGGATTTCTAGATGATGATCATATTCAAATTTCATCTACTCCACTCCCTTATGATCATCGCTGGACCAAAGAGCATCCATTACACCAAGTAATTGGAGATCTCAACAAGCCTGTTCAGACTAGGTCAGCGACTCTTAACCAATGTATGCATGACTCATTCCTCAGTAAGATTGAGCCAACGCGAGTATCAGAGGCTCTTGCTGATTCGGACTGGGTATCTGCTATGCAAGAAGAGATCAATCAGTTTGAAGCCCTAAAGGTTTGGAGATTAGTTCCTAAGCCAGAAGGTAAAACCGTGATCGGCACTAAATGGGTATTCAAGAATAAAAAGAATGAAGATGGTATCGTCATAAGAAACAAAGCTAGACTTGTTGCCAAAGGTTACCGACAAGAGGAAGGCATAGATTATGATGAGTAGTATGCTCCAGTAGCGCGTATAGAAGCAATCCGCATGTTTCTAGCCTACGCAACTCATAAGAATTTCACAGTCTTTCAGATGGATGTGAAAACAGCCTTTCTGAATGGCATTCTTAAAGAGGAAGTGTACCTGTCTCAACCAGAAGGGTTCGTCAATTCAGATAAGCCAGATCATGTCTACATATTGTACAAAGCCCTTTATGGATTAAAACAAGCCCCTCGAGCATGGTATGATGTTTTATCCAAATTCTTGGTCAAGTCTGGTTTCTCCAAAGGTAAGATTGATACCACTTTATTCATAAAGAAGAAAAAAGCTGATATTATTCTTATTCAGATTTATGTTGATGATATAATATTTGGTTCTACTAATTCAAAATATTGCAAAAACTTTTCTAACCTCCTGGTGTCCCGTTTTCAAATGAGTATGATGGGAGAGATGAATTTCTTTCTCGGATTACAAGTTAAACAGTTTTCTACGGGGATTTTTATAAATCAATCTAAGTATATTTTGGACATTCTTAGGAAGTACAAGATGGAAAATTGTAAACCAATTGGAACCCCAATGGCACCAGGTACTAAGATACACACTGATCCTTCGGGTAAAAGTGTAGATGTTAGAATTTACAGAGGTATGATAGGATCGTTAATGTATCTAACGTCGAGTAGACCAGATATTATGTTCTCAACATGTCTATGTTCTAGATATCAAGATGCTCCCAAAGAATCCCATTTGGCCGCTGTCAAACGGATCTTTAGATATCTGAAGGGGACTGCAGACCTTGGTCTGTGGTATCCTAAGGATACTGGGTTTCAACTGACTGCATATTCAGATGCAGATCATGCAGGTTGCATGTTGGACAGAAAGAGTACTTCAGGTCATGTTCAATTTCTTGGAGACAAGCTCGTTAGCTGGGCATCAAAGAAACATTTATGCGTTTCCACATCGACTGCTGAAGCAGAGTACGTAGCTGCTGCCAGTTGCTGCTCTCAAGTCTTGTGGATGCGAACACAGCTGCGAGACTATGGATTCAAGTTTGATAAAATTCCAATATAATGTGACTCGAAGAGTGCAATTGCCATATCGGCTAATCCTGTCCAGCATACGAAAACCAAACACATTGATGTAAGGTATCATTTTATAAAAGATAATGTAGAAAAAGGAACAATTGAACTTTATTTTGTAAAAACAGATTATCAACTTGCAGATTTATTTACCAAACCCTTAGATGAAAAGAGATTTAATTTTCTTGTCTCTAAGCTTGGTATGTTAAATCTTAAGACATAATCGGTTATTACATAATAAAGTTACGTATTGTTATTTTTCATCATTTTCTTTATCTTTATGTCTGAAGGATATCTGCACTTTAATTGTTTGCTCATGATCTCAGGGGGAGTAAGAGAAGATTTTAGATGATCTACATTATTTTAAGGCGGGGCATAACTGATTTATGCATTTTACTTAACTGACAAATTTTTTGTAATGCATGATTTTAGGGGGAGATTATCAAAAGGAGTAAGACTATGATTTCTTATTGCTTAAGATCAGAACTCGTTCTTTAATCGTTTTACTGTTTTATGTTCTTTTATTGTTCGAATAAATTTTGTGAATAATTTTTTGACTAGACTTTGAGACTTATGCAGGATGAGAGAGGATGACACGATCATATCATTTTTTACTTCAACTGACTTTATGAGTATTAAGATTGAGCGAAAAGGTAAATTTCTTATCTTAATCTCAAATGTATCTGAAAGAAGGACAACTTTCAGATATAGAAAACATGTTCTTAAATGTTCAAACCACTTCTCGAATTTTAAACAGATTTTATAATTTGGAAGTGTGATTTTAAATGTTTTCATTTTATTTTTTGTGCTTCATTGATAAACAAACCGTGTGTTATCCAAAGATTAATACTTGTGTATTGTCTTTTCATATACTTTCAAGTATTCACACACACTGGTTTGATTTCTTGTTCAAATAGTTCTTACCATGTCTCATATTGAAACATAATTTTTTCGATGGTAAGACACCCCGCTTGTACTTCAAAGAATTTTGAGCGTCATTTCATTTCAAAACGTCATTTCAAGAATGTCTATATCTTGGTTCATATAGACAATATCCATTATTCTTGACCTTAAGATTTGATTGATATATCATTTCATTTCTGATCATTTTCATACAATGTCAGATTTTCAAACAAGTCTTTTGCATTCATGTTCATTCATTCAGTATACTTGTTTGAAAATACTTCAATGTTTTAAAATGCTCATATCTTCATGATTATATTCTGAGCATACATTCATCTGACATTTATATATGAGCTTTAACTGTTATAGTTAAATCATCTGAGCAACATTATGCTTTTATAGGAAATATGGGTTCTTTGTGCTAGGAATTATCTGAACTTCTATGGAATCACGTTAACCAATGATTTCTACCCAAGAAGTTAATCCATAGAGATTGAGTGTGAGGAGTCAAAAAGAAATGAGTGTAGGTTGTGTGATGAGGTAAAATGGAAAAGAGAGTTTGGTTAGTAGTGCGCTTAATGATTAAAAGAAAGAGGGTGTGAGATCAGAATAAAAGAATATCAAACTCTGCACCAACTACTTTCTGAGCCGGGCAGCCACATTACTAATGTTTCACATTTCTTCGTGAACGTTATTGAAACAGGCAACTAGCCCATGCCAACTCTTGAATAAACCCCACAAGCTACTCATTTTCTTCTCAAAAAGAAAATGTTTCATATTTTTCTGGGGACGCAGCATATAATCTATCTAGTTTTCATTTGGAAAATCTGGATATTGAAAAAGAAGGAAGTCTGCCTCACCTTTGCACTTCAATCATGCACTTAGAGTCTGTGTTTATCTACTGTTGTCTCAGTGGTTTACACAATGTTGAGCATTATTAAAAAGCAATCATTTGTGCTTTAATTGTTTCTACACTTGCACGAGCACACAAAGAATTCTTTTCTTTGTCATAACATTCATAGAAATTGCCTTTGTGGTATTTCGATGATTGGATGGAAGCCCTGGGGGAGTGAACATCACAAAAGCTCCTTTATATTGTGTATTCGTTACACACAGTGACTTTGTGTTACTGACAGGCATTTTAACTGATTCATCTGTTGATTCAGGAGTTACCTATTCTTATTTTGTCTGGATTTGCAAAGATATAGATGAATACTTGGTTATGGATCACCGAATCAGAGGCACAGTATGACAGATCAGAATGGTCAAAGACATTTCTTGGACGAAAAGTTTTGATGATATAGATGTTCAAATCATCAAAAAAGGGGAGATGATATGAAGAAATGTTAAAGTTTTAAAGTTTATGTGAGATGATATGAAGATCTGATAAAGATTTGTGAGTTGATTTTCTGAAATGTTCAAGTCAGAAAGTTCAAAGGGAAGATTTGAGGACAATCAAAGAATTTCTGAAGTTTTGAGGAAATTTTCTTTGAAGATTTTTTGTTAAAGCAAGGTGAGCTGAATCTGAAGATAATTTCTTTCCAAAGTCTGAAAGTGTTGTGTGAAAGTTTTGGGGAGATTGTTACTCGTTTGAAGATAGTTTTGGAAAGAAGATTGTTAAAGAAAAAGGGGAGATAATTTTGACAGAGCTTAAAGTGAAGACTGAATTGCTAGATCTTTTTTACAGTGATCTTGAATCCAAAGGGGGAGATTGTTAGAGCATAAATCTGTTGGATACAAGATCAAGAATACTGAAAGTCAAAGTTGAGAAAGTCAAAGTTGAAGAAAGTCAAATCTCATTCAAAGTCAAAGTCTATTTGTAATAAGTCAATGTATTTTGTATTTTGTATTTTGTATTTTCCTTGTATTAGGTGGTAGTATAAATAGTTTTTGTTCTTGTAATTCAGGGTGTACTTATTGTAAGAATTGAGATTTGAGAAAGAATACGGTTTTAGAGAGAGAAAGAATTCTAGAGAGAGAAAGTATAATCTTGTGAATTTCAAAGTAATCAAACAGGTAATTCATTGTGTTTAATCTTGTTTGTTTGATTGTTATTGATTAGAAACTGGAATCTGGAACACACACTTTAGTTCCTTGTATAAATAGCTTGTGCCTTGTAATAATCTTGTAACCAAGCATTCACTATCAGACATATGAATACAGAAGACTTTCTCTCTCTACACTCTCTCTCTAAACGTTGAATGACATATTATTGAATCTTGATTGATTGGGATTACATAAATCATAGAACGCGCATATCAAAGTTTGCGAGTTTAGCTCTTTGATCTGCGAGTTTGTGCGAAGATTTCATCTGCGAGTTTTAGCTTGCGAGTTTTTTTAAACGCGCAAGAAGGCCTCTGCAAGTTTCTTAAACGCGCACGTTACGGTCTGCGAGTTTAAGAAAAATAGTGTTCTGCGAGTTAGTTCGGTCTGCGAGTTAGTTCAACGGGTTTATTCTATCTGCGAGTTTCGAGCTAGTCAGTGATCTGCGAGTTTCGGTCCTTGGTCAATTTTTGCATGTTGTTTTAAATTTGATCAGTTTTAGATTTTACACGCCGAGTGTAATCTGCACTTCTTGAACGATCAGTTCAAATCACATTTATGTTACAATCATGTCTAGAGATCTACTTAGTATGGGTTCGAAGTCCAAACCTCCAGTTCTTCAAGCAGATGAATACTCTCAATGGAGAAAGCGGATGATCAACTTTCTGAACAATCAAGATAAATCCTTGATGACTTCTATTCTGGAAGGACCCCATTTTCCTCACGTCACTGCGGCAAGGATTCCTGAAACTGAAACCACACCAGAAATTCCTAAAAGAAAAGTTGCTAAAAATCCAATTCAGTACAATGAAAATGACAAGAAATTGGTTGAAAGAGATGCTGATGCACTGACTTTCCTAATCATGGCAATTCCAAACGACATATTCAACTGAGTTGACAGTCGTGATTCAGCGAAAGATATCTGGGATGAATTCGAGAAACAGTTTCTTGGATCGGCCAAGTCTCAAAAGACTAAAAGAAACCAAAGCATTATTGCTTATGAAGGTTTCAAGGCCAAGGATGGTGAATCGTTGAAGGATGCTTATGATAGGTATAACATTATCCTGAATGAACTGAGGAAAAATGGAGTTCATAAATCAGATTCGGAGATAAATTTCAAGTTCATTAAAAATCTTCAGCCAGAATAGGAAGTTTATACGATCCAGATGCAGATTAACAAAGACATGGATGAAGAAAAGTTGCATGATTTGTTTTCTGCATTGAATCAGCATGAGGATGTTATCAAGAAGCAAGCTGCTGCTACAAAAGAACTGAGTCAGTTGAAAGAAAAGCACAAGAAATTGGAAGATTCTTTGGCTTTGCTAACCCAGAATCTGGGAATGATTTTAAAGGCAGCTTCTGGATCAAGTAAACCTGTCAAGGCTAAAGCAATGGTATCAAGGTCGCTTGTACTTCTGAGAGTTCTGAGGAAGAGGATGAGGATGTTGAACCTGAAGAAGTAGATGAGATTGCTGCTTTCACAGAGAAACTGACTTTGTTAACTACAAGGTTTCACAAGAATTTTGCAAAGAAGAAATTCTACAGCAAACCCAAGCATGATGGTTACAAGTCAGGTAAATTCAAAGGTAAACTGTTGATAGAGAATGAAAAGAAGGAAGAGAAGACAGAGGAAAAGAAGAAAGAGATAGAGAAAGAAAAGTCAGACAAGTGCTTTAGTTGTGGCAAGTCAGGTCACTTTGCTAGAGATTGTCCAGAGAAAAGGGTCAAAAACTATGAGTACTACAAGAAGAAAGCTCAACTTGCCAAGGCTGTTGAAAAAGGGCAAGCTCTGAAAGCTGAAGATGAAATCTGGTTGTACTACTTAGATGATGAAGAAAGTGTAGTGAAAGTAAACCTGACTGAGGTCCACTACAACCTCATGGCTCACTTACAGGAAGATTTTGATACTGAGGTAAATTCAATGTCTGATGAATCTGACTCTTCTGAGAATGAAGAGTTAATGAACTTGATGTCCCAATTAGCTCAAATGAATTCGAAATTTTTGAAACTAAAAGATAAACTTGAAGAACAAAAATTCATTATACAGGGACATCAAGATCAAGTTTTGTTATACAAAACATTATCAGAAGATAAAGAAGAAGAGAAAAATGCTTTAAAAATGGACAAAGTAAAGCTTCAAAATGAAATATCTGATTTGCAAAAAGAAGTTTTAACTCTTAAAGATCAGAAACTGGACTTAACTCTTCAGTATGAACTTGTCATGAAAGACAGAGTTGAGGCATATATCAAAATAAAAGAGTTAGAAGAATTAATTCTCAAAAGAGGTCAAACTGAACAGACTCTAAAAATTTTAGCAAGCGGTCAAAAGGAAAACAAATTTTATAAGGCCAAGCCTGGTCTAGGTCTTTCAGATGTGGATGTTTTGAAGAAAGCACCAGAAAAACTTTACAATTTAAACAAAAATGATTTGGAGCCTATTGTTTTAGTTCCACATATCCTTGAGACGTTTGTTAAAACAGAGATTGTTTCAGATACATCAACTAAAATAGAAACATAACCTATTGTTGAAGATAAATCTGAAAATAAAATGAAGTATGAATCTCAAGGTCTAAAAAATGTCAATTTTAAATACGACGAATTGAATTATTCTTATGAAAATAAAGAGAAAACATTCGTTGAATTTGAAAATATCTTTCCAAAAGAAAATGAGACTCATACTACATCATATGTTTCTGATTCATCTGAAATAATAGTTACATGTCCTATTATAGTGGATGGAAATGAAACGTCTTCAATTTTAAATAAACCTATTTCAGAAATGACTTCTAAGAGTTTTGATCTTGAATATCAAGCAGCTTTAAACAAAATTTCTGTTCTTGAAAAAGAAATTTCAGATTTACAAAATCAAAAAGCTGATCTTGAAAAGAAAACTTTCCAAGAAAAGAAAGATATTGAGCTTAGATGTATGACACTTTCAAAGCAAGTCTCGGAGTTTGAAAAAATTTTAATAACAGAAAGAGACAAATTTGACAATCAACGTCAAATCTTTGAAAGTCAAATATCTAAGTATGTCAAAGATCTATCTGTTCTATCGTCAGATATGATGAAAGAAAAATTACTCAATTATGACTTGAAAAGGAAAGTTGATATGACTAATTCTAATTCTTCTAAGATGGTAAATGACAAGACTAATTCTGAAAAACCTGTTTCATCTGAAGAAGTATGTTTAAATTCTGATTTGTCTAACATGACTTCTGATTGTATCACAGATTGCTTATTGAAGAAGAATGTGTCCAAAGACAAGCAAAAGGTGGAAGAGACTTTGAATACTTCTCATGACAGTTCATGTAATAGAGTAGCCTCAGCTTGTACTAAATGTCAACAAAGTTCTAATAAATCAAAATTTCTTTCAAAGATTGATTTGTTGACACAAGCTTCTACTAGATTGCGATGTTCATTCTGATAAATCAAAAGCTGAAATTTATACTGTAAGGCTAAAAATCAAAAAGTTCAGTTAGAGAAAGTTGTTGAATTACAATATGTGCAAAGATGGATTCCAAAAGACATACTTAATGCACAAATGGTAAAAAGCAAAAGTTCAAAAGATAATAAAGCTACTAACAAAATAGGACCCATTCTTATATGGGTACCAAAGTTGAAGTAACTGTTATTGTAGGCTTGTCATGTGTGGATCATAGACTCAGGAGCTTCACGACACATGACAGCTTACAAACACCCGTTGCACGACTATGTAGAACATTACGCAGGAACAGTTAACTTCGGGAATAAAATGAATGGTTATGTCAGAGGATACGGTGTTCTCAAGAATAGGATGACCTCCATCTCTAAAGTTATGTATGTCGAGGGGTTAGAGTACAATTTGTTTTCCCTCATTCAATTCACCGAGAAGAAGTGTAAAGTGGAATTTGATGAAGACTTCTGTTATATCAAGGATAAGTCAGGCACAAAGTTAATCAAAGGAGAAAGAATGGGATTACTTTATGGTGTTCATTTTTCAACTCTACAAGCTTCAAAACCTGTGTGTCTTATCTCAAAAGCTTTAGTAGATGAAAGTTGGTTATGGCATCGTTGGTTTTCTCATCAACATTTCAGAGAATTGAACAATTTGAGGACTCAGAATCTTGTCACCAGACTTCCAGAGCTGAAAATAGAACAAGACTCTCTTTGTTCTGCATGTCAAAAGGGCTAGATGAAAAAAAGTTCTCACAAGTTGAAGATGTTATCTAAGTGTTCAAGGTGCTTGGAACTTATTCACATGGATTTGTGTGGTCCAATGAGAACTCAGTCAATAATTGTTGGGAAATTCAGAAATGCTCAACTATGGTTAATGCTGCTTCAACATAATTACTACTGCCAGTTGAAGATTAATACTGCTGAACAAGATTAGTACTGCTAGTTCATAGTTAGTACTGCTTGAAGAGATTAATACTGCTGGAGTTAATACTGCTCAGAGTATTAATGCTGCTGAAGAATAATACTGCTTATGAGATGGAGATCAGAATTACAAGGATGACAGCTGGATAGACTGAAGAGTATGGAAAGCATGGAGATAATGATGGAAGATTATACTGAAGATCTTTTATTCTTTTGTAATTGTCTTTATCTTTAGTATATATATTGTCTTGTTTAGAATAGTGAGATAACTTTTGTTTAAGATTATTATTCATTCTAAGTTTTTATTCTAGAGAGAATCAACCTCAAGGCATAGTTCCTAATTCTAGAGGAGTAGAATTCGTCTTGAAAGAGTATGTTCTTCAAGATTGAGGTTGAGTGTGTAATCTTGTGATTTTAATCATTCAATACAAGTTTACAAGTTGTTAATCATATACTGTTTGTTTACTGTTACATTGAATATCAAAGTGTTTTTCCGCAACTTCTTTGATATTGTTTCTGAGTATTCATAATTCTTGTTGAGAATTCGATCCTGACAATAAATGGCAAAAAGTATATGCTGGTCATGGTTGATGAATACTCCAGATATACGTGGCTAGAGTTCTTAAGACAAAAGTCGGATGCTCCAGATCTCATCATCAAGTTTATAAAGAAAATACAAGTTCTTCTTCAAAGTCAAGTGCAACAACTCAGAAGTGATAATGGCACTGAATTCAAGAATTCAACTCTGCAATCATATTTGGATTCAGTTGGCATTTCACACAACTTCTCAGCTGCAATGACACCACAGCAAAATGGTGTTGTGGAAAGGAAGAACAAAACTTTGGTGGAAGCAGTACGATCAATGCTTGCATATTCAAGTCTACCGCATTTTCTTTGGGCTGAAGCAGTAGCAACTGCATGTTTCACACAAAACAGGACAATTATTAATAAGCGCTTAAATAAAACTGCTTATGAAATTATTAATTGTCGTAAACCAAATGTTAAATTCTTTCGTGTGTTTGGATGCAGATGCTATGTGCTGAATGATAGAGAAAATCTAGCCAAATTCCAAGAGAAAGCTGGTGAGGGAATTTTTATTGGTTACTCACTAACCTCCAAAGCATATAGAATCTACAACATAAGAACGAGATTAGTAATTGAAAGTATCAACGTGTCCTTTGATGAAACAAAGACAAGAATTTCTAAACAAAGCAGTTCAGAACTTGGATCTAGTGATAAAGCTTCCACATCAACCAGTGTGGAACCTGCTTCAAAACAGACTGAGATTTGTAAATCTTTACTTGAATCAGATTTAGATTTACTGTTCTATGATGCTTTTAATGATTTTCAGAACATACAAGGTCAAAATGATATACCTACCACTGACACATCTACTACCACTACAGATATATCAGGACCCTCTGAACACAATGGTGAAGCTTCTACAAGTCAAGCTCAAGAAGTTTCAGACAACACAACTTCAACTATCAATGAAGATGTTTCATCTACATCAGTCACTCATGAAGAGAATGTGTTGGGAACTCCTATTGAAGAAGCTATTCCATTGCAAAGCACAACAAGTCCAATTTTAACTACTTCAGAAGAAACAGAAGTACAAATTACTTCAACTCCTGAAGAACCAGTAATACAAGATGAGTTTGATTATTCTAACAATCAAACAGAGGTTGATGTTTTACCAAGCTCACACAGATGGACAAGGAATCATCCTCCAGAAAACATAATTAGTGACCCGTCTGCTAGAGTGACTACCAGATCTGCTTTTCCACCAGCAACTGCAAATTTCTGCATGTTTTCAACTTTTCTGAGCAACATTGAACCAAAGAAGCCATCAGAAGCGTTAAAGGATCCAGATTGGATTAATGCAATGCAGGATGAGTTGAATGAGTTCAAAAGAAACAAAGTGTGGAGATTGATACCAAGACCAAAAGACAAATCAATTGTTGGCACAAAGTGGGTCTTCCGAAACAAAAAGGACGAGGCTGGAATTATCGTGAGGAACAAAGCAAGGCTGGTTGCAAAAGGGTACAATCAACAAGAAGGGATTGATTACGACGAAACATATGCACCAGTTGCTCAGATCGAAGCCATAAGGATCTTTCTTGCTTATGCGGCTCACAAGAATATTAAAGTCTTTCAAATGGACGTGAAGTCTTCTTTTCTCAACGACATTCTTCATGAAGAAGTCTATGTGAGTCAACCTGAAGGCTTTGTGGATCCGAAGTTCCTATATCATGTCTATGTTCTTGATAAAGCACTGTATGGATTAAAGCAAGCGCCAAGATCATGGTATGAAACACTTTCAGTCTATCTAACCGAGTCTGGTTTTCGGAAAGGTACAATCGACACTACTTTATTTCTCAAAAAGAAAGGTAAGGATCTGATACTGGTACAAATTTATGTTGACGACATCATTTTTGGCTCTACTTCACAAGAATTGTGTGTAGAATTTGAACATATCATGAAAAAGCGTTTTCAAATGTCAATGATGGGTGAACTCACATTTTTCTTAGGCCTGCAAGTTAAACAAACCCCGGAAGGGATTTTTATAAATCAGGCTAAATATATTAGAGACATGTTAAAGAAATTTGACATGAACTCTACTTCACCCATGAAGACTCCCATGCAAGCTGGCAGTCTGTTGGATGCTGATATCTCCGGAAAATCAGTAGACCAACATACTTACAGAAGCATGATTGGATCTCTTCTTTATTTGACAGCAAGTAGGCCAGATATTATGTTTGCAACATGCTTTTGTGCAAGGTATCAGGCAAATCCTAAAGAATCACATCTTTCTGCTGTCAAAAGAATCTTGAGGTATCTCAAAGGCACACCAAATCTGGGCCTTTGGTATCCAAAAGATTCTAAGTTTGAATTAATTGCATATACTGACGCAAATCATGCAGGAAACAAATTAGACAGGAAAAGCACATTAGGAGCATGTCATTATCTAGGAGATAAGTTGGTCAGTTGGTCGTCCAAGAAACAGAATTATGTATCCACATCTATAGCTGAAGCGGAGTACGTTGCGGCTGCAAGCTGCTGCTCACAGGTTCTGTGGATGAGAACCCAGCTGAGAGATTATGGATATACTTTTCACAAGGTACCAATCTACTATGATTCCAAGAGTGCAATAGCAATCACATCAAATCCTGTGCAACACTCAAATACGAAGCACATAGATATCAGGTATCACTTTATTAAAGACCATATTGAAAAAGGTGATGTAGAAATGCATTTTGTTTCAACTGACCTTGAGGTTGCTGATTTGTTTACTAAACCTCTTGATGAAAAGAGATTTAATTTTCTAGTCAGCAAACTTGGTATGTGGAACCTTAATGAATAGTTACATCATTCTTTATATTTCTAAGGGGGAGCTTTTCTTTATATCTGGTATGCTTTTGTATTTCATTTGTTCAATTTCAAAAAGCTGGATATTATTAACAAACCTGGACTCATGCTCAATGAGTACCAAAGATTTATCTGTTTTACAGGTTTGAATTTTGAACTATGACTTCTGATCACATCAGATCAGGACTCGTACTTCATGATTTATGCTTAACAGCAAAAATCAAGGGGGGGGGGGAATTAAGATGTGTGCATATTTCAAGGGGGAGCTCAATTGCAAAAGTTTGTAAGTGTGTATGTATGTTTGAGTGAACTGAAAGTTTTCTTAAAAAAATACTGGTTTTGTGCTAAAAAGTCAATTTTCGAATGTTACTATTTTGGGAAAGTCAAAGTTTTCATTTTTTAGAAAGTTTTCTCAAAATTTTTCTAAGTATGTAAACGCGCAAAGCACTATGCTTACGCTAAAATGCGCAAGACATAGTCTGCGAGTTTAGTAAATGCGCAAGGCGTTACTTGCTAGTTTGGCAAAAGCGCAAGGCATTACCTGCGAGTTTGGTGAATGCGCAAGTCGAAGCTAGCGAGTTTAGTAAATACGCAAGGCATTACTAGCGAGTTTGGCGAATGCGCAAGTTGAAGTTAGCGAGTTTGAGTAAACGCGCTAGGTGAGGCGTGCGAGTTTCATAAACGTGCAAGATGTTACTTGCGAGTCTGGGCGAGTATTTGCTTTCAACTTGCGAGTTTCATATTTTCTACTCCTTAGGCTTGCGTGTTTCACAAATTTTCACTTAAATTGTTTCTTAAGTGAAAAACACACACATATTTGTCAATTTTTGAGACAAATACCTTGTTTCCTTGATATGAGAGAAGAAAAACTCCATTCGTGCGTTGTTTGCGAGTTTATGTGCAATGAACAGGGACTTGCGAGTTCTTTGACTAGCGAGTTCTTTGACTTGCGATTTCTTGGACTAGCGCGTTTTGTCGAGTATATATATGTTCTATCTCTTCATTTCTCTCATTATCAACTAGCGACTTTCAGCACTTGCGACTTTTTCTCTCGAATTTTCTTGCGATTTTCGTCTTTCCAGTTCATCTCTTTCGAAGAATCAGTGTAGGTTATCTTGTTTTTGGTTAATTGTTTGTTTGTTCTTAATTTCAGATTCGATTTCTTCAAGTTCTAGGGTTTATTTTTCAATTTTGTCGATTAAATTTTTTGGCTGTTCATCTTCTTGGTTCGGTGTTGCTCTAAAATGACCGACACTAACATTTTTGGGTTTATTCTTTCAAACTAATGATTTGTATTTACAAATCATATTGATATAATCTGGGTTTGTTCGATATATATTGATTCTTGCAGGTTTACCATGACTTTTGGACTTCTGAACTGTTGGATATATGGACTGAACTGAACAGAAATCAAACTTATGTTCTGAACTGGACTCTTTATTTCTTGGATTAAAGCTTTGAGCTTTTGCACTGGTCTTATGAATTCTTGAAATAAAGTTTCGAACTTTTTGAATTTTTTGAACAAGAACTGGTTGGTTTCATGAACATAAACTGGAAACTCTGGAAACTCATGAACTGTGAACTTCGTCTTCAAATCATGGACATTAATCATTTCATTCAAGATTAGAAAAAGTTTAAAAGTTAGATTCATGGAATGAAAAGTGAAATATTTGAATTTTTGAAATTCAAATTTGAATTTCAAATTTGTGTTCTGAAAATTCAAATATAATCAAATTTGTACCAAGTCAAATGAACAGTGTTCTTGGCCATTTTAAGTTCAAATCCAAGATTTGATAAGTTCTAATAAGAGTTCATATAAATATTTTTGCAAGTTTAAAAAGTCTAAGAATTATGGGTAACCTTTTAGAATTAGTATTATAAGTAATTTCCAGATTTCAAGTATTATTTTGAAATACAACATTATTTTGACAGAATAAATTCAAAGTATTAAGTGTTGTTATTTTTTTTTTTTTGTTGTTGCTAATTTTTGTTCATCTGAAGTTGCAATTTGTTTTTCTGCAACTTACTATGCTTTCGATTGCAATATCTCATAGTACATTGTTCTGTACTTCAAAATTGGTATTCTGAAAACAAGTTTTTGGATTTATACTGACATATTGGATTTTATCCAATACTTTTGATATTTTTCAGGAAATCAATGGCGGAGGAAAATATCATTGAACAAAGTGTTCAGATGGATGAACATGATCCGAATGTATCACGGGAGATGCCCATGCCTTCTTCCCGATCCCATTATTCTGAAATTGGTGCAGATCCAGATCTTCAATTGATCAATCCTCAAGATTATCTCTCTTTGTCGCCAAATAATCATCATGTGATCTTTGACAATCTCATGGTCAACCCACTGATAAAGGAGATCCTGAAAAACCATCCAATATGCACTGCCTTAACTGCAACTGCTACTGTGCCAATGATCTATTTACAACAAGCATGGAAAACCATTGAGCATGTGGTGCAAGGCAACAGGAAATATTTCACAATCCGCATTGACAATTTCACATCCATCCTGACCTTTCAGAGACTAAGATTGCTTCTAGATCTTCCTTTGCCAGACTCAAGAGAAGGAAAGACAACTTTTGATCCCTATCCAACAGATCAACAAATGTTTAATGGTATTCTTGCTCTAGGATATGTTGGAAGCCTTACAAAGATGAGTGACTTTAAGAAGTCAAATTTGCCTCCATTCTATTATCAGTTCTTTTCAGTGATCTTCCAAATGCTCTTTCCCTTGAGCTGTTGGTTGCCCTGCACATTAGATAAATCAATTAGTATGATTTAGGAACCCAAGCCAAAGTGGTCTTGGGTACCCCTTTCTCATCAAAATATTTGCATTCTTTCTTGACAAGATTTTTGAACTTTAACTCCTCATTCTTGGAGTACTTTGTTACAATAATAGGCTTGGAACTATGTTTGCTAGAATCAGTACTAGTTTTAGAAGTACTAACTACCTTGGCAGCACTTGCATGCTTAGCAGCACTAACTTTGTTAGAAGTAGTAACTGTGTTAGCAGCAGTAACTGTGTTGGCAGTATTAACTTTTGAAGAGGTATTAACAGTATTAGCAGCATTAATATTTTCAGCAGTACTAACACTGTTAGCAGTAGTAACTGTGTTAGTAGTTCTAATATTGTTAGCAGTATTAATACTGTTAGTACTTCTAGGCACCCACATTTTGATACTTTCTTTTAAAATCTTTTTCTTTAAAGTGCCTTTACTTTCAACATATTTCTTTATCACATGTTTCTTTCCAGCCTTCCTATAACCCACAGATTTTTGCACAAATCTTTGAAAGTTCATCTGTTGGTTAATAGGGTTAAAGTAACAATACTTAGCCAAATGATTCAACTTGCCACATATAAAACAAGGTTTTGGTCTATTGATTTTATTCAGATCAACTCCTTGTTTCTGAGCCCATTGATTATTCCAGTTTCTTTGATTTCCTCTTTTTAAACCAGAATTTAGGCTCTTGGCTTTATTGCATTCACATTGTTTGCAAGGAATAGGGTTCACAACAGTGGTCTGCTTATAGTGAACCTTCTTGTTCTTTCCCTCAGTCTTTTCTATCTCTTTGGACTTAATCCAGTGCTTTCCACATCCCTCATTGGTGATAATATGATTTTCTTTAGAAATCTCACCACTCACAGTATTGTCCTTATCCTTGACAACTTCTTTCTCAGTTTTATCCTTAACAACCACTTCATCTAAGGGATCTATTTCAGTGGCTCCCTTAGGTAGATCCTTCCTATCCTTAGTTTCTAACAGCTCTGAACTAGGAGGGATGTAGTTGTTGTTATAGGGTGGTGGTGTGGTATTGTACCCTATACCTCTTCTCAGTTTATCATGAATCTGAGTTTGTAACAAAGAATCCATTGCTTTGGAAGCATTAGAAAACTTTTCTACATCAAGTTTGACTTTAGCTAGCTCTCCTCTTAGCTTTTCACTTTCTTCTTTAGATCTGGTCAGTTGAAGCTCTAAGTCATTCTTCTCCCACTTCCAGTAATTTGTGTCATAAGAGTGTTGAAGCTCATTAGCTTGAAAACCCTTAATCTGTTCTTCAAATCTCTCAACAATCCTCACATAATCTTTTATGTCTTTTTCCAATCTCTTAAGGTCATCACTCATGTTCTGGTTGTGATCCCTATACCTTTTAACAGTGTTAATGCAATTTTGAGAGCAAAGATTGGAAGTTACCTCTGTAGAGAGATCAGACACCTCTGCCATTAAAGCTTGATTCTGAATAGCCTCTTCAGCTTGATCACTCCAATCAAACCCCATACCTTGTTGAGAGACAAGGGCTTGTGCAGAGTTTCTGTTGAAGCTTCCAGATTGAGCTTGTTGGTGATTGTTATTCTGAGATATTCCACTTCTGCATTCTCTAGCAAAGTGTCCCTTTTGATGGCATTTGTAACATTCCACCTTGGACTTGTCAAATCCTGCTCCATCTTCTCTTCTTTGGGAGAAGTTGTTCCTCCCAGTTCTTTTGATGAACTTTTTAACTCTCATGGAGAGCATGGCCATCTGCCATTTAATATCCATCTCTTCAAGATCATCTGGATTGAATTGTTCCAAGTCATCATTAATGAGAGAAGAGTTTCCATGACTTGCCAGAAAGGCCTCAAACACAGTTTCAGTGCCTTTCTCTTGGTTTGTTCCATTGGCAGTACTAACTGATTCAAGGTTGGAAGTAGAATCAGTTGATGCTGAAAGGAGTGCAGCATTGTGAACATACCCAGAAGGCCTCTTTTTAGCCTCTATCTCAGATTCAAAAACTCTTAGATCATTATAAAGATCATCAAGTTCTTTTTCTTCCAGTTGATCATTCTGCCTGAAAGACACAGTATACATGGTCCATTCATCACTCAAGGACCTTAGAAACTTTCTGTTCAGATCATCTTGATCAATTTGTACTCCCACTGTAGCTAGTTCACCAATAAGTTTGTTGAACCTGTCAAAAGTTTGAGTCATGGACTCATTCTTGGTTGACATAAAGTTCTCATATTGTTGCTTCAGAATGGCTTTCTGATTTCTCTTGGTACTTTTGGTACCAGAGAATCTCTTCTCCAGAGCATTCCAGAGCATCTCTGCATCAGTGCAGTTACAGAACTGATGTTGATATTCATTGGGAATAGCCAAGAGCAAGGTGCTCAAGGCTTTCATCTCTGTCTGTCTGATCTTTCTTTCTGCATCAGTTTTTGGTGGAGTTCTCTTTCCATCTGCACCAATCTTTCCTGCTTCAGAAGGACCATTCTCTATGATGTCCCACATAGAATAGTCAGTGAGGAGTATGTACTGCTTGATTCTGATCTTCCACATATCAAATTCATTGGGTCTAAGCATTGGAACCTTTGAGACCAAAGTACTGCTTGATTCTGCAAGATTTTCCATGATGAATAGTTGTTTTTGAGAAATCAGGCTTTGATACCACTTGTCAGGATCGAATTCTCAACAAGAATTAATTCTCAGAAACAATATCAAAGAAGTTTGCGGAATAACACTTTGATATTCAATGAAACAGTAAATCAACACAGAAAATATGAATAACAAACTGTAAGCTTTTATTAAATGCTTTGAAGTTACAAGATTACTCACTCAACCTCAATATTGATGAACAGGCTCACCAATACGAATTCTACTTCTCTAGAATTAGGATCTATGCCTTGAGGTTGTTTTTCTCTAAAATAATGAAAAAGAAAAGTTATCTAACTATTCTAAACAATTCAATATATATACTGAATACAAAGATAATTACAATAAATAAAATATCTTCAGTATATCTTCTAAGTATATCTCTAAGCTTCCATGTATATCCTTTCATACGAATCTTCATCATATAAGCAGTATTAATCTTCAGCAGCATTAACTTCCTTCTAGCAGTATTAACTACTAAGCAGTACTAACCACTAGCAGTACTAACTAGCTAAGCAGTACTAACTTTGTTCAAGCAGCACTAACTTTGACTAGCAGTATTAACTACTAGCAGTAGTAACACTCAGCAGTATTAACCTTTATGTCTTCTAGCAGTATTAACTCTGAACCAGCAGCATTAACCATACTTGAGTTTTTCTTCAGTTCCCAACACATTTTGGGCATGACAACACAAACATCCATACTCTAATATTGTTCCATGCTATCATCTATGATCTGCATGTTGATTATGCTATGGCTATCTGGACTGAGCTGTATGAGAAAGTTCTGAGCAAGAGACATTCAAAGAAGCCAAAATATGTGCCTTATCAGAGATTTTTACAACTCATTGTCCGAGGCATTTTGAGATCCAGCCGAGATGTTCCAAAGAGACTACATCATGAGATTGCCCCAGAAAATGGAATGACACATCTTCAAAAGCAAAAGCAATCCTTCACTTTTGAGATGTCAGTACCTGCTGCACTGCTTGCTTATGCCGATCCAAACACTCCGTGTGTTAGGAAATATAGGGAGTCCATGGGATTGCCAGAGCCGGAGATCCCTACCCAGGACTTAGAGCCAGTTAGTCGAGCGGAGTCAGTGAGGGTTCAACATACTACGGGAGTAGTTAAACGGGAAAGTGAGCAGAGAGAAAATTTAGAGAGGGGTTCAGGAGAGGGTCAGACTTCTGTACTGGAGGGTGTGGGAACACAGGCACAATCTGCCACGCATTTAGTGATTCCCACATCTCAACCTGAGATTGCTATCATTCCTCAATTGGGCACTCAGGAAGAGAATCCCAATGAAAGTCAGAACTCTGTAAGAACTGTATCGGTTGGACAAGCAAGCTCATTTGGTACTTCAGTGCCATCAGCAACATCAGAACATGACGCAACAAATCAAGAAAATGATCAGCATGATGATGATGATAACATGGGTCATAGCTTTGGATTCTTAGAGAATGTTTCTTTACACCATAGTCTTGATTCTATTGCAAGAGATCTTGATTTAGAAGGTGTTAATTCAACGATATGAATGTTGAACATGGAGTTACAAGGACGGATGAGGGAGCATTAGTTGAAAATCCAGAAAATGTGAGGACTAGAGTGAATGTAGAAAAAGAACATGGTGAGCGTGTGTGTATCCAAACCTACCATTCCAGAAGGGCAGCCACATCTACTACCTCGCCGCATGTGTTGCGAGCAGAAGGTATTGAAACAGACATTAGTCGCCCACTAATGCATATGCACACCTCAGCTATCCATTCTGCTGTCTCTCAACAGACAGTGGTCTCAACTTTACACGGGGTTTTAGCACAAAATCTATCTGCAGTTCACTCGGAACAGGCAGGTATTGAAACAAGAACTCAATTGCCCCCCGAGTTCGACTTCTTTCAGTGCACAAGTGGGTCTAGAACCAATTGTTACATCTATTTTTATTCCTAGGACACAACCAATTATATCTGCTACCATCGGGAGTCTTAGTGCCCCGATCGGAACATATGTAGTAGCTCTGCATTCCGGACTACGAGGATCAGGTGGAAGTCCTGTCATTGCTAAAATCATGCCAGCTTTGAGAACAGGCCACACTGTTGTATCTTCAACAGATGTGTTAATGGGAAGCTTGAGTAGCCCCGGTGTTACTTTACCCGAATTCGTTTCAAGGGAATTTCTCAATGACGCCCTAAAGGTCGTTGAAAACTCTTTATCACAGAAGTTTCAGTCGGAGATGAATAAAGCAACTGAAAAGTTTGTGGAGGAAATTGGAAAGGTGATGAGAATGTTGAAAGGGAAAAATCCAGTTGTTGAGGAGCCAGAGCAATCACTTCCACCACCATTAGTTCCACAACCACCACCAGTTCAATCCGTTTCCGAGTTGAAATCTTTACTTTTAGCTCAGTTGTTATCAGACGCTCCAGCCGATCAAACCGAAGCAGATCTTATTGGATTATTGAGACAACAATCCCAACAAATTGTTTCTCAAGTTCCAGTAGACTATGTTACACAATCTCAGTTCAACCAGTTCAAGGACTCAGTGGAGAAGCACTTACAGGACCTAACCACAGCAGTACAACTTTCTTGCAAAGATCAATCTGATGCAGTTTTAACGAAAAGGCATAATCGTGATTCTGATCAAGATCATGAGGGGGAGATGAATAAGAGACAGAAAACTGCAGAAGATACTGTTATTGTTACTGTTGAGGAGCAGAGGACTGAAGTAGCTGAAACTGTTCATGGAGAACAGTCAGAACAGGAACAGTTGGATGAGAATGCTCCACAGGCTGAAGTAGAGTTGATGATTTATGATAATACGGAATCAAGGGTTGAAAAGCCTGCGATTGCCACAGTTCAAGAAGTTATGGAGATGTTGGGAGTTACTGCTGAACACTTTGTCAACCTAGATGATTATGCAAGTGATGATGATGAGCAAGCTGCTACTAGGTATGACAGTTATTGGAGAGTAAAGCAGGAAGGAATGGATGTTATTGAGCACAATATTTAAAGTGATGGACCAGATCCTGAGAATTCAATTACAGTTGAAGAGTTTGTACAGAATGTCATTTCTCAAGGAAATCTGAGTCTGAGTGAGAATGTGCTGGATGATTTGTTTGGAGAAAATTTAGATGAGAATTTTGATGATCTTGTAAGTGAAGATGAAGAGATTTCAGATCTTGATCAAACTTTCCCAGTTCAACAAGCAAAAGTTAGGGAGATTGCACAGATTGCTAGTACAGTTGATTATGCTCCACCAACCTATAGACTGTTTGATGAAGATGAAATCTTGACTGCTATTCCAATAGTTTCTCCCACAAGAAACTTTTCTGTCCCTGAAAATCTTGATGCTTCTGAACCAAGAGTTGCTCTACCTTTACCTAAAGATTTTGATTCTGAAGAACCAGCCAATCAACCCAAGCAAAAACCAAAAGCTGACAAGCCCAAGAAGTCTAAAAGGTCAAGAATTCCTACTTCAAAGCCCAAACCAAAAGATCTTGAAGAAGAAAGGCCAATTATTATTGATATTCAAGACTTCAGAAATAAGCTGAACAAAGAAAGAAATCTAAGAGAAAAGAAGGAAAGGCAAATAATCCGGGAAGCAAAAGTTGAACTAAGAAAAGAGGAAGAAGAAGCAGCCAGAGCCAAAGACAATACACTTCCTTACATTCGAAACCCTGATATTCCAAAGATACTAAGTCCGGCTGAAGTCTCTATAAAGCTAAAGCCAAATCCTGTTTTTGTCACTCCAGTGGAAGTGGAAGAATTTTCCAAAGCTCATGGTCCAGAACTTGAAACAATGCAAGCAGAAGAGCTCATCTCTTATTGTTAAGTCTGATTTTATAGTAATCATTGTATTTATAGGGCTTGATCAAATACTGTGTTTAGTGTCCTATTCTGTGTTGTATTGACCAAGGGTATTTAAGTCCCTTTGGTCTTTGTCTTTGTAATAACTTCACGCACATTAATCTCACTTACTGGTTTGCGCATCTTTGTCTCTCTCTCTCTACTTTCTCTCTCTAAAGATTTAGAGATCTTGGATTATCACTTATGAAATCAGTGACATAGGGAAAGTTACTTTCAAAGGAGATGTTAGAGTTGGTTCTGTTCCTTATACAGGCTATGATATTGAGGGGGACTCTTTGAAGTTTATTGAGATCATCAGAAAGTCACTCAAAGTACCATTCCTGGAAGAGACAACCAAAATCTTTGTCTCATCTCTGCAGCCAATTGATGAAGGAAATTTCTATGGTGTTGGAGACAGAGATAAGATTTATCAGGCCAACTACATCAGATTTATGAAGACTCAAAGCAGACTTTCCCCAGTTGCCAAAAGAGAAGAGATTTTTCAGGTCCAAAATGTTAACATGTGAAAGATTCTGAATGTCCACTATCCAAAGTTCACAGTTCAAAGAAAAGATATGAAGATCAGTACCTTTACAGAAGCTGATTTTGATAACTTGAACTTCTCAGACATTATGTTTATTGTGAATGAGTTCAGAGACAGGATGAAGAGAAAGAGGACACAAGTTGTTGCTTATGCTTTGGATGCTATCAAAAGATTTATGACAAAGAGTGTCTACAATGCTTACACGTTTGACTTTCAGCTTGGCATTGAAACAAATCAAAACAGAGTAAATCTGCTGGCACCAAACTTCAACCATCCTAAGATCAGAGTTCTAGAGCCTTTTCAGATCTCTAGATATCCAGAATTGGGTGTGATGTATGTAAACACCAAGTCTCATAAGAAGCAGTTCATGAGAGCGTCAGAATTGGCTAAGTATTCAGATGGTACTTTGAAGTATGTGCGGAAAGTGCTTGAAGATAAGTTGTTTCTGTCAGAGCAGGAAAGGTTCAGAAAGAATGAAGCTGTAAGATCAGTTGAGTCTCTTAACATGGAAGTTATGCTTGAAGAGATCAACAAGAAGATTGAGTTCAGAGAGCACATCTGAAGGTTTGAAGCACACCTTGGGATCAGAAGAATCTGTTTCAGAAGATGGGACCAGAACAAGTTTATCAAATGATCTGAAAGGGGGAGATTGTTATTGTATTTTTGTTTAGATCATTTTGTATTACCTTTATGTTGACTTTTGTAAGTTTGCCTTGTATCTTGGTTGACCTATAAATAAGGTCGTCCTTGTTCTTTTGTTTGTAACTAAGCCTTTGATATTCTGAGAGTCTAGAGAGAAACCCTGTACTCATCACATGTGACATCAATACACATATGATTTCCCTCATTGATTCTTGTTGTTCTTAATTGTTTAATTGATTGTGATTTGTTTGGACAATATCAAATCCTAAAGAACCTCATCTAGATGTAGTTAAACGCATTTTTCGCTATCTAAAAGGTACCATGAATCTGGGTCTTTGGTATCCCAAAGACTCAGGTTTTGATCTAATGGGGTATTCATATTCTGACTTTGCAGGATCCAAAGTTGACAGGAAAAGCGCCATTGACCAGTTGCCAACTCCTTGGTGGTAAACTTGTTAGCTGGTCTAGCAAGAAACAAAACTCAGTTTCTACCTCTACTGCTAAAGTTGAGTATGTGGCTGCTGGAAGTTGTTGTGCTCAAATTCTTTGGATGAAGAATCAACTCAGAGACTACAATCAGCTATACTTCAACATTCCGATTTTGTGTGACAACTCAAGTGCGAATGCCATCGCAAACAATCCGGTACTGCATTCTCGATCTAAACACATCGACATCCGGTATCACTTTATTCGGGATCACATCTCTAAAGGTGATGTCGAACTACATTTCATCCCTACCGACCTTCAACTGGCGGATCTCTTCACCAAGCCGCTTGACGAAGCTTGGTTCAAGTTCCTACTTGGGGAACTCGGTATGTTAAATGTTGATATTTAAATTCAAAAAAAAAGAAAAAGAATTTTTTTTAAATCTTGGATGACATCATCTTGATGATGTCACCCCACCGACATCATCAACTTCTCCCTCCCACTCTTTTCTATCTAATTTCCTATATATTTTCCCTCCCCTTTTGTTTTTTGTTCAAACCCTCATTCTCTAAACTCTCTCTCTCCCTCTCTCTTTCCTCTCCTTCGGCTAGACGAACCTCTCTACCCTACCATCGGCTCCCACCCCGTCGATCACAACCATCGGCTCCCACCCCGCCGATCTCCCTCTCCCTCACCTACCCTTCGGCCACCGAATACCCTTACCTCCCTGCCGATCCTCCTTGCTCCCGCTGACCACCACCCGATCGACCACTTTCCAGCCGATCTCTCTCTCTCTCTCTCTCTCAAAGCCTTCCAAACACCGCCGAAACCCTCCCATCTCTCTCGATTCTACTTGTCGGCTCCCCTCCACCACCGATACCCCAGCCGATCACGCTGCTCTCCCCCGAACTCCCTCACCTCACCATTCTCCATCACCCCTTCGGCCCACCATTCCCCTAGCCTACCTCCCTCACACCACCCCTCACTTCCCTATATCGGCATATACCAGCTGATTACCCCCCTCCCCACCTTCCAAAAAAAAATTCAGCCTAAATTCCCCCCTCCCTTCGGTAGCCGACTACCCCTCCCCCCACCAATTTTTGTCTAAACCCCACCCCACCTCCTAGCTGATTCCCACCCTTCACCACTCAAAATTTAAAAAAAATCCTCCCTTTCCCTCTTTTCAAGAATTACCTAATATATCCCATCAAAGCCTATTAACTTTTCCCATCCCTACTATCTCTCACCATAACTCCCATATCTTTTCAAATCCCTTCCTTTTCAAATTCCCTCCTTCCCCTCATTGGAAACTTTTGGCTCACGTGTGTTTATGATGATGAAACCAAGCAACTCTCTGCTTCTATTATCTCAGACCCAACCTCATCGGATCTCACATTCAGTGTCGACGACATTCGAAGAGCTCTTCGTCTTCCTGATTACTCCTCCTATGACCAGTTTCCGCTTGGCACCAAGCATGATGAGGTTGTTAAGGCATTGAACTACATCCATGGCGAAACTGACCGGAGTCCAGGCACACTACTATGCAAAAACATGGGAGGTATATGGAACTTTTTCTTCTCTTATGTTCTTTTTTGCCTTAGTAGAAATATTGGTTGGCATGATCAATGTCCTTCCTACATTACCCAATTGGCACATGCTCTTATCTTCCAACTAAAAATAGACTTTGCCTTATATTTCTTTCATGAGTTGTTAAATGTGATCACACCTCCTAAGCAACCGCATGTTGCTTACCTGTGGTTCATCTGGCTCATCATTAAAAACATGTTTGGTACCGAGATCGAGGCCTCTCCTCAGATCATATACGACTATACCGCACCAGTTGTGACCAAACCCCTTCTCAAATGGGTGCTTTTGGAAACCGACCAACCACTTCTCCCAGGTATGATCTCTTTCATCAACTCTCCTGAACTACAGTGGGGTGATACTACAAACACTCTGGTGTCCAAGGGTCCCTCATCTGTAGTGGCCCCTTGTATCCCTTCCCTAGTGAAGCCGGTTAGCAAGACAAAATCTACAAAAGCTATCGGCCCCTCCGTACTTACCAAAATGACCATACCATCGAAAGAACCTTTGGTGGTTACCCCGGTCACTCACCACTCCTCAAAGCGGAGGCACTCCACCTCTTCCCCTCCCTCTCCTCCCAAGAGGCTGAGGAAGGTTTCTAGGGCCAAACCATCTACTCCACCCCCCCGACTTTTCACAATCGGCGGGTATTGAAATTCTACCATCCGGGCCCGGGGACTCTGCTCAACCCATAGCTACCTCCTTTGTATCCTCACAAAAGGATATAATTGTAAAATTGGGGACCCCACATATTCCCTCATCCACCTTCTCCTTGATGGATGAAGATGACTTGGACATCTCCCCGGTCCAAGATGCTGCTTTCTCACTGCACGACCTAACACCCAACCCCTTCATGGTCGTTGAGCTTGCACAACCCGGTGAAGGATCGGCTATACCCGGTCCTGAGGGTTTTTCACAATTTACGGACTTTTTGGTACAGGGCACATATGAACTGAAAAAATCAGCAGGACCCTCTCTCCATTCGACTGCCTCTCCCAGCCGATGATCTACACAATCGGCAAAGGGCTCCTCTTCTCAATCGGCTAGCAGATCAGAAGAGTCACCCAATGGCTCCTCTGAACATGGTTACACTGAAGAATCATCTCCTAGTATGCCTGCAAGTCCAGCCGATGATACTCTCAATCGGCATAATATACCATCCGACACCCCCTCTCGGGTACTCCCTCATCCGCCACTGATGCCTACACATGTACAGGCCTCTGCCCCTCTTACTCGAGAGTCATCTTCTTCTACTACGGCTCCAGCATTTCTCGCATACTTACTCAAAGATATCCGGGATGCCAACCATCAGCATCGAATGGTTGGTTCACAGTTTGGGGGCCTCCAAGGGGTTTTGGCCGCTTTTGTCTCAGTGACTCTACAACAGCTAAAACCCCTTCAGAACTCCAATAATCGCCTCACTTTATCAGTTGATGCCCTTAAAGATGCCTCTGATGCTCGTGATGATGAAGTCTGGCGTCTTCAGGTATCCTCTCAATCCCAACAGGCTATCAACTCTCAGCTCCTTCAGTCTCTCCAATCTCTACATCAAAAGGTGGATTCTCTTTTGGTTGCTCCCCCGATAGCCGCTGAGGGGGAGAAATAGGCAGTACTAGACTCTTTAGCCAGCGGCCGTCAGGGCCCTACTTCTGTTGTTGGTGCTCTATAAGGAGAGAAATTGGAAGAAACCGGTGGTCCAACTAAGGGGGAGCTACACGGACCGACAGAAGAAAAGACAGACCCTAAAGACAAAGGAAAGAAGAAACTCACTGCTGATGAAGAGGCCATCCTCTGCAAAGAAGAAAAGGCTACAAAAGTAAAAGCCTTTGTCTCTAATGCTAATTGCTCAATCTTCAACCACCTCCCAAGGTCAATTCTGACCTTGGTCTTCCTGAAGATGCAATCAAGCAGGCAGCAGAGCTTCACAAAAAGATTAAAGAAGATAAGGCTCTCAAAGAATCATCTGAAGATGTTACCCAAAATAAGATCTCTGAAATATTGTGGTATAAGAAAGTGTTGATGGAAAGGAGCAACATGTCACAAATTGTCGATGTAAAATTCGACATGTCAAGCTTTCAAAAACAGATGTTCAAATGATCATCTCTAGGGCTGACAAATCGCTTCAACATATCAAATTATGCAATCTCGATCTCCTTGGGGTTTCAAAATGGTATGAAATCTCTAACCTCTTTTCTATTTCTCTAAATCAACACAAGGGTGAGGCTAACAAATACCTCAATGGGCTTCTTGACCGAATGAAAGTTGTTCGAAGGGAGCTTATAGTTGCTCACACTCCTGACGAAGAAGCTCAAATTCAAAACCTTCAAAACTTGTACCTCACCAAACCCTCTCCTCTACCTCCAAACAGGCAAGACATCTTCAGAAACCTTGCTGCCAAGGGAGTTATGCCAAATGTGAAGAAATTTGAATTTGGCGGTTCCTCACACTCCGCCTCGCTCTCCATCATCTGTGGTGTTTCGGCCATACAAAGGAATTTACTTCTTTAATGCAAAAGGAATTCTAAGTTTCTTTAGACATGATGAAATCAGCAAAGCCGACTCCTCCTTTCTTGAAGCTATCCTTTCTCTTGTCCCTCTGATTGTTGAGGCAACCTTCTTCTACCGAGACATTCTAGCTGAGCTCAACAAAAGAAAGAAGGAATGATCTACTGCTTTAAATTTTGTTTATGTACTTGTAGCTTGTTTTTTACTAGTTATCATATTTAATACAAGTGCATTTCTTTTTACTTAGTTTGTATAGCTATACTTAATTCTTTTATTCATTTGTAAATGTCGGATATACTTAAAAATCCAAACAAAAAAAATGGTCTATGTGAAAGGAACCCAAAAAGAGTATTGAAGGGTCAAAATAAAATATTCAGTATACTCTTATTTTTATTCTTATGTATGGATGTCATCCTCAAATAGGGGGAGATTGTTGGGTCATCTGAAGATTTGAAGATGACCTCCCAATTTTCCATTATGTATCATCCTACTTAGAATATTTTGAGGTTCTTATTAGTAGTTTGGTTTCAATACAAATGTTCGATGAATTCAAAGATCAGTCGAAAAAGACAAAGAAGAAGTATATCTCTCAAAGCAGAATGAAGATGGACTTCTCAACCTAAAGCCAAGCTGCCTACCTATGTGGGTCAGCACCATCGGCCAGGATGGTGCCGATCACAAATCTTCAGGACCTGAAGATGATCACAAATCTTCAGGAACCTGAAGATGATCACATCTTCACTAACTTGAATATAATCTCACATCTTCAAGACCCTGAAGATGTATGTGGTGATCTGTGCCGACTTGTCTCTCTATTCACCAAACTTGTCTTTGATAAGTTAAGGTGAGAAAATATCATCGGCACAAACACATTGTACTTTTCTGAGAAAGTATATTTGTGATATCTTGCATTGACGTGGACCTCATCTGAAGATCAGAAAAAGTATGTTTTGTATTTTACACTCTTTTAAGGAAAGGTCTACACCATCCTCTGCAAGTCAACGCTTCAAGCCAAAAACACCTCAAGACAAAAGGCACATCCTGTATCATGCAAAAGACCTGTGCCCATCCCTTGCTCAACAGGTGTCCTATGCATTAAATGCATGAGGCACTATAAATATGGAGGATGCTTCTCCATGCAAAGATCACCAGCTGAACCAGATTTATAAGCCTTCAAGCTCTCTAAGTGCTTGGCCTTTTCTCTCTATGAAATTCTTTTGTTTTCTAAGTGTTTTACAATTGTTCTTCTTTCTCTTTGTGTAAGATTATTTGAACAGATTTCATTTGTTCTCTTCCGCAACAATCAAAAGTTTTCTATGTGAAATTCTTGATTTCAAATCAATAAGAATTAAATTAAGTGAAAATTTGTGTGTATTGTATTCAACCCCCCCCCCTTTTCTACAATACCTTTCTTGTTTACTTACTGCTAACTAGGACCAACAAGAAGAATGTTCTGACAAGTTAATTTTCTCCCCTTGGAGAATGTCAAGCTTAGCTTGAAGCTCAACTTTGTGAAGTTGCTCTTTCATCATATCTGCTGCCAAGGCAGACAGTTGAGAGGTAAGCCTGTTTATCTCTGTCTGAAGATATTCCTTTTCCTCCCTAGATCCAGATTCCTTTTGATTGTAATTGAGGCACTCAAATTTGGATAATACGTCTTGTTTTTCCTTTTGAAAATTAATTATTTCCTGTTTAAATGACTCTTCTAGCTGAATAATTTTCTTTTCTAAAATCAGAGGTGGAACATAGGTTTTGTGATCCATCGATTCCTCCTCAAGTTCAATGGGTTTTAAGTCGATTTCAGCCTGAGAATAGCTTCGAAAATAGTCATTTGACAGAAAAGTGGGTTTAGCATTGTTATATGACGCATTTAGTGATTCATACACAAAAAGAAGTTGCATCGTGCCAGTATTTTTCCTTCTCAAAGTTTTCAATTCCGGATCCTCATTATCAAGTGGCTTGGTCGATCAGATTTTGTACTCTGGGTAAGTGTTATACAATCCCAAAAATTCAAAAGCATATAACGTTGGCACCTTGGACAAGGCTCTTTTCAAATAATGAGGATTATCATATCCGATTCCCCATTCAGGATTGGAGTACTTGAACTCTTTAGGTGTGTTCATATAGAATGTTTGATCAGTTTGACCACGTTTGTAAAACTTAAGTTCAAGATCCTTTAACTTGTTAGTCAACTTTTTGTTTTCATTTTTGAAAAAGATGCTTTTATTGACAATCTCAATCCTCTCATTTTCTGACATACGAATCTTGTCAGTCAGTTCACCAACTTTGGTCTTTAACTCTTTAGACTTTTTTGAAAAACTCTCACACTCTTTCTTTAGATTTGAAATTATGCACAAGTTTCCAACATGTTTTACACTTTGCTTATCAAGTTTTTCAGACTGTCTTTCAACCCTAGTTTCTAAACGATAAACTTTCTCTTTTAGTTCAGAATAAGTTGGATGAGACATTGTTGCCTGAAAAACTTGAAGTCCAGGGGTTAAACTTGACGAGAGATGAAATTTTAAAGAGCAAGGACCAAAAGTGACAAATATGAAAACTAAAAACTAGAGGGACTAAAAGTGTGAAATTTGAAACTTCTAATGGAATTAACTGGACACTAACTGAAAATGGACTAAAAATGAAATAAAACTTACCAAAATAACAAACTAACAGAGACTTAACGGAAAAGGACTATAATGTAAAGCATTTAACGGCAACTTAACGACAACTTAACGAAATCGTTATTCATCATCTCTTTCATTGAGACAACCTGTAAAATCTCGAACGGGTTAGAATTATTCAATGCAAAACGATCGTTAAAGCTTCCTGATCACTCCTTAACAGATTAAAACTCAAACGGTCAACCCACGATCACAAACGAACCAACTGAAAGCTTTTCGGAAAACGATCGACAAATCAAAAACACGACGTGAGTCAAAAAATTTCGACCAAAAACGATCGTTTAAGCTTCGTGAAGACGCCTTAACAGTTTATAGCCCAAATGATCAACCCACGATCAAAAACGAAGCAATCGAAATTTTTTCGGAAGACGAACGAAAGCTTAAAAACTTGTCATGGGTGAATTTTTTTCGCTCAATAATGTTCGTCTTAGCTTCGTAAACAATCCTTAATAATTTAATATCGATAAGCTTCGTCTACAATCACAACCAAGTAAACCGATTTTTTTTTTGAAAATCGATCGAAAGTTGAAATATTGATCAACACCCACGACAACTCAAATCCTCCTAACCACTCCGTTCATATTCATCATAAGGATCGATGTTCAAAATGACTTCTATTCATCATATTCCAAATACTAACCTATCAAGGATGTCAAGATTGAAATAAAAGAAGGTTCACAACTTGAGGTTTATACCGAAGAGATGGGTGATCAAAAAAATAACCTGGACACTTGAATAGATATAGATATAGATATAGGTGGTTCAGTAGTACTGCGCAATTAATCTTGCAGACAACGACAATAAAATTGTATGAGTGGAGAGAAGATATCCATTACTCGCTCACTGCATCAGTGGTGAAACTGGTGTGTGATTTTTTTTGGTGTTTGTGTGAGAAAGAAAGTGTTTGTGTCAGAGAGATACAATTCTCGGTAGGACCCGGGAAGTAGAAACCGGATAGTGGTAACCGGGAATTGGATCCCTATAGTACGGGAACTTATGAAACCTGGGAGAAGTCACCAAATTAGTTCCTAGTACACACGGTCCAGGAGATGGAGATACCGGGAAACAGGAGCTGACCCGGGAAACACAAGGAGCCGGGAAACGAACAACCGGGAAACTGGTATTAACCGGGAGTCAAACCCGGTAGACTGAGTGATCCAGTAAGGACCCGGTATTGGAACCAGGAATGGATGGAACCGGAACAGGTCCAGGAGATCAAGAATCTGGGTTTCGTGTTCTTCGATAAAATAGGTGATAATCTCATAATCGACAAACAACCAACCTTTTAAATCACAAATTAACGAAATTTTTTCCTTAGCAACTTCAAACCCAGATTTAATTTAACAGAGATAACACTAAAACTCAAAATAATTCCTTGAATTTCTAAGAACTCAGGAGGCGGCCGTATACAAAAAAAAATCGAAAAACCTTTTAAATCAAACCTCAGATTTCTCGACCAAATCAAACATTTTAAATCATAATTAATCAAACGATTTTGCTTAGTAATCATATACCCATATTGAATTTGACATAAAACCAACTAAAACTCAAACCTAATACTTTGATTATAAAGAACACAGAGTAGCGGCCGAACAAAAATCGATTAGGCAGACAAGTCGATAAGAAGAAGGGATTAATTCCTTTTGATTGTATCGAATGAAAATTAATTCGATCCCGCTTTGATACCAATTGTGGATCCCAGAACAATGCAATCACAATAATAATCAATAAACAGTAAATAATATGATTGAATCACAAAACCTAGTCATATGATTAGATTGATCGATAAATGGTTTAAGGTTACAAAGAGAATATGAGTTGAAACGTGTAAACCTATTATGACCATTAACCTAGAATTAGGTTAAACAACCTATTTATACCAAGGCCCAAAACAAACAAATAAGCCCATTAACAATTAAGGCTTTTACAACGTATTAAATAATAAAACATTTAAACTCTATAAATGCGTTATACAACTTTCAATGCACTAGGACTTTCAGTCCTAACACCAATTTTTCCTGTTTCTATTTTACAAATTTTTTGACGGATTTTCAGCAGATTAATCCGCCAAAAATAATTATAATTAAATAAATAAATAATAACTAAATAAAAAATTAATTAATTATTTTCGACGGATTAATCCGCCGAAAGTCTGCCAAAAATATTCGCCGAAAATACATTTCTGTTGGGAACTGAAGAATTCTTCAAGTATGGTTAATGCTGCTAGTTCAGAATTAATACTGCTAGAAGACTTCAAAGTTAATACTGCTGAGTATTACTACTGCTAGTAGAATTAATACTGCTAGTCAAAGTTAGTGCTGCTTGAACAAAGTTAGTACTGCTTAGCTAGTTAGTACTACTAGTGGTTAGTGCTGCTTAGTAGTTAATACTGCTAGAAGAAATTAATGCTGCTGAGCATAGTTAGTACTGCTTATGACTTAAAGAATCGGATGGAAAGAATGACATCTGGAAAGAATCAAGATATTCATGGAAGGCTTGAAGATAATGATGGAAGATATACTGAAGATATTTTATTTATTGTAATTATCTTTTTATTCAGTATATGTACAGATTTGATAGAATAGTTTAGATAGAGATTAATTTATTCATTCTAAGTTTAAGAGAAAAATCAACCTCAAGGCATAGATCCTAATTCTAGAGAAGTAGAATTCGTATTGGTGAGCCTGTTCATCAATATTGAGGTTGTGTGTTTAATCTTGTAACTTCAAGCATTCAATACAAGTTTACAGGTTGTTGATTATATACTGTTTTGGTTTACTGTTTTATTGAATATCAAAGTGTTATTCCGCAAACTTCTTTGATATTAGTTTATGAGAATTTATTCTTGTTAAGAATTCGATCCTGACAAGTGGTATCAGAACCTAACTCCCTCAGAAACATCTTTTCATTCATCATGGAAAACCTTGCAGAATCAAACAGTACTCTGGTCTCTAAGGTTCCAATGCTCAAACCCAGTGAGTTTGACATGTGGAAGATCAGAATTAGACAATTCATTCTTCTCACTGACTACTCAATGTGGGATATCATTGAGAATGGTCCTTCTGAAGCAGGAAAGATAGGACCACATGGGAAAAGACCTCCACCAAAGACAGATGGTGAGAGGAAGATCAGACAGACAGAGATGAAGGCCTTGAGCACTCTGCTCTTGGCCATTCCCAATGAATATCAGCATCAATTTTGCAACTGCACTGATGCTCAGATTCTCTGGAATGCTCTAGAGAAAAGATTTGCTGGAACTAAAAGTATCAAAAGAAATCAAAGAGAAGTTCTAAAGCAGCAGTATGAGAATTTCACTTCTTCAAAGAATGAGTCTATGACTCAAACTTTTGATAGATTCAACAAGCTCATTGGTGAACTGGCTACTGTAGGGGTGAAGATGGAACAAGATGATATCAACAGAAAGTTCCTCAGATCTCTTGGGGATGAATGGACTATGTACACTGTCTCATATAGACAGAGTGACAATCTGGAAGAGAAGGAACTTGATGATCTATATAATGATCTAAGAGTTTTTGAAACTGAGGTAGAATCCAAGAAGAATCCCACTGGTTATATCCACAATGCTGCACTTCTTTCAACATCTACTGATACTACTGCTAACCCTGAAGCAGTTAGTACTGCCAGTGGAGTAAATTCAGAAAAAGGCACTGGAACTATCTTTGAAGCCTTTTTGTCCAGTCATAGCAACAATTCATTGATTAATGATGATCTAGATCAACTTCATCCTGATGACCTGGAGGAGATGGACATTAAATGGCAGATGACCATGTTATCTACGAGAGTGAAGAAGTTTATTAAAAGAACAGGAAGAAACAACTTCTCTCAAAGAAGAGAAGATGGAGCTGGTTTTGACAAGACTAAGGTGGAATGCTATAAGTGTCACATGAAAGGACACTTTGCTAGAGAATGCAGGAGTGTTGTTCCAAACAACAACCACCAACAAGCTCAGAATGGAGGCTACAATCAAAACAAGAATCCTGCTCAAGCCCTTGTTTCCCAACAAGGAATGGGATTTGACTGGAGTGATCAAGCTGAGGAAGCCATTCAGAATCAAGCTCTTATGGCAGAAGTGTCTGATCTCCCCTCTGAGGTAATTTCTAATCTTTGCACTAAATCTTGCATAGACACTGTCAAAAGATACAGGGATCACAATCAAAGTATGTGTGATGACCTCAAAAGATTAGAAAAGGACAGAAGAGATTATGTGTTGATAGTAGAGAGATTTGAAGAGCAAATCAAAGGCTTTCAAGCTAATGAACTTCAACACTCTTATGACACAAACTATTGGAAGTGGGAAAAGAATGAGTTAGAGACCAAACTGTCTAAGTCCTTAGAAGATAATGATAGGCTGAAAAAGGAACTGTCTAAAGTTAAGCTTGACATAGAAAAGTTTTCATATGCTTCAAAAGCAATGGATTCTCTTCTAAAGGCTCAGATTCATGATAAGATGAAGCCTGGTATTGGATACAACAATACACCTCCTCCTTACAACAACAACTATATCTCTCCTACTTCAGACTTGTTAGAAACCAAGGAGAAAAAGGACTTGTCTGAGGAAACTCTTAAGATAGATCCTTTGGATGAGGTAGTAGTTAAGGATTTGACTGAGAAAAAAGCTAGTAAGAATAGGGATAATACTGTGAGTAAAAAGATACCATTAGAAAACAATATTATCACCAATGAGGGATGTGGGAAAATCTGGGTCAAGTCGAAAGAGATAGAGAAGACCAAAGGAAAGGATAACAAGGTCCATTACAAACAAACCACAGTTGTGAATCCTGGATCTTGTAAACAGTGTGCTTGCAATAAAGCTAAGAGCCTAAATTCTGGTATAAAAAAAGGTAATCAAAGAAACTGGAATAATCAATGGGCTCAGAAACAAGGAGTTGATCTGAATAAAATCAATAGACCAAAACCTTGTTTCATATGTGGCAAGTTGAATCATTTGGCTAAGTATTGCTTCTTTAACCCTATTAATCAACAGATAAACTTTCAAAGATTTGTGCAAAAACCTGTTGGTTATAGGAAGGCTGGAAAGAAACATGTGATAAAGAAATCTGTTAAAAGTAAAGGCCCTATGAAAAATAAGGTTTTAAAAGAAAGTATTTTACTATGGGTACCTAGAAGTACTAACAGTGTTAGTACTGCTAAAAATATTAGTACTGCTAACACAGTTACTACTGCTAACAATGTTAGTACTGCTAAAAATATTAGTACTGCTAACACAATTACTACTGCTAACAGTGTTAGTACTGCTAAGCATGCAAGTGCTGCTAAGGCAGTTAGTACTTCTAAAATCAGTATTGCTTCTAGCAAAAATGTTTCCAAGCCTATTATTGTGACAAAATACTCCAAGCATGAGGAGTCAAAGTTTAAAAATCTTGTCAAGAAAGAATGCAAGTATTTTGATGAGAAAGGGGTACCCAAGACCACTTTGGCTTGGGTTCCTAATTCAAACTAACTGATTCATCTAATGTGCAGGGTAACCAACAGATCAAATCAAAGAGCATTTGGCATGTTGATAGTGGTTGCTCTAGGCACATGACAGGTAACATGTCATGCCTTCAGGATTTCAAGCATATCAATGGAGGACATGTTGCTTTTGGAAATGATATTACTGGTGGTAAAATAAGTGGCAAAGGTAATGTCACAAAAGGTAAGATGACATTTGAGGATGTCTACTATGTTGATCAATTGAAGTACAACCTGTTAAGTGTATCACAGGTTTGTGACAAACAACATAGCATATTATTTACAAACACAGAGTGTATGATCCTTGCTCCAGGGTTCAAAGTAGTTGATGAAAGCATGATACTACTTAGAACTCCAAGAAAGGACAATGTTTATTGTCTAGATATGGACAATGTTTATAGTGATTCATCCCTGAACTGTCTTGTTTCAAAAGCTTATGTGGATGAATCCTCTCAATGGCACAGAAGGATGTGTCACATGAATTTCAAGACTATGAACAAACTTGTTAAAAATAACCTTGTAAGAGGTTTACCTTCAAAAGTCTTTTCATGTGATGATCATTGTGTTGCTTGTCTTAAAGGCAAACAGCACAAAACTTCTCATAAGACCAAAGAGTTAAATTCTATTTCTTCTTGTCTCCAGTTACTGCATATGGATCTGTTTGGTCCTACAAATGTTATGAGTATAGGCAAGAAATCTTACTGCTTGGTTATTGTTGATGATTACTCCAGATTTACTTGGGTATATTTTCTAAGGACTAAGGATGAGACAAGTGGACTTATCAAATCCTTTATTCTAAGAATTGAAAACCAAACTAATCAAAGAGTAAAAGTCATTAGATCAGATAATGGAACTGAGTTTAAAAATCTTGATCTAAACACCTTTTGTGAAGAGAAAGGCATTGAGAGACAATATAGTGCTCCTAGGACTCCTCAACAGAATGGAGTTGCTGAAAGGAGAAATAGGACACTAATAGAGGCTGCTAGATCTCTGTTGGCTGATTCAAAATTGCCAATTACCTTCTGGGCTGAAGCAGTTAATACTGCTTGTTATGTCCAAAACAGAGTTCTAGTGGTCAAGCAAAAGAACAAGACCCCATATAAGCTTTTAAATAAAACAAAACCTTTCATTGGATTTTTCAAACCTTTTGGGAGTCCTTGTACTATTCTCAATACCAAATCTTACTTAGGTAAGTTTGATAGCAAAGCAGATGATGGATTTCTTGTTGGCTACTCATCTCAGAGTAAGGCTTACAGAGTCTTTAACTCTTCTTCCAGAATAATTGAAGAAAGTGACAATGTCAAATGCAATGAGAACACACCAAATCCAATTGGGTCTGGTCCTCAGTGGCTATTTGACATTGACTCACTAACTAACTCTTTTGGTTTCAGTAGTGATGATTATGCAGGTACAGAGAGTGGAGAATCAGGGACTACACAAGTTTCAGAAAGTATATCTCAATCTGTGATATTTCCCATACCCACAGTGAATCCTGTTGAAGACTGTGAAAAGGAACCATCTACTGGACCAAGCCAAGGTGAAGAAGAAAGTAGAGATGAGGAGACTCAAGAAAATAAAGAACCAGAAGTGGCTACTGAAAACACTTCAGTTGAGTTGAATGACTCTAATCTAGAGTTGGGACTTAATGAAGAACCTAGTCATCACACCAGAATACAAAAGAATCATCCTCCACAGCTGGTAATAGGAGATATATCCTCTCCTATGATGACTAGAAATCAAATTAAACTTCAAGAAATCCAAGATCAACAACACACAGTGCTTTCTTGCTTTTTATCCCAGCTTGAGCCTAAAAAGGCACATGATGCTATGAAAGAATCCAGTTGGATAGAAGCCATGCAAGAAGAGCTACTGCAGTTCAAGCTGCAAGATGTTTGGGATCTGGTAGACCTTCCTAAAGACCAAAGGGCAATAGGAACAAAATGGGTCTTCAGGAATAAGAGAGATGAAATAGGTATAGTGATAAGGAATAAAGCAAGGCTGGTGGCTCAAGGGTATACACAAGAAGAAGGAATAGACTATGAAGAAGTATTTGCACCTGTGGCCAGGATAGAAGCAATTAGATTATTCCTGGCTTATGCTTCCTACATGAAATTCAAAGTCTATCAGATGGATGTGAAAAGTGCATTTCTTTATGGTTCAATTGAAGAAGAAGTATATGTCTGTCAACCACCAGGGTTTGAAAACCCAAGCTATCCAGACAGAGTATACAAATTGAAGAAAGCACTTTATGGACTACATCAAGCTCCAAGAGCATGGTATGACACTCTGTCATCCTATCTCTTGGAAAATGGCTTTGAAAGAGGAGTTATTGATAAGACTCTATTTATCAAGAGAAAGAAGTAGGATATCTTGCTGGTCCAAATCTATGTTGATGATATTATCTTTGGATCAACAAGAGACAACATGTGCAAGGAGTTTGAGGAACTAATGCATCAAAGTTTCAAAATGAGTTCCATGGGGGAACTTACTTTCTTCCTTGGACTCCAAGTTCAACAGAAGACAGATAGCATCTTCATATGTCAGTCCAAGTATGTGCAGGATATTCTAACCAAGTTTGGTTTCTCAGATTCAAAACCTGCTAGCACACCTATGGAGACACACAAGCAGATAACAGCAGATCTTGAGGGGGAGGATATGGATGTTCATCATTATAGATCCATGATTGGCTCTCACATGTATCTTACAGCCTCTAGGCCAGATATAATGTTTCCAGTCTGTGTGTGTGCAAGATTCCAAGTTAGGCCAAAGCAATCTCACTATCAAGCTGTTAAGAGGATATTCAGATATCTCAAAGGGAAACCCAGATTGGGACTGTGGTATCCTCATGACTCATCCTTTGACCTACTTGCATACTCAGATAGTGATCTAGGTGGAGCAAACTTGGACAGAAAATCTACTTCTGGAGGATGTCAGTTTTTGGGTGCAAGACTAGTTTCATGGCAGTGCAAGAAACAAACCACAGTATCCACATCTACAACAGAGGCAGAGTACATAGCAGCTGCAAGTTGCTGTTCTCAAGTCTTATGGATTCAGAATCAAATGTTGGATTATGGGGTAACCTTTCTACACACTCCAATTTTTATTGATAATAGCAGTGCTATTAGCATTGTGAATAATCCTGTCAAGCACTCAAAGACAAAGCACATTGAGATCAGGTATCACTTCATAAGAGACTGTAATGAAAAGAAACTTATTCAAGTTGTAAAAGTTCACACTGATAATCAGTTTGCTGATCTATTCACTAAAGCTTTTGATGTGGGTAGATTCACTTTCTTGGTAACAAGTGTGGGAATGATCAACTCTGAATAAGCCCCTTCTCAAAAAGTGGTTCTATACCTGTATATTGTTTATTCTTGGTGTTACTAATCTTCTTTTTCAGGATATGTATAGCAGTACTCAGTGTTTTGCAAAGTTTAAAGGAGTAAGTCAGTTAATACTGCTAGTAGTTAATACTGCTTTCAGTTAATACTGCTCGTAGTTAATACTGCTTTCAGTTAATACTGCTAGTAGTTAATACTGCTTTCAGTTAATACTGCTCGTAGTTAATACTGCTTTCAGTTACTACTGCTTTCAGTTAATACTGCTTTCAGTTAATACTGCTAGTAGTTAATACTGCTCTAGGTTAATACTGCTTATGTTCCGAATACTATAAATACTCTTTGCCCGCCTAAAAGCTCATAACGACTCTTTGCATACTGTTCACTTGCGCTCTAAACCCTTTCTCTCTCAAAGTTCAAAGTTTTCAGGCAAGAATCTTCAAGGTCAATGGCATCAATGGCGTTCATTGACGAGCACAATGAAATCGCGATGCTCCAAAAGCCAAAGCAAGCTGAAGGTTTTCATCAGATAGTCGACTTTCTGAAGTCTAGCCACATTGCCCATGCTCTCACTATGTCTCCTACTATCTTTATAGAGCATCAGAGGCAATTCTGGGCACATGCCACCATTGTTACTGAGGATGGTGTGCAAATGATCAAGACGACAATATGTGGCAAGCCATTGACAGTTACTGAAGAAGTAATTCGCATCAGTCTACGTCTAGACGATGCCTCTGGTATAACTTCTATCCCTAATGATGAACTGTTTTCTACTCTTACAAAAATGGGGTATGGAGGCCCATTGGGTGTTTTTAAGTTCTCAAAAGCTAAATTCTCACCCCAATGGCGTTTTCTTGTTCATACCTTGATGCACTGCATTTCTAAAAAGACCACTGGCTGGAGTGAGTTCAGCAGTCCCATTGCTTATGCTTTGGTCTGTTTGGCCACTGCCAGAAGGTACAATTTTTCACAAATGATTTTCAATGATCTTGTCTCAAACATGGGAAACAAAAAGAGCTTTTATATGTATCCCAGGTTTGTTCAAGCAGTAATCAACCATGAATTGACGGATATTCCTCATTCTGATGGAATATATGTACCAAAACCCCCTAAAGGCAAGGTTTTCTCAAATATGAGAAGATCTGCTGGGGACTCGGAAGGAGTAGACACCCCATTGTTCTCTACAATGATGGTGGTGTCCCAAACTAATGAAGGTATGGTAGCAGGGTCAAGGCCCCCATTAGACCAACCCACTGCTAGCCAATCCCAACCTTCCATCTCTCAAATTTTCCCTCAGTCCTTTGCTGCTAAACCCACTCCCATAATATCCAAGACCTATGTCAAGAGAAAGGTACACAAGGCTCCTTCCCTTGGTGTACCTACTATTAACCAAGAGCCTCAAAGCCCTCTATTGGAGCATTCTCCAGTAGAGAATATCCAAAGGGAATCCACTAGGGTGTCTCCCAACCCAAAGGAGGTGCTCTCTGAGGAGGAGGAAGAGCATATGGGAGAGAAGGCTGCCACTACTCCTGCTAGCTCAGAGGAGGTCAGTGGTAACATCCATAAGACCTTCCCCATGGCAACTTTGAATGAGCAATCATTCAAAGGTCCCTGGTGCCAAGAAACCAAGGGGGTGGATAGTGCTTCTGCTAGGCAGAAGACTTCCACTACAAAAAGATCCAATGATCCTTCAAAAGAGGGTAACACTTCTGGAGAGGGTGAGGACATATATACTTACTATGAATTGATGGAAACAATGGGCAACATCAACCAATATGTTCTCAATTGATGGAAATGAAATTGGTAATCTTGTCTCAACAAGTGCAGATTACCAAACTCAAGAAATTGGTGATGAAGCTTGTCCAGAAAAAGAAGAAGAGACAATTTGTGCTAAGGAGAAGGAAATCTAGGAATGATGCTCCCAAAAAGGGGGAGATCAACATGGAAGAAGCTACAGAAAAGAGGGAGCTGGAGCTTGATGGTATGAAATATGGTGGTGAGGAGGAGAAATTTGATGTTGAGGGGGAGCAGGGAGCAGAAACAGAAAGAGAACCAGTGCAAATAGAAACACAAGAAGCAACAGTAACAACAGAGCAAGCAGTAGAAATCATTAATACTGCTAGTTCAAGTAAAGCAGCAGAGATAGTGAAAGAAGTATTAACAGATCTTGAGATTGCAGAAACCTTACTTAAAGCCAAGAATGATACTCCCAAGGTCACTTCAAAGACCAAAGGAGTAATCATCAAAGATCAAGGTGAAGTGATCAAGAAAGATAACAGTAAGAAGGCAATGAACAAAGACAAAGGAAAAGCAAAGATGGTGGAATCTAATCAACCAGTCAAAAAGCAAAGGTTGGTTGAATCAGATGAAGCCCTAGCCAGGAAGATGCAGGATGACATTGAAAAGGAAGAAAGAGTTCAGGTTGAAAAGGACAGGGAAATGGCAAAGGCTCTAGCTTCTGAACTAAATGAAGCCTATCAACAAAGCCTGGCAACTGAAATTGCACAGAAGAAAGCTGAAATTCTGAAGAAATCAGTGGTAGTAAAAACAGCTGCAAAGAAGAGAAAACCCTCAAAGACATTCCTAGGTACCCAAGAGAGAAACAAGATGATTATATTTCTCAAAGGTGTTGTAGGAGTCAAAAAGGAGATGTTCTCCAAAATGTCTTTTGAGAAGATTAAAGAGTTGTATGATTCAGAGATGTTAAAGCTTCAGGGGAATGAAACTGCAAGAGTGGAGATGGAGAAGTGGATGAAAGAAAGTAATGATTTTCTGATACAAAAGCCCTTTCCAGATGAGCAGGAAACACCATCAAAGAAAGAAGCCACTCTGGGTGAAAGTCTAAGGACTTTAAAGAGAACCAAGATGATGGCAAGGAGAAAGTCAATCAAGAAGCCTAGAATAGCTGAAGGAAAGGATGAGAAGGTTGCTGAAAAAGAAGGGGAGCCTGAGTCATCTGAAAAGAAAGAATTCTCAAGTACTGATGATTTAAAGATGTACATAGTAGTGATGGACAAAGTTCCTGAACCAATTTCAGCAGAACCTGTTGGTATAAAGCCTCCTGAAGTTATTCACTAGGATACATTGACATTGGATGGAAAGGAGTACATTAGACTCAAGAGGAAGGATGATAAGTATGAGGTATTCAACACTTGGGTCAAGATTGTCAGAACATGCTCTAGGTCAGATCTTGAAGAAATGTTTGAGATAGGAATGAAGTTGTATGTAGATATACTGAAGGCTTCAGGGATTTCAATTACAAAACTGGTGATGGAGTATCTGTATATGATGTTCAAGCCTGATGAAGTAGAGCATGTGATCAAGAATGTGTTCAAATCAGTCAACAAGTGGACTCTATATGAAACTAGTGGAGTATATGCAGTGACTTTGGATTTAAATCACACTGAATACTTTCTAGTGGATAGAGTATATAACCATAGCAGATTAAAGCTTCATGCCATGCTGAAGAAGAAGCTAGGATGTGTTCCAGATTCAGAAATGGCTAAATACTTGATTCAAAGAACAATTAATCAGAGTTTGGGATTGGATGCAAACACTGGAATTTAGGCCATGATAGAGTTTTGGGAGCATCTTGAAGAAAATTTGAAGAACTTGACTTCTTTTCCTAAAAGTCAAGTTAGGGGGAGATTGTTGGGAACTGAAGAATTCTTCAAGTAAGGTTAATGTTGCTAGTTCATAATTAATACTGCTAGAAGACTTCAAAGTTAATACTGCTGAGTATTACTACTGCTAGTAGAATTAATACTGCTAGTCAAAGTTAGTGTTGCTTGAACAAAGTTAGTACTGCTTAGCTAGTTAGTACTGCTAGTGGTTAGTGCTGCTTAGTAGTTAATACTGCTAGAAGAAATTAATGCTGCTGAGCATAGTTAGTACTGCTTATGACTTAAAGAATCGGATGGAAAGAATGACATCTGGAAAGAATCAAGATATTCATGGAAGGCTTGAAGATAATGATGGAAGATATACTGAAGATATTTTATTTATTGTAATTATCTTTTTATTCAGTATATGTACAGATTTGATAGAATAGTTTAGATAGAGATTAATTTATTCATTTTAAGTTTAAGAGAAAAATCAACCTCAAGGCATAGATCATAATTCTAGAGAAGTAGAATTCGTATTGGTGAGCCTGTTCATCAATATTGAGGTTGTGTGTTTAATCTTGTAACTTCAAGCATTCAATACAAGTTTACAGGTTGTTGATTATATACTGTTTTGGTTTACTGTTTTATTGAATATCAAAGTGTTATTCCGCAAACTTCTTTGATATTAGTTTCTGAGAATTTATTCTTGTTAAGAATTCGATCCTGACAATTTCTTTCCATTATTTCGTTTAATTATTTTAAAAAAAATCACACTCATTTTCGGCGGATGGATCCGCCGAAAATTTTCAATCCGCCGAAAAAATGTATTTTCGTCGAATTTTTTCCGGCCGGACAATCCGCCAAAAAAAGTTGTCCGTTTTGTAGTGAAAAAAGTTAAGAGAAATTTATATATCATTTCAGTTTGGCATAACATATGTAAGCAAAATATCAGAAATCAAACATGGTTAACATGAGATTAATTATATCAGTTATCAACTATTAAGATAACATATGTTGTCCAAAAATATAATAAATTGCGATACATCAACATCATATAGGTGGAAGTGCTCGCATGGTATTTCAAAGTTAATATATCGCAACTTTTTATATTTATGGACATTAAACATTTTCTTTATAGTTGCTCAGAGCATCTCCAACAGCTTCTCCAAAATGGAGAACCAAAAGTCAAAATCTCCAAAAAAAAATTACAACCATCTCCAACAGTGTAACACCCGTGATTTTGGAAACCCTTAACCCATTCTATCGTAACCGTATGACCACTATAATGGAGGTTTAGTAAGGTTTTACTTCCCTTTTGTTGTGGAACCATCAGGAATCGAATCGAGCGCGAAAAACGCGAGAAACGGGAGATTTCGGAGGTCCCGCGGATTTGTGGGCGACCCTAGACCGTGACCTAAGGGGCGTAAGTCGCTGGAAGTGATGCTGAGGAAGCGCACGGCTTACCCCGTGACTTCCAAGCCACGGGTCAAACCACGGGAACCGACCTGAGGGTTTTAAACTCGATTTATGGGGATCTACCTTCATTCTCTCATAACTTTCTCCTCATAAATCCGATTTTCGTGATTCTTGAACCTAGAGCCTCGTCTTTTGAAGCTTCTCAAGATGAGATAGAAGAGGATTGGTGATCTTGGATTGATCCAAGGGTTTATGGTCAAGGTAATCCACTCACCTCTTCATCTAATTACTAAGGTTTGATGTTTTTATCATCTTCCTTACACTCTTCAACTTTGGTATGATTTTGGTAGCTTTGAGGTAAAGAAAACCTTGTGGGAGTGTTGGATCTAACGTCTATAAGAGATTCCTTGAAGATTCCAAGTCTCCATCAAAGGAGACTCACATTTGGAGTAAAACCTAGATTTAACCTAAATCTAGGAAAGTGAGTTCAAGTTGATTTGTGAAAACAGTGTACATGCCAAAAATGTCAATATTTAAATGTTTATATGTTTTACATGAAATTATTAACTGTCGAGTTATTTGATGAATTTTTGACTATTTGAAGTGTCTAACCTTATAAACTTGTAAAATACCCACATTTGGATTTTGGGCATTTTGATAAATAAATCATATATTTTAGTATCTTAATGATTTATTTCATGGAAGTAGATTTTTAAGTATAAAAGCATTTTATCGTGTGTTTTGGAGAAATGCTTGATGTTGTGTCATGGGACGTTTTGAAATAATAAATATTATAAACTCACCTGGAAAATGTTTCGTCCCAATTTAAACTATGTTGGAGTTATCTCCATATTTTGGAGCATAGGTTTTCATAAATGCGGGTTGTTTATGTTCGATTTCATTTTATGATTTTTATACAATTGGTCTTTTGATTTAATAAGCCTATGGCTCGGTTTGGACCTCATCGGGTCTTGGGGACATTTGTCTTATTTTAATAGCTTACTGTAGAGCTTTGGTTATGATTTGCATTTATTGCATTTTATTTGAGAATTACATGTTTTGGATGCGTTAATTCATTCATTTGCAGTCATGTTAAGTTCTAGACTGTAGTGCAATGGATCCATAGGCACGGTGTTCTTAATGTCCTGTTTTAGACAAGTTCACCACTTTGGCACGGAATAGGCATCGGGTCACCATGGTAAGTAAGGTGTGGACCTATATGGTCGAGCAGCGTCCCATGGGCAATAAGGTGTAAATCCATTGTGCATAAGTTCCCGTTTTGGAACTGAATTCCCGTTTTGGAACTCTCAAGAATAGACTTAGAGGGGTTGACTTGATGTTTTCGAGCAACAGACTTAGAGGAGTTGAGCTCAATATGTTTTATGAGTATAATCCATACGTTTTGGTTTTCTACATAGTTATGTGACCTACTTTTGTGTTCCGTCACGTGCAATGTAATCGGGTCTCCCCCGTCACCGAAAGGTGTTGTTTTGGGTATGGAGTTTTATAATCCATGTTTTCGGTGACGTTTTGAGTATGGGTTATTATCCATGTTCTAAGGTTTTGAATATTGAACCTTATCCATATTTTTGGATGTTTTGGATGATAGAGTTTATCCACGTTTTCAGTATTTGGTTGTTAAAGTATAAGTTATGTTTTGCGGGAGTTTTGGGTTTTGGACTTATATTCAAAAGAACGTTTTGTATCGTGGTTTTAATCATGAAGATGATGAACGTTGGAAAAGAGATTGCTTTCAGACTTAATGTATTCTATTTTGGGAAATCACATTTTAAATAACACTCTTAAAGTTTATTGTTTTACATATTTATGATGAAAACTCTTGAGCTCACTTGGCGTTAAGTCTAACTTTTTATTTGTCGGCATGTGCATCAGGTTCCAGTTGGGTAATGGTTCTAGCAATACTATGAAGAGATGATCACTAGTTTTACGCGAGTGTAAGTAGTTTGGTGGAGTCTTCCGCATTTTGGAGATAGTAACGGTTATTGGGTTTTTAGTAACATCCAACCCTATTATAGACTGTGTATAAAGACTGAATTGTGTTTATTGAAGTTAAACTTTAAATTGTTGTTGTAAATGAATCAGTTATCGATATATTTAGAAAATTTTAAATTAGTTGTTATTTCCATATTTTAGGGTGTTACAAACAGCTTCCCCATTTTATAGATAAATCATTGATTATATTATTAAAATATTCTATATATTTAATAAAATATTATTTCTCTCACCTAAACAATTCATTTCAAAGTTTCTCATTGGTGGAATGTAATAAAAAATAATTTCTCTTTTTTGGTAATCATTTTTGGGGATATCTCTAAATTTGGAGAAAAATGTATTCTCTCCTACTTTCTCCATTTTGGATAAAGTTTTGGGGAAGTTGTTGGAGCTCATTTTACACCTAAAATCTCAATTTTCTTCATTTTCTCCAAAATGGAGAAGCTGTTGGAGATGCTCTCATATAATTAATCATTATTCTTGTAAAATTTTGCGATAGTTTTTTCTTAATTGTTTGAATAATTGTTGTCTTTTTTTTTTAATTTATAGCATGTATTTTTATTTTTTATTACTTTAACTATTTGTAGTTTGATTATATACAATAACTTATGTTAACCGTACTTGATTTATAATATTTTTATTGTAAAATAATGCCCAACCATAAAAATATATGAATTTCTCTTATTTTCTTTATTTTTTTCAAAATTGGTATTTTTTTTTAATGCAAAACTCATTTTGTTAATATAATAGTTTTCAAAATAAATATTTTTATTTTTATTTATGATTGGTAATATAAAGTATGGTTTAACAAAATAATCTAATTAAAAAGATGTAAATCATATATTTTCTAATGCATAAATTATTTTATCAATTTAAAAGTATTTAGAATAAATATAATTTTTTATTTAATATGTAGTGTAACTTAAAAAGTTTAATTTATGATTAAATATATAAAACATTTTTAATAATTATTTCTAAAAAGAAGTCGTGAATAAATAAACGCAAATTTTGTTCCATGTAGTTTGTGTAAAGCTTGATTAGTCCTTCATTATTATGATTACTAATTGGTGGTGTTAAGTGTAGGAATCATGAGTGTTATAAAATTAAAATGTTAACGACCGTTAATGTAGATAGTTTGTTTTAGGGATCAGATTCAAAATTTGAGCAAACCACAAGGACCACCAATGTAATTCACTCAAAAAATTATTAATAAATTCAATTCAATTAACTTAAATTGCACCATAAATGAAAATTTTCAACGATGACATTTAAGGATAAAAATTGTTTGTACCAAATTCTTCTATCTCATTCCCATCCACGAATCACATGAATACACATCATTAAGATATAATATAAAACTGAATTAAATAAATTCAAAATTTATAAAAATCTGACGTGTCTTAATTTCAATGGTAGAACACCAATGAGACGTGGGAGTTGGAGACAACATATTTTTATCTGCCATTTGCAATGAAATATAACACTTGATAGCTATATTTTTATGTTTCAAAATTGGAATTAAAAGCCCACTTTTTTAAAGCTTTTTTATTTCTAAAATGTATTTACATAGCCTATCTTTTTTATTATGTGAAATACAGTCCCAAAAGCAAGGTTTAAAGCCCAAATTAAAAGCCTAAGAAATTGGTTTCTCTTATTACTGAACTCATTGCAAGCGGGAAGGCAGGCGACAAAAGCCATATTGAAACTCGCCTCTCCCATTAGAATCGGTAGCGTCCAGAGCCTTGAGAGGCTCCTCACGCGGCTAAAGCCGCCAGAATACTCTTTGGCGATCGTTTTTAGGAGCCAATTTTGTGTTTTTCGATTCTGAGACGGTTTCTTTAGAGAAGCTCGTTTAAAAAAGGGATTCGATTACTCCTTTGAGGGGGTCGATAGCTGGAAGAAAAATGGAGAAAGTAACGACCAACTGGAAGATATTTCTTCATCAACTTTGGTTCACCTTAGGTAATTTCTTCCCTAATTTTGTAGTTGTAACTAGGGGTGAGCATCGGAAGCGGGTACCCGTCATTGATAATCTTTAAAGCACTAATTTCTTCTTTCAGTCTGATAATTTCAGCAAAATACTCTTTTGACTTTTGCGAGTGAAAGTTAACAGCATGACCCAGATTAATTTTCTCTAATTTCAGCTTTCTATTCTTCTCTTCAAGATCTGTAAGAAATCCCATGATTAATGAGTAATCAGCCTGATAAGAATGATCGTTCCAAACTGTATATCAGAAAATCAAAAATCAAATCAAATTGAAATCTAGCACAAAATTTAAAACTTTAACACTTGATATGGCGCAAGGTCGAGTTTTGCGTGAACTGTGTGTTGCGCAAACCAATCTTCTCGTGATCAGCGTATAACGCAAAGTGATCTTTGCGCAAGCCAAGTGAAACACAAGATGATGTTTGCGTAAGCCAAGTGATGCGCGAACTGAGCTTTGCGTAAGCCAAGTGATGCGCGAACTGAGCTTTGCGTAATAAACTTGAAACGCAAATCGAACTTTTCGCGAGCAAAGGAAAACGCAAAGTGAACTTTGCGTGAGAGACTTTGCGTGAGTTGATGATTGCGCAAACTTTGCTTTGCGTGAATGGTGAGATACGCAAACTATACTTTGCGTTATTAGTGCAAGACGCAAAGTAGCTTTGTGTGAGCTACAGGATGCGCAAAGTTCACTTCTCGTGAACAGAAGGAGACGCAAACTAAAGTTTGCGTGATGAACACTAAGAGCAAAGTTTAAACTTCTCGTGATGATGAAGATGGCACTCGATGAATATAGCGCAAATCAGATGAACTCGCGCAAACCGATATGAACTTGCGCAAATCGAGTTCTTGGCTCTTTCTTTCTCAAATCGATCCAAATCTGCAAATTTGATCTCAAAAATTTATCAGAATCATCGAAAAACACTACAAAACACAAATTTGCTATCAAATTTCGATTAAAAACAACAATTCACACATTTTCATACAAGAACAGAGTTCAAACGACATTTCAAGAAAATTTCAAAAATTCAAAAATTGACATCGATTTAGTTCGAATTATGAGATGAAATAAATACAAGAATCAATCCTAAACTAAAATCGAATCCAACAATTCCATTTTTTTGCAACAAAAACGATTTTTCACACAAAAATCTGATGAACAGTGAAAAACACGAGTTCTTGAAATATTTTCAGAAAATCTCAATTTTCGATCTAAAAACTTCAGATTTCAATTCAAACTTTGATCAAATCATTCCTGAAAAGTTTGGTTCAACTCTGATACCAATTGTTAATCATAAAATCCCAAAACAATCAAGCAATTACTCAAATATGAACAAGAACTAGAGAGAGAAATTAGATCTTCATTAGCCACAAGTCTGATAATACAATGACATGCTTACTCTAGTTCTCTAGTTCGTTACCTCATTGTTTTAGTTGTTACGTGATTGTTACCTGATTCTTACAAAGCAAACCCTATTTATACCACCTGTCTAAAACAAGACTTAACCACTAAGGAATGCTAAACATACAATGACTAACTATTACAAAGACAATGTTGACTTTTACATCTTTGACTTTCCTATTAAATCTTGGATACAATATTTAGACTTAACAGTATGGTCTTGAAAATATGAGTTAGGGTGCATGGATACTTCTACACTCAAGTAAGGTGTAGGGATGGTGGTGCTTTCATGCCATGCCTCTCATGTGCATATATAATGTATGACATTTTATGCAAGATTTTTGTTCTTGCAATTCTATCTAAAATCACCTACAACTATATGCTCCCTTTCCTTTCTAAGATTTGAAACTGTGACTAGCATCACAAGAAGGCAAAGGATTCGGATTGTTCACGTGGATACCGTGGAGGCATCAAGCTTGCTTTGTTGCTGTGATTCAAAGTCTCGTTAACTGTGAGGTATAATTTCGAAACACCCGATTTATTCCGGTTCGTATGGGTCTTTGGAGGGTTACGGTTTTATTTTCCGTTGTGCTTGAGATCCCGTAACCCAACAGTGGTAACAGAGCTACTTACGAACCTCTAGATCGGTTTTTGGTGACATGCATGCATTTTTAAAAACTGTTTTGTTGCTGTATATTTTTGTTTCGTAAATGTTTTGGTTTTTTCGTCCCAGAAATGTTCTTAATCTGAGAAAACTTAAAACATGAAAAACGTGGAGCTTTCTGTTAGGGTTTCACAGTCTTCTGAATTGTATCATTTCGACTTCGTATGTTTTTTTATGATTTTTTTTACGACAATGTCGCAATGCTGTCCGAAAATCGAACCCACTACGGGTTTGACTTGATTTTCGACCCATAAGGGTTCTGGATCTTTGAAATCATAAAACATAAAAGATGTGCATCTTTTTGTTAGTTTTCTAAAGAGTTTGACTTGATTTTCGACCCATAAGGGTTCTGGATCTTTGAAATCATAAAACATAAAAGATGTGCATCTTTTTGTTAGTTTTCTAAAGAACTTTGAATCACCCTTTTTCGATATCGTATGAATTTTGTATTAATTTTATACGGTGGTGCTGCAAATCGGTTTTATGTTTCAATGTGATTGAATATGTATAATGTGATTTTCTTGGTGAATGGTTATAGCCCTTAGTCATGGATGTATTATATTTGATAAATACGAATTGCATGTTGTGCCTTTCAGTATATACTCTCTTTGTACATTCTCCTCTCATCCAATCCCCTCGAATGTAACTCAAGGTTTCTTTGTTTGAAATGTAAAATATTTTGTATAAAAGAAAGCAAAAGATGGAGGCGTTATGAAGTGATGAAGATGAGAAAACTTAGAACCATAAGAGTTTATTTTATGTAATGATATTCATATTTGGCTCTATGAATATCGCATAGGGGGGCTATAACCATCTCACATTTATTTTTACGCTTTATTTTACGCTTTATATATATTGTGATATATTATGTGTGGTTGTATGTATGTGATACTTTTTACAACATTCTAAAACAAAATATGATTTTAAAATATATAAGTAAAAGGAGTTTTACAAATCAAAATGAGTTTTGATAAAATAAAAATTGGTATTTATATAAGATATAAAGTGGACCGTCGATCTTGAGTGATAAGGTCTTAGTACATTATAGTTAGATTTCAACCGGTTTTGTCACAAAGGCCTAAACCGTCAAAGAAAGGAAGGTATTTAAGTGATCCTCGTGATCCTCCTCCAATCTGGATTCCAGTTAAATCAAACTATGAGGAAACGATCTATTACAAAAGAAATAATGGTAAAAATCAAACTAACTAAAATTCCTCATCAAAATATTAAGTTTAAGATGTCTTCCAAACATGGCACTTGTCAAGACTTTGATCATCGAGGGTGGGTCATGCTAAAGCTGGGTACTCTCTTTAATCTTAGTAAGATAAGGTAAGCATAGGATTCCTACAAGCCATTTTGGGTCGGACTTAACCAAATTAAGCCTAATAGGATTGGGGATTTGGAGGCATGTGTTGGGAACATTCATATGATGAATTTAAATAAAAGTTATTTACCTAACTATCCAAGAGTTACATAGAGATGTAATTAGCAATGTTGTTGCTTACCTAAAACATTATTGGTTGATCGGTTAGCTAAAGTTAAATTGATCGATAATGAGAATATGGATCTTGGCCCGCTAAAAAGCTTATGACGTTTTCCGAAACAATAAAAGAGGGTTGTTGTTTTGATTAAAATAGTGGGAGCTTGTTTGATGAAAGTCCTTATTAAACAATAAAATTACATAACACTAAGAACTCTGCTTCTCTATTGTAGATTACCAATGGCACAAACCAACAATGGAAACAAAAACACTTTGCGATTGATTCTCGAGAAAAAAAAACTAAATGGAACAAATTTCATCAATTTGTATCGTAATTTGAGAATTGTCCTCAAAGCTGAAAAGAAACTGTATGTCTTGGAGCAACAAATCCCTGAAGAACCTAATTCTAGTGCTCCTAGAACTGAAAGGGACACTTTTAAAAAACATGATGAAGATGCTTTGGACGTCTCATGTCTAATACTAATAACCATGGAACCTGAGCTCAGAAGCAACATGAAAACATGAGGGCTTTCGATATGACCGAACACCTAAAATTGCTATTCCAAGAGCAAGATAGACATGAGAGGTACGAAACATCCAAGGAATTGTTCCGTTGTAGAATGTCCGAAGGTAGTTCTGTTGGCACTCATATGCTTAAAATGATTGGGCATATTGAGCGCCTTGAAGGACTAGGTTTTTCTTTACGAAAGGAGTTGGCCATTGATGTAGTTTTGCAATTGTTGCCAAATAGCTACAGTCAATTCGTGATGAACTACAACATGCATGACTTTGAAAAATCCCTTCCAGAATTTCTCAATATGTTACGAACAGCCGAGCAAGAGCTTACAAAGAACAAGTCCACCATTTTGATGGTCCGTAAGGACAAGAGAGGGAATAGCGAAGGAAAGTCCATTGCCAAACCCACTCCTAAATCTTTGAAGCCAAAAAGAGTCATTAAGAAACCCAAGGTAACTGTACCTAAGGAGGATGAGTGCTTTCATTGCAACAAACCCGGACATTGGAAGAGGAACTGTCCTCTCTACCTTCAAGAAAAGAAGAAAGGACGTGTAACTTCCACTTCAGGTATCTATGTGATAGAAGCTAATCTTTCTACTTCTTATACATCATGGGTATTAGATACTGGATGTGGTTCTCATATTTGTAGAAACGTGTAGGAACTAAAAAGGACTAGAAGGTTGAGCAAAGGTGAAGTTGATCTAGGTGTTGGAAATGGGGCAAAGGTTGCTACTATAGTCGTAGGATCTATTTTGTTAACTTTACCGACCGGATTATTATTAGAACTTGATGACTGTTATTGCGTACCATCTATTTCTAGAAATTTGATTTATGTATCTTGTTTGGACAAGAAAGGTTTTACCTTTAATATTGGGAACAAATGTTGTTCATTCTCTTTTGGTAATATATATTATGGTGATGTAAGTTTGATTAATGGTCTTTATGTTCTTAATATGGATAATCCGATTTATAACATAGATAAAAGGGAGGTCAAATCGAATAGTTCAAATTTAACCTATCTCTGGCATTGTCGTCTTGTCCATATAAACGAAAATCGCATTTCCAAACTCCATAAAGATAGATTATTGAACAAATTAGATTTTGAATCATATGGGACATGTGAAGCTTGTTTAATTGGAAAGATGACAAAGGTTCCTTTTGTTGGACAAAGTGAGAGAGCAAGTGATGTATTGGGAATCATACATAGTGATGTATGTGGTCCAATGAACATACATGCTAGAGGTGGTTATAGATACTTCATTACATTTACTGATGATCTCAGTAGGTTCGGCTATGTATATTTAATGCGACATAAGTCCGAGTCCTTTGAAATGTTCAAAGAATTTCAAAATGAAGTACAAAACCAACTTGGAAAGAGTATTATGATTATTCGATCTGATCGAGGTGGCGAATACTTAGACCATGCTTTTCTTGATCATCTTAAAAATTGTGGTATTATATCACAACTCACTCCACCTAGAACACCACAATGGAATGGTGTCTCCGAAAGGAGGAATCGTACACTGTTGGACATGGTACGATCTATGATGAGTCAAGCTGACCTTCCGACATCCTTTTGGGGATATGCTCTAGAGACAACAGCTTTCACACTAAACCGAGTTCCATCAAAATCTGTTGAAAAGACACCATATGAGATATGGACTGGGAAGAGTCCTAAATTATATTTTATGAAGATTTGGGGTTGTGAGGTTTACGTACGACGTCTAATCACAACTAAATTAGAACCAAAATCTGATAAATGCATGTTTGTAGGATATCCCAAAGAAACTATGGGATACTACTTCTATCATCCTCACGACAATAAAGTGTTTGTTGGGCGTACTGGTGTCTTCATGGAAAAGGAATTTATTTCCAAAGGTATTAGTGGGAGGAATGTAGAACTTGAAATTATTCAAGATCAAAATATGTCAACACAGATGGAACCAACACAGACACCACAAGTAATTGTGGATACACAAAGTGATGTGGAAAGGCAGACTAATGTCGTAACACAAAGTGCTCATAGATCTAGTAGAAAACGGAATGAGCCTGAGAGATATGGATTTCTCATCACTCATACCGGGGATGTGATGCTCATGGATGATGAGCCCATTAGTTACCAAGATGTTATGGCAAGCACTGACTCTAAGAAATGGCTAGATGCTATGAGAATAGAAATAGACTCCATGTATGAAAACCAAGTTTAGAACTTAATTGACCCACCCAACGAAGTACGACATATAGGGTGCAAATGGGTATTCAAGAAAAAGACCGACATGGATGGAATGTGATTACCTATAAAGCACGATTGGTTGCAAAAGGTTTCAAACAAATTCAAGGTGTTGATTATGATGAAACTTTCTCTCCAGTCGCAATGATTAAGTCTATTAGAATTTTACTAGCCATTGCAGCATATCACGATTATGAGATTTGGCAAATGGATGTCAAAACAGCTTTCCTTAACGGAAAGTTACTTAAGGACGTATATATGATACAACCCGAAGGTTTTGTCGCTCCTGAAAATTCATAAGGTATGCAAGTTGCAACGATCTATTTATGGATTGAAGCAAGCTTCAAGGAGTTGGAATCATCGTTTTGATGAAGCGATTAAAGAGTTTGGCTTCTCAAAAAAATGAGGATGAACCTTGTGTCTAAAAAAAGGTTAGTGGGAGCACCGTATCGTTTCTTTTATTGTATGTAGATGACATACTACTCATTGGAAATGATATTCCGACACTTGAGTCTGTAAAGGCTTGGTTAGGAAAATGTTTTTCAATGAAAGACTTAGGTGAAGCTGCCTATGTATTAGGCGTTCGGATCTATAGAGATAGATCGCAAAAATTACTTGGCTTAAGTCAGAGTACATATATAGACAAAGTGTTGAAACGGTTCAACATGTCTGATAGCAAGAAATGGTTCTTACCTATGTCTCATGGCATATCACTTTCTAAGATGCAGTGCCCTACTACATCTCAAGAGAGTGAACGAATGAGTAAGATTCCATATGCTTCAGCAATTCGATCTATCATGTATGCCATGATATGTACTCGACCTGATGTATCGTATGCTTTAAGCATGACGAGTAGATATCAATCCAATCCAGGTGATAGTCACTGGATTTCCATCAAGAATATCCTAAAATACTTAAGAAGAACAAAGGATTCATTCTTGGTATATGGCGGTGAAGAAGAGTTAAGTGTAAAGGGTTACACTGATGCAAGTTTCCAAACGAATAAAGATGATTCGGGTTTTGTGTTTTGTCTTAATGGTGGTGTTGTGAGCTAGAAGAGTTCTAAGCAAGCAACAGTAGCTGATTCTACAATGGAAGCTGAGTACATCACCGCATCAGATGCAGCTAAGGAAGCCGTTTGGATCAAGAAAGTTATTTCTCAACTTGGAGTTGTTCCTAGCAGTGATTGTCCTATAGAGTTGTTATGCGACAACAATGGAGCTATAGCACAGGCCAAGGAACCTATATCTCACCAAAGATCCAAACATATTCTTAGAAGATATCATATCATTAGAGAGATTATTAAAAGAGGTGATGTTAGTATAAGTAGAGTGTCAACTGACAGCAATGTTGCTAATCCACTAACCAAGACGTTAACACAATAGAAGCATGATGGCCACTGTAGATCCATTGGTATACGATGCATGGATGATTGGATTTAGTGTAAGTAGGAGATTGTTAGTGAATGCCCAAAAGCTAATCATACGATGATTGTAATTTTGCGTTTTATTTCATGAAATTAGTAAATAAATAAAAGGCATTGCCCAATTTATTATGTCTATGTTATATTTTGTGTTTTTAATTATTCATAATAAATAACCTTAGAATAATGTATTCTAAATGTCCCTAATTAAATATTATTTTGGGTTTTAAGGTTGAAGTAATATGATAATGACTAGCATATGTAGGGATTCATATAGAGATATTGAATCTGCATATGGGTACAAAATGGAGATTTTGTGTATCGGACGTGACTCGCTATGAGAACACTTCATTGGATGTCATGTGAGTGTCATAAGTGTTTCTCATGTGGTCAATGTACATGTAATTCTTTGACTTGAGAAATATGGAGTTTGTTATGTGTGAGTAATGTATTTTGACATTTGTTCTAATCATTCCGTAACTGGGTGACAGAATTATTGTTGGATATGTTATAAATCACATGGTAGAACTAGCATGTATCGAAATAGGATTTGTCCCTCCTTTATGATGGGAGTGATGTCTCTGGGCCCTTGATAAATATATACTAAGGAAATGCATGCATGCTCAGATAAATGATATGAGATATCAATTTCTGTTTTTATTAGTGTATTAGGGAATCAAGAAACTAGAGATTGGACATAACGAGAATAACACATTCAATGTCTCGTGTTCAATCTGGACATCCAGGACAAAAGAATTAAATATGTACACTAAAATTGACTACATACCGGTAATTGTTTGTATCACCAATTCTCGTCATTTAGGTGATGATGATGTATTGCTAGATACCGCTCATTGTTTATAACTATAAATACGATATTTATATTTATTACCAACATATCGAGAACCCATTGAGTCACACGCATTGAACATATTCAAATAAAGAGTTTTAATAATTAAAATGTTTAATTATTATATCTGATTTGTATTGATTTAATCTGATTAAATAAAATCAAATATTATTTATGTTAGACATAAATAAAGATAGCTAGGTATGGTCTTGAAAAGATGAGTTATGGTGCATGGATACTTCTACAATCAAGTAAGGTGTAGGGATGGTGGTGCTTTCATGTCATGCCTCTCATGTGCATATATAATGTATGACATTGTATGTAAGATTTTTGTTCTTGCAATTCTCTCTAAAATCACCTACAACTATATGCTCCCTTTCCTTTCTAAGTTTTGAAACCGTGACTAGCATCACGAGAAGGCAAAGGATTCGGATTGTTCGCGTGCCGTGGAGGCATCAAGCTTACTTTGTTGTTGTGATTCAAAGTCTCGTTAACTGTGAGGTATAATTTCGAAACACCCGATTTATTCCGGTTCGTATGGGTCCTTGGAGGGTTACGGTTTTATTTTGCGCTGTGCTTGAGATCCCGTAACCCAACATGAAAAACATTCATTGTTGGTTTATGTTTCATTTTACCTATTAAAATTTTTGTTCTCACTAGGCGTAAAGCGTAACACTTTTTCTTAAATGACATGTATACCAGATTTCGTTAGCGGTGGGGCTTCCACGAATTGAGGGTCGAGTGTTGGCCGTTAACGGCATCTTTTGAAGATCTACTTTTGGAAATTGGCGTACACAGGAAATTGGATCCATCCCTAGAGGCATAGGCATAGACGAAGAAAGCAGGAGCATAGATACTTTTTGGGAGATTGAGTTGACAACCGTTATAATCTAGTTATAAATGATTTTGATTAGAATGTTGTCGATTTTATTGTCCATTCATAAATTTTGTAAATACTTTTACTATTCCCCTTTTCCGGTGATTTCCTTTTATTAAGATGTCATCTATTGCAAACATTCAGGTTTAAATTTACCCCTATTTTTAGGGTGTTACATATTGATACTCGAGCTCGACTCAGGTACGTTCCTGACATTTTATAAGACCTGGGTGAGATGTAAAAATGGGCCCTCTATAAGTACGAAAGAAATTTCAAAATATCGTCTTTAGTATACAGATTGACATCATTTGTGGTCACAACTCACAATGTTGACCATTCAGAATAACACTATGTAAATCAATATAAATCATGTAGTTGGTTTTCTATGTACCTCAGGTTAATGTTTTTCATGACCATTTTAAACTTTTACGTTGTGTTCTGGAGTTTGGGAAGTAAAGAAAGAAAGAAATGGAAAGGAAAAAAGAAAAAAAAAGGAAATTTTTTAATTTGTGTTCTTCAGGGTGCAGAGAGAGGAGAAAAGGGACGAAAAGAAAATAAATTGTCACTTTATTGAGCAGGAGAGAAAGGAAAGAAAATATGTCGTTTTTACAAATATAATTGTATTTATTTTATAACAAATTGTAATTGATGGGTAGATGTGTAATTTATGATTATTTTTAATTGTTATAAATTATTTCCTTTTATTTCCTCTCATATTTGGGAGGAATGGTTTGGCAGGAAAATCAACATTATTTTCCTTCCTTAAAAAACTTGAGAACACAGCATTAAGGGTTAAAACAAATTTTTTTATAATCATTAATCTTAGAATCAAAAGTCCATGTTGGTTATAGTTTGAGATCTTATTCTTATTTTACAGAGAGGATGATATTTAAGATTCATACACTCAATATTAATTAATAGGCAATTATGTATGAAAACACTACTAAAAAAGGCCGAAAAATTACGGGTGGATACCAAAAATTCAACTTTTGTTGACTTCCACTACAAATCCACCACAAATTTAAAAAAAATAAAAAAATTTATTTAGATTAATTTTCTGGCGGATTTACAACGCATAATTTACTTATATTTATTATTTTAAAAAAATCCGCCACAAATTGGTCTAATTTTAAAAAAATATCAATAATATTAATTAATTAAAATTACTGACGGATTTTAATTAATTATTTTCTTAATTAAAATCCACCAGAAATCCGTTAGTAATCTGTCACAAATTAAAAGAACTTGATTTTTTTCAAATTTTTAATTTTTCAACGAATTTACGGCGGATGACATGATCCACCAAAAAATTTAAAATTTGAATTTTTAAAATATTTTTATTTTATTTTAAAAAGAATCAATTTTTTTATTTTTCATCGGATTTATTCCAACCGGTAGCATGATCCGACGAAAAATTAAAAAGTTAAAATTTTTTAAGAGCATCTCCAACAACATTGTTAAAATAGAAAATTTTGACTTTTTCTTTGCTATTCCTCTCCAACAGCTTTGCTATATGGTTTGCTAAAATAGAGAAAAATCAAAAAATCTCTAAATATAGAGAATTCTCTATAATCTCTAAATTGGAGAAAGAAAATATTATTTTATTCAATTCAACCAATAAGATTCAATTTTTAACATTTTATTTTAAGTTTTTTTTAAAAAGTGTATTGGGATGATAAATTATGGAATATTATAATAATATAAATAATGATTGATTCTATAAAATAGAAAAGCTGTTGGAGTTAGAAGAAAATGTTTTTAGAGATTTTGACTTTTTATTCTCTATTTTAGAAAAAAAATTAGCAATGCTGTTGGAGATGCTCTAAGTTTTTAGTTTTTTTTTATTTTTTTTAACGAAATATTTTAATACTTATTTAATACTTAGGGGGTGTTTGAGATTGTTTATTTAAAACAACTTATGCTTATTTTGATAAGTGCTTATCAACTTATGCGGTTTCAAATTGGAGTTTTTAAAAAAGTGTTTGGATTAACTTATTGTGGTACCAAAATGTAATAAGCTAATAAGTTGTTGTTTAAAGGTGTTTGGGATTGCTTATACATATAAAATAACCTAAAAAGTCATAAGCACTTTTCAAATAAGTTAATAAGTTAAAACAAAATGACTTATGAAAAAGTGTTTATCTTCTTTTTGACACCGTTATAAGCACTTTCATTTTTTCTCTATCCAAACACTAGAAAGTGCTTATCTCCGGTGTCAAATCGCAATAAGCTAAAAAACACTTTAAATAAGCAATCCCAAACACCCCCTTACACTTTATAATCATAAGGATAGAAAGTATAAGTATTAAAAATAATTCGTGTATATAATATCCACGCATCGTAGACTTGTACCAAGCTCAAATAGCTTGTACATAGTCTAAATTTCTAAATCTCTTAACTTGGAGGACTATTTTTGTCAATTGGCCAAAGTGTTAATAAAACACAAGGCTTTGATTTTTTTTCTTCTTCATTTGAACGTATTCATCTCCTTCATCTTTTTCTTTCTCTTTTCCATCTAACAACCTCCTTCATCTCTCTAGAATTTTTGGTTGATCTTTGAAGCTTTTGAGAAATCGAATCGGAGAAATGATCTACTCATCAAGAGCTACATGTAGGTACAATTTGTTTAGTTTTCTTCAAATTTGTGTTTATGGGTTTTGAGGTTTTGAAACCCTTTTGTGAAAATCTTGATGTATTAGGTTAAAGGAAGCTTAGGAGATGATTTCCTTGTAACTTTGAAGTTAAAGACCAAGAATTGAAGGTAAGATTACAAATTTTTTATCTTAGTTTTCTTAAGGATTTTTTCTTAGATGTAAAGATTGATAAATGGTGGTATTAGGTTCATTATATGATAATAATGTTAAATTTGGGTTTTGGTTAACTTTTGGTATCAAAAGTGGGCAAATGAATGGAACCATTAAAATGGTTTTGAGCTTCAATGTTTATTGCCCACAAGGTGTTTGATAAAATGCCACAACCATTTTTACAATTCTGTGAATTTTAACTTTCTGTCCCTGTTTTCAAAAATTCGTATAAAATAACCGTAAGTCCAAATAAGCTCAGATTTTGAAGTTAGAAAGTTATTTATGTCCTTTACAACTTTGTAGTTTACACCGAGAATTGAATCTAAGTCGAAGTTGCTCAAAAATACAGTTTTTAACTGCTGGTCTGCAGCTACTCGAAAATTTGCTGCTGTTTTTATTTACCTTATAGCAAATAGACCGTAGCTTCAATCTTCAGGAGTCCAATTGTTATGGAATCCCGAGAGGTGTAGTTACAACCTTGTTTAGAAAGGAACGACTAAATCATATTCTAATTAGGTGTTAAATGTGTCTTCGACATGACTTAGGGTCGCGTATGATCTAGGATAAGCTAAGTCTTTGTGGAAGCGTTTTAAGCACTTTTTGGATATCAGGTACAGATTTCCCTACTTCATTCTATACGAGGATAATCCCTTGATAAGATTATCCATTCCATGATGAAATCATGACACTACAAAAGTAAGTGCATGTAATTCGAATTCGAAATTCCTTTATCATGTTGAAATACGATATTCCTTTGTACAACAACATTCCTATGATTTTGTGTCTACTTTATGAACTTATTTTGGAAAAATGATAATTTGGAAGCATTCATGTTCATTCAACTATTATTCTCATGTGAGGCTTGAAAAGTCATTTTAGACTTTAGTTGAACGATTTTGATATTGAACATTGTCCTTCAACAATATTTTTGAACCATAAAGGTCGTTTGATATATAGATTTCATGGTGGTTATTTTCTTTTAACTCTCATGATTTTCACTTGATGTTATAATTTTGTATGACACAGTGGTCAGGGCATAGATCATAGTGACGCTCTGTGGTGGTCGTAAACCACAGCGTCCCCATACTGGTGCTCTATAGTGTGAGCTTTACCTAGGCATGGGTGGGGGCGTATGGACTGGTCCTAGGATATGCGCATTATGATACGCATTTGTTACGTACGGGAATGGATGTGTGTGCCCGCACTTCATCCCACAACCCATGTGGATTGATCCTCCCGTGGGATTTGTGACCCATTGAGGGTTTCATCCGTTGAATCCTCTTTGTGATTATGAACTGGGAAACCGGTCTTGTAATTTATTTTAATACGATGCCTTACGACATTTATTTTTGTTTAAATATTTTATAACTCATGTGTTGACTTATACTTTGACTTATGTTATGTCAAACTATTATGATTGTTTCCGCTACAAATTGATTTTGTTTCCGATATTATTCTTTATATTTGTAATTAATTTGTTCACTGAGCAATTGTGCTCAGCCGTGTTCTTTGTTTCTGACACGGCAGGTTCAGTAGAAAAGATTCGGGGAAGTTCTGGGAACTGACCGAGTAGACCTGAAGTTACAACCGGTGGATCTTTTGATAGTTTAGTTGTTGTTCAGGTGTTATACGCTTTATATTTACCGGTTGTGTTTATGATTTGAGGTTCCATAAATTTATCTTTTGGGTTTGTGTTTAATTTCTTGATACCGACCCTAATGCTTAATTAGTTTATATATGTGTTCCGGGTCAAAAGTGTGACACACACCCTGTCCTCAGCCACGCGGGACTGGGGGTGTTACAGTCTATTTATGATATTTAATAATATAAGATTGAATAAAAAAAATATTCGATCTTAGACTCATTTTGAATGTATTGACTATACGATTATAATGATTTAATATATAAAAAAGAAACGTACTTTTTATGTATTTTAGTTTTACGATTATATGAGTTAATATAATAAATGTGTAAAATAAAAAATAAAAAAATAAAGGATATAAAATAAATTAAATGACTAATTATAAAAATACAAAATCTAAATTTTTTTTCTAAAACTTTATGTAGAAATTGAATATTCATGAAGAAAATCCATTTTCTACGTAATTTGTTATCTTTTTCTTTTGGCTAAAAACAATCCTTACAAAGAAAATTGCATTGTCGTAAGAAATCTCTGTAAACTTTGTCTATTTTGGGAAGAAATTTTGAAAAGTGGCTAAAAGATGAATTTGGTCGATGAGATTGACTAATTTAGTAATTTTCGTCCTACTAAATTGCAGAGTCATTCTTTAGAATGTTAAATGTGTGATTTTGAACAGGCCCCAAAATTTTGGGGCCCAATTTTACGTTGTTTAGAGTCTTTAATCAACGAATGTAAAACTACAACTCACCTTAGTGCCTCACTAATTTCTATCAGAAAACAAAAATAATATGTCGTATCATCGCCTCGGTAATTTGTATATTTGTTATCTCACTTTACATTGTAATCGAAAGGTTTATGTGTAACAGGCCTCCAAAAAGTTTGGAACGTTCCTGCTAAATTGTCCAACTAATTTATCGTAATGTATTTTTCTTTTATCAAATTGGAGATATATATATTCTAGCTCTCGAATCTTTTCATTTGCAGTAACAAAACTTGTTATGCTATTGAATCCTATCGTCGAGTTAAGGTTGAGGTGTTGGGATTTGCTTGTAAACTTGTCCCACATAGAACAAATGAGGAAATCTTTGTTGCCTTATAATGTAACACCCTAAGAATAGGGATAACAAAAATCCAAAAAACGGACATGCGGTATGTAAAATTGCCATAGCAAGAGCCTCCCAAAATGGGGGAAAAATACACAAACCTGCTTAAATACCGTAGTAATTTAAACGAATAATAAATGACAACCAACTAACCTAATTTCCATAACTAGAAACGAGATTACAAATAAGGGTGTCATTTATAAACCCAAATGTTCTTCTACCAAAAGTAAGTCCAACGCAGTATTCCTCAAACTCTCACCCAAGAACTATGCCAACTTAGAACCGGCGCCGCTAGAACCTGAGATACACATCGACACCAAGCAAGTGTTAGGCCAAAAATCCTAGTGAGTTGAACAATAATAAGCATGCATGAGTAGTTACAATTCTTATCAGCAGTTAACCAGAGTCCAACAATATGTGGAGTCAACAGGGGATACCCGTAGCACCAATCAGTTCCACCCAAGAGACAATGTACCTTAGTGCCACTACCACGAGTGACACCCAAAGGCCCGGCCCATCCGACAAATACAATCATGGTAATACCCCGAATGGCGGAGGTCTAGGCACATACCCACACGGTGGCGCCCAAGACTACATCCTCCTAGTGTCTACTGACTTGGTTCGTCCAACATAATACATATAAGAGGTCTTGAGGTATATATATCTACCAAAGCATTTCGATACCAACCATGGGTACTATGCTACCATCCTAACACATGAGTCCATCAAGAGACCTAAATACCTACATATTCAATGTTCAATAATTAAATCGCCAAGAAGGCATTCCAAGTAGAATTTATCATCTACTATGCCACATATATCCAAATCATGTCAAAATACCAATAATGTGCATTCATGAAGTAAATCCCAAATATTTCACCCATAGAGTAAATCATGGCAAAATACCCGTTAAAACATTTTTCTCACATAATCTCATGAAAACACCATCAAATACTTGAACCCATAAAGATGAACATTTTGAGTAAATATGTGATAATAACAACAAATAAGCAAATATGATGTGTATCCAGTTTTAACAAAGTTTAGTAAACTCACCTTGCTAGATTTAGACTAAATCTAGATTTTACCCACTTAGAGCTTTCCTTAAAGAAACTTGGTTCTTCAAACCAAATCTTCAAACACCTAGATCCACAAGTTTCCAACCATAAATATACATATTCCACCATAAATAATCATAATCAACCACAAGAATCGTTTCCCAACCTTATACATGAATACCTCAAGTGATACCGAAATCCTAACTTCCATAAATGAAGAGAATAGAAGATTACCTTAACCCAAGCTTGAATTCACCAACCAAAATATCTCTAGTTCCCAAAATGGTTACAAACCTCCAATCTACAAAAGGGAGAACAAAGGGTGGATGAAACCCTAGAAAACTTTGGTGAAGAAGATGAATAGGGAGAGATGAGGAGCTTACCACCACAAAATACTCTAGAATACTACAATATACTTCCAATCTCTTGCTAGATCCTTGAAGAGCTCTCAAAAACGAAACCGTGACAACTTTAATCACTGAAATCGGAGCTAGGATGAGAAAGATATGAAGAAATGATGTTTGGGGCTGAAAATCGCGATTTAAGCTCGATCGGGGGGGGGGGGGGTTTCGCGACTTATGCCGCTAGTGCAAGTCGCGCGTAAGTCGCGAGTTGCACTGTTCGCCCGGTTTTCCCCTCGTTCACTGTTTTGGCCGTAACTTCTTCGTTATAGCTCCGTTTTTGCTCCGGAAAGAACCGTTAGACTCGTAATTGAATCCTTCATCCATCTGGACTATAAAATCTAGGATTCAAGTCCAAAATCCAATATATTATTTTTCCCTTAAATTACCGAGTTCTGTATTAGCTTGAAACGATAGCTTTTCGAAATCGGGATGTTACAATCCTCCCAACCTTAAAAGAGATTTCTTCCTCGAAATCTGGCACCACCAAGCTCCCAACCTCGCACTTGGAAAGATCGATTGATTTCCTATCCAAAAGGAATGCTTTCACTAAACTTCACCTCATATTCGATCCCAATTACATCCCGTTGACGTTGCCACTGAATTCCACATAACAAGCCGCCATGAACTCAAATTATAAGGTTCAATGCACCTTTCCGATGACGTAAAGAGCATCGAGTCCTTATCAATTCATTTTCCCCATCAATAAATTTTCGGTTGCCTTTCAACCTTAGATCGAACATAACACCTCAAGATAACTTACGACTCTTAGTTAACCACTCTCACCAATGGTACCCCAGAGTGAAATTGACCTTACACACCTCTAATAGCCCTTCATTGAATCACATTACACTCTTTTCTTGCTTTTTACTAACACAACAATTTCTGTAGAAACGATCCAACTATTGATTAATCATTTTCTTAATCGTTAAATCTCGGTTGTCTCCCAACCTTAGATTGCTCATATTATCTCGAAAGAAATTTACGACCTTATCTAGTCCTTTCCACCGAAAATACTCTAAGGCAAACAATTCCCTTCGATACCTCTAAATACGACGCATCAAGGTCTCTTCAATAATTGATTTATACTTTAAAGTCTACTTCGACATTCTCAACAAATGTCGCTAATAACCATTACTACCAAATAGTTATTGTCCTTTGACGAAATTTCCTAACGAATAGTTTGGTCCGCACCATCGCAACCTCTAAATTCGTTCCTCAAAGTTGACCCAGACACAATGTCTGCAAGAGCTCCCACACTTCCATAGACCCAAACATTGTATTTCCACCAGAAACATACCATTACGCTCTACAAATAGCCGCTTAACCCCAAACTCCAAGGTTACACAACTCCCGCCATAGCGAAAGTCTTGACAATTATCAAAACACCAATGATTGATTCTTAATCAACAACATCTAATTTCCTTAATGTTACCGCTTGACCTGCAGACACACTATTTCTAACGGAAGTTCACTGATGCACACCAACATTTATTGTCCTCGAAATCGAGTGTTGACAACTAACCTCGGAATGGCCATTCTGCCAACATGGGTATACTACCAAATATTTCATTCCCGATTAGTAATGTCGATTCAAAGTTGACACCTACTCTTGGAAATGATCACCCAAATCAAACATCCTTACTAGCCCACATAACATCATCAATGTTCACAGATACCCATTAAGGTGATACACCATAGATACATAGCATGTTGTCGTACCATAAATCCACAAATTCAAAACCAACCATACCCAATTGTAACACCCTGAATTCTGGAAATAGCAACTAATTTAAAATTTTCTAAATACACCAATAGATAAATCATCTACGACCACAATTTAATATTTAACCTCAATACACACATTCTTTCTATACGAACAGTCTATAATAAAGATGGGTGCTACTAAAACCCAAAAGCATCGCTATCTCCAAACTGCGGAAGACTTCGCCAAATGCTTACACTCGTGAACCACTAAGCACATCTCTTCATACGACTGCTAGAACCGAACCCCCTTCTGGAACCTGATGCACATGCCGACAAATAAAAAGGTTAGGCTTAACGCCTAGTGAGCTCAAGAGTTTTACATTAGGGATGTAAATATAAAACAATAACTTTAAGAATGTTATTTAAAATCATGATTTCCACAATCTCATAGGTTTGATTTGAAAGCAACCAAAAATGAAATACATTAAATCTTACAACAATCTCCTTTCAACGTTCACCCCTTTTTGTGATTAAAATCAAAAAACACACACCTCTTTAAATAAAGTCGAAACCCAAAGTGCTCGTAAAATATAACTGACCTCATAATGTTCAAACACCGAAAACGTAGTTAACTCCATCTTCCCAAAACATCCCAATAACTCGAATGAGTTTCAATAACCAAAACCTTAAAACATAGATAAATACCCATACACCAACGTCTCCGAAAACATGGATTGTAAAACTCCATAACCAAACCACACCTATTGGTGACGGGGGAGACACGATTACATTGTACATAACGGAACACAAAGTAAATCTCATAGTTATGTAGTAATTCAAAACATGTGGGTTACACATAAAACACCCACCGAGCTCAACTACACCTAGTCTATCGCCCGAAAACATCAAGTCAACCACTCCAGGTCTTGCCTTGAGAGTCCCCAAAACCGGGCAACTCGGGCACAATGGGATTACACCTTACTGTCCATAGGACGCTGCCCGACCGTATAGGCCCACACCCTACTTACCATGGAACCCGATGCCTATCCCGTGCGAAATGGTGAACCAACTTCCCAAACGGGGACAGAGGAACACCGTGCCTATGGATCCATTGCACTAACTAAACCATTACATGACTTAAAACGAATGAATCAAAACATTCAAAACATGACATGCTCAACTAAAATGCAGTAAATGCAAATCTTAACCAAACGCTCAACACCGAGCAATTAAAACGGACAAGTGTCCTCAAAACCCAACAAAATACAAACCGAGCCACAAGCTCAAAAAATCCAAAGACTCAACGTCGAAATTCATGAAATGAAATCAAATGTAAATACCCGTATTTATATAAACCCACGCTCCAAAACATACAATTAGCTACAATATGGTTTAGATTGGGACAATTCATTCTCCAAGTGATTTTACAACATTTATCTTTTCAAAACGTCCCGTAACACCAAAACCATGCTTTTTTCCAAAACACAATTTGAAACACATTTATGCTCAAAATCTACTTCCATAAAATAAATCATTAAAATACCAAAATAAATGATTTATTTATCATAATGCCCAAAATCCCAAGGACGTATGTTAAATGAGTTTATAAAGTTAAGCACCTTTAAAATAACCAACTTATCAGCAGTTACAAACTTCTCAACAGTTAACAAAACTTATCAATAGTTAACAATTTCGTGTAAGGCATAAAATACTTTAAAACAACCATTTTGGCATGTACACCGTTTTCACAAATCAACTTGAACTCACCTCGCTAGATTTAGGCTAAATCTAGATTTTTCCCCCAATTAGAGCTCCTTTGAAGAACACTTGGATTCTCAAGACCAAACTTCCAAAACCTAAATCCATACATATTCAACCACAAATAAACATAATCAACCACAAAGAATCGTTTCCCAAACCATCTACATGAATACCTCCATTACTACCGAAACCCTAACTTCCATTGTAACATCCTAAAATTCAGAGTAAATTTAAACTTCAAAAATAAGGCAATATGACATCTGTATTGCTATAAACTTCTCAAAAAGTGTATCAGTCCTTAAGACTTTACAAAAACCTGTACGGATTTAGAATTCATCAACAAACTAATCTAAACATAACTATCTAGATTACATCAGTTGACAATCCAAAATTCATCAAAAGAATGGGACTTAACGATGGCCAACTATCGACACACTTTAGTCATCTCAAAAATGCCTCGAGACCCAACTCGTCTCTCAAAACCCAGTGCATCCCGCCGCTAAGGGAAACCTGTTATACATATCATTTGAGAAAAAGTGTCAGACTTAAATCCTGGTGAGAACATACAGTTTATAAAGCTCAAAAGATATAAACATTTGTATCATAAGATAATATTTCCAAAGAGGTTTAATCTTACAATTGAAACCTTTGCCACAACCGGGCTTTTTCGTTATAAACATGTCATCAAATGACCAACGATAAAACATTTTACCAAGGATTGTGGCGTAACACAAAGTAGGCCAAAATCCGAGTTATAAGCTAAACAATTGGAATCCAAGGATACGAACACATAAGTCCGTGCTACAACGTGAGATCTAGCCCCAAGCAAAACCAATGTATACTCCTTCACTAGGATCACTATGAACCATGGATAGTATCCGACCTCACATAACCATACCAAGTTGCCCCCGAGGATCATATGCATCCATAGCTACAAAATGGGGAATGTGACATCCCAACAATACAGTCGACTCAAAACCTAGGGATCCGCTAGTAATGGTACAGACTCGTCACAACAACATATGTGACCAACCATAAATAAACATATGGTATAAACACATTTTATAAACAAAATGTCATTTCCAGTTCAACTTCTGGTAAGAATGAAAATCATTAAAATGAGTTCTTAAACATTCTTTTCATATATCCACATAATGTACAAGTAAAACATCATTTTACTTCATTAAGATAAGATCCATCATTTTAGTAAACACAATGATCGGGAACCCTAAAATCTCCCAAAACTCAAGTTATATCAAATATGTAGAAAACTTAAATCTGAAACCATTGAGATATATAGGAGTTCCAAAAGATAACTTTTGATATGTATAAAGTTTAAAATGATAGTAGGAACTCACCCAATAGGTTTATACGAAAACCCGAAGAACCAGATATCGACCCTATTGATAAGACGAAGCTTTCTACACCGAAACCTCGGATCAAACACTAGATATTTACCACCAAACTGTAGAGAGAGAGAGAAATGATTTAGAGAGAGAGAAGAGAGAGTTTAGAGATTTGAGATATGAGATCCCAAATGAGATATTTGGAACTGAAACCCTTAAGTCGGCCAGGGTCTTTCGCGGGTTATGCCGCGACCTCAACTCGCGGCATAACACGCCCGTGTTCTCAAATCAAAACCCAAACAGTGGATGTCGCGACTAATGTCGCGACTACCACTCCCATGCAAGTCGCGAAGCTCGTAATCCCATAATCAACAGTGGACATCGCGACTTATGCCGCGACTCCAAGTCGCGAGCAAGTCGCGGAACTCACTAGAAGGTTCCAACTTTACCGAACAACATAAATTCGAACGATAAACCAATTATGGTGATAACGATACGAGTTATACACAAGATTTACAACGATATATGTATAACGAAAATCCAGGGTGTTACAATCCTCCCCAACTTGGGAATGATTTCGTCCCCGAAATCCAAACTATACAAAAAGATGAGGATATCTTTGCTTCATATCCTCTTTCATATCCTCTTTGGATTCCCACGTCACATTTGCTCCACGGTGATGCTTCCACTTCACCTTGACCAATGTGACTTCTTTGTGACGCAACTTCTTAGATTTTCTTTCTAAGATTGCGTCAGGCTCTTCTATACAACGGTTACCTTCGTCTACTGTCAACTCGGAGAGAGGAATAACGCTTTCCTCTTCCGCCAAACACTTCCGAAGGTAACAAATATGAAACGTGTTGTGGATTCTGCTCAACTCTGGCGGTAGTTCCAATTGGTACGCTTGCAACCCTACTCGCTTGAGCACTTTGAAAGGTCCGAGGAAACGGGGACTCAGCTTCCCACACTTTCCGAACCGTATAATACCTTTCCACGGCGATACCTTAAGCAACACACGACCGCCTACTTGGAATTCCATCGACCGCTTCTTCTTATCGGCATAACTCTTCTGCCGATCCTGAGCCGCTTTCAATCTTTCACGAATACATTTGACCTTATCGGCCGTCTCTTGCACGATTTCAGGTCCGGCAAACTGCTTTTCTCCCGCTTCAAGCCAACACACGGGAGTTCGGCATTTTTGCCCGTACAATGCTTCAAAAGGTGCCATTCCAATACTCGAGTGGTAGCTATTATTGTAAGCGAACTCCACCAAAGGTAAGCGAACTCCACCAAAGGTAAGTGAGAGTCCCAGCTACCCCCGAAATCGATGACACAAGATCTCAACATGTCTTCCAATGTGTGGATCGTTCTCTCGCTTTGCCCGTCGGTTTGTGGATGGTAAGTCGTACTCAACTTAACTCGTGTACCAAGCTCTTTCTGAAACCCATCCCAAAAGTTCGAAGTGAACCGACTGTCGCGATCCGACACGATCGACAATGGTATGTCGTGCCTCGAGACCACCTCATCGATGTACAGTTTTGCTAGTTTATCCATCGGTAATGTCTTGCGCATGGCCAAGAAGTGAGCGCTCTTTGTTAATCTATCAACTATCACCCAAATGGTATCGTGACCTCGAAGAGTTTTAGGTAACTTTGTCACGAAGTCCATAGTGATATGCTCCCACTTCCTGATAAGTGTCATTTTTATATATATTTTTATGTCAAATTTACCCTAAGATTAATGTGGATTAATGCTTAAAATTCTTATTTTATTTGAGTTGGTATTTGATTATGTTTGGCCATTTAAGTTGAGAAAAGAAAAGGAAAACAAAATTCTTTTTTTTTTCTTGGTTTGTATTTTCGTTGGCAGCCAAACAAAAGAAAACAAATGTCATTATAATTGTATTTTTTTTATTTGGTGTCATCATTTCCATCATATGCGGCAGGAAGCAAATCAAGAAAGGAAAAAGGAAAAAAATAGTCAAGCCCATGTGGTGATGCAAAGTAGCAGCCCAAGAGAGAAAAAGAAAAAGAAAAAAAAAGCCCAGATCATATGCTAGCTTGGGAAGTCCAAAAACTGACAGCCCCATTCGAGGGGAGGGGGGCGACTTCACGGTCGGCTCTTCTCTTGGAGGAGGCGATTAGAAACTGTTTTTTTTTTGGGAGAATGAGTCCAGAAAATCGAGAGAGAAGAGAAGAGACGATTTTTGGGGAAGCTTTTGTTGGTAGTTCTTCAATCAATTAGGTAATTTCAGATTGTAGGGTTTACATTTGTTTCGTTTTTTTTTTCTTTTTCCATCGAGCAATGAGTTTATAATCATTTGACTCGGATTGTGTTGAGACTTGTTGACCCTTTTCATATCGTTCGATTTCCATTTATGCAATCCTTGAATTAATCGTTTATCATAGTTGGGTTGATTAATTTGAGTAGGTACCCTCATATTGTTTAACCTAATTGTGTATCGCTAGATTTAACTTTGAATCCGTAATTGTTCTTAGTTTTATCTTGGTAGTAAGCATTGTTTTAATCAATAATTGTGTTGATCAATAGTAGTGTAGGATTGCTTAATCTAAGTCTAAATGGTCGGCGTCCGATCATTGGCTAGGAATGGTGTTTGTCTAATCTTAAAGCAACCGGTAATCGAACTCTATGTTCGTAACTAGATTAGATTAACCGGTTAGAAATTAGTCATTGAGCTTCTCGTGCTAATCGACATTTGACAAACGGTGTATCGATGCGTATCGATACTCGCCCATTCTGGAACAAAATGAGAAAAATATTTTTATGAACAAGTCTATGGTACACGGTCCGGTCAACGATTTACACTCATTGCTAGTTTTTTTTTATTTTCTTTGTTTTCCGCTTTAATTTCATGTTTAGTTTAGTTATCAATCCAACCCCCCCCCCTTTTTCATAAAGCGTAGAAATTGACACCGTTCACATCCAATCCCTGTGGAATCGACCCTACTTATCGCTATTGCAATTTAGGTTGTAAATTTAGGTAAATAGGACTTTATTATTTGTCGGGCTCGACACCCGTCAAATTTTTGGCGCCGTTGCCGGGGATTGGCAACGTTGATTGTTGTTGGTTTTTACGCTTTATTTATTGTTTATTTTTTTTAGTCTTTAATTTTTAGTTTTTATTGTAAGCCAATCGTGTGCCTAACGCCAAGTGGTTTAAGTGTTTCTTATATTTATCATGGCGTATCATTCATATGATTACGGTTCACGATACACCACCACAGAATATGACCCAATCGAGGTACGTCTCTCATCCATTGAGTTAAAAATTTCAGACCTAACCGATATTGTGAAGCAGATAGCTTGTACAAAGGCACCACCGGTGGGAATGTTCGGGACAAATGCTCAACATGCTTATTCAATTGACCCACTCCCAACTTTCCACTGCAACACCGATCCAGCCTACAATTATGGAGGATTTCCAAGTTCGGGCCAAAGTGCCTTTGAGCCGACCCAAGATTTTTTCAACTCGTACTCAAGCACCTACTGTCCGGGATGGCAAGACCATCCAAATCTGAATAAGTACGGGTGGCAAGGGCATTCATTTCCTAGCTATGAACCAACACCACCGACAACACAACACTATTCTGAGAACTCAGGTATTTCTCTTGAGGAGATGGTTCAATTAATAGCCCTTAACACGCAATTATATTCATTTCAGCAGGAAACATTCAAGTTCCAGGAGGAGACAAGGGCTCAAATTCAGAGTCTGAAGGATCAGATTAGTGCATATATATCTTCTCAAAGCCGGTGGGAAGATCAAGATGAAGAGCTAGGAGTGGCTGATAAGTGGAAAATAGAGAGCTTCATCGAAGAAGATGACGAAGAAGTGGTCTTAAGTACATCTAGTTCACATATCGGTGACACCAAGGGAGAAGATGTTGGAACTCAAAATCTGATGGTGGTGACTCCTCCTTTTCATATGCCAATAGTTGATCTCATCAAGGAAGAGGAGGAATGCGTAGATATTTGGGGAACCTTCACAAAGCTTGAAGAACCGATGATTGAAGATAAGAAGGCGACCCCGAGTGATGATGCCTTTGCCGATCTACAAAGAGAAATACCACCAAAATGCAAAGGCCCTGCACTTGAAATCCGGACGGACTTCAAGGCGCCCCAATATGTAGAGAAGAAGCATGTGTGGGGCATTGGTCTATTGGACACCGGATAGTGTATGGAAGGCGTCTAGCCAAAGACGTAAAAGAAAGGCGCTACATGGGAGGCAACCCATGGGTTTTAAATTTATGCACTTGTTCTAATTGTTTATTTCCTTTTTATAGTTTTCCCTAAAGTCTTCTAATCTCTTATCTATTTTTTCTCAGGATATCAATCCCCCAATATGGAGCTTAAATAGATGCACTCACTTCACTGGCTCATACATTGTAGGACCGCTCGCCAATCAGGGGAGTTTACTGTTTTCCCTTACTTTTTAATGTCTTTGAGTGTCCTAATCATATTGCATACATTGAGGACAATGTATGAACTAAGTGTGGGGGTGGGATCATTTGCATGATTTGGGATTATTTGGGTTTATAAATACTTTTAGGGGTGATTTTTTTTCAAATTTTGTGCTTAAATGTGGGTCGTTGTCCGTTTTGGCAATATGTTAGCATGTTTTAATGAGCTTAAATTGTTGATGATGATGAGTTTGGATGCATGTATAGCATGATTGAATTTGATTGATAACACCTAGAGTTGATTAGTGGTAGTATGCCAGTCAAAGTTAGACTTTTGCTAATCTCTTGAACTAGCTTTAACACCGTGAGACTTTGAGCCTATTAGACTAAACACATGATATTAGTCTCAGTTTCATTTCTTGTGTGATTACGTCATGCCTAGTTATGTATCTCTAGAACTTGACTTGTCTCTCCTTAAGATTACATGATATTTACATGTTAATAAATATGATAAAGGCCATCGTTTTTCTCATTTTTATTAAAGCCAATTAGCCTTAAGCCTACCCTTATGTCATGATTATCCTTTTTGCACACCACTTTGAGCCTTAGCCTATTTCTTTTGTCACCCACATCATAAACCAATCCAAACACAACCCACCCGACCAATCACCAATGGGGTATTCACGGTATCCCCGTATGCTTAAAAAGTGAAATTTATATGTTGGGAAAGAAAGAAAAATATGAAGAAAAAAAAAATGAATGAAAGAAAGAAAAAAAAAAGGAAAAAAATCTATGAGAAAATAAGTCGTCAAGAAAAGGAAAAAAAAAAAGAAAAAAAAAGCAAGACGACAAAAATCGATGATAAGTTTAAATATTCGTGTTTCATTTCTACTTGTTATCGTCCAATGGGAACGTGTTTAAAGAATGTATATCGAGATCCCATGTGGTAAAAACGTCAAGTTAGTTAACCGGTTTCTCCAACTGGTGTAAGGTCTTTAACCACTCTTTCCCAAATATATCCCTACCTAACCCAAAACCTTGTTTTACATTACACCCATAAAAGACCTTTTGATTTATAAGCATGTATTTTATCAAAGTAGTGGAGAGTGAGAGACTTTTCAAGCCTATAGTAGATACATTCTAGCGTATTGACGGTTTGAGTGATACACTTTAACCCCAAGAAGTGAATTGAGTGTTGTTTTAATTATCCCTTTCGTGAGAGTTATCGTGATTAGCTTGGGTCTATTTGATTGCGTGTATGCCCACTTTTTGACGCTAAGTTGTAAATCTTGAGTTCATGATATGTTATGTATGTTGACATTCTCGTTTGATTCTTTCTATCATTACGTGCTAACTAAGTCATTGCCGGGACGGACAATGATCTAAGTGTGGGGGAATTTGATAAGTGTCATTTATATATATATTTTTATGTCAAATTTACCCTAAGATTAATGTGGATTAATGCTTAAAATTCTTATTTTATTTGAGTTGGTATTTGATTATGTTTGGCCATTTAAGTTGAGAAAAGAAAAGGAAAACAAAATTCTTTTTTTTTTCTTGGTTTGTATTTTCGTTGGCAGCCAAACAAAAGAAAACAAATGTCATTATAATTGTATTTTTTTTATTTGGTGTCATCATTTCCATCATATGCGGCAGGAAGCAAATCAAGAAAGGAAAAAGGAAAAAAATAGTCAAGCCCATGTGGTGATGCAAAGTAGCAGCCCAAGAGAGAAAAAGAAAAAGAAAAAAAAAGCCCAGATCATATGCTAGCTTGGGAAGTCCAAAAACTGACAGCCCCATTCGAGGGGAGGGGGGCGACTTCACGGTCGGCTCTTCTCTTGGAGGAGGCGATTAGAAACTGTTTTTTTTGGGGAGAATGAGTCCAGAAAATCGAGAGAGAAGAGAAGAGACGATTTTTGGGGAAGCTTTTGTTGGTAGTTCTTCAATCAATTAGGTAATTTTAGATTGTAGGGTTTACATTTGTTTCGTTTTTTTTATCTTTTTCCATCGAGCAATGAGTTTATAATCATTTGACTCGGATTGTGTTGAGACTTGTTGACCCTTTTCATATCGTTTGATTTCCATTTATGCAATCCTTGAATTAATCGTTTATCATAGTTGGGTTGATTAATTTAAGTAGGTACCCTCATATTGTTTAACCTAATTGTGTATCGCTAGATTTAACTTTGAATCCGTAATTGTTCTTAGTTTTATCTTGGTAGTAAGCATTGTTTTAATCAATAATTGTGTTGATCAATAGTAGTGTAGGATTGCTTAATCTAAGTCTAAATGGTCAGCGTCCGATCATTGGCTAGGAATGGTGTTTGTCTAATCTTAAAGCAACCGGTAATCGAACTCTATGTTCGTAACTAGATTAGATTAACCGGTTAGAAATTAGTCATTGAGCTTCTCGTGCTAATCGACATTTGACAAACGGTGTATCGATGCGTATCGATACTCGCCCATTCTGGAACAAAATGAGAAAAATATTTTTATGAACAAGTCTATGGTACACGGTCCGGTCAACGATTTACACTCATTGCTAGTTTTTTTTATTTTCTTTGTTTTCCGCTTTAATTTCATGTTTAGTTTAGTTATCAATCCAACCCCCCCCCCCCTTTTTTCATAAAGCGTAGAAATTGACACCGTTCACATCCAATCCCTGTGGAATCGACCCTACTTATCGCTATTGCAATTTAGGTTGTAAATTGAGGTAAATAGGACTTTATTATTTGTCGGGCTCGACACCCGTCACTTCCACTCGGGAATCTCTAGATACTGAAGAATCCCATACGGTCGCTGATGTTCGGCCTTAACTTGCGAACACGTCACACAACGCTTAACGTAACGCGCCACGTCAAGTTTCATTACCGGCCACCAATAGTGCAGTTTCAAGTCCCTGTACATCTTTGTACTCCCCGGATGAATGGAATACTTGGACTTGTGTGCATCTTCAAGCAACAGATCACGGTTACCCCCAAGCTTGGGTACCCACACGCGACCGTTGAACAGTTTTACCCCACGGCTATCTTCTGTTAAGAGCAAACGCTGCTTTTTCATAACTTCTTTTTGAGATTCTCTTCTAGCAGTGCTTCAACTTGCAATACTTTGATCTTTTCAACAAGACTAGACACCAACTCGATTCTCGAATGGGTATCCCGAATACAACCGCTATAGTCCTTCCGACTCAACGCATCGGCTACCACGTTTGCCTTACCAGGATGGTAAAGCAGCTTGCAATCGTAATCCTTGAGTAACTCGAGCCACCGTCGTTGCCTCATATTCAACTCCTTTTGATCAAAGACATACTTCAGACTTTTATGATCTGTGAAGAGGGTACACTTCGTGCCATAGAGATAGTGTCGCCAAAGCTTCAGGGCGAACACCACCGCTGCTAACTCCAAATCGTAGGTAGAATAGTTCTCCTCGTGTATTTTAAGCTGCCTCGACGCGTAAGCGATTACCTTGCCCCGTTGCATCAACGCACAACCTAAACCCATTTTCGAAGCGTCGCTATAGACCACAAAGTCTTCTGACCCTTCAGGTAACGATAAGATCGGAGCTTCACATAACTTCTTTTGAAGGATACAGAAAGCCTTCTCTTGTGTTTCGGTCCATTCGAACTTCACATTCTTCCGAGTCAACACTGTCAAGGAAGAAGCGATTTTCGAAAAGTCTTGGATAAATCTCCGGTAGTACCCTGCCAGACCCAAGAAACTTCGGATCTCTGACGGACACTTGGGAGATTCCCAATTCATCATAGCTTCAATCTTGGAGAGATCCACTTTCACTCCGTCTCGAGTGACAACGTGACCCAGAAATTGTACCTCTTTAAGCCAAAAGTCACATTTGGAAAACTTGGCGTACAATCTTTCTTTTCTCAACACTTCAAGCACTTCCCGTAGATGTTGTTCGTGTTCTGACTCGCTCTTGGAGTACACGAGTATGTCATCAATGAATACAATGACCGACTGGTCGAGGAATGGTCGGCACACTCTATTCATCAAGTCCATAAATATCGCCGGTGCGTTCGTTAGACCAAAAGGCATTACAAGAAACTCATAATGGTCGTAACGCGTTCTGAAAGCTGTCTTCGGAACATCTTCTTCACTCACCTTCACTTGGTGATAACCCGAACGTAAGTCGATTTTGAAAAAACAACCCGCTCCTTGAAGTTGATCGAACAAGTCGTCTATTCTCGGAAGCGGATATCTGTTCTTTACTGTAGCCTTGTTCAACTCACGATAGTCAATGCACATTCTCATCGTGCCATCTTTCTTCTTTACAAACAAGACCGGAGCTCCCCAGGGTGACGAACTCGATCTTATAAAGCCCTTCTCTAAAAGCTCTTGGAGTTGTGCCATCATTTCTTGCATCTCTGACGGCGCTAAACGGTAAGGAGCTTTAGCAATTGGTGCTGCTCCAGGCACAAGATCAATCCGAAACTCTAACTGACGATCAGGTGGTAACCCGGGCAAGTCGTCCGGAAAAACATCTGGAAAATCACGCACAATCTTCACATCTTCCAGCTTTGATTTCTCTAACTTGCCATCGATCACATAGGCTAGGAAAGACGAACATCCTTTTACTAAGCACTTGCGTGCCTTTGCCATTGTGATTATTGCCACTTCACCTTTTCTCTTTTCACCATAGATGACAATGACTTCGCCAGAGGGGTTGGGAAGTCGAATCAACTTCTTCGAACATACGATATCGGCGTGATTGTTTGACAACCAATCCATGCTGACCACAACATCAAAACCCCTGATTAACATCGGCAGTAGATCGATCGAGAATTCTCTCCCTTCGATACTAAGAGTACACTGCTTCAGAACATCGTGGATCAGAACTTGACTACCATCGACTATTTCTACCACTAATGCATCCTCAAGACTAGTAGTGGGCATAGAAATCTTCTGACAGAACAAATCAGATACGAAAGAGAAACTGGCACCTGTATCGAATAAAATACGAGCAGGTACAGAGTTTATAAGAAAAGTACCCGATACCACATCAGCGGATGCCTTGGCCTCATCGGCCGTCATCTGAAATGCTCATCCCGGAACCCTAGGAGGGTTCTCCTTCCTTGTTGGTGTGCTACCCGACACAAGCTTCGGGCAATCTCTTTTCACGTGCCCCGGTGCCTTGCACTCATAACAGACAATTCCTCTGACCGGGCAATGTCTGATAGTGTGACCAGGCTTCCCACACTTATAACAAGTATGAGAAGTGGTGTTACAGTCACCGTGGTGTTTAGTTCGACACTTGTGGCACCACCTAGCTTCCTGCTGATTGTTGAAGTTTCGGTTTCCGCCAAAAGGTCGTGATCTCTTGGGATGAGTAGAATTGCCCTCCCACTTTCTCTTATCAGCCACCACTACAGCTTTCTCAGCTTTGTTCCTTGCGAACATCTCTTCCATGTACTGAGCTTCTTCAACCATCTCGCGGAGGTTAGAAGCTTTAGAATTGTGGACCATAGATTGCATGTCCGCAGGTAGACCATTCAGATAGGCCTTCATCTTTCTCCATGAACTGACGGGTGTACTCCCTCACCGTCAGGCTTCCCTTTACCAGAGACCGGAATTCTTTCTCAATTCGGTCCATTGTTCTTTCATTGCAGAACTCTTCTAACAACTTTTTCTTGAATTCGGCCCAAGACAACTGAGCCAACACAGCATGAGATAGGGTGGATTGAATGACATTCCACCAAATGAGCAAGGTATCCCTCAGCAGTTGGGTACCGAACCGCACTCTCTGATCATCTCCGCATTCGGAAGAGCCAAAAGCTTGCTCGACCGCTCGAATCCACTTCACACACAAGATTGAGTCGTCGGAACCAGAGAACTCTGGCAGTCCGCAACTCAGAAAGGACTTGTAGGAACAACTTTTCCTATTTCCCAGAGCACCAACAATCCCGTGCTCCTCAGCCCTGACCCCTGCACCAGCGCCTCCAGGACCCGCTACAATGTTTTCCACAACCGTCTCACTCCTCCAATTGTTCACATCGCGATCCTCAATCACCTTCAGCATAAACTCTAGCTGCTTTGCCATCTCTTCCCTCATTGCCAACATCATGCTGGCCATCAACTCAGACGGGGAACTAGCATCCCTGATGACTGGGTGGGACGAAGCCAAGTCTACTCGTGGAATGATCTTTGGCCTCCCACCTAGCCCTTGCTGAACAGGTGGTCGCACAACAACCTCAACTCCCTCCAGCTGACCAGCGGTGGAGGCTGTCGCTTCCAAACCATCAACACGCGTACGCGGTCTACCACGCGTATTCACCATGCCAAACTGCTTCACAGAACAGGAAAAGAGATAAGAGAGAGTTGGAATAAACATAAAGGAAACGTACTACCACATTACCAATCGTCATAGCAATAGAAATTCAAGCACACTTACGTACGATATCCTCATAATAACATTAGCTAAGTGAGATTATAAACATATAACACATAAAGGTTCTCGTCACGATTGCTACAACGCCTGATAAACGCACTTTCCGTTGACTCTAAGACTAACCCATCTTAGAAGCTCTACCCGATCTCACGGATCATTTCTTATCATACTCGGTCTAAGTCTAGATATCTTACATTCATGCCTAGTTCACTTAAACTAGAGCTCTGATACCAACTTGTAACATCCTAAAATTCAGAGTAAATTTAAACTTAAAAAATAAGGCAATATGACATCTGTATTGCTATAAACTTCTCAAAAAGTGTATCAGTCCTTAAGACTTTACAAAAACCTGTAGGGATTTAGAATTCATCAACAAACTAATCTAAACATAACTATCTAGATTACATCAGTTGACAATCCAAAATTCATCAAAAGAATGGGACTTAACGATGCCCAACTATCGACACACTTTAGTCATCTCAAAAATGCCTCGAGACCCAACTCGTCTCTCAAAACCCAGTGCATCCCACTGCTAAGGGAAACCTGTTATACATATCATTTGAGAAAAAGTGTCAGACTTAAAGCCTGGTGAGAACATACAGTTTATAAAGCTCAAAAGATATAAACATTTGTATCATAAGATAATATTTCCAAAGAGGTTTAATCTTACAATTGAAACCTTTGCCACAACCGGGCTTTTTCGTTATAAACATGTCATCAAATGACCAACGATAAAACATTTTACCAAGGATTGTGGCGTAACACAAAGTAGGCCAAAATCCGAGTTATGAGCTAAACAATTGGAATCCAAAGATACGAACACATAAGTCCGTGCTACAACGTGAGATCTAGCCCCAAGCAAAACCAATGTATACTCCTTCACTAGGATCACTATGAACCATGGCTAGTATCCGGCCTCACATAACCGTACCAAGTTGCCTCCGAGGATCATATGCATCCATAGTTACAAAATGGGGAATGTGACATCCCAACAATACAGTCGACTCAAAACCTAGGGATCCGCTAGTAATGGTATAGACTCGTGACAACAACATATGTGACCAACCATAAATAAACATATGGTATAAACACATTTTATAAACAAAATGTCATTTCCAGTTCAACTTCTGGTAAGAATGAAAATCATTAAAATGAGTTCTTAAACATTCTTTCCATATATCCACATAATGTACAAGTAGAACATCATTTTACTTCATTAAGATAAGATCCACCATTTTAGTAAACACAATGATCGGGAACCCTAAAATCTCCCAAAACTCAAGTTATATCAAATATGTAGAAAACTTAAATCTGAAAACATTGAGATATATAGGAGTTCCAAAAGGTAACTTTTAATATGTATAAAGTTTAAAATGATAGTAGGAACTCACCCAATAGGTTTATACGAAAACCCAAAGAATCAGATATCGACCCTCTTGATAAGACGAAGCTTTCTACACCGAAACCTCAGATCAAACACTAAATATTTACCACCAAACTCTAGAGAGAGAGAGAGAGAAACGATTTAGAGAGAGAGAAGAGAGAGTTTAGAGATTTGAGAGATGAGATCCCAAATGAGATATTTGGAACTGAAACCCTTAAGTCGGCCAGGGTCTTTCGCGGGATATGCCGCGACCTCAACTCGCGGCATAACTCGCCCGTGTTTTCAAATCAAAACCCAAACAGTGGATGTCGCGACTAATGCCGCGACTACCACTCCCATGCAAGTCGCGAAGCTCGTAATCCCATAATCAACAGTGGACATCGCGACTTATGCCGCGACTCCAAGTCGCGAGCAAGTTGCGGAACTCACTGGAAGGTTCCAACTTTACCGAACAACATAAATTCGAACGATAAACCAATTATGGCGATAACGACACGCGTTATACACAAGATTTACAACGATATATGTATAACGAAAAATCCAGGATGTTACATCCATAACCGAAGAGAATACAAGATTACCTTAACCCAAGCTTGAATCCACCAAAAAAAACACTTCTAGTTCACCAAAATGGTTACAAAACTCCAATCTATGAAAGGGAGAACAAAGGGTGGATGAAACCCTAGAAAACTTTGGGGAAGAAGATGAATAGGGAGAGATGAGAAGCTTACCACCACAAAATACTCTAGTATACTCCAATAGACTTCCAATATCTTGCTAGATTCTTGAAAAGCTCTCAAAAACGAAACCGTAACAACTTGAATCACCCAAATCGGAGCTAGGATGAAGGAGATATGAAGGAATGAAGTTTGGGGCTGAAAATCGCGATTTTAATCGTCCAGACGCTGTTGGCGAGAGTGACAGCGAAAGTGACAAGTGTCACTCTCGCGGGGCACTTTCGCCGAGATTGTACCGCGAGCTGTAAACTTCCCCGATCACTGTTTTGGCCATAACTTCTTCGTTATAGCTCCGTTTTCGCTCCGGAAATAACCGTTGGACTCGTAATTGAATCCTTCATCCATCTAGACTATAAAATCAAGGATTCAAGCCCAAAATAAAATATCTTATTTTTCTTTAATATATCGGTTTCGGTATTAACTTGAAATGATACCTTTCGAAGAATCGGGGTGTTACAATCGTCCCAACCTTAAAAGAGATTTCGTCCTCGAAATCTGGAACTACTCAGCACCCAACATTACACTTGGAACGATCGATTGATTTTTCTATCCAAAAGGAATGCCTTCATGAAACCTCGCCTCATATACGGACCCGATTACATTCCTGTTGAGGTTGTCGTTGAGTTTCTCATAACGTGTCATTACAAAACTCAATCTCAATGTTCGATGTATTTCACCAACGTCAGGATGAACGTCGAGTCATTACTTAATCATTTTCTTAATCATTAAATCTCGGTTGTCTCCCAACCTTATGTTGCTCATATTACCTCAAAAGTAACTTACGACCTTAATTCGTCATTTCCACCAATAATACCCCACTAATCCATACTGTAAAAGAGTCATCGTCCCTTCCTTGGCGACAATTCCTAGCACTAGCTTGGTCTGATCCAACACAAATGTAGGTTCGACCCTCAAGTTGCCATAAGCACAATACCCACAGATAGCGGATTACTTCAACCCCACGGTTACACAGTTCCCATAGTGCGTTCAAGCGTCGATTGATAGATCGGAGAAGCCTCGTGGATTGCAGGATTACCACTGATCGATCTTTAAGTATCAATATCTACTTCTCTTAATGTTACCACTTCACCTGTGAATACTCCAAATTCAACGGACGTGCACTGAGCACACTAACGGTTATTGTCCTCAAGAAAAGAGTCGACGCCTAATACCAAAATGATGACATCAAAACGAGGACATCCCGCCTAATACTTCATTCCAGAAGTATTGTCTCATAAAGGTTGATACTTAATAGAGGGCTAATGTTCCCAAATCTTACATCCCTAACAGACAGACCACAAAATTCCTTGATCACGAAAGTCCATTAAGACGGTACACCGCCAACACATAACTTGATGTCAACCAGACAAGCAACTCATCAATACGAACCCAACAGACGTAGGTAGTCACACAAAACCTCGTCCCGAAGGTTTACTAAAGCATAGAGGTCATCTCTTAATTAACTGGGGAACATAATCTATTACTCCCATGATTCACGCATGACTCGATTCAAAACTGAAACTCAAATTCAAGGTTGACTACAAGTCGGATCATCCGACGCTTCAAATCCTAAGGACCTCTCTAGTCCCTTAATTGCAACTCCCTTCACGATAGGGGTTTTAAGTCAATAAACCTAATGAGTTCAAGGTTTTTCTACAAGTATGCCAAGTTGAAATCTATAAAACTTTCAAATACATGAGTTTTATAACAATTAATCGTGCGGTAAAAATGCACTACCGTTCGTTCGATAAGTTTCAAAATTGATCACCAACACTACGCATATAAAACCATTTCCAAAACTCATTTGATCAATGCTTACGTTAATATGGATAATAATAAAAACATGCGCAACAGAATTTTAAAAGGACTACCATGGTCCTAACATGCATCAAATAATACCATAAATGGGGAAATAATTTCGCGTACCAAAATAGTTTATAATGAGGCGATTGAACAAAACTCCCAAGAGACAAGTTACGTAATCGAGTTCCCAAAATTTCTCATTCGACTATATAAAAGTAGGGAATAAAATTCCCAACAAGACCCGCATGTCGAGTTCGCTTCTCACAACTTAGCAATACAAAACATGCATGCGATTGATCAACATACACTAAATTTAAACCAGTTTTCAAATTTTAGGCCGTACAATGAAATGATGTTGTCCGAAAATAGTGGCTATAATGACATGTATACCGTTAACTCACTTAATGCATTGCGGAATTTATAACATAAAAATCGACAACTGAAATACGTTCAAAGCGAAAGTCCAATACGAAACGACATAACTTTTCATATGCTTACTCACACCAACAATTTTAAAACAACTCGAAAACCATGTAGCATACAACGGGTAACACTTGTATAAAACCCAAAAGAGAAATAACATAATATTGAAACTTCCTGAAATAACATATGGGACAATATCTATTAACAAAACTTCTCAAAACATCTCTTACGGTTGCGAAAATACCGATGCGAAACTCGCACGAGACAAAATATTAAACGAAAATTTATAAGTTAACGCACACAATAATGCAAATATACACCTCCCAAATTCAAGAGCACGACGCAAAATGTCGTAAGATAGAATTCCGCAAGACCTAATAAAATCTTCCATAAACCCCAATGAAACACAACGATGCTCAACATCATATGGTGTCAACACCGTCATTCCCCAAAATTAAATAGCATGAAACAAAGTCATGACTAAAATGTCAAAATTCTAAAATTTTACCTTTTATCGCATCTGGTAAATATAAACGACACCTTCACCAAAACCCGCATGAGACTCAACGCTTCAATAAAACTCATAAACTTACACGTAAATAAAATTAAAACTCACGCAATTTGAAATACACTCGCGAGTAGCAAAGCGTCATAAAATAACGTTTCATTAATTCAACATGACTCGTACCGACTAAAATTCCAAAGAATATTTCGACTCAAGAACATAGGGACAACTCGTCCTTTAAAACTTTAACATACGTGGAGGAGATCCAATGTCAGAGTCAAAAATTCCATAGTTATTTCCCCAACAACCCAAATAACATTAAAACATAAATATTACAACATCCGGAAAAATGGTGTCAGACACGAAACCAGGATAAAGAGATTTTTAATAAAAATTGCAGCCACATGCAACAACATAATTTTATGCATGCTTGAGCTCATGGTTTAAATTCTGATGAGTGCTAAATGTTTTACCAAGGCTTCATAGTAGAACACAATTTATGTTTCGAAAGCATGAGAAATAATTGATGCAAACTTATTTTTAGAGATAAATTTTTGTGCATGAATTTTCGGTCGGCACTCACATCTTAGGACTCCATTTCCCGACATGCAATTGTCATTCGGATGTACCCAACATCATAGAGCAACCCTCCCACTAATTGGTTAACTTACAATTCTCCTCGCAACATGATCGATCTGTCGCCCCGATAGTTCCACTCCAATCAATAACTCTGACCCAAAATGGTCAACTTAATGCATTCATCACACTTACCTATCACTTCTAAGTGACATTGCTATAAACATCAACCTTTCCTTAGATCACTCGCTTAGAAACTTTCTCACTACTCCAACGGTCATTCCCCCAAGGTAGTTCAAGTATACACATGTAACATGTAGATTCACCACGACACTGGCCATGTGCCATTATGAACGTACCGTACACGATCATCCTTGCGACCCTCGACAAGTTTCCCGTTTCTATCGACTTGATAAATCCTCAAAATGTCTTATCCTAAGGTACCTAGTGCGCAACTTCACTTATATTCACTTATAAGAACTCTAGTTTGAGTCTAGGCATCCAAAATCAATACCTAATTCTCTCAAACTTAAGCTCTGATACCAACTTGTAACACCCTGAATTCTGGAAATAGCAACTAATTTAAATTTTTCTAAATATACCAATAGATAAATCAACTATGACCACAATTTAATATTTAACCTCAATACACACATTCTTTCTATACGAACAGTCTATAATAAAGATGGGTGCTACTAAAACCCAAAAGCATCGCTATCTCCAAACTGCGGAAGACTTCGCCAAATGCTTACACTCGTGAACCACTAAGCACATCTCTTCATACGACTGCTAGAACCGAACCCCCTTCTGGAACCTGATGCACATGCCGACAAATAAAAAGGTTAGGCTTAACGCCTAGTGAGCTCAAGAGTTTTACATTAGGGATGTAAATATAAAACAATAACTTTAAGAATGTTATTTAAAATCATGATTTCCACAATCCCATACGTTTGATTTGAAAGCAACCAAAAATGAAATACATTAAATCTTACAACAATCTCTTTTCAACGTTCACCCCTTTTTGTGATTAAAATCATAAAACACACACCTCTTTAAATAAAGCTGAAACCCAAAGTGCTCGTAAAATATAACTGACCTCATAATGATCAAACACCGAAAACGTAGTTAACTCCATCTTCCCAAAACATCCCAATAACTCGAATGAGTTTCAATAACCAAAACCTTAAAACATAGATAAATACCCATACACCAACGTCTCCGAAAACATGGATTATAAAACTCCATAACCAAACCACACCTATTGGTGACGGGGGAGACACGATTACATTGTACATAATGGAACACAAAGTAAATCTCATAGTTATGTAGTAATTCAAAACATGTGGGTTACACATAAAACACCCACCGAGCTCAACTACTCCTAGTCTATCGCCCGAAAACATCAAGTCAACCACTCCAGGTCTTTCCTTGAGAGTCCCCAAAACCGGGCAACTCGGGCACAATGGGATTACACCTTACTGTCCATGGGACGCTGCCCGACCGTATAGGCCCACACCCTACTTACCATGGAGCCCGATGCCTATCCCGTGCCAAATGGTGAACCAACTTCCCAAACGGGGACAGAGGAACACCGTGCCTATGGATCCATTGCACTAACTAAACCATTACATGACTCAAAACGAATGAATCAAAGCATTCAAAACATGACATGCTCAACTAAAATGCAGTAAATGCAAATCTTAACCAAACGCTCAACACCGAGCAATTAAAACGGACAAGTGTCCTCAAAACCCAACAAAATCCAAACCGAGCCACAAGCTCAACAAATCCAAAGACTCAACGTCGAAATTCATGAAATGAAATCAAATGTAAATACCCGTATTTATATAAACCCACGCTCCAAAACATACAATTAGCTACAATGTGGTTTAGATTGGGACAATTCATTCTCCAAGTGAGTTTACAACATTTATCTTTTCAAAACGTCCCGTAACACCAAAACCATGCTTTTTTCCAAAACACAATTTGAAACATATTTATGCTCAAAATCTACTTCCATAAAATAAATCATTAAAATACCAAAATAAATGATTTATTTATCATAATGCCCAAAATCCCAAGGACGTATGTTAAATGAGTTTATAAAGTTAAGCACCTTTAAAATAACCAACTTATCAGCAGTTACAAACTTCTCAACAGTTAACAAAACTTATCAACAGTTAACAATTTCGTGTAAGGCATAAAATACTTTAAAACAACCATTTTGGCATGTACACCGTTTTCACAAATCAACTTGAACTCACCTCGCTAGATTTAGGCTAAATCTAGATTTTCCCCCAATTAGAGCTCCTTTGAAGAACACTTGGATTCTCAAGACCAAACTTCCAAAACCTAAATCCATACATATTCAACCACAAATAAACATAATCAACCATAAAGAATCGTTTCCCAAACCATCTACATGAATACCTCCATTACTACCGAAACCCTAACTTCCATAACCGAAGAGAATAGAAGATTACCTTAACCCAAGCTTGAATCCACCAACCAAAAAACTTCTAGTTCACCAAAATGGTTACAAAACTCCAATCTATGAAAGGGAGAACAAAGGGTGGATGAAACCCTAGAAAACTTTGGGGAAGAAGATGAATAGGGAGAGATGAGAAGCTTACCACCACAAAATACTCTAGTATACTCCAATAGACTTCCAATCTCTTGCTATATTCTTGAAAATCTCTCAAAAACGAAACCGTAGCAACTTGAATCACCCAAATCGGAGCTAGGATGAAGGAGATATGAAGGAATGAAGTTTGGGGCTGAAAATCGCGATTTTAATCGTCCAGACGATGTTGGCGAGAGTGACAGCGAAAGTGACAAGTGTCACTCTCGCGGGGCACTTTCGCCGAGATTGTACCGCGAGCTGTAAACTTCCCCGATCACTGTTTTGGCCATAACTTCTTTGTTATAGCTCCGTTTTCGCTCCGGAAAGAACCGTTGGACTCGTAATTGAATCATTCATCCATCTAGACTATAAAATCAAGGATTCAAGCCCAAAATAAAATATCTTATTTTTCCTTAATATATCGGTTTCGGTATTAACTTGAAATGATACCTTTCGAAGAATCGTGGTGTTACACCAATCAATCGTACACGGTTTTAACCCGCAGGTTTAACGAAGCATAAATATCATTACTTAACTAACTGGAAGAAAGTATAAGTCTAACGCCTCAAATTCTTCTGTGTGACTAGATCACCAAGATGAGATTTATAGTCTCAAAACTGACCGTAAGTCAGGTCCTCCAACACTTCAAGCTCTGAGGACTCATTCAGTCCTTAAGCATAACCTCTAACAAGGGCTTACATCTATAGCTCTAATAAGTTTAAGGTTTTTAAACTACTATGCAAGTTTAACTTTTATAAAACCTCTACATGTAAAAGCTTTATAAAGATTAATTATACAATAAAGTCTGCTGCCTTTTACTCGGTAGGTGTACAAATTGGTCACAATCGTTACACGCGTAAAACCGTTCCAGAAAATATTTGATCAATAATCAAGGTGATACTGAAACCAACGAAAGATATCTTTAACAATCTTTTCCAAAGGAACCGCTGTGGTCCCAATATATATAACGTTGTGTCACGCATGACAAGTAGTTTTGTGTACTGAAACAGTGTATAACAAAACGTTTGTGCAAAACTGCATACGGGGATATTTACTAAATTAAATCCTAAGAATTCACATTTAACCATGCGATGTCATGAAATAAAATTTCTCAACGAGACTCGTATACATCGGTTTATTCCCCAAAATTTAGTAAAGACATATGCATGCGATTTGAGTAATTGTAACAGTAATTTAGTTTAATTCCAAACTGTATAAATAAAATGTTTGCAAAACCCAAAACAACATGCTCATAATATCGGACTCTTAAAGTTTTCTCTCTTTTAGTCCCAATGCGGCACGAAATAAGATTTCACAACAAAACTTGCATGCGACCGTTTATTTCACAAAGCTAGTAGATTGGTATACGTATGCACCCGGTTAAAACATCAAATATAAACATGCTCTCATCGTTCTAAAACATTGGCTGAAATACCATGACGGAAATTTCCAATAAAATATGCATACATGATATGTGCAACTGAACTGCTCCCACTAAACTCAAAGGGGAAACAATACCACTGGACGCTAATAAAATTTCCACCAATGTTTTTAAACCGGACAAATTTCCTCAAGACTCCATTTAGTTAAAACCGAGCCAACGACCGAACATTTTACATAAATACCCAATAAAAGCCAGTAGAGGCATCGAAATACGTTTGACCAACAATTATGCAACCACCACGACCCAAAAGGTAATTAACCAAAAACTTCTCATTGGTTGAAACAAAATGTTTTCCAAATGAACTCTTTCTCTTCATATTTCCAAAACGACTCATAGTTCAATGACATGCAGTTTCCAATGGTTTATAAAATCGTATGCACCAAATGGACAATTATATAAATGACCTCCATTTATGTATTACATCGTCAAAGAAATATATCAAAATGATTTATTTAAAAAAATAAGAGAACAACTCATTTACTAATAATATGCAATTTATAAATGGATGTCTCAACGCCAAAATATTCTTTCATGGAATAATGAAATCCCACACTTATTCAAAATGAGAATACTGGTAATGCTCGAATAATGAAATTCGAGTAAGCTTTATAAAATAAACACCAAAATATTAGTAAACTCAAGTTTCTAAGATTATAGCATAAGAGAGATAACTCAGACTCAAAATGAATGAACTAACGCATTCCAAAACATGAAATTCCCAAATAAGATGCAATAAATACAAATCATAACCAAGCGCTCTACAATGAGCTATCAAAACAGGACAAGTGTCCCCAAGACCCAACAAAATCCAAAGACCCAACGTTGAAAATCATAAACTTAAATAAAATGTAAATGACCCGAAATAATGCAACCCATGCTTCAACACACACGAATAACTCCAACATGATTTAGATTGGAACAAAATATTTTCCAAGTGGGTTTATACCATTTATCCTTTCAAATCATCCCATGACACCCAATAAAATGCATTTATACTCAAAATATGCTCCATGCAATAAATCGTTTAAATACCCAAATTGTATGATTTATTTATCAAAATGCTCAAAATCCTAAATGTGGATGTTTTATAAGTTTATAAAGTTGAATACTTCCAATTAACCAATACTTATCAAATGATTAGCAGTTAACAATTTTCATATAAAACATGTAAACACTTTAAAATACACATTTTGGCATGTACACCGTTTTCACAAATCGGCTTGAACTCATGCCCCTTGATTTCTCTAGTTAAACTATTGTCATCCAGATGCTCAACATCTTAAGGCAAAGATCACGGACTTCATAAGTTCAATTCACAATTTCTCCTCGAATACATCGATTCAAAAAGTCTATGGTTCTAATCCGACTCGAAACTGTCCACTTAATGCAATCACCATACTTACCGTCACTCCAAGCAACGAATAATAAAATCATTAACTTTTTCTAATAGTTACCCATTCAGAAACTTTCTTACCTCCCCAACGGTCGACATACCAAGGAAGTTCACGTAAGCACGAGAATGAATAAGGAGGAGGTTAACAGAATTGAACACGAAGGATACGTACTACTACGTCTACCAAATATCATAACATTAGTAAACCAAGCACAAGAGAACGTACTACTACATTACCAATTGTCACAGTAACGGCACTTCAAGCACCATCACGTATAAATATCCTCATAATAACATTAGCTAGGTGAGATTATGAACATATAATACATAAAGGTTCTCGTTACCATCCCCACAACGCTTGATAACCATAGTTTCCGTCGACTCTAAGACTAACCCATCTTAGAAATTCTACCCATCTCACAATCATTGCCTAACATACTCAGTCTAATTCTAGACATCTTACATTCATGCCTAGTTCACTTAAACTAGAGCTCTGATACCAACTTGTAACACCCTAATAATAGGAATAACAAAAATCCGAAAAACGGACATGCGGTATATAAAATTGCCATAGCAAGAGCCTCCCAAAATGGGGAAAAATACACAAACCTGCTTAAATACCATAGTAATTTAAACGAATAATAAATGACAACCAACTAACCTAATTTCCATAACTAGAAACGAGATTACAAATAAGGGTGTCACTTATAAACCCAAATGTTCTTCTACCAAAAGTAAGTCCAACGCAGTATTCCTCAAACTCTCACCCAATCACTATGCCAACTTAGAACCGGCGCCGCTAGAACCTGAGATACACATCGACACCAAGCAAGTGTTAGGCCAAAAAGCCTAGTGAGTTGAACAATAATAAGCATGCATGAGTAGTTACAATTCTTATCAACAGTTAACCAGAGTCCAACAATATGTGGAGTCAACAGGGGATACCCGTAGCACCAATCAGTTCCACCCAAGAGACAATGTACCTTAGTGCCACTACCACGAGTGACACCCAAAGGCCTGGCCCATCCGACAAATACAATCATGGTAATACCCCGAATGGCGGAGGTCTAGGCACATATCCACACGGTAGCGCCCAAGACTACATCCTCCTAGTGTCTACTGACTTGGTTCGTCCAACATAATACATATAGGAGGTCTTGAGGTATATATATCTACCAAAGCATTTCGATACCAACCATGGGTACTATGCTACCATCCTAACACATGAGTCCATCAAGAGACCCAAATACCTACATATTCAATGTTCAATAATTAAATCGCCAAGAAGGCATTCCAAGTAGAATTTATCATCTACTATGCCACATATACCCAAATCATGTCAAAATACCAATAATGTGCATTCATGGAGTAAATTCCAAATATTTCACCCATAGAGTAAATCATGGCAAAATACCCTTTAAAACATTTTTCTCACATAATCTCATGAAAACACCATCAAATACTTGAACCCATAAAGATGAACATTTTGAGTAAATATGTGATAATAACAACAAATAAGCAAATATGATGTGTATCCAGTTTTAACAAAGTTTAGTAAACTCACCTTGCTAGATTTAGACTAAATCTAGATTTTACCCACTTAGAGTTTTCCTTGAAGAAACTTGGTTCTTCAAACCAAATCTTCAAAAACCTAGATCCACAAGGTTCCAACCATAAATATACATATTCCATCATAAATAATCATAATCAACCACAAGAATCGTTTCCCAACCTTATACATGAATACCTCAAGTGATACCGAAATCCTAACTTCTATAAATGAAGAGAATAGAAGATTACCTTAACCCAAGCTTGAATTCACCAACCAAAACATCTCTAGTTCCCGAAATGGTTACAAACCTCCAATCTACGAAAGGGAGAACAAAGGGTGAATGAAACCCTAGAAAACTTTGGTGAAGAAGATGAATAGGGAGAGATGAAGAGCTTACCACCACAAAATACTATAGCATACTATAATATACTTCCAATCTCTTGCTAGATCCTTGAAGAGCTCTCAAAAACAAAACCGTGGCAACTTTAATCACTGAAATCGGAGCTAGGATGAGAAAGATATGAAGAAATGAAGTTTGGGGCTGAAAATCGCGATTTAAGCTCGATCAGGGGGGTTTCGCGACTTATGCCGCTAGTGCAAGTCGCGCGTAAGTCGCCAGATGCACTGTTCGCCCGGTTTTCCCTCGTTCACTATTTTGGCCGTAACTTCTTCGTTATAGCTCCGTTTTTGCTCCGGAAAGAACCGTTGGACTCGTAAGTGAATCCTTCATCCATCTAGACTATAAAATCTAGGATTCAAGTCCAAAATCCAATATCTTATTTTTCCCTTAAATTACCGAGTTCTGTATTAGCTTGAAACGATAGCTTTTCGAAATCGGGATGTTACATATAATAGGATTCCCTTACCTATTATCAAATGGGCTATCCAACCAAGTGGGTTAGCACATATTAAAATTCAAGATCGGGTTGTTGTATCCTCTAGATAGACGTCCGAAAATCATCCATACGAGGGACGAATTTCTGTCTAAGGACACTGCGATTGCAGTCCTCAATCCAATAAACGGTCTTCATCAAATTCTCATCAAGTTTATCGAGTTAGTCATCGTTCTCTTATTTTTTACATTTGTATATACGAATATTATATATAATTCATTTTTAGTTTATGAACTTATTCTGTTATTTTTTATTCCAAAAGATTGTTGTGTAACGAATTTCTGATTTGATAATCTAAGTTCTAACAATCTTAGACAGAAGTTTCGTTGACGATGGATCAATCTTCTTTATTGAAATCGCATGTGGAGAAACCCGAAAAATTCAAGGGTTCCGATTTCAGAAGATGGCAACAAAAAATGTTATTCTACTTGACGATATTGAAGGTATCTAACGTGCTTACTGATAAAGCACTGACACCACCGGTTGGAGAAGGAGAAAACGCCCCTTTCCAGATTCAAATGGCCGCATTCCAACGTTTCGTTGATAATTGGAACATAGATGAATATAATTATCGCAATCATATTCTAAGTGGGCTGGATAATGATCTCTACGACATTTATTCATCTTTCACCTCGGCTAGGGAAATTTGGGAATCATTATAATCGAAGTACAAGACAGAAGTCACTTGTTCCAAGCGATTCATTGTGGTCAAATTCTTGAACTTCAAGATGACAGATTCAAAACCGGTCATGAAGCAAGTAGAAGAACTTCAAGTCTTGGTCCATGAACTAGAAGTCAAAGGTATGGGTGTCAATTCCAATTTCCTTGTTGGTTCAATTATTGATAAGTTACCTCCATCCTAGAAAAATTTTAAACTGTATCTCAAACATTTGTCTGAGGATATAAGCTTTGAGCAACTAATACTCAAGCTTCGGGTGGAGGAAGATAACTGGATGAACGAGAAAGCGGATGCAACCTTGTTGGAGCCAAATGCAAATATGGTTTCTGGTAGCTCTTCAAAGACAAAGTTCCAGAAAGGGAAAGGTAAATTTGTGGGTGTCAAGCATCATTCAAGTGCTTCAAATCCTCTATCCACACAAAGAAAGCCTTTCAAGAAGCATGTCTTAAGCTGCTGGGTATGCGGAAAGCTAGGACATCGAGCAAAGGATTACCAGCATAGGAGAGACCACGGTGGACCCGGAGGAGGAGGCGCCGGCGGTGGAGGGGCCGGTGGAAACCCACACCAAACCAATGTGGCCAATTATCCAAGACAATTCATTGGAGTTATTGAGGCTTTAGTGGTCACTAACGTGACCAATTAGTGGGTTGATACTGGTGCCACGAAGCACATTTGCAACTCCAAGAACCTGTTTGCAACTTATCAAAAAGTCAATGATGAAGAACCGATGTATATAAGAAATGCCACTACAGCGAAAGTGGAAGGAAGAGGGAAGGTGAATCTCAAGCTCACATCGGGAAATGAACTTGTACTCACCAATGTCTTGCATGTACCCGCTATTACTAATAATTTGATTTCTGGACCCACGCTTAGAAATAAAGGATTCAAGATAGTGTTTGAATCGGATAAAGTTGTAATTACTAAGGGTGGGGTGTATGTTGGAAAGGGCTACCTCAATGAGGGGATCTTTAAACTCAGTACTGTACCAAATGACATTGTAAATACTGTAAATAGCAATAAAACCACAGGCTCTAGCTCTGCTTTTGTGTACATGCTTGACTCTTCTTCTTTGTGTCATTCACGTTTAGGACATGTAAACATCCGATCCTTACAAAGGATGATAAAACTTGGATTATTACCCAAGTGTTCAATGGAAAACAAGACAAAATGTGAAGTATGTGTTGAATCCAAATACACTAGCTATCCTCATAAATCTGTAGAGAAATCTAATGAAGCACTTGGATTAATCCACAGCGATTTATGTGATTATAAAGCCACACCCACACGTGGAAGAAAGAATTACTATGTATCATTCCTAGATGACTGCAGTAAATTTTGTTATGTATACCTCATACATACCAAAGATGAAGCTTTAAATATGTTTAAGACATACAAAGCTGAAGTTGAAAACCAACTTGACAAAAGGATAAAAATTCTGAGATCCGATAGAGGAGGAGAGTATGAATCTAAGGATTTTGCATAATTTTGTTCCCATAATCGCATAGTTCACCAAACTACGGCTCCCTATACTTCACAACAAAATGGAGTAGCCGAAAGGAAAAATAGAACATTGAAAAACATGATCAATTCAATGTTGATAACCTCGGGAGCACCATATAGTTTATGGGGTGAAGCATACTTAACTGTAAATATGATACTTAATATAATCAATATATATATATAAGAAGGAAGAGGAGAGAGAGTCAATGAGAGACCTCCATTGAGGCTTTATGATTTTGTGGTGATTTTGAATTTTTTTTAAATAAAAATCATACATTAAATGACTAAATTTTTCATTTTCTTTATTATTTTTACTATTACTCCTATTTATCTAATATTTTTTTATTTTTAAATTATAAATACAACTCTTATTTATCTAATAATCATATATTATTTACTAACCTAACAATGTTTATAAATCAAAACTTATATTAAGTGAAAAATATTTAATATAGTTTTTTTAATATAGTTTTTTTTTCCTTTTTGAATAAGCTAACAATCTTTATAAATCATATTAACCTAACAATATTTATAAATCAAAATTTACATTAACTGAAAAGTATTTAATATAGTATTTTTTTAATAGAGTTTTTTTTTCCTTTTTGTATAAGCTAACATCAATATCAATCAATATATATATATATATAGAGAGAGAGAGAGATACACCTTCAAATACAAACTTTTTAATGGTGCAAACTATGCAACCAACTTATCTACCACATATTTTGTTTTTACCTTTTTAATAAAAGAATGGGAAAATAAAATATGTGGTAGATAAGTGGGTTGCATGGGTTTGCACCATTAAAAAGTTTGCATTTGAACATCCCTCTCTCTCTCTCTCTCTCTCTCTATATATATATATATATATATATAATAGGAAGAGGAGAGAGAGTCAATGAGAGGCCTCTATTGAGGCTTTATGATTTTGTGGTGATTTTGAATTTTTTTTAAATAAAAATCATACATTAAATGACTAAAACTTTTCATTTTCTTTATTATTTTTACTATTACTCATATTTATCTAATGTTTTTTATTTTTAAATTATAAACACAACTCTTATTTATCTAATAAGCATATATTATTTACTAACCTAATCTATATCTATCTATATATCTATATAAAACAGAAACATCATCGGATGACGTAGCGCTGCCATATTTGAGAATTGCCTCCTTCCTTTTTTCTTAATTTTTTAATTTTTTTAATAAATTATTATTAGGGTTTAACTCTTCATCTCCTTCCTTACTTTGCATGAATTAAATGCTCCCATATTTGAGAATCACCTCCTTCCTTTTTTCTTATTTTTTTAATTTTTTTTAATAAATTATTATTATGGTTAAACCCTAATAATAATTTATTAAAAAAATTAAAAAACTAAGAAAAAAGAAGGAAGCGGTTCTCAAATATGGGAGTGTCACGTCATTCGATGATGTTTCTGCTTTATATAGATATATAGATATAGATAGATGATACTTAATTTATTAATAAATGAGCAAAAACGTTTCATTTTCTCTTTTATTTTTTTTTAATATTGCTAAATATTAAATAATAATACTTAATTTATTAATAAATGAGCAAAAACTTTTCATTTTCTCTTTAATATTTTTAATATTTTTAATATTCTATATATTAAATAATAATACTCTTATTCATTAATAAAATATTTTATTTATGTTTTTTTGAATATTTTTATTTTTTCTAAAAGTAAAATATGAAGTTTCTTAGGTGACACTTTGTGGAAGAATTATTTTATAATTATTTTTTCTCAAATTTTTAGATTTATTATGTTGGTTATATTAATTGTCTTTCATTAACTCATAAATGTCCTAAATCTTTCGGTTTTCTATTCCGTTTTTTATTCCATCTATATATTATATCTCATTTAGTGTTTTTATCTTTTGTTTTACCGAATTCTCAATCATATTGCAAACTACACAATCAAATGTCTAATCAAGATGGAAGCTACATTTTTATGGTTTATTTTATATTTTTATATGAGTTATTTGTTGTTGTTGATGTGTTTTTTTTACATAATTTTTTATCGTCGATACCGGTGTTCTTCCTCCATGAAATCCATGTAAGAATTGTTACGTTTTATTTTTATGATTTGTGTGAGTTATATGTTCTTGATGAATGTTTTTTATTACATGGTATTATATTTTGTTAATGATTGTTACATTTGATTTTATGTGAGTTATTAATGTGTTATTCTCCATAATTTTTTTATTGTCCATACTAAATGTTATTCCACCATAAACTTTTTCAGGGAACAAATATTACATTTTATTTTATGATTTATGTGGATTATATGTTGTTGTTGATGAATATTTTTTTCTCCAAAATTGGAAGCTATACATTTTTATGGTTTATTTTATGTTTTTATATGAGCTATTTGTTGTTCTTGATGTGTTGTGTTTTTTTTACAGAATTTTTTATTGTCGATACCGGTGTTTTTCCTCCATGAAATCCATGTAAGAATTGTTACGTTTTATTTTATGATTTATGTGAATTATATGTTGTTGTTAATGAATATTTTTTCTCAAAAATTTCTTCCCTGTTATTATATTTTATTCATTATGGTTCTTCATTCTTCATTTTTCGGAAGTTATTTATATTTTGTGTGTGAGTTTTCTTATGTGTGTTTTTATTTTGCATTCTTTTGTTTTACTAATATTGTTGTAGTTATTCAAGTTTTGTTTTTTTGTTTCCCGACAACATTCAAATTCTGATAAAGTGTGATATATGTGGAGCTTTTTTATTATGAACTTTTCTTCTCCATCTTTTATATTTATAGAGTTTCTCAATTTGTATTTTTTATGTCATTCTCTGTATTATGGTTATCTATGAAAATCAATATATATCATGTAATTTTTTGTTGTTTAAAAGAACACTTTAAATGATATTTATGCATTTATTTCTTGATGTTCATGTGGTTTTAGTATATGTGTATTTGTTTGCTTTTTACTAAATTATTTTTATTATATGATAGGTGTTATTTATTTTATTGATGTTTAAAATTTGTCTAGAAGTTCTATTTATTTATTTATTTATTTAAATATCGGATTTAAAATAAGTAATGAAAATTTTGATATTTTTTATTGTGTATAAATTTATTTTGCTATGCAGGCGGCGGGATTAAAGAGTTGGTATGAAAAAGAGAGAGTTTTTTTTATATATTCGATAAATCAAAAAAGTTAGTGAGCTATTTGTTTTTTGTTTGTCATGTAATATATTTTGTAGAGATTCATTTAATTTTGGTTTGAAGTTTCAATTATGTATTAGAATGATTGATAGTAACATATCAATAATTGTGAGTTAATATAATTTATGTGTGAAATCAATCATGATGTCACATAGTTAGCTCATTATTCACTAGGTTGAACGCTCATATATACACTAATAAACTTACATCGGCAAATGATGTTCAAGATAAATTGAATGAGGCTATTCGTTTGCTATGAATTATGTTTACAAAGTACTAGTCATTTACTTTTATATAATTGTAAAATTAAAGCTACTTTTTGTTGCAGTATATATTATTAAAATTTTCTTTTTGCTGCTTCGATCTTTTGTCTTTATAAAATAAGTATCATGTTAAACATGTATTATTTTTTAAAATCTTTTAATCCTACTAAATCTAATATGTTAATATTGTGTTAGGTTTTGTAAGACTCTGTTTAAAAAAAACGTATAATTATTCTTATCAGAATTGAACCGTAATTAAAATGACAACTAAAGATAGTTGAGAGGTTAAAACTGCCAATTAACCAAACTTATATTAATTAATTATTAGAAAAAAAAAAGAAAAACAAAAAAATGTATATAAAATCAAAAGTTAACAAAATCAGTAAACTATAAGGGGGCGTTTGGTTCGCAGAATGATTTCTGATGGAATGGAATTTGTCATTGGAATTGGAATCTGGAAGGAATTGGAATGAAATGTTTTCAGGTTTGACCAACTGTTTGGTTGGCAGGAATGGAATGGAATCAGTCAAATGAATTGGAATATATATGTTTGGTTTACAAAGGAATTGGAATGGAATTCTGAAAAATGACAAAAATACCCTTTCTTTTATTTTTTATTTATTTATTTATTTATTTTAAATGTCGAGAGAGAGAGAGGAGAGAGAGGAGAGGAGAGAGAGATAGGAGAGAGAGAGAGAGGAGAGAGAGAGGAGAGAAAGGAGAGAGAGAAAGAGGAGAGAGAGAAAGAGGAGAGAGAGAGAGGAGATATAGGAGAGAGATAGGAGAGATAGAGAGGAGAGGAGAGGAGAGAGGAGGGGAGAGAGAGGAGGGGAGAGAGAGGAGAGAGAGAGAGAAGAGAGAGAGGAGAGAGGAAAGAGAGAGGAGAGGATAGAGGAGAGAGAGAGGAGAGAGGAAAGAGAGAGGAGAGGATAGAGGAGAGAGAGAGGAGAGAGAGGGGAGAGGAGGGAAGAGAGGAGAGGAGAGAGAAAGGAGAGAGAGTAGAGAGAGGAGAGAGAGAGGAGAGAGAATGGAATTCTTGTTAGAAAAGGTTTGGAGGGTATTTTTGTCTTTTTGAAAAACCATGATGGAATGGAATTCAATTCCATCCATTTTCAAATGGAATGACCAATTCCTTAATCTAAGGATTTCATGGAATTCAATTCCATTCCCTTGGCAACCAAACAGCACGACGGAATTCGGTCAATGGAATTGACCATTCCAATTCCACCAGATTCTGGCGGAATCCAGCGAACCAAACACCCCCTAAGCATATCGTCCCTGTGATTTTTATCTCACCGCCATGATTTCTCTCTCTCTAAAACTTTAAACTCTCAACTTCTCTCTAAAATATTTCTCAATCCGTTGAAATAATCGAAGAAATAATTACATATTCGGAATTTAAGCGACGAACCCTTCTTAGAAGTATAAATTTCTTCTTAAGTTATTTAAGTTGGTAAGTTAGGGTAGTTGAAGTTGGTTGGTAGATTATGATTATATATTGTAAAGTTATAATCATTTACATGTATAGGAATGTTTGTTTTTGTCAAAATTACAAACGGGTAAAGTTTAGAATCAAAATGATGATATTTATATCTAGATGTTTAACCGCACACCAAGTGATCGATTTAATGTCTAAGAGAATATAAATTTGTGATTAAGCTTAGGATAATAAGCTTTGAGTTTTTGGGTTGTGCGATTAATAATAATTGGTGGTTTAAATAGGCAATCGAACGGGTTAAAGTTCGTCGTCATTCTCAATTAATCACGTGTTGCATCTCAATTTGATCAAGGTATGGATTTCAATTCTTTTGAATCGTGGGCAACTAATTGTTGTAGTTGACCCTTCCTAAAAGTGATTCACCACCTTGTGATTGATCAACCGAACATGATCAACAAATACGAATTGTACACACACATACACATTGATTTTGGTTTATTGAATCAATTGTTTGAACATTTTGAAGTTTTATTAAAATGTGTCTCGTATGAGATTGTTTATGAAAAAAATGTGAAGTATATAGATTATAATTTATGTGATCGCCATTTGGGTAAGTGGCACATGTTTAGTTTTCTTTGATTTTAGAAGAACCCAATAAATAGGCACATTATTTGGGATGCCTTCTATGGCGACTTTGTTGTCATAGCGTCCTGCAGATGACGGTCCACCAGAGTTAAGCCTATGTGGCTTACGTGAACCCACTCTAGGAGGACTTGGCTGACTTTGTTGGCTCCAGGGCAGATGAATCGATTCTAGAAATTTACCAACATAATATGTGACCGTGGTTAAATTCACGGGGGACTCATTGTGTGTGCCCGCATGCCGACCCAGTTCGTGTGGCTGATCACCCCACGAACACGACAGGAATTGACGGACTTTATTTATATTATGTTTTGAATTTAAATTATGAAATGTTCTTGAGATTATTCCTTTTATTATATTACCGAACGTTTCTTTTGATTTAAATGAACTATGAACTTCAGTCTCAAGAACTTTCTTCGAAATGAATTTTTAAGTCTTCCGCTTCGTTATCGATGTTTTTATTATTATTTACGAATTTATATTATAATCCATTCACTGAGCCCTGTGCTCAGCCGTGTTTTTGTTTTCTAACACGGCAGGTTCGAAGTGACATTTACGGGGACGGGACATGAGATCGAGCGTGATTTTTTTGAGTTCTTAGACTCATCTTATTTTATAATTTTCTAAGTTTAAAAAGTCTTTTTGAGGTATGACAGTTTGGATTGTAATATATGTTTAGAGTTTATTAGTATCTCTAATTTAATTGTGTAATATGTTAAGTCCCGTTCATGACATCACCCGTTCCAGCCCATGGGGACGAGGGATGTTACAGGTTTTCTAGGGACTTGTGATACAACTTAAAATTTTAGAATATATAAGAAGGATGTCTATATAAATATTAGAACATATTATAATTGTCATTTATTACATGACACACAATTAAAGAGTTTTCTTAAATGAATTAAATGTCATTTATTTCAATTAACAATTGTTTAAATAGTATAAATGTATCATAATATCAAATTTCACAAATACATTAATGTCACTCTAATCTACATTAAAAATTCTTTGAAATCAAAAAGTCACACCAAAATTGTCGTGTCATTTACGTCTACATTTGTTTATTTCTAAATAAATTTTAAAGGTCGTCATTTCTATAAAAAGGGAAAAAAAACTTCATGAAAATCATCAATCAATACAAACAATATATAAATCACTTCCATGCCCATTGTTAATATTACTCATTTTACTTCATCATATAACTTTATTACTTAACAAATCTCTCTCTTTGTATATATATATATATAGAGAGAGAGAGAGAAAGAGGGGGTGTTCAAATGCAACCCTTTCATATGGTGCAACCCCTCTATCCACCACTCTTTTTATTTTCACTTTTTAATTAAAAAAATGTGAAAAATAAAGTGAGTGGTGGATAGAGGGGTTGCACCATGTAAAAGGTTGAATAATAACCTACCCCTATATATATATATATATATATATATTAAAATACCAAGTAATTAGATTCTATTAACTTTTACAAATATATTATTTAAGAATTAAGAACCAACAAACATTTATATAGACAATTTCAGAGTCATTAACAAAAATACTCGCGCTACGTACCGCACAACGCACGGTTCCCACACTAGTAATGTTTATAAATCAAAACTTATATTAAGTACAAAAAAATTTAATATAGTATTTTTAATAGAGTTTTTTTTTTCCTTTTTGAATAAGCTAACAATATTTATAAATCATATTAACCTAACAATATTTATAAATCAAAATTTACATTAAGTGAAAAGTATTTGATAGAGTTTTTTTTAATAGAGTTTTTTTTTTCCTTTTTGTATAAGCTAACATAAAAAAATATATATATATATATATATATATATATATATATATATAAAGTATATATAAAGGAAGAGGAGAGAGAGTCAATGACATACCTCCATTGATGCTTTATGATTTTATGGTGATTTTGAATTTTTTTTTAAATAAAAATCATACATTAAATGGCTAAAACTTTTTATTTTCTTTATTATTTTTACTATTACTCCTATTTATCAAATGCTTTTTATTTTTAAATTATAAACACAACTCTTATTTATCTAATAATCATATATTATTTACTAACCTAACAATGTTTATAAATCAAAACTTATATTAAGTGAAAAATATTTAATATAATATTTTTAATAGAGTTTTTTTTCCTTTTTGAATAGACTAACAATCTTTATAAATCATATTAAACCTAACAATATTTATAAATCAAAATTTATATTAAGTGAAAATTATTTAATATAGTATTTTTTAATATAATTTGTTTTCCTTTTTGTATCAGCTAACAATGTTTGTAAATCAAAACTTTATTTTTTTTTTAAGTTTACTTTAATAGAGTATATTTATAAGCATATATTATTTACTAACCTAACATCAATCAATATCAATATATCATTCAAAAAAAAAAAAAATATATATATATATATATATATATATATAAAAGAAGGCTTAGGAGAGAGAATCAAGGAGAGACCATTTTGGCTATTTATCTTTTTTCTTCTATTTTTGATTTATTTTTAAATTGTTTCAATACATTAAATGCTATAACTTTCATTTTTCTTTTCATTTAAATCAAAATAAAAATCATCAATATAATTAAAAATCTTATTACATTTTTACTTTTAGATTTTATTTTATTTTTAATAACAATTAATAATATTAAAACCTATAATTTAATTAGTTTTGTTTTATTATTTTTAATATATTTTTTGTTTGCAAATGTTTTTTCTCTTTATTTACATGTATTTTTTTGGTAAGCTAACATCAATATATATATATATATATATATATATATATATATAAAAGAAGGCTTAGGAAAGAGAATCAAGAAGAGACCATTTTGACTATTTATCTTTTTTCTCCTATTTTTGATTTATTTTTAAATTGTTTCAATACATTAAATGCTATAACTTTTCATTTTTCTTTTCATTTAAATCAAAATAAAAATCATCAATATAATTAAAAATCTTATTACATTTTTACTTTTACATTTTATTTTATTTTTAATAACAATTAATAATATTAAAACCTATAATTTAATTAGTTTTGTTTTATTATTTGAAATATATTTTTTGTTTGCAAATGTTTTTTCTCTTTATTTACATGTATTTTTTTGTAAGCTAACAATGCTTATAAATCAGAACATTTATTAAACAAGTTAAATTTTATTTAATTTTTTGTAGGATAACATTGCTTATATTTTAAAACTTCTATGAAATGTGTTTCTATAACTTTTTTTTATTTAGTAAGGTGAGAATGTTTATAAATCAAAACTTTTATTTAAAAATTCTATTTCATTTTTATTTTTAATGAGAGTTTATATATATATATATATATTCTTTTAGTAAGTTAACAATATTTATAATTTAAAACTTTTATTAAATGAGTTTATTTAATTTTTTTATTTTTTATTAGTAAGGTGACAATGTTTATAAATCAAACCTTTTTTTTTATAAATATATTTATTTTTCATTTAGTTTATTTTATTTTATTTTATTAAGGTAACAATGGTTATAAATGAAAACTCTTATTTAAAAATAAAGTATTTTTTATTATTTTATTTTCTATTTTCAGATATATTTTCATGTTTATTTACATTTTTTTAAATAAAATATTTATTTTTTATTTAGTCTTTTTATTATTTTAGTAAAGGTAACAATTATTTTGATGATGGAATCATTGTTCCAATTTATTTTAATAAAAATATTTTGAACGTTTTCATTAATTATTATTTACAAAATACTCACGATAACCATTATACATAATATTAATTACATGATAGTGATTACACACATTGTTATTTACATAACATCAATATTGCATATTATTATAAAAAAACGTTAATATTAAATAGTTAAAATTATTGAGGGAAAAAACTTATTATAACCTATCAATATAATATAAATGAAATACTTAAAACAATTGAATGCAATTAAATAACAATTATGATTTACTATCAATTTATTATTTATTTATCTTATAGTTGTATTTCAATTTTTCTCTATATAAAGGTTATAGAAAATTAACTATTTCTATTGTTTGAACCATTATTTTGTTATTTGATTTTAACGTCATGGAGTATTCTTTATTAAAAGACTTGAAAGATGATCACGATGACTACATTATAAAAATTCGGGTTTGTATAATGTGGGAATGTCTAAACACGAAGAAATGGGGAGAATCGATTAGTTTATATATTATTCTAATCGATGAGAAGGTATGATGAAATCGTCGAGTGCGTGACATATCTATTCTCATTTGTCTAATTTGTTATCCACAATTTTTTACAGAAAATCTTAATGCATGCATCTGTGCATAAACTTGGTTCCCATGTATCATCATCTATTAAGCGAAGGTGTTCTATATTGTCTAAAAAGTTGAGATTATTGAGAGCAAAATCAATTACCAAACACTTTCAACTAAGTACAAGATATGTTAATTAAGAGTTTCAACAATAAACCTCAAAATGTCTAAGCTTGATTTACAATATTTTTTTGAATTTCATAAAATAGATTTTGTTGATTTACAACATATATACCATTTGTATACACTGCGCATCGTGCGGGGTGTAATACCCATATAAGACTCGGTTTAAAATCGTATGATTATTCTTACCCGAAATGAACAGTAAAAAAAATGGTAACCAAGGTTATTTAAGGGTTAAAATTGTTATTAACTTAAATTCTTTATATATATATAATATATATATACATATTATATTATATATATATCACATATATATATATATATTACGTCTTATATATATATATATATATATATATGAATATATATATATAGCATATTAAAGAGTCAAATGGAGATTGATGAGGGACTAAAGTTGTCAAGTAATCAAACTTGTTTTAAAGAAAAAAAAAACAAAATATATATATATATATATATATATATATATATATATATATATATATAAGCTATATTAAGAGTAAACTACAACTTATCGTCCCTGTCCTCGTTCAACTTCAACACCGCCATTTTTTTCCATTCATTTTCTCTCTCTAAACTCTCTTCCTTCTCTCTAGATTTCTATCAAACCTGTTGAAGAAATCAAGGTGACAATTACATATTCACAATCTACTCGTCGAGCCCTTCTTAGAGGTATAATTTTTTTTTTAAGTAATTTTAGTTGGTAAGTTTGGGTAGTTGAAGTTGGTTGGTAGATTATGGTTAGATATAGTAAAGTTATAATCATTTACATATATAGGAATGCTTGTTTTTGTCAAAATTACAAACGGGTAAAGTTTAAAATTAAATGGTGATATTTATATCTAGATATTTAACCGCACACCAAGTGATCGGTTTAATGTTTAAGAGAATATAAATTTCTGATTAAGCTAGTATTTATAAGCTTTGAGTTTTAGGTTGTGCGGTTAATAATAATTGGTGGTTTATATAGGAAATCGAACGGGTTAAAGTTCGTCATCGGTCTCGATTAATCTCGTGTTGCATCTCAATTCAATTGAGGTACAAATTTCCCTACTTCATCTTATACGAGGATAATCCCTTGATAAGATTATCCATTCCATGCTTAAATCATGACACTACAAAAGTAAGTGCATGTATTTCGAATCCGAAATTCCTTTATTTTGTCAAAATACGATATTCCTTTGTACAACAACATTCCTATGATTTTGTGCCTACTTTATGAATCACTTTGGAAAAACGATACTTTGAAAGTATTCATGTTCATTCAACTATTATTCTTATGTGAGGCTTAAAAAGTCATTTTAGACTTTAGTTGAACGATTTTGATAGTGAACATTTTCTTTCAATAATATTGTGAACCATAAAGGTCGTTTGATAGATTTCATGGTGGTTATTTTCTTTTAACTCTCATGATTTTTACTTGATGTTATAATTTTGTATGACACAGTGATCAGGGCATAGATCATTGTGACGCTCTGTGGTGCTCGTAAACCATAGCGTCCCCATACTGGTGCTCTATAGTGTGAGTTTTACCTAGGCATGGGTGGGGGTGTATGGACTGGTCCTAGGATATGCGCATTATGATACGCATTTGTTGCGTACGGGGATGGATGTGTGTGCCCGCACTTCATCCCACAACCCATGTGGACTGATCCTCCCGTGGAATTTATGACACATTGAAGGTTTCATCCGTTGAATCCTCTTTGTGATTATGAACTGGGAAACCGGTCTTGTAATTTATTTTTATACGATGCTTTACCACATTTTTTGTTTAAAAGTATTTTATAACTCATATGTTGACTTATTCTTTGAATTCTGTTATGTCAAACTATTATGATTGTTTCTGCTACAAATTGATTTTGTTTCCATTATTATTCTTTATTTTTAATCCGTTCACTGAGCAAATTGTGCTCAGCCGTGTTTTTTTGTTTTCTAACACGGCAGGTTCAGTAGAAAAGATTCGGGGAAATTCTGGGAACTGATCGAGTAGACCTGAAGTTCCAACCAGTGGATCTTTTGATAGTGTAATTTTTGTTCAGGTGTTTTACGCTCTATATTTTAGCCGGTTGTGTTCAAGTTTTGAAGGGTAAATTTATCTTTTGGGTTATGTTTAAATTGCTTGATACCGACCCTAATGCTTAATTAGTTTATATTTGGGTTTCGGGTCAAAAGTGTGACACACACCCTGTCCTCAGCCACGCGGGACTGGGGGTGTTACAGTTATGGTATCATAGCATAGGTTATGATCTTGTAGTATATAATAGGCCATGACCTGTGAGGATTGGGTAAGTTTAAGTCGGGTAAACTTACGTTAGGACTTATAATTTATTATTAATATCTTTAAATTCTTTTTTTCAGTTATCATGCCTCCCAAGCAGACTCGACGAGGTAGACCTTCATCGCGAAGGCAAGATATTGGTGGTGATTCTACTCAGCCACCACGTACTTACTCTGATGTTCCTCCAGTGAGTCCTCCTCCTGTCAGTTCTCCCTATGGCAGTGCATCTGCAGCTGTTCTTGATGCAGCTATACGTCGGTCTCTAGCTAGTATCTTACCTGGGATGCTGACACAGGCTCTCCAGTCTATACAACCTAGTATCACTCAGCTAGGAAGTGCTCAACCTACATCTCAAGCGACTCCTATTATGCCTCCGGGCACATATTCTGGCCCATCTGGATCTGATATGTCTTTACATCAGTGGCTTCGTGAATTTAATAAGCAAAATCCACGTACTTTTAGTTCAGCAGCTACTCCGGTTGATGCTGAACACTGGATTTCCCATCTAGAGAAAAAATTTCTGATTTTAGGGTGTCCAAATAACATCTCTGTCCAGTTGGTTGTTTATAAGTTAGAGGATGATGCTGAGAGATGGTGGCAATCCTGGAAGAGAAGCCATGGGGGAAATGATTCTGTAGGGTCCTTAACTTGGGCACAATTCAGGGATATCTTTCTTAATCAGTATTTCTCCAGACCTGAACGAGATGCTTTGTCTCGTGAATATGCCACAATAAATCAACGTGATGATGAATCTGTTACTGACTTTATAGCTCGCTTCCAGCGACTTCTTAGTTTTGTTGGATCATCTGCAGGTTCTTCAGAGGACCAGATACAAAAATTCTTGTGGGGGTTACAGGACAAGTTTAGTAGCCGACTGATTGACCGGGAGTTCACTAGTATCAGTCAGGTTATGGATGCCGCTCGGCGTATAGAGCTGTTTAAATTGAGATATGCATCTATTGGACTAAATAATAGTAAGAAGGGATTTCTCAGTTCTTCAGGTAGTAAGTCTGGAGGGTCATCCGTTAAACGCCAAAAGTTCGGCCAGACATCTCAAGGACGATCTTCCTATAGTTCGTCTCACTCTTCTTCTATCAGAGATTCATCAGATGGGGTTCAGAAAGTTTTATGTAAGGAGTGTGGAAAGTTTCATAAGTCAGGTTCTTGTCTTTCTAAAACAGGAGCATGTTTCAATTGTGGCAAGACAGGCCATATTGCTCGTAATTGCAGGTCTAAACCATCAAGTCAAAGTCAGGGTACTACTTCCCAATCTACTGCTGGTGGACGTGTCTTTGCACTGGCTACTGATAAGCCAACTTCGGGTATGGTTTCTGGTATTTTATCTATTAATGCTCGTCCTGTGTATGTATTGTTTGATACGGGTGCGACACACTCAATCGTATCTGATGCATTAGAAGCTTTTCTAAAACCCTATGAATCACTGACGGAGCATCCATTAGTGATCACGACACCGATGGGCACATCTGTTTATATTATTAATCAGTTCCAGCATTTTCCGTTATTAATGGGTACTCATGTACGAGAGGTAACACTACTACCCATGAGAATGAGTCATTTTGACATTGTTGGGAACTGAAGAATTCATCAAGTATAGTTAATGCTGTTGGTTCAAAGTTACTACTGCTAGAAGACTTAAAGGTTAATACTGCTGAGTGTTACTACTGCTAGTAGAATTAATACTGCTAGTCAAAGTTAGTGCTGCTTGAACAAAGTTAGTACTGCTTAGCTAGTTAGTACTGCTAGTAGTTAGTGCTGCTTAGTAGTTAGTGCTGCTAGAAGAAATTTAATGCTGCTGAAGATTAATACTGCTTATATGATGAAGATTCGCATGAAAGGATATACATGGAAGCTTAGAGATATACATGGAAGATATACTGAAGATATGTTTATTTTTTTGTAATTATCTTTTTGTTTAGTATATGTATAGAAGATACAGAATAGTTTAGATAGAGATTAATCAGTTCATTCTAAGTGTTAGTTCTAGAGAAAATCAACCTCAATGCATAGATCCTAATTCTAGAGAAGTAGAATTCGTATTGGTGAGCCTGTTCATCAATATTGAGGTTGAGTGTGTAATCTTGTAACTTCAAAGCATTCAATACAAGTTTACAGTTTGTTCTTCATATTTACTGTGTTGATTTACTGTTTCATTGAATATCAAAGTGTTATTCCGCAAACTTCTTTGATATTGTTTCTGAGAATTAATTCTTGTTGAGAATTCGATCCTGACAAGTGGTATCAGAGCCAAACTCTCTCAGAAACATCTATTCATCATGGAAAATCTTACAGAATCAAGCAGTACTTTGGTCTCTAAGGTTCCAATGCTCAAACCCAGTGAGTTTGACATGTGGAAGATCAGAATCAGACAATATATTCTTCTTACTGACTACTCAATGTGGGATATCATTGAGAATGGTCCTTCTGAAGCTGGAAGGATAGGAGCAGATAGGAAAAGACCTCACCAAAGACAGATGGTGAGAGGAAGATCAGACAGACAGAGATGAAGGCCTTGAGCACTCTGCTTTTGGCCATCCCCAATGAATATCAGCATCAATTTTGCAACTGCACTGATGCTCAGATTCTCTGGAATGCTCTAGAGAAAAGATTTGCTGGAACTAAAAGCATCAAAAGAAATCAAAGAGATGTTCTAAAGCAGCAGTATGAGAACTTCACTTTCTCAAAGAATGAGTCTATGACTCAAACTTTTGATAGGTTCAACAAACTCATAGGTGAACTGGCTACTGTAGGAGTAAAGATGGAACAAGATGATATCAACAGAAAGTTCCTCATATCTCTTGGAGATGAATGGACTATGTACACTGTCTCATATAGACAGAGTGACAATCTGGAAGAGAAAGAACTTGATGATCTATACAATGATCTAAGAGTTTTTGAAACTGAGGTAGAAACCAAGAAGAAGCCCTCTGGTTATATCCACAATGCTGCACTTCTCTCAGCATCCACTGATACTACTGCCAACCCTGAAGTAGTTAGTACTGCCAGTGGAGTAAGTTCAGAAAAAGGCACTGAAACTATCTTTGAAGCCTTTTTGTCCAGTCATAGCAGCAATTCTTTGATTAATGATGATCTGGATCAAATTCACCCTGATGACCTGGAGGAGATGGATATTAAATGGCAGATGGCCATGTTATCAATGAGGGTGAAGAAGTTCATTAAAAGAACAGGAAGGAATAACTTATCTCAAAGAAGAGAAGATGGAGCTGGTTTTGACAAGACCAAGGTGGAATGTTATAAGTGTCACATGAAAGGACACTTTGCTAGAGAATGCAGAAGTGCTGTTCCAAACAACAACCACCAACAAGCTCAGAATGGAGGCTACAATCAAAACAAGAATCCTGCTCAAGCCCTTGTTTCTCAACAAGGAATGGGATTTGACTGGAGTGATCAAGCTGAGGAAGCCATTCAGAATCAAGCTCTTATGGCAGAAGTGTCTGATCTTCCCTCTGAGGTAATTTCTAATCTCTGTACTAAATCTTGCATTGACACTGTCACAAGATACAGGGATCACAATCAAAGTATGTGTGATGACCTCAAAAGATTAGAAAAGGACAGAAGAGAGTATGTGTTGATAGTAGAGAGATTTGAAGATCAAATCAAAGGCTTTCAAGCTAATGAACTTCAATACTCTTATGACACAAACTATTGGAAGTGGGAAAAGAATGAGTTAGAGACCAAACTGTCTAAATCTTTAGAAGAGAGTGATAGGCTGAAAGAGGAACTGTCTAAAGTTAAACTTGACATAGAAAAGTTTTCATATGCTTCAAAAGCAATGGATTCTCTTCTAAAGGCTCAGATTCATGACAAGATGAAGCCTGGTATTGGATACAACAATACACCTCCTCCTTACAACAACAATTATATCTCTCCTACTTCAGACTTGTTAGAAACCAAGGAGAAAAATGACTTATCTGAGAAAGCCTTTAAGATAGATCCTTTGGATGAAGTAGTAATTAAGGATTTAACTGAGAAAGAAGCCAGTGAGTATAGGGATAATGATGTGAGTAAAAAGATACCATTAGAAAACAATATTATCACCAATGAGGAATGTGGGAAAATCTGGGTCAAGTCCAAGGAGATAGAGCAGACAAAAGGAAAGAATAACAAGGTCCATTACAAACAAACCACAGTTGTGAATCCTGGATCTTGTAAACAGTGTGATTGCAGTAAAGCCAAGAGCCTAAATTCTGGATTAAAAAGAGGAAATCAAAGAAACTGGAATAATCAATGGGCTCAGAAACAAGGAGTTGATCTGAATAAAATCAATAGACCAAAACCTTGTTTCATATGTGGCAAGTTAAATCATTTGGCTAAGTATTGTTACTTTAACCCTATTAACCAACAGATGAACTTTCAAAGATTTGTGCAAAAACCTGTTGGTTATAGGAAGGCTGGAAAGAAACATGTGATAAAGAAACATGATGAAAGGAAAGGCCCCATGAAGAAAAAGATTTTAAAAGAAAGTGTCAAAATGTGGGTGCCTAGAGGCACTGAAACTGTTAGTACTGAAGACAGGGTTAGAAGCACTAAAATTGTTAGTACTGCTAACATGGTTACTACTGCTACCTGTGTTAGTACTGCTGAAAATATTAATGCTGCTAATACTGTTAGTACCTCTTCAAAGGTTAATACTGCCAACACAGTTACTGCTGCTAACACAGTTACTATTGCTAACAAGGTTAGTACTGCTAAGCATGCAAGTGCTGCTAAGGCAGTTAGTACTTCTAAAACCAGTACTGATTCTAGCAAAAATATTTCCAAGCCTATTATTGTAACAAAGTACTCCAAGAATGAGGAGTTAAAGTTCAAAAATCTTGTCAAGAAAGAATGCAAGTATTTTGATGAGAAAGGGGTACCCAATACCACTTTGGCTTGGGTTCCTACTTCATACTAACTGATCTATCTTATGTGCAGGGCAACCAACAGCTCAAGGGAAAGAGCATATGGCATGTTGATAGTGGTTGCTCTAGGCACATGACAGGCAACATGTCATGCCTTCAGGATTTCAAGCATATCAATGGAGGACATGTTGCATTTGGAGATAATCTTACTGGTGGTAAGATAAGTGGAAAAGGTAATGTCACCAAAGGTAAGATGACATTTGAGGATGTCTACTATGTTGATCAATTAAAGTACAACCTGTTAAGTGTATCACAGGTCTGTGACAAACAACATAGTATATTATTTACAAATACTGAGTGTATGATCCTTGCTCCAGGGTTCAAGGTAGTTGATGAAAGCATGATACTTCTTAGAACTCCAAGAAAGGACAATGTTTACTGTCTGGATATGGACAATGTTGATAGTGATTCATCTCTAAATTGTCTTGTTTCAAAAGCTTCTGTAGATGAATCCTCTCTTTGGCACAGAAGGATGTGTCATATGAATTTCAAGACTATGAACAAACTTGTTAAAAACAACCTTGTAAGAGGTTTACCTTCAAAAGTCTTTTCATGTGATGATCATTGTGTTGCTTGTCTTAAAGGCAAACAGCACAAAACTTCTCATAAGACCAAAGAGTTAAATTCTGTTTCTTCTTGTCTCCAGTTACTGCATATGGATCTGTTTGGTCCTACAAATGTTATGAGTATAGGCAAGAAATCTTACTGCTTGGTTATTGTTGATGATTACTCCAGATTTACTTGGGTATATTTTCTAAGGACTAAGGATGAGACAAGTGGACTTATCAAATCCTTTATTCTAAGAATTGAAAACCAAACTAATCAAAGAGTAAAAGTCATTAGATCAGATAATGGAACTGAGTTTAAAAATCATGATCTAAACACCTTTTGTGAAGAGAAAGGTATTGAGAGGCAATATAGTGCTCCTAGAACTCCTCAACAGAATGGTGTTGCTGAAAGGAGAAATAGGACACTAATAGAGGCTGCTAGATCTCTGTTGGCTGATTCAAAATTGCCAATTACCTTCTGGGCTGAAGCAGTCAATACTGCCTGTTATGTCCAAAATAGAGTTCTAGTGGTCAAGCAAAAGAACAAGACCCCATATGAGCTTTTAAATAAAAGAAAACCTTTCATTGGTTTCTTCAAACCTTTTGGGAGTCCTTGTACAATTCTCAATACCAAATCTCACTTAGGTAAGTTTGATAGCAAAACAGATGATGGATTTCTTGTTGGATATTCATCTCAGAGTAAGGCCTACAGAGTTTTTAACTCTTCTTCCAGAATAATTGAAGAAAGTGACAATGTCAAATGCAATGAGAACACACCAAACCTTGTTGGGTCTGGACCTCAGTGGCTATTTGACATTGATTCACTAACTAACTCTTTTGGTTTCAGTAATGAGTATACAGGAACAGGAAGTGGAGGATCAGGGACTACACAAGTCTCAGAAAGTATATCTAAATCTGTGATATTTCCCATACCCACAGTGAATTCTGTTGAAGACTGTGAAAAGGAATCATTTACTGGACCAAGTCAGAGTGAAGAAGAAACTAGAGATGAGGAGACTCAAGAAAATAAAGAATCAGAAGTGGCATCTGAAAACACTTCAGTTGAGTTGCATAACTCTAATCTAGAGGCTGGACTGAATGAAGAACCTAGTCATAACACCAGAGTTCAAAAGAATCATCCTCCACAGCTGGTAATAGGAGATATCTCTTCTCCTATGATGACTAGACATCAAAGCAGGCTTCAAGAAATGCAAGATCAACAGCATACAGTGCTTACTTGTTTTCTATCCCAGCTTGAGCCTAAAAAGGCACATGATGCTATGAAAGAATCCAGCTGGATAGAAGCAATGCAAGAAAAACTGTTACAGTTCAAGCTACAAGATGTATGGGATCTAGTAGACCTTCCTAAAGGTCACAGAGCAATTGGCACAAAGTGGATTTTCAGAAACAAGAGAGATGAAAGAGGTATTGTCATAAGGAACAAAGCAAGGCTGGTGGCTCAAGGATATACTCAAGAAGAGGGTATAGATTATGAAGAAGTTTTTGCACCTGTGGCTAGGATAGAAACAATCAGACTATTCCTAGCCTATGCTTCTTACATGAACTTCAAAGTCTATCAAATGGATGTAAAAAGTGCTTTTCTCTATGGCTCAATTGAAGAAGAGGTATATGTCTGTCAACCACCAGGGTTTGAAAACCCAAGCTATCCAGACAGGGTATACAAATTGAAGAAAGCACTATATGGACTACATCAAGCTCCAAGAGCATGGTATGACACTCTGTCATCCTATCTCTTGGAAAATGACTTTGAAAGAGGAGTCATTGATAAGACTCTATTTATCAAGAGAAAGAAGAAGGATATCTTGCTGGTCCAAATCTATGTTGATGACATTATCTTTGGATCTACAAGAGACAACATGTGCAAGGAGTTTGAGGATCTAATGCATCAAAGATTCAAAATGAGTTCCATGGGGGAACTTACTTTCTTCCTTGGACTCCAAGTTCAACAGAAGTCAGATGGCATCTTCATCTGTCAATCCAAGTATGTGCTGGACATTCTAACCAAGTTTGGTTTCTCAGAGTCAAAACCTGCCAGCACACCTATGGAAACACACAAGCAGATAACAGCAGATCTTGAGGGGGAGGATATGGATGTGCATCATTATAGATCCATGATTGGCTCTCTCATGTATCTCACAGCATCAAGGCCAGATATAATGTTTCCAGTCTGTGTATGTGCAAGATTCCAAGTTAGGCCAAAGCAATCTCACTTTCAAGCTGTTAAGAGGATATTCAGATATCTCAAAGGGCAACCCAGATTGGGACTTTGGTATCCTCATGACTCACCCTTTGACCTAATATCATACTCAGACAGTGATCTAGGTGGGGCAAACTTGGACAGAAAATCTACTTCTGGAGGATGTCAGTTTTTGGGTGCTAGACTAGTTTCATGGCAGTGCAAGAAACAAACCACAGTGTCCACATCTACAACAGAGGCAGAGTACATAGCAGTTGCAAGTTGCTGTTCTCAAGTCTTATGGATTCAGAATCAAATGCTGGACTATGGGGTAACTTTTCTACACACTCCCATTTTTATTGATAATAGCAGTACTATCAGCATTGTGAATAATCCTGTCAAGCACTCTAAGACAAAGCACATTGAGATCAGGTATCACTTCATAAGAGACTGTAATGAAAAGAAACTTATTCAAGTTGTAAAAGTTCACACTGATAATCAGTTTGCTGATCTATTCACTAAAGCCTTTGATGTGGGTAGATTCACTTTCTTGGTAACTAGTGTGGGAATGATCAACTCTGAATAAGCCCCTTCTCAAAAAGTGGTTTTATACCTGTATATTTTTATTCTTGGTGTTACTAATCTTCTTTTCCAGGATATGCATAGCAGTACTCAGTGTTTCGCAAGTTTAAAGGAGTAAGTTAGTTAATACTGCTAGTTAGTTAATACTGCTAGTAGTTAATACTGCTTTCAGTTAATACTGCTAGTTAGTTAATACTGCTAGTTAGTTAATACTGCTAGTAGTTAATACTGCTTTCAGTTAATACTGCTTTCAGTTAGTACTGCTAGTAGTTAATACTGCTTTCAGTTAATACTGCTAGTTAGTTAATACTGCTAGTTAGTTAATACTGCTAGTAGTTAATACTGTTTTCAGTTAATACTGCTTTCAGTTAATACTGCTAGTAGTTAATATTGCTTTCAGTTAATACTGCTAGTAGTTAGTACTGCTAGTGGTTAATACTGCTAGTAGTTAATACTGCTTTCAGTTAGTACTGCTAGTAGTTAGTACTGCTAGTGGTTAATACTGCTAGTAGTTAATACTGCTCTAGGTTAATACTGCTTATGTTCCGAATACTATAAATACTCTTTGCCCGCCTAAAAGTTCATAACGACTCTTTGCATACTGTTCACTTGCGCTCTAAACCCTTTCTCTCTCAAGTTCAAAGTTTTCAGGCAAGCTTTTCACTAAGATCAATGGCATCCATGGCATTCATCGATGAACACAATGAGATCGCGATGCTACAAAAGCCAAAGCAAGCTGCAGGATTTCATCAGATTGTGGATTTCCTCAAGTCAAGCCATATTGCTCATGCTCTTACTATATCACCTACAATCTATATTGAGCATCAAAGGCAGTTCTGGGCTAATGCCACCATTGTTGCTGAGAATGGTGTGCAAATGATCAAGACAAGGATCTGTGAAAAGCCACTAACAGTTACTGAAGAGGTTATTCGCATCAGTCTACGTCTAGACGATGCCTCTGGTATAACTTCTATCCCAAACGATGAACTGTTTTCCAATCTTACAAGAATGGGGTATGGAGTCCCATTGGGTGTTTTCAAATTCTCTAAAGCCAAATTTTCACCCCAATGGCGTTTCTTTGTCCATACTCTTATGCACTGTATCTCCAAAAAGACTACTGGATGGAGTGAGTTCAGCAGCACTATTGCTTATGCTTTGGTGTGCTTGGCCACTGCCAGAAAGTATAACTTTTCTAAAATGATTTTCAGTGATCTTGTCTCAAACATGGGAAACAAAAAGAGCTTCTTTATGTACCCCAGGTTTGTTCAAGAAGTTATTACTCATGAATTGACGGATATACCTCAACCTGTTGGGGTATATGTACCTAAACCCCCCAAAGGCAAGGTTTTCTCAAATATGAGAAGATCTGCTGGGGACTCGGAATGAGTTGACACCCCATTGTTCTCTACAATGATGGTGGTGTCCCAAACCAATGAAGGTATGGCAGCAGGGTCAAGGCCCCCATTAGACCATCCTACTGCTAGCCAATCCCAACCTTCCCTCTCAAAATCTATTCCCCAGTCCCTTCTTGAAAAACCAACCTCTCCTATCACCCAAAACTTACAAGAGGAAACAGGTAAAGAAGGCTCCTTCCCTTCTTGTACCATCATCCCCCAAGCCTTTAAGCCCTCTAAGGGAGAATTCTCCTTTAGAGAATATCCAAAGGGAAACCACAAAGGGTGTCTCCCAACCCAAAGGAGGTGCTCTCTGAGGAGGAGGTAGAGCATATGGGTGCTGAGGCTACCACTACTTCTGCTAGCACAGAGGAGGAAAGTGGTAACATTAATAAGACCTCCCCCATGGCAACTTTGAATGAGCAATCATTCAAAGGTCCCTGGTGCCAAGAAACCAAGGGGGTGGACAGTGCTTCTGCTAGGCAGAAGACTTCCACTAATAAAAGATCCCATGATCCTTCAAAAGAGGGTAACACTTCTGGAGAGGGTGAGGACAGATATACGTACTATGAATTGATGGAAACAATGGGGAACATCAATCAAGATGTTCTCAAACAAGGCAAAGAGATTGAAGAAATGAAGCTGGTCATTCTGTCACAACAAGTACAGATTGCTAAGCTGAAGAAGATGGTGCTAAGTATGGTACAGAGGAAGAAGAGAAAGCAATTCCAACTAAGGAGAAGGAACACTGAGAATGATGCTCCCAAAAAGGGGGAGATCAACATGGAAGAAGCCACAAGAGAGGGGGAGCTTGATGGAGAGAAATTTGATGTTGAGGGGGAGCAGGAAGCAGAAACACAAAGAGATTCAGTGCCAATAGAAACACAAGAAGCAGCAGAAACAGTTACTACTGCTGACATAAATAAAGCAGCAGAAACAGTGAAAGAAGTATTAACAGATCTTGAGATTGCAGAAACCTTACTTAAAGCCAAGAATGATACTCCCAAGGTCATTTCAAAGACCAAAGGAGTAATCATCAAAGAACAAGGTGAAGTGATCAAGAAAGATAACAGTAAGAAGGCAATGAGCAAAGACAAAGGAAAAGCAAAGATGGTGGAATCTGATCAGCCAGTCAAGAAGCAAAGGTTGGTTGAATCAGATGAAGCCTTAGCCAGGAAGATGCAAGAGGATATTGAAAAGGAAGAAAGAGTTCAGATGGAAAAGGACAGGGAGATGGCAAAAGCTCTAGCTGCTGAACTGAATGAAGCTTATCAACTGAGTCTAGCAACTGAAATTGCACAGAAGAAAGCTGCAGCTATGAAGAAATCAGTGGTAGTAAAAGCAGCTACAAAGAAGAGAAAACCCTCAAGGACATTCCTAGGTACCCAAGAGAGAAACAAGATGATTATATTTCTCAAAGGTGCTGTAGGAGTCAAAAAGGAGATGTTCTCCAAAATGTCTTTTGAGAAGATCAAAGAGCTGTATGAGTCAGAGATGTTAAAGCTTCAGGGAAATGAAACTGCTAGGGTGGAGATGGAGAAGAGGATGAAAGAAAGTAATGACTTTGATTGTCAAAAGCCATTTCCAGATGAGCAAGAAACACCCCCTAAGAAAGAGGCCACTCTGGGAGAAAGTCTAAAGACTTTAAAGAGAACAAAGATGATGGCTAGGAGAAAGTCAATCAAGAAGCCTAGAATAGCTGAAGGAGAGGCTGAGAAGGTTGCTGAAGAAGAAGGGGCACATGAGTCATCTAAACAGAAAGAGCCATCAAACACAGATGATGTAAATTTGTATATGGTAGTGATGGACAAAGTGCCTGAACCAATTTCAGCAGAACCTGTAGGAGTTAAGCCTCCTGAGGTCATTCACTGGGATACATTGACAATGGATGGAAAGGAATATATAAGGCTGAAAAGAAAGGATGAAAAGTATGAAGTGTTCAACACATGGGCAAAAATTGTCAGAACATGCTCTAGGTCAGATCTTGAAGAGATGTTTGAGATAGGAATGAAGTTGTATGCAGATATACTGAAGGCTCTAGAGATTTCAATTATAAAACTGGTAATGGAGTATCTGTGTATGATGTTCAAGCCTGATGAAGTAGAGCATGTGATCAAGAATGTGTTCAAGTCAGTCAACAGTTGGACTCTATATGAAATTAGTGGAGTATATACAGTGACTTTGGATTTAAATCACACTGAATACTTTCTAGTGGATAGAGTATACAACCATAGCAGATTAAAGCTTCATGCCATGCTGAAGAAAAAGTTAAGATGTGTTCCAGATTCAGAAATGGCTAAATACTTGATTCAAAGAACCATCAATCAGAGTTTGGGATTGGATGCAAACACTGGAATGTAGACCATTATGAAGTTTTGGGAGCATCTTGAAAAGAATCTTGAAGATTAATTCTGAAGAACTTGACTTCTTTTCCTAAAAGTCAAGTTAGGGGGAGATTGTTGGGAACTGAAGAATTCATCAAGTATGGTTAATGCTGCTGGTTCAAAGTTACTACTGCTAGAAGACTTAAATGTTAATACTGCTAAGTGTTACTACTGCTAGTAGAATTAATACTGCTAGTCAAAGTTAGTGCTGCTTGAACAAAGTTAGTACTGCTTAGCTAGTACTGCTAGTGGTTAATACTGCTAGTAGTTAATACTGCTCTAGGTTAATACTGTTAGTACTGCTAGTAGTTAGTGCTGCTTAGTAGTTAATGCTGCTAGAAGAAATTTAATGCTGCTGAAGATTAATACTGCTTATATGATGAAGATTCGCATGAAAGGATATACATGGAAGCTTAGAGATATACATGGAAGATATACTGAAGATATGTTTATTTTTTTGTAATTATTTTTTTGTTTAGTATATGTATAGAAGATACAGAATAGTTTAGATAGAGATTAATCAGTTCATTCTAAGTGTTAGTTCTAGAGAAAATCAACCTCAAGGCATAGATCCTAATTCTAGAGAAGTAGAATTCGTATTGGTGAGCCTGTTCATCAATATTGAGGTTGAGTGTGTAATCTTGTAACTTCAAAGCATTCAATACAAGTTTACAGTTTGTTCTTCATATTTACTGTGTTGATTTACTGTTTCATTGAATATCAAAGTGTTATTCCGCAAACTTCTTTGATATTGTTTCTGAGAATTAATTCTTGTTGAGAATTCGATCCTGACAGACATAATTCTCGGTATTGATTGGTTGACCCAGCATCGAGCTATTATTAATTGTGAAACAAAGCAGATCATCTTCGGTGATGTGAATCATCCCAAAGAAGTGTATCAAGGGTCTGAGTCGAATCCCGACTCTTGCACTTTCTCATCTCTTCAGGTTGAGCCATTTGTCTGGCAGGGGAGTGCGAGTTTCTTGGCTGCACTCACAGATCCTGAAGAGGTACCATCTAAACTTGATTTAATTCCTGTGGTTAATGAATTTTCGAATGTATTTCCGGATGAACTTCCTGGACTCCCTCCCGATCGTGAGGTGGAGTTTTCTATTGAATTGTTGCCCGGCACAAGTCCGATCTCAAAGGCTCCTTATCGTATGGCTCCATCTGAAATGAAAGAGCTCAAGGAGCAAATTCAAGATCTTTTAGATAAAGGTTATATACGACCTAGTGTATCTCCGTGGGGAGCGCCAATTCTGTTTGTAAAAAAGAAGGACGGTTCTATGCGACTATGTATTGACTATCGCGAACTGAACCGAGTCACTGTGCGTAATAAGTACCAATTGCCTCGGATCGACGATTTGTTCGATCAACTTCAAGGGGCAAGATATTTTTCTAAAATTGATTTGAGGTCTGGTTATCATCAGCTCCGAGTTAGGGAGCAAGATATTCCAAAGACAGCATTTCGTACTCGGTACGACCATTTTGAGTTCGTCGTTATGCCATTCGGGTTGACGAATGCTCCTGCTGTTTTTATGGACCTTATGAATAGAGTGTTCAAAGACTACTTGGACGAGTTCGTCATAGTGTTTATAGACGACATTCTCATATACTCTAAATTTGAAGAGGAGCATTCTAAACATCTACGTATAACTCTAGAGGTTTTGCGATCTAAGAAGCTATACGGGAAATTTTCTAAATGTGAATTTTGGCTTCAGCAGGTGACATTTCTTGGTCACATTATCTCAGCTGATGGTGTACAGGTGGATTCTACCAAGGTTGAAGTTGTTTCTAAATGGCCGAAACCGACTAATGTGTCTGAAGTGCGTGGTTTCCTTGGTCTGGCAGGTTATTATAGGCGCTTTGTCGAGAATTTATCTAAAATTGCCTTACCAATGACTCAGTTACTTCGTAAAGGAGTTAAGTTTGTTTGGGGTGAGGCTCAGGACCGTAGCTTCGAGGAATTAAAGCGCCGACTCATTACTGCCCCGGTGTTAGCTTTACCTTCGAGTACCGGTGGTTTCCAGGTCTATAGTGACGCATCTCGTCATGGGTTAGGTTGTGTATTGATGCAACATGGGAAAGTTATAGCCTATGCTTCACGACAATTGAAGCCATATGAGGCTAATTACCCAACTCATGATCTCAAACTTACTGCAGTCATCTTTGCTTTGAAAATCTGGCGGCATTACTTATACGGCGAAACTTGTGATATTTTACAGATCATAAGAGCCTAAAGTACATCTTCACCCAGAAAGAGCTAAATATGAGACAACGACGATGGCTCGAGTTGCTTAAGGACTATGATGTTCGCATTCAATATCACCCCGGTAAAGCGAATGTCGTAGCTGATGCTTTGAGTCGAAAAAGCATAGGTGAAGTTTCTTGTCTTCTAGTTCCGCAGGAAATAGAAAAAGATTTAGAGCGCCTTCAGATCGAGTTCTGTCCATATCATGGAGATGGATGGTTGGCTGCCTTGTCTATTGAGTCAACTCTCTTTTCCAGTATCAAAGAGGCTCAAAAGTCTGATGGCGAGTTGTGGGCAATCATAGATAAGATAGAAAAAGATTCTTCGTCTAAATTCTCTATTGATGATGATGGTGTAATTTGGTGCGGTAGCAGGTTGTGTGTGCCTAATGTGTCCGAACTTAAAGAAGTTGTTCTTCGTGAGGCACATAGTTCACCATTCTCTATTCATCCAGGATCCACGAAAATGTATCGAGACCTAAAACAATATTTTTGGTGGAACGGTATGAAACGTGATATAGCTGAGTATGTTGCTAAATGTTTGATTTGCTAGAAAGTGAAAATCGAGCATCAGCGAGCCAGCGGTCTGTTACAACCCTTAGAGATTCCAGTATGGAAATGGGAGCACATCTCAATGGACTTTGTGACAGGATTACCAAGAACTGTACGTAAGCATAATGCTATCTGGGTGATCGTTGATAGATTAACGAAATCGGCACATTTTCTGGCTATACGAGAGACCTTTTCAGTTGACAAGTTAGCTGAATTGTTTGAAAGAGAGATTGTTCGACTACATAGCACTCCAGTTTCAATTACTTCTGACAGAGATCCTAGATTTACCTCTAGGTTCTGGAAGAGTCTCCAACAGGCCTGGGGTACAAAGTTAACCATGAGTTCGTCTTATCATCCTCAAACTGATGGTCAAACTGAACGAACAATCCAAACTCTTGAAGATATGCTTCGAGCTTGTGTTCTTGAGTGGTCTGGTAGCTGGGATGAGTATCTCTATTTAATTGAATTTGCCTACAACAATAATTTCCAATCAGTATCGGTATGGTTCCGTTTGAGGCTCTTTACGGACGTAAATGTCGAACTCCTTTGTGTTGGAATGAAGTAGGCGAGAAAGCTATCGAAGGCCCTGATCTTGTTCGAATAACCACGGAAAAAGTTGAAGTGGCTAGGCAGAAAATGAAAGAAGCTCAATCACGACAAAAGAGTTATGCGGATAAGCATATACGGTCAATAGAATTTCAGCCCGGTGAGCATGTTTTTGTGAAAATTTCTCCGTTTCGAGGTGTTCGAAGGTTCGGATTCAAGGGTAAACTAAGTCCTCGATATATTGGACCTTTTGAGATATTAGAGAGAGTTGGCGAGGTGGCGTATCGTTTGGCACTACCTCCGCAACTTTCACACATTCACGATGTTTTCCATGTATCGTCGCTCCGTGGATATCGCTATCATCCTTTGCATGTGATTGACTATCCTTTAGAACGAATTGAGCCAGATCTCTCTTATGTTGAAGAGCCGGAAGCGATCATAGATCGAGAAGAGAGGCGATTGCGGCGCAGAACCGTCCCTTTTGTGAAAGTATTGTGGAAAAATCATACAGATCGGGAAGCGACATGGGAAACAGAAGACTCGATAAGGAAGCTATATCCGCATCTATTTTAAGGTATGAAATATACATCCTTAATTTGGTTTCGAGGACGAAACCTTCTTTTTAGAGGGGGAGAAATGTAATACCCGTATAAGACTCGGTTTAAAATCGTATAATTATTCTTACCCGAAATGAACCGTAAATAAAAAAATGGTAACCAAGGTTATTTAAGGGTTAAAATTGTTATTAACTTAAATTCTTTATATATATATATTATATATATATACATATTATATTATATATATATCACATATATATATATATATATATTACGTCTTATATATATATATAGCATATTAAAGCGTCAAATGGAGATTGATGAGGGACTAAAGTTGTCAAGTAATCAAACTTGTTTTAAAGAAAAAAAAAACAAAAAAAAACAAAAAAAAAAAAAATATATATATAAGCTATATTAAGAGTAAACTACAACTTATCGTCCCTGTCCTCGTTCAACTTCAACACCGCCATTTTTTTTCATTCATTTTCTCTCTCTAAACTCTCTTCCTTCTCTCTAGATTTCTATCAAATATGTTGAAGAAATCAAGGTGACAATTACATATTCGGAATCTACTCGTCGAGCCCTTCTTAGAGGTATAAATTTCTTTTTAAGTAATTTTAGTTGGTAAGTTTGGGTAGTTGAAGTTGGTTGGTAGATTATGGTTAGATATAGTAAAGTTATAATCATTTACATATATAGGAATGTTTGTTTTTGTCAAAATTACAAACGGGTAAAGTTTAGAATTAAATGGTGATATTTATATCTAGATATTTAACCGCACACCAAGTGATCGGTTTAATGTTTAAGAGAATATAAATTTCTGATTAAGCTAGTATTTATAAGCTTTGAGTTTTAGGTTGTGCGGTTAATAATAATTGGTGGTTTATATAGGAAATCGAACGGGTTAAAGTTCGTCATCGGTCTCGATTAATCTCGTGTTGCATCTCAATTCAATTGAGGTACGGATTTCCCTACTTCATTTTATACGAGGATAATCCCTTGATAAGATTATCCATTCCATGATTAAATCATGACACTACAAAAGTAAGTGCATGTATTTCGAATCCGAAATTCCTTTATTTTGTCGAAATACGATATTCCTTTGTACAACAACATTCCTATGATTTTGTGCCTACTTTATGAATCACTTTGGAAAAACGATACTTTGAAAGTATTCATGTTCATTCAACTATTATTCTTATGTGAGGCTTGAAAAGTCATTTTAGATTTTAGTTGAACGATTTTGATAGTGAACATTTTCTTTCAATAATATTGTGAACCATAAAGGTCGTTTGATAGATTTCATGGTGGTTATTTTCTTTTAACTCTCATGATTTTTACTTGATGTTATAATTTTGTATGACACAGTGATCAGGGCATAGATCATTGTGATGCTCTGTGGTGCTCGTAAACCACAACGTCCCCATACTGGTGCTCTATAGTGTGAGCTTTACCTAGGCATGGGTGGGGGTGTATGGACTGGTCCTAGGATATGCACATTATGATACGCATTTGTTGCGTACGGGGATGGATGTGTGTGCCCGCACTTCATCCCACAACCCATGTGGACTGATCCTCCCGTGGAATTTATGACACATTGAAGGTTTCATCTGTTGAATCCTCTTTGTGATTATGAACTGGGAAACCGGTCTTGTAATTTATTTTTATACGATGCTTTACCACATTTTTTGTTTAAAAGTATTTTATAACTCATATGTTGACTTATTCTTTGAATTCTGTTATGTCAAACTATTATGATTGTTTCTGCTACAAATTGATTTTGTTTCCGTTATTATTCTTTATTTTTTTATTTTTAATCCTTTCACTGAGCAAATTGTGCTCAGCCGTGTTTTTTGTTTTCTGACACGGCAGGTTCAGTAGAAAAGATTCGGGGAAATTCTGGGAACTGATCGAGTAGACCTGAAGTTCCAACCGGTGGATCTTTTGATAGTGTAATTTTTGTTCAGGTATTTTACGCTTTATATTTTAGCCGGTTGTGTTCAAGTTTTGAAGGGTAAATTTATCTTTTGGGTTATGTTTAAATTGCTTGATACCGACCGTAATGCTTAATTAGTTTATATTTGGGTTTCGGGTCAAAAGTGTGACACACACCCTGTCTGGGGGTGTTACACGGGGCATTTACCTAATCTTTATATATATTATAAGAGAAACCAAGCATAATGACTTGGCAACATGGGGTTTGAGTATTACTCAAATCTTGAAATATGGTTGAGTTTCATCATCCCACATTGGTGGGAAGATGATAATTTAGAAGAAGATGATCGGTATATATAAGAGTCATGGATGCCATTGAAATCTAAAACCATGGTTGAAATCAAAACCAACCAAAAGGTAAAAATTATAGTGTAAAACACATATTTTAATAAGGTTCGATTATTCCTCAAATCTTGAAATTTCATCATCCTACATTGATGAAAAGATGAAAGTTTGGAAGAAAATAATGTGTATATAAAAGAGTGATGGATACTCTTGAAATCTAAAACCATGGTTTGAAGCAAAAACCAACCAAATGGTAAAATCTTTATACATGTTAAAAGAGAAACCAAGCATAATGACTTGGCAACATGGGGTTTGAGTATTACTCAAATCTTTAATGGATGGATTGGGGCTTAATGGATCCACATGGCCTTTATGGATCGACTGAGACTTAATTGATCAGATTTGGTTTTAACAGATGTTTTTGTAATATAATAATTATTATTATATTATACACAATAATAATAATATTAATATAAATAATATAATTAATTATAGTAATATTAAAAATTGATATTATAATATAATTAATAATGGATAATAATAATAATTAATAATAACAATAATAGAAATCTATACTATGTAACGACCCCCGTCCCGAGATATATAGGACAGTTTCCGTTACACATATATATATTCGCATAAACCCAAAAGAACCTTATTTGCAGAAAGAGGTTGGGAAAGTACAGAGCATGCTAAGTATATATACATTACAAAAATACAATTCCAAAAGCTTAGCATAACTATTAATTTATAACCAAAAGTTACTAGAAGGAATATCCCAAAAAGTCACTTGTGTCGCTCTCGTCACCTTGCCCCCATCCCGATTCTACATCAAGTACATGTTGTGCAAAGAAAACACACGGCTCGGCTGAGCGACATGCTCAGTGAACGGATAATATATAAAAAAAATAGTAATCCAAAGAACAAATTAATAAAATTAGGTACAATGAAAAATGAATTAACCATTTAAATCAACTTGGGTGAAAATATATACAATCAGTGAATCAATAAACCGTAATCATGATGATTTGAAATGTAACTCGAAAACAACTACAAATCCAAAACAACGGAAGTCAACATCAAAGTCTCAAATCATATAAGTTCTTAATTCCGTGCAACAAGGACACGTTGTCCGATGGTCGGCCAAACTAACCGGACTGTTGGAATTTAGGGGTACGGGCACACACCGCCTAAGTCCCACCGTGGATTTAACCACGGCCTGAAGTTCTGGAACTAAATCTAGGATCGATCCATACGCCATCGGGTAGCCTGTTCCGTAAAGGCCGGGTACAAAGTATCATTCGTTGAAGACGCCATAGTCTTTGTAGCCACTATGGTAGCATCCCAGACAAAGGTGCCCCAAAGTCCGGTGTTCGGAAAACAAAGTCCAAACCATGAAATTCAATTTCATTAAATCAAAGCATAACCCAAAAAGAGTTTCTAATTTCTCAACATATTTTGATTTCGGAAATTCACATAAAAGTTCATGTAATGAGCAATTGGATTAAGACATAAACTCATATCCGATAGAAATTCATTATCCGGAAAAATCCATAATAGGAATCACAAACGGACCAAAAAGCATGTTATATAATCAAAACACAACAACTGAAAATAAAACTGATCAAAAGTTGAAAACAATATTCCAGATAACCAATTCACATACCCACTTTTGTGGATATTTGGATTCATATTGAATCTTGTGGATGAAATGACCACATCAATTGGTCATTCCCGTATCAAAGAAGATTGAATCTGTACCTGAGATGATCCCTTTCCTATCTTTATAGTCTCCTTAGTGTTTTGTTCTCCGAAACTTCAAAATTATACTTGAATTTCTTCAATTCTTCAAGAAATTTGTTGATTTCTCCCTTTCTCTCTCTAGTTCTCTCTTCCTCTCTCTCTCTACACGATATAACATGAAGAACCAAAAAACATTGATTTTTTTATTATTATAAATACAAGGTTTAAACATTATTTAATTTGGTCCCCTCAACTTCTAGAAATTCCAAAATCTATCATAGTCTTAACTTTTCTAAAATTTCAAGTTTTATAATAAGTTTTAAATGACTAGTTTTGACCCCTCAACATGGTCATACTTAATCTAGAGTCTAAGATACAACTTAATAGTGCATAAAGTACAATTTAATCAAGCACACATATGTATAATTCGAGCGATGGATATTTGGGGTATTATATACTATATTATAAATCACGGATAAAAACTCTTAAAAACAATTTCTAAAACATAATGTACCGTTATTTAATGCTAATTACTTAAAATATGTTAAAAACAATCATTAAAACCTTATATAATACATTTATTTAATGTTATTTATTAACTTTCAATCGTTATCTCTAACCACTTTAACTTCCCTAAAATCACTCGCCATTTTAATCCTCTCAAATCACTCCCCATCATAATTAAATAAAGGATAAAAATCAAAATTTATATATAAAAAATCTAAAATCTAATTAAGAAAATCTAACAAAATATTTAATGTTTATTTTAAAAAACATTATATTATTAAATATAAAATAAATTACAATATTATTAAACTTCTATACTTTATTATAAAACACGTATAAAAAACTATTAAAAACAATTATTAAAAGCTAATTTACCGTTATTTAATGCTAGTTAATCAATTGATCAAAAATGTAAAATTACAAAAATAAATATTAAAAAACAAGTTAATTCTAATATTATATAATATAATTAAAATAAATTATTGATAATATAATGTATTAATTATTAAACCAAGTAATAAAACTGAAGGGTTTTGATGAAATTTGTAACCGATAAAACGCAACGGAAAATTAAAATAATTTTGGTTACAACTAATATAGAAAACTTTTCAGAATAAACCTTAAAACCCAATCGGATCCAATGATGCATTTAATTAAAATAAACCACGCCATATGGGGTTTAGAATATGTATCTTTCAAGATCTGACGGGATTAAAACTGAAGCACCAAGAAACCAAAGTAGGTTTCCTCTATCGGTAGTCCACACACGAACACGTTTCCCTTTTCCACCGGGTGCTAGCCCAAGAACCCTAGATCTATATGTGTTTTACAGAAAAGAAAAGATTTCTTTTCTGTATTTTACTGAAAGGCTAATTCTAATTCAATCGTCGTTCAAATGGTTTAGCCTAACCCCTTATTTATACCAGAAGAATTATAGTTAGACTATAATTCAATTAAGGATTAAATAAGATTTAGTAATTATCTATAATATTCAAATTCAAATTCAAATATATATATATATATATGTATAATTATCCTTTTAAACTTTAAAATATAATTATCCTTTTAAACTTTAAAATATAATTATATAATTACAGATAATTCCCCGTAATTAACATAATTACGTTTTCACCCTGTAAATATCATAATTACTGTTTAACACATATTTTCATAAAATCCGGGTTTCTACAAATGGAAACAAACACATTCTTTGTGTGCGACCCTATAGGTTTACATACTCCTCAGTATCTCTGTGTGACACGTGTCGTGGGCATATAATAACTTACATTCTCCCACTTGCACACGATACACAGTAACACAGACGATGGTAAGCGTCTAGCAACACGTCACCACCTCCAAGGCTATGTAAATGTGCTTTAACCTTCGAGCAATTTGATTGATCTTATCAATCATATAGTAGACTCATTCATTATCCTTTTGTTTCACGATATTTTATTTTGAACTTAAGGCATAGATCTATCTCATCATTTATAGTTCAAAGATTGTGTTTCTCGATCCCAACATATTTGATTATACAAGTGTCATTAGACCAACTAATCCACTTGTTCATGCATGTAAATCATAATATGTAATCGAGGGGCCCAGAAATATCTCTCTCATCTTGAGAGGAGCAAATCCCATATTGCATGTACACGACTAACTACATAATTCATGTTATACCTAATATAGCCCTTATGATTACCCGGTCAAGGGTAACGTTAGACTATATCAAAGTATAACACTCCTTGTGCATTAGATCCCAATGCACATCTCAGGTCTGAGGACAAATAGTGTTATACTATTTCAAGACTCACCTTATGACGCCGATCTATGAGGTGATTTTGACCGTGGGTCTTGTCCAACGCCATGTGCTCCGACAAGCGCATGTGACTCTGGTTGCACCTAGTGCACTTCCAACTTGGACTATGACCAGACTTCACAATGATCTTGATTTATTACTTGTCCCCTAGTAATAAGTGATAAAGGACAGTTTTAAATAATATGATCATCATATTCATTTAAGGATACTTAAACATGCTAATAAAGAACAAAGAAATGTTTTAATGTATATACTCATACCCAGTATGCTATATCAGATAAAAACATAACTGTTTTAATGTTCCAAAAAGTTTAAAGTTTTACTAAAATTATTATTCAATAAAAAAAATCCTTAAGCCTATAACATGAACATCATGTTAGTTTTGAGACATAGGCTTGACAAGTAGATTTGTATGTAAGCTCTTATAGCTCATAGTACATCCGTTCGATACATATATCCCTATTACAATTTAAGTCATTACATTTGGTTTGGAAACTAGCATCTATGCATCCTCAAACACACAGATCTCTTTCCTAACCGTTGTATAGTAAGAACATATATTTAGTTATCCTTAGATACCTCATAATGTTCTTCATTGTTATATAGTGAGCATCACTTGGTTTGACTAATATCTGCTCGTCATACACAAGGTATATGAGACATCCGGTCTTAGTACATTAACATGGCATACATGTTTGAACAGTTGGCTGAAAACACAGGGAACACCCTTTATACGGTTCATGTCCTCTTTAGTGCTAGGACTTTGAGTTATACTCAGAAGTACACTATGTTCTATTGGCAAGTTTCCTTTCTTGGAACCCTTCATCTTGAAGTGTTTCAAGATCTTGTCAATGTATGTACTTTTGTCTAATCTAATTAAAGCATTTTGATCTGCTACGAGAGATCTTTATACCAAGGACTTTGTCTCTTCTAGATCCTTTATCGCGAAGTACTATCTTAATCCATGATTTTACACCTTCAAGCATTGGGATATCATATAGGATCTAGAATACTGTTATGCTCCCACTGACCTTCTTGTATACAAGATTTCAATAACGAGATGATTGTTCTAGTCCATAAATGGACTTTTGCAACTTGCACTTTTAGGTTTGATGTTTTAAAGCCTTGTATACATCCTCGCTCAATATTCCTTTTAAGGAATGTGGCTTTTGACATCAGTCTTCATGGCATCTTGCCATTTATCAGTAATCCGATCTTCGGATTATCTTGTATCTCGTTTATTATCTTCAACAGTTTGTTGAAGCTCAATATCTTGTTGAATGTCAGTGTCAACCATCGTCCCATCTTTGTGGTTCTTGAATTTCTTGAAGATCTACTGTGTCCCCATTTGTGATTCTTGATAGAAAATCGTTTCTTAAGAACTTACTATGGCCCGTTAACATAACTTTTGTTCTCGCTAGACCTGTAGAAATAATATCCAATTGGATATCATATAAAGATGTACTTTTCAGACCTTTGAATCATGTTTTCCAAAAGCTTTATGCTTAGCTTAAGCATTATAATCCCATATTCTCAAATATGATAACTTTGGGATCTTCCCAGTTCATATTAAGAGAGTGAGTTTTATTGGTCCTTGTTGGTTGCTACATAAACTAGTATTTGGGCAATTGTTTCTAGGGCATAACCCCAGAAACATTTAGGCAGAGTGGTGAGACTCATCATAGAGTGAACCATGTTCAACATGGTTCTACTTCTCTTCTCGGATACCGTTGTGATGCGGTGTCCCATGAGGAGTTAACTGGGATACAATCCCAAAAATCTCTAGGATGATCTATTGGCTTAGATATTCATGACCTCGATCTAACCGAAGCATCTTTATCCTTTGCTAAGTATACTCACTACTTCTCTCTAAAACTCTTTGAATAATTTCAAAGCTTTTATATTTGCTGTATTAGGTAAACATACCTATGTCTACTGAAGTCATCAGTAGGATGTAAAGGAGTAGTGATGACCGTATCTTGTGACATGACTATAAGTCTAGCATACATCAGTATGGTTAACCCCTAATAGTTCTTGTGGCCTTTAAAGGTTTACCCTTTGAAGGCTCTTTTGTCATCTTGACTAACAAAATACACATATATCATATGGATCATCATATGATTCCAACTCTCCGTCCGCCTGGAGTTTGACTATGTGTTTCTTGTTTAAATGTCACAAATATATCAGTTTTAATCCTTGCTTAATTCGTTACAATGATTTATAATTACAACTATTAATTTCATAAAACATTTATCAAGATAAAACAAAATTTTATTTCTAAAACATAAATTCGGTTTGTTGTAATTGAGAAAATGAAACTAAATTCCTAGTAGCACTAGGTACATGAAGACACTTGCTAAGTGTTAATGTAAGACCATCTGGAAAGTTCATATCATATGTCCCTTTGAGCAACAGCTAGCTTAGCTTCATTTGGTCTGGTTTCATCTTCTCTTCACTTCTTATTTCCTGAAAAAGTAGTACTAATATGAGTATCATACTCAATATGTAACACTTAGTCAGAAGTGAATTAAATAAAAATGGTAATGTCAGGATCAAATTCTTAACAAGAATAAAGTCTCAGAAACAATATCAAAGAAGTTGCGGAATAACACTTTGATATTCAATGTAACAGTAAACAAACAGTATTTGATTAACAACTTGCAAACTTGTATTAAAATCACAAGATTACACACACAACCTCAATCTTGAAGAACAAGCTCTTTCAAGACGAATTCTACTTCTCTAGAATTAGGATCTATGCCTTGAGGTTGATTCTCTTTAAAACAAAAACTTAGAAAAAAAACTATCTCTAAACTATTCTGTCAAATCTATACATATACTGAATAAAAAGATAATTACAAAAAAATAGAATATCTTCAGTATATCTTGCATAGTTATCTTCAATCCTTCCATGAATATCTTTATTCTTTACAGCTGTCATCCTCTCCATCCGAATCTCCACTTCATAAGCAACATTAATCATAAGCAGCATTAACTACTAAGCAGTACTAACCACTAGCAGTACTAACTAGCTAAGCAGTACTAACTTTGTTCAAGCAGCACTAACTTTGACTAGCAGTATTAATTCTACTAGCAGTAGTAATACTCAGCAGTATTAACTTTGAAGTCCTCTAGCAGTAGTAATTGTGAACTAGCAGCATTAACCATACTTGATGAATTCTTCAGTTCCCAACAATCTCCCCCTAACTTGACTTTTAGGAAGAGAAGTCAAGTTCTTCAGATCTGATCTTCAAGATGCTCCCAAAACTCCATCATGGCCTAAATTCCAGTATTTGCATCCAACCCTAAACTCTGATTTATTGTTCTTTAGATCAAATATTTAGCCATTTCTGAATCTGGAATACATCCTAGCTTCTTCTTCAGCATGGCATGAAGCTTTAATCTGCTATGGTTGTACACTCTATCCACTAGAAAGTATTCAGTGTGATTCAAATCCAAAGTCACTGCATATACTCCACTAGTTTCATATAGAGTCCAATTGCTGACAGATTTGAACACATTCCTGATCACATGCTCTACTTCATCAGGCTTGAACATCATACACAGATACTCCATCACCAGTTTTGTAATTGAAATTTCTGGAGCCTTCAGTATATCTGCATACAACTTCATTCCTATCTCAAACATTTCTTCAAGGTCTGACCTAGAGCATGTTCTTACAATCTTTGCCCAAGTATTGAACACCTCATACTTTTCATCCTTCCTTTTGAGCCTTATGTATTCCTTTCCATCCACTATCAATGTATCCCAAAGAATAACCTCAGGAGGCTTAACTCCTACAGGTTCTGCTGAAATTGGTTCAGGCACTTTGTCCATCACTACCATATACATATTTACATCATCTGTACTTGATAGCTTTTTCTGTTTAGATGACTCAGGTGCCCCTTCTTCTTCAACAACCTTCTCAGCCTCTCCTTCAGCTATTCTAGGCTTCTTGGTTGACTTTCTCCTTGCCATCATCTTGGTTCTCTTTAAAGTCCTTAGACTTTCACCCAGAGTGGCTTCTTTCTTTGGTGGTGTTTCTTGCTCATCTGGAAAAGGTTTTTCTATCATGGAATCATTACTTTCTTTCATTCTCTTCTCCATCTCCACCCTGGCAGTTTCATTCCCTTGAAGCTTGGTCATTTCAGAATTGTACAGCTCCTTGATCTGCTCAAATGTCATCTTGGAGAACATCTCCTTTCTGACTCCTATAGCACCCTTGAGAAAAATTATCATTTTGTTTCTCTCTTGAGTACCAAGGAAAGTCTTTGAGGGTTGTCTCTTCTTTGCAGCTGTTTTTATCACCACAGATTTCTTCAAAGATGCTGCTTTCTTTTGTGCAAGTTCAGTTGCCAGGATTTGTTGATAGGCTTCATTCAGTTCAGCAGCTAGAGCCTTTGCCATCTCCCTGTCCTTTTCAACCTGAACTCTTTCTTCCTTTTCAATATCAGCCTGCATCTTCCTGGCCAAAGCTTCATCTGATTCAACCAACCTTTGCTTTTTGACTGATTGATCAGATTATACCATTTTTGCTTTGCCTTTGTCTTTTTTCACTTTCTTTTCTACATCTGTTTTCTTGATCAATGTCCCTTGTTCTTTGATGACTACTCCTTTGGTCTTTGAGGTGACCTTGGGAGTATCATGCTTGGCTTTAAGTAAAGTTTCTGCAATCTCCAGCTCTGTTAAAACTTCTTTCACAGTTTCTGCTGCTTTAATTGAACTAGCAGCATTAATGGTTTCTGTTGCTTGCTCTGTTACTGCTGCTTGTTCTTTTATCTCTGCTTGCACTGATTCTCTTTCTGTTTCTGCTTCTTGCTCCCCCTCAACATCAAATCTCTCCCCCTTACCACCATATTTCATCCCATCAAGCTCCCCCTTTTCTGTAGCTTCTTCCATGTTGATCTCCCCCTTTTTGGGAGCATCATTCCCATATTTTCTTCTCCTTAGCACAAATTGTCTCTTCTTCTTTTTCTGTACTAGCTTCATCACCAATTTCTTGAGTTTGGTAATCTGCACTTGTTGGGACAAGATTACCAATTTCATTTCCTCTATCTCTTTGCCTTGTTTGAGAACATCTTGGTTGATGTTGCCCATTGTTTCCATCAATTCATAGTAAGTATATCTGTCCTCACCTTCTCCAGAAGTGTTACCCTCTTTTGATGGATCATTGGATCTTTTTGTAGTGGAAGTCTTCTGCCTAGCAGAAGCACTATCCACCCCCTTGGTTTCTTGGCACCGGGGACCTTTGAATGATTGCTCATTCAAAGTTGCCATGGGAGAGGTCTTAGTTATGTTACCACTGTCCTCCTCTGTGTTAGCAGGAGTAGTGGCAGCCTGCTCACCCATATGCTCTTCCTCCTCCTCAGAGAGCACCTTCTTTGGGTTGGGAGACACCCGTGTGGTTTCCCTGTAGATATTCTCTAAGGGAGAATCCTCCCTTAGAGGGCTTAAAGGCTTAGGGGTTGATGGTACAAGAAGGGAAGGAGCCTTCTTTACCTGTTTTCTTTTGTATGTTTGGGTGATTGGTGAAGTTGGTTTATCAAGAAGAGACTGGGGAATTGATTTAGGGTGGGAAGGTTGGGATTGGCTAGCAGTGGGTTGGTCTAATGGGGGCCTTGACCCTGCTGCCATACCTTCATCAGTTTGGGACACCACCATCATTGTAGAGAACAATGGGGTGTCAACTCCTTCCGAGTCCAGAGGGGATCTTTTCATGTTTGAAAAGACCTTACCTTTGGGAATTTTTGGTACATATACCCCATCAAAATGAGGTATATCCGTCAATTCATGGTTAATAACTTCTTGGACAAACCTGGGGTACATATAAAAGCTCTTTTTACTTCCCAGGTTTGAGACAAGATCATTAAAAAGCATTTGGGAAAAATTATACTTTCTGGCAGTGGCTAAGCATACCAAAGCATAAGCAATGGTGCTACTGAACTCACTCCATCCAGTAGTCTTTTTAGAGATACAATGCATAAGGGTATGGACAAAGAAACGCCATTGGGGTGAAAATTTTGCTTTTGAGAACTTGAACACACCCAATGGGCCTCCATACCCCATTCTTGTAAGAGTAGCAAACAGTTCATCATTAGAGATAGAAGTTATACCAGAGGCATCGTCTAGACGTAGACTGATGCGAAGTACCTCTTCAGTAACTGTTAAGGGTTTGTCACACACCCTTGTTTTGATCATTTGCACACCATTCTCAGTAACAATGGTGGCATTTGCCCAGAATTGCCTCTGATACTCTATGAAGATGGTAGGAGATAGAGTGAGAGCATGGGCAATATGGCTTGACTTCAGAAAGTCGACTATCTGGTGAAAACCTTCAGCTTGTTTTGGCTTTTGGAGCATCGCGATTTCATTGTGCTCGTCTATGAACGCCATGGATGCCATTGACCTTGAAGGTTCTTGCCTGAAAACTTTGAACTTGAGAGAGAAAGGGTTTAGAGCGCAAGTGAACAGTATGCAAAGAGTCGTTATGAACTTTTAGGCGGGCAAAGGGTATTTATAGTATTCGGGACATAAGCAGTAGTAACCAAGAGCAGTATTAACGACAAGCAGTATTAACCACTAGCAGTATTAACTGAAATCAGTATTAACTACTAGCAGTATTAACCACTAGCAGTATTAACTGATAGTAGTATTAACCACTAGCAGTATTAACGACAAGCAGTATTAACTACTAGCAGTATTAACCACTAGCCGTATTAACAGATAGCAGTATTAACCACTAGCAGTATTAACGACAAGCAGTATTAACTGATAGTAGTATTAACTACTAGCAGTATTAACTGAAAGCAGTATTAACCACTAGCAGTATTAACTGAAAGCAGTATTAAAAATGCACTGGCAGTATTAACAATGCACTGGCAGTATTAACAATGCACTGGCAGTATTAAAAATGCACTGGCAGTATTAACAATGCACTGGCAGTATTAAAAATGCACTGGCAGCATTAACAATGCACTTGGCAGTATTAAAAATACTTACACTTTTAAGCTTTGTGAAGGACTGAGTACTGCTCTACTTTTCCTGAAAAAGAAGATTAGGACCACCAAGAATAAACAATATACAGGTATTGAACCACTTTTTAAGTAGGAGCTTATTCAGAGTTGATCATTCCCACACTTGTTACCAAGAAAGTGAATCTACCCACATCAAATGCTTTGGTGAATAGATCAGCAAACTGGTTGTCAGTATGAACCTTTACAACTTGAATAAGTTTCTTTTCATTACAGTCTCTTATGAAGTGATACCTGATCTCAATGTGCTTTGTCCTTGAGTGCTTGACAGGATTATTCACAATGCTAATAGCACTGCTATTATCAATAAAAATTGGAGTGTGTAGAAAGGTTACCCCATAGTCCAGCATTTGATTCTGAATCCATAAGACTTGAGAACAGCAACTTGCAGTTGCTATGTACTCTGCCTCTGTTGTAGATGTGGACACTGTGGTTTGTTTCTTGCACTGCCATGAAACTAGTCTTGCACCTAAGAACTAACATCCTCCAGAAGTAGATTTTCTGTCCAAGTTTGCTCCACCTAGATCACTATCTGAGTATGCAAGTAGGTCAAAGGATGAGTCATGAGGATACCAAAGTTCCAATCTGGGTTGCCCTTTGAGATATCTGAATATCCTCTTAACAGCTTGATAGTGAGATTGCTTTGGCCTAACTTGGAATCTTGCACATACACAGACTGGAAACATTATATCTGGCCTAGATGCTGTAAGATACATGAGAGAGCCAATCATGGATCTATAGTGATGAACATCCATATCCTCCCCCTCAAGATCTGCTGTTATCTGCTTGTGTGTCTCCATAGGTGTGCTGGCAGGTTTTGAATCTGAGAAACCAAACTTGGTTAGAATGTCCTGCACATACTTGGACTGACATATAAAGATTCCATCTGACTTCTGTTGAACTTGGAGTCCAAGGAAAAAAGTAAGTTCCCCCATGGAACTCATTTTGAACCTTTGATGCATTAGATCCTCAAACTCCTTGCACATGTTGTCTCTTGTAGATCCAAAGATGATATCATCAACATAGATTTGGACCAGCAAGATATCCTTCTTCTTTCTCTTGATGAATAAAGTCTTATCAATGACTCCTCTTTCAAAGCCATTTTCCAAGAGATAGGATGACAGAGTGTCATACCATGCTCTTGGAGCTTGATGCAGTCCATAAAGTGCTTTCTTCAATTTGTATACCCTGTCTGGATAGCTTGGGTTTTCAAACCCTGGTGGTTGACAGACATATACTTCTTCTTCAATTGAGCCATAAAGAAATGCACTTTTCACATCCATTTGATAGACTTTGAATTTCATATAAGAAGCATAAGCCAGGAATAATCTAATTGCTTCTATCCTGGCCACAGGTGCAAATACTTCATCATAGTCTATTCCCTCTTCTTGTGTATACCCTTGAGCCACCAGCCTTGCTTTATTCCTTATCACTATACCTTTTTCATCTCTCTTATTCCTGAAGACCCATTTTGTTCCTATTGCTCTTTGGCCTTTAGGAAGGTCTACCAGATCCCAAACATCTTGCAGTTTGAATTGCAGTAGCTCTTCTTACATTGCTTCTATCCAACTGGATTCTTTCATAGCATCATGTGCCTTCTTAGGCTCAAGATGGGATAGAAAGCAAGAAAGCACTGTATGTTGTTGATCTTGCATTTCTTGCAGCCTGCTTTGATTTCTAGTCATCATAGGAGAGGATATATCTCCTATTACCAGTTGTGGAGGATGATTCTTTTGAATTATGATATGATGATTAGGTTCTTCATTAAGTCCCACCTCTAGATTAGAGTCATTCAACTCAACTGAGGTGTTTTCAGCAACTACTTCTGATTCTTTATTGTCTTGAGTCTCCTCATCTCTACTTTCTTCTTCACTCTGACTTGGTTCAGCAGATGGTTCCTTTTCACAGTCTTCAACAGGATCTACTGTGGGTATGGGAAAGATCACAGATTGAGATAAACTGTCTTTAACTTGTGTAGTTCCTGATCCTCCACTCCCTGAACCTGCATAATCATCACTACTGACACCAAAAGAGTTAGTTAGTGAATCAATGTCAAATAGCCACTGAGGACCAGACCCAATTGGATTTGGTGTGTTCTCATTGCATTTGACATTGTCACTTTCTTCAATTATTCTAGAAGAAGAGTTAAAGACTCTGTAAGCCTTACTCTGAGATGAGTAACCAACAAGAAATCCATCATCTGCTTTGCTATCAAACTTACCTAAGTGAGATTTGGTATTGAGAATAGTACAAGGACACCCAAAAGGTTTGAAAAATCCAATAAAAGGTTTTCTTTTATTTAAAAGCTCATATGGGGTCTTGTTCTTTGGCTTGACCACTAGAACTCTGTTTTGGACATAACAGGCAGTATTGACTGCTTCAGCCCAGAAGGTAATTGGCAGTTTTGAATCAGCCAACAGAGATCTAGCAGCCTCTATTAGTGTCCTATTTCTCCTCTCAGCAACTCCATTCTGTTGAGGAGTCCTAGGGGCACTATATTGTCTCTCAATGCCTTTTTCTTCACAAAAGGTGTTTAGATCAAGATTTTTAAATTCAGTCCCATTATCTGATCTAATGACTTTTACTTTTTGATTAGTTTGGTTTTCAATTCTTAGGATAAAGGATTTGATCAGTCCACTTGTCTTATCCTTAGTCCTTAGAAAATACACCCAAGTAAATCTGGAGTAATCATCAACAATAACCAAGCAGTAAGCTTTCTTACCTATACTCATAACATTTGTAGGACCAAACAGATCCATATGTAGTAATTGGAGACAAGAAGACAAGCAACATTGTCCAATCTCAATGTAGTAAATAGTGTTTAACTCTTTGGTCTTATGAGAAGTTTTTTGTTGTTTGCCTTTAAGACAAGCAACACAATGATCATCACATGAAAAGACTTTTGATGGTAAACCTCTTACAAGGTTGTTTTTAACAAGTTTTTTCATAGTCTTGAAATTCATGTGACACATCCTTTTGTGCCAAAGAGAGGATTCATCCACAGAAGCTTTTGAAACAAGACAGTTTATGGATGAATCACTATCCACATTGTCCATATCTAGACAATAAACATTGTCCTTTCTTGGAGTTCTAAGTAGTATCATGCTTTCATCAACTACCTTGAACCCTGGAGCAAGGATCATACACTCTGTGTTTGTAAATAATATGCTATGTTGTTTGTCACAAACCTGTGATACACTTAACAGGTTGTACTTTAACTGATCAACATAGTAGACATCCTCAAATGTCATCTTACCTTTTGTAACATTACCTTTGCCACTTATTTTACCTCCAGTAAGATTATCTCCAAATGCAACATGTCCTCCATTGATATGCTTGAAATCCTGAAGACATGACATGTTGCCTGTCATGTGCCTAGAGCAACCACTATCAACATGCCATATGCTCTTCCCCTTGAGCTGTTGGTTGCCCTGCACATAAGATAAATCAGTTAGTATGAACTGGGAACCCAAGCCAAAGTGGTCTTGGGTACCCCTTTCTCATCAAAATACTTGCATTCTTTCTTGACAAGATTTTTAAACTTTGACTCCTCATTTCTGGAGTACTTTGTCACAATGATAGGCTTGGAAACACTTTTGCTAGAAGCAGTACTGGTTTTAAAAGTACTAACTGCCTTAGCACCACTTGCATGCTTAGCAGTACTAACCTTGTTAGAAGTAGTAACTGTGTTAGCAGCAGTAACTGTGTTGGCAGTATTAACCTTTGAAGAGGTACTAACAGTATTAGCAGCATTAATATTTTCAGCAGTACTAACACTGGTAGCAGCAGTAATGCTTCCAGCAGCACTATCCCTGTCAGCAGTACTAACAGTTTTAGTGCTTCTAGGTACCCACATTTTAATACTTTCTTTTAAAACCTTTTTCCTCATGGGACCCTTATTTTCAACAGATTTCTTCATCACATGTTTCTTTCCAGCCTTCCTATAACCAACAGGTTTTTGCACAAATCTTTGAAAGTTCATCTGTTGGTTAATAGGATTAAAGAAACAATGCTTAGCCAAATGGTTTAACTTTCCACATATGAAACAAGGCTTTGGTCTATTGATTTTACTCAGATCAATGCCTTGTTTTTGTGCCCATTGGTTGTTCCAGTTTCTCTGATTTCCCCTTGGTTTATCATGTTTTTGGGGCTTAGAAGTATTGCATGCACACTGCTTGCAAGGGATAGGGTTCACAACAGTGGTCTGCTTATAATAAACCTTCTTGTTCTTTCCCTCAGTCTTCTCTATCTCATTGGACTTGATCCAATGCTTTCCACATCCCTCATTGGTGATTATGTGGTTTTCTATAGGAATCTCACCACTCACAGTGTTGTCTTTATCCTTGACAACTTCTTTCTCAGTTTTATCCTTAACAACTACTTCATCTAAGGGATCTATCTCAGTGGCTCCCTTAGGTAGGTCCTTCCTATCCTTTGTTTCTAACAAATCTGAACTAGGAGGGATGTAGTTGTTGTTATAGGGTGGTGGTGTGGTATTGTACCCTATTCCTCTTCTAAGTTTGTCATGGATTTGAGTTTGGAGCAAAGAGTCCATTGCTTTAGAAGCATTGGAAAATTTCTCAATATCCAGCTTGGCTTTCTCAAACTCCCTCTTTATCTTCTCATTCTCCTCTATGGATCTGGTCAGTTGAAGTTCTAAGTCATTCTTCTCCCACTTCCAGTAGTTTGTGTCATAAGAGTGTTGAAGCTCATTGGCTTGAAAACCCTTAATCTGCTCTTCAAATCTCTCAACTATCCTCACATAATCTTTTATGTCCTTTTCCAATCTCTTAAGGTTATCACTCATGTTCTGATTGTGATCCCTATACCTCTTAACAGTGTTAATGCAATTTTGAGAACAAAGATTGGAAGTTACCTCTGTTGGGAGATCAGACACCTCTGCCATTAGAGCTTGGTTCTGGATGGCCTCTTCAGCTTGATCACTCCAATCAAACCCCATGCCTTGTTGAGAGACAAGGGCTTGAGCAGAGTTTCTGTTATTATTGAAGCTTCCAGATTGAGCTTGTTGGTGGTTATTGTTTTGAGGCATTCCACTTCTGCATTCTCTAGCAAAGTGTCCCTTCTGATGACATTTATAGCATTCCACCTTTGACTTGTCAAAACCTGCTCCATCTTCTATTCTTTGTGAGAAGTTGTTTCTTCCAGTTCTTTTGATGAACTTCTTAACTCTCATAGAGAGCATGGCCATCTGCCATTTAATGTCCATCTCTTCAAGATCATCTGGATGGAGTTGTTCCAAGTCATCATTAATGAGAGAAGAGTTTCCATGACTTGCTAGAAAGGCTTCAAATACAGTTTCATTGCCTTTCTCTAGATTTGCTCCATTGGCAGCACTAACTGATTCAGGGTTGGACGTAGAATCAGTTGATGCTGAAAGGAGTGCAGCATTGTGAACATACCCAGAAGGCCTCTTCTTAGCCTCTACCTCAGATTCAAAAACTCTTAGATCATTATATAGATCATCAAGTTCCTTTTCTTCCAGTTGATCATTCTGTCTGAAAGCCACAGTATACATGGTCCATTCATCACTCAGGGACCTTAGAAACTTTCTGTTCAGATCATCTTGATCAATTTGTACTCCCACTGTAGCAAGTTCACCAATAATCTTGTTGAACCTGTCAAAAGTTTGAGTCATGGACTCATTCTTGGTTGACATAAAGTTCTCATATTGTTGCTTCAGAATGGCTTTCTGATTTCTCTTGGTACTTTTGGTACCTGAGAATCTCTTCTCTAGAGCATTCCAGAGCATCTCTGCATCAGTGCAGTTGCAGAACTGATGTTGATATTCATTGGGGATGGCCAAGAGCAAAGTGCTCAAGGTTTTCATCTCTGTCTGTCTAGCCTTTCTTTCTGCATCAGTTTTTGGTGGAGTTCTCTTTCCATCTGCACCAATCTTACCTGCTTCAGAAGGACCATTCTCTATGATATCCCACATAGAATAGTCAGTGAGGAGTATGTACTGCTTGATTCTGATCTTCCACATATCGAATTCATTGGGTCTGAGCATTGGTACCTTTGAGACCAGAGTACTGTTTGATTCTGCAAAGTTTTCCATGATGAATGAATAGATGTTTCTGAGAGAACAGGCTCTGATACCACTTGTCAGGATCAAATTCTTAACAAGAATAAAGTCTCAGAAACAATATCAAAGAAGTTGCGGAATAACACTTTGATATTCAATGTAACAGTAAACAAACAGTATTTGATTAACAACTTGCAAACTTGTATTAAAATCACAAGATTACACACACAACCTCAATCTTGAAGAACAAGCTCTTTCAAGACGAATTCTACTTCTCTAGAATTAGGATCTATGCCTTGAGGTTGATTCTCTTTAAAACAAAAACTTAGAAAAAAAACTATCTCTAAACTATTCTGTCAAATCTATACATATACTGAATAAAAAGATAATTACAAAAAAATAGAATATCTTCAGTATATCTTGCATAGTTATCTTCAATACTTCCATGAATATCTTTATTCTTTACAGCTGTCATCCTCTCCATCCGAATCTCCACTTCATAAGCAGCATTAATCATAAGCAGCATTAACTACTAAGCAGTACTAACCACTAGCAGTACTAACTAGCTAAGCAGTACTAACTTTGTTCAAGCAGCACTAACTTTGACTAGCAGTATTAATTCTACTAGCAGTAGTAATACTCAGCAGTATTAACTTTGAAGTCCTCTAGCAGTAGTAATTGTGAACTAGCAGCATTAACCATACTTGATGAATTCTTCAGTTCCCAACAGGTAAACATACCAGAAGGTCCGACCCTGTTAGCCTTCTGCTTCTTGATTTCTGCCAATCGGGCTGGACAAGTTCTCATTTGGTGCCCATGGTGAAAACAATTATACCATACTGCAACCTCAGGAATTTTTCCTCTGCCCTTATTTATGCTGGAGCTTCCAACATGTGTTTTACCCTTGGTTATCTCCCCCTTTTTCTTGATTATCCCACTGTCAGGTTTGATCATCAAAGCCTGTTTTGGTTTGGTTGAACCCAACTTGGATTTCATATCCCTCTCAGTAGTTTTAAGTAAGCTGTAAAGCTCTGTGAGAGTTTTATTCAAACCTTTCATATTATAGTCCTTAATGAACTGCTTATATGTTTTGGGTAGGGAGTTGAGAACCATATCGATTTCCAACTCTTGACCCAATGGGGAACCAAGACGGGTCAGTTGATCAAAGTATCCTTTCATTTTCAAAATGTGGGTACTAACTGACGAACGTTCAGTCATTTTACAAGCAGCCAATGCTTTAACTGTATTAAATCTCTCCTGCTTTATTTGTAACCGAAACATAGACTTCAGTGGAGATATCATATCCCAAGCAGTCATGTTTTCATGATCCCGTAATAATTCGGGAGTCATGGTCGCTAACATTAGGCAACCAACAATCAGAGAGTCATTTTGGTACTTATCATAAGCAGTTCTGACTTCAGTTGGAGCATTTCTCTGACATGAGCACTTGGAGGGGGGTTTTCAAGAACGTAGAACTTCTTTTCATGCCTAAGGACTCCCCTTAGGAATCGAAACCATTCGATGAAGTTCGTTCCGTCCAATTTTTCCTTATCCAGGATTGACCGTAGTGTAAATTGGGATAAGTTGTTTGAGTTTGAATATGAGGTAGACATCTACAAAAACATGATTTAATTTTAGTAACTTTAATGTCTCAAATAAATAGATTAACCTTTCAAAAATCATTTGATTTGAGCTAAGATCCATATTTCACCTACTTCCATAAATGGCCAAGCAACTGTCTATGGAATTAGGCTATTTAGGTAGGTATCATCCAATTATGTTCAACATAACTCTTAGATGTTGTGGGATCCTATTCAATATATCATATATTGAAATTGGCATGTTTAATCCCACTTCAACGCCTTGAAAATACTCATAAATGGCCAAGCAACTGTCTATGATATTCTCAAGTAAACAAACCATATAAGGTATCGTGATCCCACTAAAATACTAGACTTAGGGTTTACTGGACTAGTCGTCCAAAATGCGACTATTTAAGTGAATGGCCAAGCAACTGTCCACTTAAATCTCATTAATTTGGCTCTTTATCTTACACTACATTCAACCGGCATGATTGGCTGAGCACTGACCATACCGGGATCCTGTATGTTTGACAAGTACCTTAAATGGGTGGCGTTTAGTTTACGTTTTGTAAAAGGTTGAATTTTAGAAAACATTCTAATTCCCTTTTTAAAACGTTTGACTTTATCTCTAAAATCTTGTTTTAAAAGTTTATGTTATTAAATCGGTTTGAATTTGATAAACATATCAATTATAAAATATCATATTTTATTTACCGATTTAAAATTTTGTTGTGTTTGATTTTATTTTTGAAACGTTTGTAGTTGTCATAACAATAATAAAACAATAAATAAAAGCAAACACAAAATAAATAATCACAACAATAATATATGGATTTGCCCCTAATGTGATGTTGTGAGCCAACACAACAGCCACGGCCAATTCTAAGGACATCTTCAAGCTCCCACTAGCTTCGCCATCTTGGTGAACTCCAAGGAGTCCGTCTCGATCTCTTGGAACTCCGTCTCGGTTTGATTTACAATTTTAAAATAGAAAGATAACATATCTATACTATTTACATTTGTCCCTATCTAGGAAAATTTAAAATTACAACCCTTGCAATTAATACATTTTAATTTTCCAAAATAAAAGTAATCAACCACGAGTCTTTGGGGCAAACCATATATTATCTATTTATTCTAAACATAAAATAAATATAAAATTGGCCGAATTAACATAATTAAAAGGCCAAGATAAATGAAACAACTTATTATATGGCAAAATAAAATTAATTGTCCTATTTCAGTTTTAGGTTAACAAACCATGACACAAAACCCTTTTGGACCCAAGCCCAAAATTTAGGTAACAACCTAAAAACAAATTATTTAGGGAAACATCCCATGATAAAAACACTAAATTTAGACCTTAGGCCCGACTTTTGACTCAACCGCATAGTGCACTTGCCCAACACCCCAACCACCATCATGATGGTTGAACCCGGTAAAAGAAAACAAATGATGGCACTGCATGGTTCTAAATTTAAATCCGCCCAATACAAATCAATGTGACATACCATTACCAAAACCCAAATGCAACTCCTTTGGGTCCACTTAGACGAACCCAAAATTTAGAAACTAAGGCATCCGTCCAATTTCTATGGACCAAAAACTTGCAACAACCGGGATGAGGCAACTGATGAGAAAACGACAATAAACCATATCAAGCGAGCAACACCGGTAACAAAAACGCAGCACCGAAAACTATTGTTTTCCAGTGGCCCTTGTCGCAAGACATGATGGCAGTGGCGGCCAAACCAAAGAACCAACGCGATCCACCCATGACCGTGGCCTGGTGGTCGACAATTAGACACTCAGAGCCAATTTCTCAAGGAAACGACATCTACTTTGTTTCCGGCAATAAAACTTAAGCAATAGCCACCAAGGAAAAATTGGCAGCAACCACCTAAGGCTTCTGCCATGGTGGTGCTTCGACCAAACGAGCGACAACCCCGACAACCCCAACGGCCAAAAGTCGTTGCTGGTTTTAGGTGACAAACCGAATCTTTAAGGGACCGTAGTCCAGCAATGGTTGTTGGTCGACTCCAAAGATCTGAACCTACTTGCCGAGAACCAAAAATAATCACCTACAACAGCAACAACCATCGACCATAACTCTATTTTGAGAGACACAGCCCTAAGTGATGGTCTTGATGGACTGCATCAATCAGCCGGCATCAGCCGGTGATGATGGCCAAACAGAAGAACCGGTGAGAAACCGGTGACAAGACCACCCTCACAGTCTTGACCGTGGTCCAAGATGGTGGGGAAAACCGGCGACAGAAAAAAAGTTGTTGCAGAGGATGTGGATAAACAACGATGATGACTAGGAGTAGAAACAAACCAACACCGCCATCCTCGAAGGGCGGTGGCCTGGACTAGCCATCGGTCGGAAAACAATCTCAACTCCAACATCGTCGACGGAGATGAGAAAAAGAAAACAAGGTGGATAAGATTCCTCCGTTAAGTTACCATCGTCGATAGCAAGCCATAGAAGGGAGAGGCGGCAACAGCCGCCATTCCGGCATTGACCGGCGATTTCGAACGAGAGGGAGAGGGGATCAATTTGCAGGTCACTTTAGACTTTCATATGAGAAAGAGAGAGATCGATTAGGGTTAAAAAAAATTGGGTTTTGGGATTAACTAGGCTTTTAACATGAGGCCCAATTAGAAATCTAAATCCAATTTAGAAATTTTAGGATTTAATTAAATCTGCCATAAAATATTTTGTTCCCCTTTTAATTAAATGTCATCAAAGAGGCTCTGATACCACTGAAGGGTTTTGATGAAATTTGTAACCGATAAAACGCAGCGGAAAATTAAAATAATTTTGGTTACAACTAATATAGAAAACTTTTCAGAATAAACCTTAAAACCCAATCGGATCCAATGATGCATTTAATTAAAATAAACCACGTCATAGGGGGTTTAGAATATGTACCTTTCAAGATCTGAGGGGATTAAAACTGAAGCACCAAGAAACCAAAGTAGGTTTCCTCTATCGGTAGTCCACACACGAACACGTTTCCCGTTTCCACCGGGTGCTAGCCCAAGAACCCTAGATCTATATGTGTTTTACAGAAAAGAAAATGTTTCTTTTCTGTATTTAACTGAAAGGCTAATTCTAATTCAATCGTCGTTCAAATGGTTTAGCCTAACCCCTTATTTATACTAGAAAAATTATAGTTAGACTATAATTCAATTAAGGATTAAATAAGATTTAGTAATTATCAATAATATTCAAATTCATATATATATATATATATATAATTATCCTTTTAAACTTTAAAATATAATTATATAAATATATATAATTATCCTTTTAAACTTTAAAATATAATTATATAATTACAGATAATTCCCCGTAATTAACATAATTACGTTTTCACCCTGTAAATATCATAATTACAGTTTAACACATATTTTCATAAAATCCGGGTTTCTACAAATGGAAACAAACGCATTCTTTGTGTGCGACCCTATAGGTTTACATACTCCTCAGCAGTATCTTTGTGTGACACGTGTCGTGGGCATATAATAACTTACAAAAATAAATATATATAATTACAGGTTAACAAACACTTTTAATTTATAAATTATATCAATTAATATTTTTATAATAAAACCCAAATTTTGGGTTCCCCGCCCACCCCCACGTATCCCCCCAAAAACTCCCTCTTTTAACTTTCCAAAAATTTTAATATGAAACCCTATCCCTTGAACTCCCTCAAAAAACCCTAACCTTCCTCCTCTTTTCCCCAAGAGAAGCCGCTCTCTATTTCTCTCTCTCTCTCTCTCTCTCTCTCTCTTTATCACACACACACACACTCTCTCTATCTCTATCGCTCCCTCTCCTATATTTCATTTTCATTATGAGTTTTTTGTTACCCACGACGAAGACGTGGACCTTAATTTATCATCGAACAAATGCTTGGGATTTCCTTACGATAAAGATGTCAACCCTTATCGACGGCTGTGGTTGTTCACACAAGGTATTTTTCTTCGTATATTTCTTTCATTTATCGATTTAAAAAAAAACTTACATCTGTTTTTTTAAAACTTTCTAGATCTGTTTTTTTATTAAAAAATTAGATCTCTTATTAAAAAATATTTCAGAGTTGTTTTTACAAAAATCCAGATCTGATATTATAAAAATTCGGATTTGGTTTTCTAAGAGCATTTCAGATATTGTTTTATAAAAAACTTTCTTGATTCATCTCTAAAAGTTGTTCAGGTCTGTATTTTATGAAACATTTATTGATTTGTTTAAAAAACACATTACACATTTGTTTTTATAAAAAAAATCCAGATCTGGTTTTCTAAAAAATTATCCAGATCTATCTTTAAAGAAATTTCCAAATATGTTTTTATATATAAAAAAAATAATGATTTGGTTTTATAAAAATATTTTAAATATGCTTTTAAATAACGTTCCAAATCTTGATTTCTAAAAAAATTGGGATATGTTTTTATAAAACACTTTTTATTTGTTTTTAAAGAAAAATTTGGATCTATTTTGATAAAAAAACATTTAAGCTCTGTTGTGAAAAAATATGCAGACTTGTTACTACAAAATTTCAGATTTGTTTTAACATAAAATTATTGATTTATTTTTTAAAAAATATTATAAATCTGGTTCGGTTTATAAAAAAATTAGATATGTTTGTACAAAATAGTTTTGAGTAATATTTACATGCTTTTGAATATTTAATTTCCTTTTTGTTATTTTTGTTGAGTTCACATCCATTGAGATATGAGTGGGAGAAAGCTGGATCTACAAACCTTGAAAATGTATATTATTATTTGTAAATTATGTAGATATGCAAATCTTGTTAATGTACATTATTATTGGCTTGAATGTAATTGTAAAAAAATATTTATTTTTATTCAATAAGTATTATTAATAGAAAATTGTGTATTTGTATCGAAAAAATTGATTATGTATATTTTAAAAATTGTTTATGTGAATTTTTGGACAATTATTTTATGAAACCAATTTTTATTGATGATTTATTGATAAAAACCAATTATAAAAAAATTTAGAAATAATAAAACCGATGAAATTTTCGGCGGAATTTCCGCCGGAACATTTCATCGAAACAAATTTTCATTATTAAAATAAATAAATAAATTAATTAATTAATAATTTCCGGCAGAATATTCCGTCAAAAATCCGTCGGAAATTATTAAAATTATTTCCTTAATTAATCAAATCATTAAAAAATTTTAAAAAATTCGGGTCGGTTTTCAACGGAAAAATCCGCCGAAAAATTCATTTCCGCCGAAAAAACCGCCGAAAAAGTTGATTTGCGGCGCCCGTGTTTCCGTCCGACCAAATCCGCCGGAAATGAATTTTCGGCGGATTTGACCGTCGGAAAAAGTCGAAAATTTTGTAGTGCTACTCATTTTATTTTGCATAATAACCCCCCTCTATGAGAGTTAACTATTTTAAAATTTTGATGTAAAGTGTGATTTTGGTTATCCCGTATTAAGTAGACATCTTTAGCTTGAAGAATAGATGTAGGTATATGATAAGATGGTGTTTTTATTTTTGAAAATGATAAGGTTAATAACTACCTTTCTTTTGCAAAAACAAATGTATTTATATAACATCTTTATGTATATAAAAGAAATATGAAAGACATAAGATGTAGCAATATAAGAGTTAAGCATTTTTAAATCTTTATATATTTACTACCTAAATTACTCATGCTACCGCGAAACGCACGGTTTCCGCACTAGTATATATATATATATATATATATATATATAGTGGAAGGATATTTTGCAACCCTTAAAAAGGTTGCAACCCTTGCAACCCACATCTTAACCGTTGGATTCATGATCGACGGTTATTTTATTTTTATTTTTCTTTTTTTTAATTAAAAATATTGGACCCCATATCTATTATAACCGCCGATCATGAATCCAACGGTTAAGATGTGGGTTGCAAGATTTGCAACCTTTTTAAGGGTTGCAAATTAAACAACCCCTATATATATATATAAAGAAGGATTAGGAGAGAGAGTTAAGGACAGACCTCCATGGCCATTTATCTTTTTTCTCCTATTTTTGAATTATTTTTAAATAGTCTTATCACATTAAATGTAATGACTTTTCATTTTTTTTCTCTTTAATCAAAATAAAAATCATTAATATAACTAAAAATCTAATTTATTTACTTTAAATTTTATTTTATTTTTAATATAAATTATTTAAAACAATTATTTAATTAGCTTTGTTTTATTATTTTAAATTTCATATATATTTTTATTTTCACTATCCCTAACTTAATTGAATAAACCAACAATATTTATAAATAAATTTTTTTTCTTAATAAGCCAACAATCATCAATATATCATCAATCAACATATATATCTATATCTATATTGATAATCCCAAAATCAACCAAATCTTAGAGAGAGAAAGTAAAGAGAGAGAGTATGCGCCAAATGTATTCTATTCAAATGTGAAATCCAAAGTTACAAAGACAAAGCACAAAGGAGACTTAAATACCCCTTGACTAATCAAACAAGGTAAAGTCAAACTAAGCACAATTAGCACAAGGTATAAATACATTGATTACTACTAAAAATAGACTTAACATATATATAAGGAAAACCTATGGAGGATGATGTGGCACCTTCTATTGCTTAGATTCTCTTTTATCTTTTTTCTCATTTTTTTGATTTTTTTAAAATGTTGAGTTTTATGTTAATGTCTTTTTTGCCCATTGATGGGAAATGTGTAATTCATTATTAAGTTGGGTTATTTTCGTAATTTTATATGTCTAAGTTTAACCTCTAACTTTTGATTTGCCTCTTCATTTACTTTCAAAGATCTTTTAAAGAAATTTGTTTTTGTAAGTTGCAATAATAAACAAAATAAAATTCTAAAACTTCTTTTGATGGAGGAAGATGAAGATGATAGTTGAAGAAAATATGGACGATTCTAAAGATTCTTGAAAAATTGTGATTTGTTGTTACATATTTCTTCTTTTTCATATTGTTGGATTTGTTGTTATCATATGACATTATTATGTTTACGATTGAATCATATAGATTCAAATTTAGACTTCCTTTGATGGAGGATGATGAAGATGATATTTGAAGAAGACATGGACGATTCTAAAGTATTTTTGAACAATTGTGGTATGTTGTTACATATTTCTTCTTTTCCATATTGTTGGATTTTGTTGTTATCATATTTTGTGTTTACGATTGAATCATATAGATTCAAATAAAATCCCGATAAACAAAATGAAAGTATAAAACTTCCTTTGATGGAGGATGATGAAGATGATAGTTGAAGAAGATATGGATTATTCTAAAGATTCTTAAAAAAATGTGATTTGTTCTTTTCCATATTGTTGGATTTGTTGTTATCATATGACATGATTGTGTTTACGATTGAATCATATAGATTCAACTTTAGACTTCCTTGGATGGAGGATGATGAAGATAGTTGAAAAAGATATAGACGATTCTAAATATTTTTGAAAAATTGTGATTTGTTGTTACATATTTCTTCTTTTCCATATTGTTGGATTTCTTGTTATCACGTGACATGATTGTGTTTACTATTGAATCATATAGATTCAAATAAAATCCCGATATTTTGTGATTACAAGATCCCATATTTTTTTTTTCAAATTTAAGCGTCACTGACAATAATCGTGTATACGTGATTAATAATTGTGTTAAGTTTTGACTACTTCACGATTTTTTTTATTGTCATTGTTGTAAGAATTTATGGTGTATATGACTTCATTTCCAAAAAACCATCCTCAAAAATCTTAGTGGAAAGCTCTTTTCATCATCGAACATCGAAATATATTTGTTGAAAAGTTTTGTAAATTTAGTTTGTAACGAACTAAAAGTTTTTTTTTATACTTCTAGGTTTTCATTTTTTCTTTCCATAACAATCAATATGAATAAATTTTTAATTGTCATTTATTCTATTAGTTTAACATTTAATATTTATCTACCATTATTTTTTATTTATAAAACAATCAATATGATTAAAATATATTTTGTTTATTTATGGTTTATTTTTTTATTTTACACAAATATATTTATTCACATTTTATTGTATTAGTTTAACAATAATGAAAAAGGCTAAAAAATTGTATGTTGACATTTTGAGAATTCTTGAATTATGGTTTTTATTATTTATCCAATTTTTAGTTTTTTAAATATATATATATACCTTATTAATTGATTAAATATTCATGTATTTTTATAATTCTTATATATCAATTAATATATACTTCATTATTTGATCTAACCTTTCATATTCTTCTTTTAATTATCACATGAATCAATACACTTAAATGAAATAGTTATGACAATTTAATTCATTTCAATATCATATTTACTATTCATTTTTTATTTATACAACAATCAATACTCATTATTAATATATTATTATAAAAAAGCTAAAGGATTGAATGTTAAATTTTCAGAATGCTTGAATTATTGATTTTATTATTTATCCATTTTTTGTTTTGTTTTTTGAACCTATATATTTATATCTCATGAATTAATTAAATATTCCATATATTTTTGTAATTATTATATATCAATATACACATTAGCTAACCTAATTTTTTATATTCTTTTTTTAATTATTACAAATCAATATGTATATACATATAAATAAATGAAATAATTGTGACAATTTAATACATTTCAATATATATGATATAAAATTTTAATGAGAAAATTCAATCATATATATATATATATATTATTTTGATTTATATGTAATCTAAACTTAATACATTAATTTCTAAACTTTACATTTTTTATTTTTTTATTACATAACAATCAATATAAAATAAAAAAATTATTATTTTTATTTCGGTGACAATATGTAACAATATATATAGAGAGAGAGGGGATGTGTGTATATGTATTAAAGGAAAAACCACTAACAATGAGGTGACATCCTATAAGTATTCAAATCGTAATGTTTTTTTTTGTCAATTTTTGCTTTTTTATGTTATTGTTAGCAAAGATTTAATTAATTAGACTATTCATTTTCTTCGGTTACACAATTATTTTTTATTTCTTTTATTTCACACGATGTTTAATTCACATAACGATTTGATATATCTTCATTATTTATAATATATATATATATATATATGTGTGTGTGTGTGTGTGTGTACATAAGTAAAAACTATAACGAATGAGGTGGCACATTTGTGGAGTAGAAAATTATGGTATAAAGTCTCATTGTGTTTTTGATTTTTTAAATGTTTAATACGGTAAAGACTCTTTTACCCCTATTTGAAAATTGTATATTTCATGTTATCCGGTTTTTGTGTAAATTTGTGTATTGAGTTTAACCACCAACTCTTCGTTTGCTTTTTTCCATTACTTGCATTTAATTCTCAATGAAACCATTAATTTGCCAATCAAAGAAATATATATTTAAGTAACTAACATTGAAGAAAAATAGGTTGATCAAATTACAAATCAGTATGTATATACATATAAATAAATGAAATACTTATGACAATTTAATACATTTAAATATATATGATATAAAATTTTAATGAGAAAATTCAATCATATATATATATATATATATATATATATTGATTTATATTTAATTTAAACTTAATACATTAATTTCTAAACTTTACATTTTTCATTTTCTTTATTACATAACAATCAATATAAAATAAAAAAAATTATTATTTTTATTTCGATGACAATATGTAACAATATATATATAGAGAGAGGATGTGTGTGTGTATGTATTAAAGGAATAACCACTAACAATGAAGTGACATCCTATAAGTATCCAAATCGTAATGTTTTTTTTGTCAATGTTTGCTAATTTTTGCTTTTTTATGTAATTGTTAACAAGCATTTAATTAATTAGACTATTCATTTATTTCGGTTACACAATTATTTTTTATTTCTTTTATTTCACACGATTTTTAATTCACATAACGATTTGATATATATTTATTATTTATAATATATATATATATATATATATATATATATATGTGTGTGTGTAAAAATGTGTACATAAATAAAAACTATAACGAATGAGGAGGCACATTTGTGGAGTAGAAAATGATGCTATAAAGTCTCATAGTGTTTTTGATTTTTTAAATGTTTAATACGGTAAAGACTCTTTTACCCCAATTGTATATTTCATTTTTAGCTGGTTTTTGTGTAAATTTGTGTATTGAGTTTAACCACCAACTCTTCGTTTGCTTTTTCCCATTACTTGCATTTAATTCTCAATGAAACCATTAATTTCTCAATCAAAGAAATATATATTTAAGTAACTAACATTGAAGAGAAATAGGTTGATAAAAGAATACAAGATCAGGTAGAACAACGTGCTTGATCAAAACATCCCGAACAGTGTAGCCATAATATTGTTCAAGGAATGTGATTTGTTATTGTATAATCCATCTTTCCCGTTTTGTTGGTTTTTTCTGTCATCAAATGATATATTTTGTTTACGACTAAATCATATATATTTTTATGAATTTTTTATACTTTTGTGACCACGAGATTCAACAAAGTAGCCCATATCTCTAAAGGGTTCTTTACTGCAACTTATATATATATATATATATATATATATGGGCGAATACATGGAGGACCATCATTGATAAAATTTGTTACTGAATGAAAATAGTGTCATAGTTAACAAGAACCCATGGTTCTTTATTAATTATTTTCATGGGAAATGGATCATGGATGCATGTTTCACTATATGTTGATTTTGTATTACATATAACCGAAATAATAAAATATTATTTGGGAAAAGTAAATGAGACATATTGGTAGCTAAATAATGTGTACTGCACAGCGGGGGTACAGTAATACCTAGTGAGAGCACAAGTATATACTTTCACTAGAATCGCTATAAGTAATAAAATGGTACAAGTACCGAGTATCGTACCCACAGAGACTGGACTTACTGAGAAATACTGACTTTCATGAACTTTTTGCACAAGTTTCGAGTTGGGGAAAATAGTTGTTTGATTGTTGAATTAATTCTAAGAAAATGCGAAATGAACTTTATATAAATAAAGAATGGGTATGGGTGTAAGCTTTCTTTGAGACAAGCGTAGTAACAAAATGGTCGGGTGCTTTGTAGTACGGAAAATATATAAAAAGCCCGATCTCTCGAAAGTGGATTTTTAAAGACCGGTCCTACAAGATGCTCGCAAAGTGTTCATCGTTACCAACTCTTAATCTTGCCGATTTATCTAAGTTTGACTCTAAACGTCAAGTTCCACCGGTATGGAGATTTATACCCAAATCTCTTTGTGATTACTCGACCGACATCCCGAACCTTAGTAAATCATACAAAACCCGCATCTCTACGGGGTTATCAAAGACTTTCTCAAATCCTTGTTGCATCACTTAAGCCGTATTTCGGATCCGCCCCTCTCGAGGTCTAAGATCTAATATTAACACTTCAAAGTGATCGGCTTATCCGCATTGAGTTATGTCCCGACTCAAGTGACCAAACTTAAGAGTTAGTAATGATGGCCACACCCAAGTGTTGCCTACTAGTCCCAAGTTAGCTCACACCCACACCCAAGAGGTGCTTAACTCATAATTAAAGTAAGAGACATAAGACTAAAAGACAAGAAATAATTAAGAACTACTTGCATAAACTTAAATTACGAAAATGGAAATTAAGTACTTGAACTAAATTACAAGGAAAAGTAAAGTACTAGAAATGTAAAGTGCTAGAAAGTAAAGGACTTAATTAAAACTACCATCTTCAAGTTAACAAGTAACTTGAAGATGAACTAAAACTAGAGCATTGTTGGTGACTTTCTTGGTGTTGGATGTTGTGGATTAGAATATATATGGATGTGAAGAACCAAAGCCTCCTTTATATAGGAAGTGAGAGAGAGAAAACCCCTTGTGAAGCAAGTGACCACTAGATCTTCGGGTTTCCACCGCGGGCACTCACTGGCCTCCCCGACAGTTTTCCCAAATTCTGCACAAAAATTACTTTTGATGCCATTATCATAACTTGCTTTAATTATATACCAAAAGAAGATAGAAAGGAACAAAAGTGGGTATAAATGGGAAATAAGACACGGAAAAGAGTGATAAATAACACTCAGGAAAGAGGGTTATCACATATGCATGAGGAAGTATGAAAAATCATATACCAAACAATTCACCCAAAAACTTTACATTGCGCTAGATTTTGATTACTACAAGCTGCATAATCCAATTGAAGAGTGGATGTCTTCATTTCAATTTGATTTAATAAGTATGAAAAGGATTCTTGAAAGGTTTTCAATATTCATAACTATATCTCCACGAGTCTAAGGCTGAGGGTTGGTGTTCTTCATAGAGGTGTGTTATTGGGTTATTTGTTTTAGGTGTATGGAATAAACCTACATTAGCACTCCCCACAAATAAAAAAAAATCAATCTCACCATCTAATATATATACATAAAAAATAGTCAAAATTTAAATAACTAAATAAACATTATCTTAAAAAGATTTATAATTAAGATGAATATAAAATCATCTACCTATCAATATACTTAAGAACTTCGAGACCCACATTCTTCACTTAACCAAAACAACTATCAATTCAAACATTTACTAAAACTTCATATTAAGTATTGGTCCTGGAATGAGACTAATATTAAGTCAACAATTAAGTTAATTATAAACATACACAAAGAATTGATCACTTTTCAACCAATATGAAGTAATTTGTTTTACTTATTCAAACTAAAACTATATCAACATTCATCATTGACAAATACTTAAACACATCAACTCTAAATAATACTTGCAAATATTGTACATAAACTTGCAATTTAGCACATTCCTACAAAAAAAAAACAAATTATCAATTGGACAATTATTTTCATAACATTCCCAACTTGAAAAGGACTTGTCAGAAAACTTTCTTAATTTGAACCAAATATGTATAAAGATGCAAACCACACGTAAAAGCCTGAAATGACACTAACATTAAAAGAGCATACCTTACGTGAGTTCAACTTTTACATTGTATTCCATTTGTTGTCAAATAACAAGTTATGTTTAATCTTAACTTACTTACATTACAAAGTATTTTCGTCACCGCGCAACGCGCGGTCGAAACACTAGTATATATAAAAGAAGGATTAGGAGAGAGAGTTCTATTTATCTTTTTTCTCCTATTTTTGAATTATTTTTAAATAGTCTTATCACATTAAATGTAATGAATTTTCATTTTTTTTCTCTTTAATCAAAATAAAAATCATTAATATAACTAAAAATCTAATTTATTTACCTTAAATTTTATTTTATTTTTAATATAAATTATTTAAAACAATTATTTAATTAGCTTTGTTTTATTATTTTAAATTTCATATATATTTTTATTTTCACTATCCCTAACTTAATTGAATAAACCAACAATATTTATAAATAAATTTTTTTCTTTAATAAGCCAACAATGCTTATAAATCCAAACTTTTATTAAATGAGTCTAATTATTTTTTTTTTTTTTTTTAGTTTTAGTAAGGTAAAAATGTTTTATTCAATATTGATGACAATCAATTATGTTATATCACTAAAAGTAATGTAACAATGGTTATAAATTAAAACTTTTATTAAATGAATCTAATAATACAAATAAAAGAAGACTATGAAACAATATACATAAATAAAAATAAATATATACTTACTACAATTATTAATATCTCTAAAACGCATTTTATTTTTTCTTTTAGTTTACATTAAAATTAAAATTAAACTATATAATTAAATCAATTTCAAATCAATATAATATCTCTTAGGGAAAAGTCTGAAAAAACCCAACAAACTATCTAATTTTGAATGATTAAGTTCTTAAACTATTTTTTTGAATGATTAAACCCTTAAACTTTCTAAAACCGGTTAAATATATCATTGTAACCTGTAAAAACAAATATGATAAAAATTTAGGAAAAGTCTATAAAAACCCAACAAACTATCTGATTTTGAATGATTAAGTCCCTGAATTTTTTTAGCAAATAAATCTCTAAATTTTTCCTAAATCTTATTACCAAATAAATTTTGAACATTTTTTGAGAAAATAAATTCCAAACTTTTTTTAAGAAACAAAATCATAAACTTAATTTTAAACCAATAAATCCAATTTTTTTTCTGCATGAACAGAAAAATATATACAAATCCACTCATCGACAATAAAGCCATGAACAATTAAAGAGAGAAAACGTATATCATTTTTATTACTAATTCCGAATAATTCAATTATGCCTAAAATATAAATAGATACATACAAAAATTATATTCATCTTTTCACTAAATATACCAAAAAAACCGTCAATCATGTCATAAAATGTGCCAAAAAACACATATCTTTTAATGAAATATACCAAAAAACGCTCATCCCTTCACAAATATATAAAAAATGCCCTATATGTTTATCCTTCTAACAGGAATATATTAAAAGTTATCTCATTTGTAATAACAAAGTAATGTTTAATTTAAAGTAAGAGTCTAATCAATCGTTTGACTTTAATGTATACCATTAACTAAGGGGTCGTTTACCCAAACATTTACCCGGTAAGTGCTTACCAGGTAAAAATCGACACCGTAACTTATTTTACCGGGTAAGATTGTAGTCTATCAAAAAGCTATTGCGTGCAACCATTTACCCGGTAAGCGTTTACCGAGTAAGAGTCGTCACCTCCACTTACTGGGTAAGACTCTCCATCCTTATATCATTCTTACCGGGTATGATTCTCGGCCCTTGCGATGTTCATCCAGTAAGATAAACGAGCCGGTAAGCACCTACTGTAATACTCGGTTTTGAAAAACGTATAATTATTCTTACCCGAATTGATTAGTAAATAAAAATGACAACGAAAGATAGTTAGGGGTTAAATGCGTCAATTACCTAAACTTTATATATATATATATATATATATATATATATATATTAAGTAGGGCCGATAATCAAATGAAAACCAAAAATATGTTACAAACCCTTGAGAACCGATATAAAAATATTTTTTATATGATTTTTTTTCATCAAAACATATGATTTAAGATATTGTTTCATATATGTTTTTGTTCACCTAGTGAAAATATTACACGTGAAAAATAAAATTTGATTCACCTAGTGAAATGAAAATTACAGGTAAAAAATATCAAGGTTCTAAATGGCGTGAGGCGTGGCGTGGCGGCGAGGCCAAGCCTCAAGCCTTAGGAGCCATGGCGAAGCCAAGGCGTTTTCAAGGCGTGACTTATGGCGTCAAATTTTTAATTCATATATAATATTATATATAAAAACGTATGTTTTGTAGTGTTACTCAATGAGTCAATAGTAATAAGCAAGTTAAATGAGGTTATATATTAAAAACTTGCAAATAAGATATTAAAAACGTAAAGAAAAATCAAATATCTCATTACGATAACTGTGCATTAGGCCATGGCGTGCCATGGGCATAACGTGGTGTGACACACAAGCCTTGGTGCCATGGCGCACCATGGCGGCTGTACGGCGAGTTTTTTAGAACAGTGAAAAATATTCATGTGGTGAAACAAATACATGTAAAATTATCATATTATGAAACAAATATATGAGAAGAAATATATTAAATCCAAGCATTCGGTGAAAATATATGATGTGAAAAAATATTTTTATATTGGTTCTTACATGTTTGTAACATATTTGTGGTTTTCATTTGATTTAAGTAGTATTTTTTTATATATATAAAAGTTAAAAAAAAAATATTATAAGAGTGAATTACAACAACATCGTCCCTGTGCATTTCAACTTCATCACCGCCTATCATCTCTCTCTCTCTCTCAAATATTTTTAAACTTCTCTCTAAGATATCTCTCAATCCGTCGGAGCAATTAACGAAACAACTATATATTCGGAATCTACGCTTCGAGCCCTTCTTAGAGGTATAAATTTCTTCTTAAGTTATTTAAGTTGGTAAGTTAGGGTAGTTGAAGTTGGTTGGTAGATTATAAGTTTATATTGCAAAGTTATGATCAAATATGTGTTTAGGAATGTTTGTTTTTGTCAAAATTACAAACGGGTAAAATTTAGAATTAAAATGGTGATATTTATATCTAGATGTTTAACCGCACACCAAGTGACCGGTTTAATGTCTAAGAGAATATAATTTTGTGTTTTAGCTTAGAATAATCAGCTTTGAGTTTTAGGTTATGCGATTAATAATAATTGGTGGTTTAAATAGGCAATCGATCGGGTTAAGCTTCATCGTGAGTATTGGTTGATCAGGTGTTACATCTCAAGTCAATCAAGGTACGGATTCAATCTTCTTTGATACGGGAATGACCATTTGATGTGGTCATTTCATCGACAAGATTCAATATGAATCCAAATATCCACAAAAGTGGGTATATGTCTTGATTATCCGGAATATTTGTTTTCAACTCTTGATCAGTTTTATTTTCAGATGTTGTGTGTTGATTAAATGATATACTTTTGATCCGTATGTGATTTATATTATGGATTTATCCGGATAATGAACTTCTATTGGATATGAGTTTATGTCTTAATCCAATTGCTCATTACGTGAACTTTTATGTGAATTTCCGAAATCAAATATGTTGAGAAATTAGAAACTCTTTTTGGGTTATGCTTTGATTCAATGAAAATGAATTTCGATTTGGACTTTGTTTTCCGAACACCGGACTTTGGGGCACCTTTGTCTGGGATGCTACCATAGTGGCTACAGAGACTATGGCGTCTTCAACGAATGGTACTTTGTACCCGGCCTTTACGGAACAGGCTACCCGAGGGCGTATGGATCGATCCTAGATTTAGTTCCAGAACTTGAGGCCGTGGTTAAATCCACGGTGGGACTTAGGCGGTGTGTGCCCGTACCCCTAAATTCCGACCGTCCGGTTGGTTTGGCCGACCATCGGACAACGTGTCCTTGTTGCACGGAATTAAGAATTGATGTGACTTGAGACTTTTATGTTGACTTCCGTTATTTCAGATTTGTGGTTGTTTTCGGGTTACATTTTGGATCATCATGATTTCGGTTTATTGATTCGTTGAATACATATATATTCAATCAAGTTGATTTAAATGGTTCATTTATTGTCATTGTACCTAATTTTATTGATTTGTTCTTTGGATTATTATTATTTTTTTTTATAATCCGTTCACTGAGCATGTCGCTCAGCCGTGTGTTTTTCTTTGCACGACAGGTACATGATGTAGAATCGGAATGGGGGCAGGGTGATGAGAGCGACACAAGTGACTTTTTGGAATAACCTTTCCTAGTGACGCTTTATCTTTTGGATAGTTATGCTAAGCTTTTGGTTTTGTATTATGTAAATGTGAATAATACTTAGCATGCTCTGTACTCTCCCAACCTCTTTCTACAAATGAGGTTCTTTTGGGTTTATGTGAATATATATATATATATATATATATGTAACGGAAACTGTCCTAAATCACTCAGGACGGGGGTCGTGACAGTTATGGTATCAGAGCCTAGGATTTGTCTTGTAGTTTGTTATAAGCTTGACCTGTGAGGAATGGGTAGGAATAGGAATGGGTAGTGTAGGATTTGTCTAGATTGGTTATTTCTATTCCAGATTACTGCTTTCCTATCTATTTTGATATTCAATTCTTAATTTGTATCTTTGTTCCTATAGTATGTCAAGACGGGGTAGACCCCGAAAAGTGAGACCCGGATCGGATAGTCAACCAGATCCTCCTCTAACAGGGGATCGAGTGGACCCGAGCATCACAGCGGCAGTCCACCAAGCTATGTCAGGTATGATGCCTGGTTTTATTGCGCAGGCAGTAGAGGCTATGCGCAAAGCTGCTCATGATTCTTATCAATCTCCCGGACCAACGTTACAAACTCGTCCTAGTAATTCAAATCCAGGTTCCAGATCACATAACCCAACTGTGGAAGCCCATGTGTGGCTGGAACGTTTCAACAAGTAGAAACCTCATGTTTTTACTTGTGCAACTGAGGCAATAGAAGTAGAAAATTGGATCAGGCATATAGAGAAAATCTTTGATGCACTTGACTGTCCTGATTAGTTCAAGGTTAGACTTGCAACATACAAATTCAAAAATGACGCTCACAACTAGTGGGATTCTTGTAAACAATCAAACCCCAGTGTCCGAGACTTCTCTTAGGATCAATTCAAGGAGCTTTTCTATAATCAGTATTTTACTCCAGCTGATAAAGAAGCATATGTACGCGAGTATTCTAACATCCAACAACGTGACGATGAATCTGTTACCGACTATCTAGCTCGATTTCTTAGATTGGCTCGATTTGCAGGAGTTACCGCGGGTACCGCAGCCCATCAGATTGATAAATTCAAGTGGTCATTAAACTACAGGTACAAAGACAAACTAATCAATTCAAATTTCGACAGTGTCTCGCAGGCTGCGGATGCAGCCAAAAACATCGACAGAGCACGTGAAGAGCGTATAACTCGTCAACTTGAGTCAAAGAAACGAGGTTCTGAAAGTTTGCAAAAAGGTTCTAGTAATCAACGTTCAATGCGCTCTAAATCGAGCAGTGGAAGTCTAAGGGGCTCAAATAATTCCAAATCTCGAACTTCAGAATCGGTAGTCAATGAAAATCAATTTCTTACGGGCAATTGTATCAAATGTAATCAGTGCAACAACTGGCATCGACCCGGACCATGTTTAAAAATGACAGGAGCGTGTTACATTTGTCATGAGCAAGGCCACCTGGCCAGAGACTGTAATAAGGGCCGGTTTGACAAATCAAATGACAAGGGAAAACAACCTACTACCAGTGGGCGTGTGTTTGCGATATCCGGTGACAAGTCCACGACTGGTATGGTTTCGGGTATCCTAACTTTAGCTGATAAATCTGTATATGTATTGTTTGATACCGGGGCTTCACACTCCATTGCTTCCGAGCATCTGGAGTCACATCTTAAGCCCTATGAGCAGTCAACTAACTTCCCTGTCAAGATTTCAACTCCGATGGGTAACTCTATATGCATTGTCTCAAAATTTGAAAACTGCCCATTGATGATTGAGCACTGTATTCGAGAGGTAACTTTACTCCCTATGAAGTTATCGCACTTTGATTTAATTATGGTCATGGATTGGTTATCTCGACACAGAACTACTATCGATTGTGAGTCGAAGCAAGTTATATTCGGAGACGTCAGCCACCCCGAGCTCATTTTTCAGGGTGTACCTCCGAAAGAGGAAACCCGAGTTATATCGTCCATAAAAGTTGAGCAATTTATGTGGCAAAGTTGTGAGGGATTTCTTGCATCTCTACAAGATCCAGATCAGGTACCGTTTTCCCTTGATTCTATTCCTATTGTTAAAGAATTTCCAGATGTCTTTCCAGATGATTTACCAGGTATTCCACCGGTAAGAGAGGTCGAGTTCTCTATCGAATTAATCCCAGGGGCCACACCAATTTCTAAAGCTCCCTATCGTATGGCCCCTACTGAAATGAAAGAGTTGAAGGCTCAAATTGAAGAACTTCTAAGCAAGGGTTTTATTCGTCCCAGTGTCTCTCCCTGGGGAGCCCTTGTTTTGTTTGTCAAATAGAAAGACGGTTCCATGAGGCTCTGTATAGATTATCGTGAGCTAAACCGTGTTACCATCCGAAATAAGTATCCATTACCCAGGATCGACGATTTGTTCGATCAACTACAAGGGGCAAGATACTTTTCAAAAATTGACCTTCGCTCAGGATATCATCAACTTAGAATCCGTGATTGTGATATCCCCAAAACCGCTTTTAGAACACGTTATGGTGACTATGAGTTCATAGTTATGCCATTCGGTCTTACGAATGCTCCAGCGGTTTTCATGGATCTTATGAATCGTGTCTTTAAGGACCATTTGGATGAGTTTATCATTGTTTTCATCGATGATATACTAATCTATTCTAAGTCCCATGAAGATCATGAACAACACCTTCGTATAGCATTGGAGACACTCAGACAGAAACAACTTTATCCTAAGTTCTCCAAGTGCGAATTTTGGCTTGAACAAGTGACATTTTTGGGTCACGTTATATCTGCTGAGGGTGTGACAGTAGACCCTACTAAAATTGAAGCTGTCACAAAGTGGTCAAGACCGATAAATATATCTGAGGTACGTGGTTTTCTAGGTCTCCCAGGCTATTACCGACGTTTTGTCGAGGGATTTTCTAAAATAGCTCTGCCTGTGACTCGATTATTACGAAAAGGTGTTAAGTTCGAGTAGGGCTCAGATCAAGAAGCCAGTTTTGAAGAACTGAAGCATCGTTTGGTTACTGCACCGATTCTTGTTTTACCGACAAACACCGGCGGTTTCCAGATATACAGTGACGCCTCAAAGAAAGGTTTGGGTTGTGTGTTAATGCAACATGGTAGAGTGATTGCATACGCCTCACGACAGTTGAAACCCTACGAGGTAAATTATCCGACTCATGATTTAGAGTTGGCTGCGGTTGCTCTCAAAATATGGCGCCACTATTTGTATGGAGAGACATGTGAGGTATTTACAGACCATAAAAGTATGAAGTATATCTTTACTCAAAAGGAGCTAAATATGCGCCAGAGGCGATGGCTTGAGCTTCTTAAGGACTATGACGTCCGGATTCAGTATCATCAGGGCAAAGCAAATGTAGTCGCAGATGCACTCAGTCAAAAAACTGTTGGACAAATCTCTTCCTTATTAGTCCCCACACAGTTGGCTACAGAGATTGATCGGTACGGTTTGGAAATCTATCCGCATAATGATCAAAGTTTTCTATCTAGTTTGATAGTAGAGCCGACTCTTATATCACGGATAAAAGCCGTCCAACAGAATGATGGTGAAATTTGGAGTATTCATGATCACATTCAGAATGGAATAAATTCTGAATTTCGAATTGATGACGATGGTACTCTATGGTTTCGTGATCGACTCTGTGTCCCAAATGATACCGAGTTAAAAGAAGCTGTCTTGAAAGAAGCTCATGACTCCCCTTTCTCTATTCATCCGGATACTACCAAAATGTATAGAGATCTGAAACAAACTTTCTGGTGGAATGGTATGAAGCGAGACATTGCGGAACATGTTTCATGTTGTTTAACTTGTCAGCGAGTCAAAATCGAGCATCAACGCTCTAGTGGACTCCTTCAACCTCTTGAAATTCCAGTATGGAAATGGGAACATATCACAATGGATTTTGTAGTTAGATTACCCAGAACATCTTCTAAACATGACTCTATTTGGGTGATTGTTGACCGTTTGACGAAATCAGCCCATTTTCTTCCTATTCGTCAGACTTGGTCTATATCTAAACTGACCGATCTCTTCCAGCGTGATATTATTCGACTTCATGGCACGACAGTTTCTATAACTTCTGATAGAGACCTGCATTTCACTTCTCGTTTCTGGGAAGGTCTACAAAAATCCTGGGGTACTCGATTAAATTTTAGTACCGATTTTCATCCCTAGACAGACGGTCAGTCTGAACGCACCATACAGACATTAGAAGACATGCTCCAAGCCTGTGCTTTGGAATGGAATGGGTGTTGGGATGATCATCTCTTTCTTATTGAATTTTCTTATAACAACAGTTGGCAATCAAGTATTGGCATGGCTCCCTATGTAGCATTGTACGGCCGAAAATGTCGATCACCAACCTGTTGGAACGAAGTAGGAGAAAAGGTGATTGAAGGTCCTGAGCTTATCCAAGTTACGACTGAAAAGATCGAGGTAGCCCGACAGAAAATGAAGGAAGAACAATCTCTTCAGAAGAGTTATGCTGATAAACATCGTCGACACCTCGAATTTCGACCGGGTGACCACGTATTCCTCAAAGTTTCACCGACTCGTGGTACTCGTCGATACGGAATTAAAGGCAAGCTGAGTCCTCGGTATATCGGTCCATTCGAAGTCTTGGAAAGGATCGGTCGAGTCGCATATCGGTTAGCGCTACCCCCTCAGTTATCCCATGTGCATGATGTTTTTCACGTATCTGCATTACGCGGATATCACTATCATCCTCTACACGTGATAGAATATCCTCTCAATAAAATTGAAAAAGATCTCTCCTATCGAGAAGAACCGGAAAAGATTTTAGATCAAGAGGAGAGAGGGACGCGTAGAAAGAAAATTCCGTATGTCAAAGTGTTGTGGAAAAATCATACGGAGCGTGAAGCGACATGGGAGACGGAAGATTTTATGTGACGTGAATATCCCGAACTCTTCTTATAAAGTAAGTTTTTTAAATCTGTACTTCGATTTCGGGGACGAAATCTCTTTTTAGGGGGGGAATAATTGTAATACTCGGTTTTGAAAAACGTATAATTATTCTTACCCGAATTGATCAGTAAATAAAAATGACAACGAAAGATAGTTAGGGGTTAAATGCGTCAATTACCTAAACTTTATATATATATATATATTACGTAGTATATATATTACATATATATATATTTTATATATATATATATATATATATTAAGTAGTATTTTTTTTATATATATAAAAGTTAAAAAAAATATATTATAAGAGTGAATTACAACAACATCATCCCTGTGCATTTCAACTTCATCACCGCCTATCACCTCTCTCTCTCAAATCTTTTTAAACTTCTCTCTAAGATATCTCTCAATCCGTCGGAGCAATTAACGAAACAACTATATATTCGGAATCTACGCTTCGAGCCTTTCTTAGAGGTATAAATTTCTTCTTAAGTTATTTAAGTTGGTAAGTTAGGGTAGTTGAAGTTGGTTGGTAGATTATAAGTTTATATTGCAAAGTTATGATCAAATATGTGTTTAGGAATGTTTGTTTTTGTCAAAATTACAAACGGGTAAAGTTTAGAATCAAAATGGTGATATTTATATCTAGATGTTTAACCGCACTCCAAGTGACCGGTTTAATGTCTAAGAGAATATAATTTTGTGTTTTAGCTTAGAATAATAAGCTTTGAGTTTTAGGTTATGCGATTAATAATAATTGGTGGTTTAAATAGGCAATCGATCGGGTTAAGCTTCATCGTGAGTATTGGTTGATCAGGTGTTACATCTCAAGTCAATCAAGGTACAGATTTAATCTTCTTTGATACGGGAATGACCATTTGATGTGGTCATTTCATCGACAAGATTCAATATGAATCCAAATATCCACAAAAGTGGGTATATGTCTTGATTATCCGGAATATTTGTTTTCAACTCTTGATCAGTTTTATTTTCAGATGTTGTGTGTCGATTAAATGATATGCTTTTGATCCGTATGTGATTTATATTATGGATTTATCCGGATAATGAACTTCTATTGGATATGAGTTTATGTCTTAATCCAATTGCTCATTACGTGAACTTTTATGTGAATTTCCGAAATCAAATATGTTGAGAAATTAGAAACTCTTTTTGGGTTATGCTTTGATTCAATGAAAATGAATTTCGATTTGGACTTTGTTTTCCGAACACCGGACTTTGGGGTACCTTTGTCTGGGATGCTACCATAGTGGCTACAAAGACTATGGCGTCTTCAACGAATGGTACTTTGTACCCGGCCTTTACGGAACAGGCTACCTGAGGGCGTATGGATCGATCATAGATTTAGTTCCAGAACTTGAGGCCGTGGTTAAATCCACGGTGGGACTTAGGCGGTGTGTGCCCGTACCCCTAAATTCCGACCGTCCGGTTGGTTTGGCAGACCATCGGACAACGTGTCCTTGTTGCACGGAATTAAGAATTGATGTGATTTGAGACTTTTATGTTGACTTCCGTTGTTTCAGATTTGTGGTTGTTTTCGGGTTACATTTTGGATCATCATGATTTCGGTTTATTGATTCGTTGAATACATATATATTCAATCAAGTTGATTTAAATGGTTCATTTATTGTCATTGTACCTAATTTTATTGATTTGTTCTTTGGATTATTATTATTATTTTTATAATCCGTTCACTGAGCATGTCGCTCAGCCGTGTGTTTTTCTTTGCACGACAGGTACATGATGTAGAATCGGAATGGGGGCAGGGTGATGAGAGCGACACAAGTGACTTTTTGGAATAACCTTTCCTAGTGACGCTTTATCTTTTGGATAGTTATGCTAAGCTTTTGGTTTTGTATTATGTAAATGTAAATAATACTTAGCATGCTCTGTACTCTCCCAACCTCTTTCTACAAATGAGGTTCTTTTGGGTTTATGTGAATATATATATATATATGTAACGGAAACTGTCCTAAATCACTCAGGACGGGGGTCGTTACACCTACCTATTGGAGTTTTTTTTTGGTATATTTGTGAACGGATTGACGTTTTTTTGGTATATTTTGTGAAAGGATTGACGTTTTTTTTGTTATATATTTTGTGAAAGGATGAGAATAATTTTTGTACAATTATACGTATCTATTTATGTTTTAGACTTTTAGGCATAAATTTTGAATGATTCAGAATTAGTAATAAAAATGTATATTTTTTTTTCTCTCTTTAATTGGTTCATTTTGCTATATTTTCGGTGAGAGAAATTATATATATTATTTGTGTTCATGCAAAAAAAAAAATAGATTTATTTGTTCAAATTTAAGTTCATGATTTTGTTTCTTCAAGAATAGTTTGGGATTTATTTGTTTAAAAAATTGAGGAAAAAGTTTAGAGATTTATTTGTTAAAAAACATTCAGGGACTTAAATATTCAAAATCAGATAGTTTGTTGGGTTTCTTTAGACTTTTCCCAAATTTTTATTACATTAACCTGTTTTTACAAGTTAAAAGGATATATTTAACCGGTTTTAGAAAGTTTAAGGGTCTTATCATTAAAAAAAATAGTTTAGGGACTTAATCATTCAAAATCAGATAGTTTGTTGGGTTTTTTTCAGACTTTTCCCTATCTCTTATTTAAATGGAATAGTATATAGTGAGATGTTACATTGTATTTGTAATAATCATGAATAATTAATAACTCTAATTAATTCAAAAACCTTTCATCTTTTTATTTATGATTCATCAATATATATAAATAAATACTTATTATAATAAACCAATATATAAAGAGTACGGATGTCTTGACATTCTACATTTGTTTGATTGATTGGTTGTTATGTCAAATTGCACATATGTCACATCTTTTTAGTTTTTTAGAAAATTATAAATTGTTCAATAACAACGTCAATTGCAAGGTATATTTATTCATCATCTATTTTTTTCACTTTTAGTATTTTGAATTTATTATCATTTCTTATCAGTATAACATCTAGGTGAATTTTGTGTCCTTCATTACAAATTACATCCACTAAAATTATGCATTGTTGTAGATAACAAATGTCTTATACAATAAATATGATTGTTGAACACCGTTCTATACATAAAGATTAATTAAATCAATAATTTGTAATTGACTTGAATATAAAAAAAACTGCATGAGACTATTGATAAAAATCATAAGGTGTATAAGGAGAATGGTTTTTTGTATAATCCATATTTTTTATACATATTTTGTTCATGGTCTTATAAAATATTTATAATTCACCGTGCAAGCGCGGTATTATTACCTAGTATATATATATATATATATATATATATATATATATATATAAATGAAGACATAAGAGAGAGAGTTAACGAGAAGCCTCCACTGAGACTTTAGAATTTTGTGAGAGTTTTGAGTTTTTTTTTAAATAAAATGTTGCATTAATTGATTATACCCTTTCATTTTCTCTTTTTTTCATTGATTTTAATGAATAATTTTTTTTACTTAGTTAAACCACAATTCAACAATTTCAACAACATTCATTAAATTTTTGAAGTTATAATCACTATTTTATAACAATGGTTATTTTATTTTGATGAAATGAATTTATTTATGTTATTATTTATTTATTTTTACTTAGTACCTTACATAAATTAAATAATGAATGGTCCAAATTTCACCATTGGGCGGCTTTTTTCCGTGATATAAGAGTTGACTCTACTATCAAACTAGATAGAAAACTTTGATCATTATGCGGATAGATTTCTAAACCATACCGATCAATCTCTGTAGCCAACTGTGTAGGGACTAATAAGGAAGAGATTTGTCCAACAACTTTTCGACTGAGTGCATCTGCGACTACATTTGCTTTGCCCGGATGATACTGAATCCGGACGTCATAGTCCTTAAGAAGCTCAAGCCATCGTCTCTGGCGCATGTTTAGCTCCTTCTGAGTAAAGATATATTTCAGACTTTTATGGTCTATAAATACCTCACATGTCTCACCATACAAATAGTGGCGCCATATTTTGAGAGCAAAGATGACCGCAGCCAACTCTAAATCATGAGTCGGATAATTTACCTCGTAGGGTTTCAACTGTCGTGAGGCGTATGTGATCACTCTGCCATGTTGCATTAACATACAACCCAAACCTTGCTTCGAGGCGTCACTGTATATCTGGAAACCGTCGGTGTTTGTCGGTAAAACAAGAATCGGTGTAGTAACCAAGCGATGTTTCAGTTCTTCAAAACTGGCTTCTTGATCTGAGCCCCACTCAAACTTAACACCTTTTCGTAATATGTCAGGATCTTAATTCTTAACAAGAATAAACACTCAGAAACAATATCAAAGGAGTTTGCGGAATAACACTTTGATATTCAATAATTAATGGAACACAGTAAATCAGAATAAGGACTTGCAAACTTTATTGAATGATTATAAAGTTACAAGATTCAACACACAACCTCAATATTGATGAACAGGCTCACCAATACGAATTCTACTTCTCTAGAATTAGGATTACAAACCTTGAGGTTGATTCTCTCTATGCAAAACAAAAACTCAGAATGCTAAAGTTAAAAATAAAATTAAATTCTATCAATTCTAAACTATTCTATATATACTGAAGATAAAAGATAATTACAAATAATAAAAGATCTTCAAAATAATCTTCTATCTTTATCTTCTAGCTTTCCTTAATCTTCAAACTTGATCTGCACGAATCTTGATTATCTCATAAGTAGCACTAAGTCTTCAGCAGTATTAATACTTTGAGCAGTATTAACATTCAGCAGTACTAACTACTAGCAGTACTAAAATTGCTTAGCAGTAGTAATCTCCTCTAGCAGTATTAATCTTGATGAGCAGCATTAAGTTGTATCAGCATCATTAACTTCACTTAGCAGCATTAACCTCAGAAGTATTAACCAAGTTCTTCTAGCAGCATTAATTGTACTTGTGAAATTCTGAATTTCCCAACAATCTCCCCCTAACTTGACTTTTGGGAAGAGAAGTCAAGTTTTTCAATAATTATTTTCAAGATGCTTTCAACACTGCAGCTTAGTTGCCCAAATTCGGATCCAGACCCAGACTTTGATTTATTGTTCTGCTTACCATAATCTTTGCCATTTCTGAATCTTTTGAACATGTAAGCTTGGCATTCAACATTGCTTGCAGTTTACCCTTGCTGTGATCATAGATTTTATCAACCAAGTAGTACTCATGATAAGCTCTGTCTACAGTGATGACATAGACTCCACACCTTTCAAATATCATCCAGTTTTCTATTCTTTGGAATTTATTCTGTAGATGCAAATCTCTGATCACATGTTGAACTTTTCTAGGATCAAACATCATGCACAAGTACTCCATGGCTAATCTGATTAAGCTCATTCCTTCTCCTGTCAGCTCCTTTTCATATAGACCCAATCCAACTTTAAACATCTCTTCTAAATCTGATCTTGAACAGCTTCTAATGAGTCTACCCCAAGTAGAGTACACTTCATATATATCTCCCACTCTCTTAAGCCTGAAGTATTTATTTTTTTGATCTTCCAGAATATCCCAAAAGATGACTTCTGGTGCTTTCATAGAAATGGGATCAACTTGAACTGGTTCATCATCTGTTATAGTCATATAAAGCTCAAGATGCACATTAGATTGCTTATTGGACTGTTCTGGGTTCTGCACAGATTCTGCTGAAGGTGTAACTGAAGGTTCTGCCTCTTTTTCAGCTTCTTCAACCCTTTGTTTCTTGAACAATTTCTTTGAAGCTATGGTCTTCACCCTCTTTGCAGATTTAGCTTCCATACCAACATTCTCTGACTCTTCCTTATTTTCTTTTGTAGGTGTGACTTCCTCAGGGAATGGTTGCTGAATCTTGAGATCATGTCTCTCCTTCATCCTTCTTTCAGCCTCTTCCCTTTGTGAGGAGTCCCCTTGAAGCTTAGCCATTTCTTTCTTATACAACTTCTCTACTTGACTGTATGCCATATTAGTAAACATCTCTCCTTTGACACCAATTGAACCTTTCAGGAAATTTATCATTTTTCTCCTTTCCTGATTGGCCAAAAAGGTCTTAGAAGGTTGTCTTTTCTGCTTTTTGAGTGGCATTCTTTTGACTTGTACTTTCTTGGCCTGAGCTGGTGTTTTCATGCTCTTCTGATACTCTTCATTTAGTTTTCTGGCCATATTCAGTGCAAGCTCTCTATCCTTCTCAGATTGTAGCAGTTCCTCTTTTTCCATCTCAGCTTGAAGTTCTTTTACCACTTCTTCATCTAACTCAATCTGACTTTTCTTCTTTAAAGGTTGTTCAGGTTCAACCATCTTTCCTTTTCCTTTTGTATCCTTCAAACCTTCCTCACTTCTTTCTTTTCTCTTCTTTTAAAGGCCTCCTTCATCTATGACCACTCCCTTGGCCTTTTGAGAAGCCTTAGGAGTGTCATTCTTGGATTTTACCAACGTTTCTGCAATTTCCAATTCTTCTACAGAAAGCCCTGTTACTGCTACTTCTTTTACCTCAGCAGCATTAACAGTTTCTGTTGCTTTGGGCAAATTCTGTTTCTTTCTCTGTTTCTGCTTCTTTCTCCCCCTCAACATCAAATCCCATCTCAGATTTGCTTTCCTTATCTGTTTCATTCTCTTGATTCTCCCCCTTGTTGGAAGCATCTTGAGCACTTTCCCTCTTCTTTAACACAAATTGCTTTCTTCTCCTTTTCTGTACCAATCTTGTCACCAATTTCTTCAGTTTGGTAATCTGTACTTGTTGAGACAGAATGACCAGTTTCAGATCTTCAATGTCTTTCCCCTGCTTGATGACATCCATGTTTATGTTACTCATAGCATCCATCAATTCTTGATAGTTATATCTGTCCTCACCTTCTCCAGAAGTGGTACCCTCTTTTGAAGGATCATGGGATCTTTTTGTAGTGGGAGCCTTCTGCCTAACAGAATCACTCTCCACCCCCTTGGGTTCTTGGCACCAGGGACCTTTGAATGATTGCTCATTCAAAGTTTCCATGGGGAAGGTCTTATTTATGTTACCACTGACCTCCTCTGTGCTAGCAGGAGTAGTGGCAGCCTTAGCACCCATATGCTCAAACATCTCCTCAGTGAGCACCTCCTTGGGTTTGGGAGACACCCCTGTGGTTTCCCTATAGATATTCTCTAATGGAGAATTCTCCATTAGAGGGCTTAGAGGCTTTGAGGGTGAAGGTACAAGAAGGGAATGAGCCTTCTTTACCTTTTTTCTTGTATAAGTTTGGGTGATTGGAGAAGTTGGCTTTTGAAGTAGGGACTGAGGGATTGATATAGAGGGTGAAGGTTGGGATTGGCTAGCAGTGGGATGGTCTAATGAGGGCCTTGACCCTGCTGCCATACCTTCTTCATTGTGGGACACCACCATCATTGTAGAGAACAATGTGGTGTAAACTCCTTCCGAGTCCAATGGAGATCTCTTCATGTTTGAAAAGACCTTACCTTTGGGGATTTTTGGTACATATACCTCATCAAAGTGAGGCATATCCGTCAATTCATGGGTTATAACTTCCTGAACAAACCTGGGGTACATGTAAAAACTCTTTTTGCTTCCCATGTTTGATACAAGATCACTAAAAATCATTTTAGAAAAATTGTACTTTCTGTCAGTGGCCAAGCACACCAAAGCATAAGCAATGGTGCTACTGAACTCACTCCAGCCAGTAGTCTTTTTGGAAATATAATGCATAAGGGTATGTACAAGGAAACGCCATTGGGGTGAAAATTTAGCTTTTGAAAACTTGAAAACACCCAATGGGCCTACATACCCCATTCTTGTAAGAGTGGAAAACAGTTCATCATTAGAGATAGATGAGATACCAGAGGCATCGTCTAGACGTAGACTGATGCGAATTACCTCTTCAGTAACTGTCAAGGGTTTGCCACACACCCTTGTCTTGATCACTTGCACACCATTCTCAGTAACAATGGTGGCATTAGCCCAAAATTGTTGTTGGTGCTCGATATAGATTGATGGAGACACTGTCAGAGCATAGGCGATATGGCTAGACTTTAGAAAATCCACTATCTGATGAAATCTTGCAGCTTGCTTTGGATTTTGTAGCATCGCGATTTCATTGTTCTCGTCAATAAATGCCATAGACGCCATTGAGCTTGAATATTCTGGACTGAAAATCACTAGGTGCTTTGAAAGAAAAGGGTTAGAGAGAAGGTGAACAGTATTCAAAGAGTCGTTATGAGCATTTGGGCGGGCAAAGAGTGTATTTATACGATTCGGGACATAAGCAGTATTAACACCTAGCAGTATTAACTAACTAGCAGTATTAAATGAGAGCAGTATTAACTAACTAGCAGTATTAACTGAGAGCAGTATTAACCACTAGCAGTATTAACTGTGCACTGGCAGTATTAAAACTGCACTGGCAGCATTAACTATACTTACACTTTTTGAAGCTTGAGGTACTCTGAGCAAGGTAATAAACTTTTTTTTTAACTCACTCTGGTATTCCTTCTCTCCATTTGCCACCATCCTTTTATGACATCTCTTATCACTGATCTTACCTCCATCTGGAGTATCACAAAAAGAGCAACATGTCCTCCATCAAATCTTGATGTTTTGAAGGCAGTCCATGTTACATGTTATGTGCCAAGAGCAACCATTATCAACATGCCAAATGCTCTTCCTCTTGAGCTATTGGTTGCCTTGCACACTTGATAAATCAGTTAGTTTTGGAGGGAACCCAAGCCAAAGTGGTCTTGGGTTGTCCTTTCTCATTTATATAATCTGTCAGTTTGGTCTGGATGAGTTGTTTAGGAATCTCATGGCTGGAATACTTTGTCAAGATTATAGGCTTTGCAGCATTACTACTAGAAGCAGCACTAGCCTTGTTAGCAGTAGTATTGGATGCAACAACACTATTTCTGTTAGCAGTACTATCTGGGATAGCGGTACTAACAGGTTTCTTTACTATTGGAACCCAAACTTGAACAAAGTTGTTTACTTTCTTTGTCTTTAACTTACTCCTTGGCTTATTTGGAGTATTTTTCTTTGGTTTAGCAAACTCATTCTGAGCATGAGTCTTTATAGGTGCTCTGTTCTCAGCCATATGATTTCTAAATTGCTTCCTATAACCAAAAGAGTTTTGTATTTGTCTTTGAAAAGAGACTCTTTGGTTAATAGGATTGAAATAACAGTATTTGGCAAGATGATTCAATTTGCCACATATAAAACAAGGTTTTGGTCTATTGATTTTACTCAAATCAACCCTTTGTTTTTGTGCCCACTGATTATTCCAGTTTCTCTGATTTCCCCTTGGTTTATCATGTTTTTGGGGCTCAGATTTATTGCAGGCACACTGTTTGCAAGGGACAGGATTCACAACTGTGGTCTGCTTATAATGGACCTTCTCAGACTTTCTCTCAGTCTTCTCTATGTCCTTAGATTTGACCCAAATCTTTCCACATCCCTCATTGGTGATAATGTGATTTTCTAGAGGAATCTCACCACTCACAGTGTTCTCCTTACTCTTATCATTAGAGTTCTCTTCTTCAGAGTCTGTTTCAACCACCACTTTGTCTAAAGGATCTACCTTAGTGGCTCCCTCAGGCAAGTCCTTCCTATCCTTGGTCTCTAGCAAGTCTGATGTAGGAGGGATGTAGTTGTTGTTATATGGTGGTGGTGTAGTATTGTACCCAATGCCTGGTTTAAGCTTATCATGGATTTGGACCTTTAGAATTGAATCCATGGTTTTAGAAGCATATGAGTACTTCTCAATATCAAGCTTATCTTTCTCATAATCACTTTTTATCTTCTCACACTCCTCTTCTTTCTTTTTAAGTTGAAACTCTAATTGATTTTTCTCCCACTTCCAGTAATTTGTGTCATACATGTGCTGAGTTTCATTGGCTTGAAAACCTCTAATTTGTTCCTCAAACCTCTCAACAATTCTCACATAGTCTTTTATATCTTTCTCTAACCTCTTAAGGTCATCACTCATCTTCTGGTTGTGATCCCTGTACCTTTTAACAGTTTCAATACAGGATTTAGAGCAAAGATTAGCTGTTACCTCTGTGGTAATTTCTGTGCTTGAAGACTCTGATCCTTTAGCCATGATGATGTTGATTTCTGAGTTATACTAGCTCTGATACCACTTGTCAGGATCTTAATTCTTAACAAGAATAAACACTCAGAAACAATATCAAAGGAGTTTGCGGAATAACACTTTGATATTCAATAATTAATGGAACACAGTAAATCAGAATAAGGACTTGCAAACTTTATTGAATGATTATAAAGTTACAAGATTCAACACACAACCTCAATATTGATGAACATGCTCACCAATACGAATTCTACTTCTCTAGAATTAGGATTACAAACCTTGAGGTTGATTCTCTCTATGCAAAACAAAAACTCAGAATGCTAAAGTTAAAAATAAAATTAAATTCTATCAATTCTAAACTATTCTATATATACTGAAGATAAAAGATAATTACAAATAATAAAAGATCTTCAAAATAATCTTCTATCTTTATCTTCTAGCTTTCCTTAATCTTCAAACTTGATCTGCACGAATCTTGATTATCTCATAAGTAGCACTAAGTCTTCAGCAGTATTAATACTTTGAGCAGTATTAACATTCAGCAGTACTAACTACTAGCAGTACTAAAATTGCTTAGCAGTAGTAATCTCCTCTAGTAGTATTAATCTTGATGAGCAACATTAAGTTGTATCAGCAGCATTAACTTCACTTAGCAGCATTAACCTCAGAAGTATTAACCAAGTTCTTCTAGCAGCATTAACTGTACTTGTGAAATTCTGAATTTCCCAACATAATAATCGAGTCATAGGCAGAGCTATTTTAGAAAACCCCTCAACAAAACGTCGATAATAGCCTGCGAGACCTAGAAAACCACGGACTTCAGATATATTTGTCGGTTTTGGCCACTTTGTGACAGCTTCGATTTTAGTAGGATCTACTGTCACACCCTCAGCAGATATAACGTGACCCAAAAATGTCACATGTTCAAGCCATAATTCGCACTTGGAGAACTTAGCATAAAGTTGTTTTTGTCTGAGTGTCTCCAATGCTATACGAAGGTGTTGTTCATGATCTTCATGGGACTTAGAATAGATTAGTATATCATCGATGAAAATAATGATAAACTCATCCAAATAGTCCTTAAAGACATGATTCATAAGATCCATGAAAACCTCTGGAGCATTCGTAAGACCGAATGGCATAACTATGAACTCATAGTGACCATAACGTGTTCTGAAAGCGGTTTTGGGGATATCACAATCATGGATTCTAATTTTATGATATCCTGAGCGAAGGTCAATTTTTGAAAAGTATCTTGCCCCTTGTAGCTGATCGAACAAATCGTCGATCCTGGGTAATGGATACTTATTTCTGATGGTAACACGGTTTAGCTCACGATAATCTATACAGAGCCACATGGAACCGTCTTTCTTTTTGACAAACAAAACAGGGGGTCCCCAGGGAGAGACACTGGGACGAATAAAACCCTTGTTTAGAAGTTCTTCAATTTGAGCCTTCAACTCTTTCATTTCAGTAGGGGCCATACGATAAGGAGCTTTAGAAATTGGTGTGCCCCTGGGATTAATTCGATAGAGAACTCGACCTCTCTTACCGGTGGAATACCTGGTAAATCATCTGGAAAGACATCTGGAAATTCTTTAACAATAGGAATAGAATCAAGGGAAAGCGGTACCTGATCTGGATCTTGTAGAGATGCAAGAAATCCCTCGCAACTTTGCCACATGAATTGCTCAACTTTTATGGACAATATAACTCGGGTTCCCTCTTTCGTAGGTACACCCTGAAAAATGAGCTCGGGGTGGCTGACGTCTCCGAATATAACTTGCTTCGACTCACAATCAATAGTAGCTCTGTGTCGAGCTAACTAATCCATGCCCATAATTAAATCAAAGTGCGATAACTTCATATGGAGTAAAGTTACCTCTCGAATACAGTTCTCGATCATTAATGGGCATCTTTCAAATTTTGAGATAATGCATATAGAATTACCCATCGGAGTTGAAATCTTGACAGGGAAATCAGTTGACTGCTCATAGGGCTTAAGATGTGACTTAGATGCTCGGAAGCAATGGAGTGTGAAGCCCCGGTATCAAACAATACATATACAGATTTATCAGTTAAAGTTAGGATACCCGAAACCATACCAGTTGTGGACTTGTCACCGGATATCGCAAACACACGCCCGCTGGCAGTAGGTTGTTTTCCCTTGTCTTTTGATTTGTCAAACCGGCCCTTCTTACAGTCTCTGGCCAGGTGGCCTTGCTCATGACAAATGTAAATCGCTCCTGTCATTTATAAACATGGTCCGGGACGATGCCAGTTGTTGCACTGATTACATTTGACATGATTGGCCGTAAGAAATTGATTTTCATTGATTACCGATTCTAAAGTTCGAGATTTGGAATTATTAGAGACCCTTAGACTTCCACTGCTCAATTTAGAGCGCATTGAACGCTGATTACTAGAACCCTTTTGCAAACTTTCAGAACCTCGTTTCTTTGAGTCAAGTTAACGAGTTATACGTTCTTCACGTGCTCTGTCGATGTTTTTGGCTGCATCGGCAGCCTGCGAGATACTATCGAAATTTGAATTGATTAGCTTGTCTTTGTGCCTGTAGTTTAATGACAACTTGAATTTATCAATCTGATGGGCTGCGGTACCCGCGGTAACTCCTGCAAATCGAGCCAATTTGAGTGTTAGAGCATAAATATGTTGGATACAAGATCAAGAAGACATAAGTCAAAGCTGAGAAAGTCAAATCTCATCAAAGTCAAAGTCTTTTGTAACAAAAGTCAAAGTATTGTATTTGTATTTTACTTTCCTTGTTTTAGTTGTAGGTATAAATAGCTTTGTTTTTCTGTTTTGTAAGGGTGGTATTCAGTTGTAAGATTGGAAGAAGTTGTATAGTTGAGAGAGAATACGTTAGAGAGAGAAAGAGAAGTTCTAGAGAGAGAAAGTTTGTAATCTTGAATTTGAAAGTGAAATCAAACAGGTAATTGATTCTTGTTTGTGTTTTTGTTTGTTTAATTGTGTTTAGAAACTAGAATCTGGGCACACAATTGGTATCAGAGCAGATCCAAATCGAAAATCAAGAAAATCAGAATGTTTCGTATCTGTGTTCTTCGATGTCCAGGTTGATTTTGAGTTTTAGTGTGTTTTTGGAGTTGTAAATGATTAGGTTTTGTTAGAAAAGTGTTATCGATCGAGTCTGTATAAGTTTTAGATCAATTTGCACTGTAAACGATCGTTAATTTTGATTTTAGTTGAGTTCGAAGTTCACGAGTCCTGTGCACTGTAATTGAGTCGATTTATACATTTTTGTGTATTTGATCGAAATTAGTTGTTAAGATTGTGTTCTAGATGGTTAAACGATCAAATTGTCGAAGTTTTGAGTTAGATTTTGAGGTCTAGATGTCTTTTTTGGTGAAAATTTGTTTGTTTCAGAGGTTTGCGTTTCATTCATCAAGGTTTGCGTTTCATTCATCAAGATTTGTGTAAGTTCTTCAGAGGTTCGCGTATTCAATGAGAAACGCAAAGTGATGTTTGAGTCTTCAACGAGAAACGAGAAGTGGGATTTGCGTTTTTAATGACAAACGCAAAGTAGAAGTGATTGAGTTCAGAGACAAGTTGTGGTTTGCGTTAGTAACTAGAAACGTAAAGTGTATCTTGCACGAGTAACTTGATACGCGAAGTGTAATTTGCGTTCGCCTCTTGAAACGCAAAGTAAAGGTTTACGCTTCCCACTTGAAACGCAAAGTAAGGTTTGCGTATACTTCTCGATACGCAAAGACAGATTTGTGTAATCTTCTCAACACGCAAAGCTACTCATCACAAGGAAGGTTTGCGTAACCAATTTGGCACACAAAGTATCATTTGCGCAAGTCGAGCAATACGCAAAGTGTGGTTTGCGCACCAAACTAGAGACGCAAAGTGTGGTTTGCGCATCACTCTTGATACGCAAAGTTTGGAAGACTTAGAATATTTTTTTTGCATTTCGATTTTTTATTGTTTGTGTTTTACTTTTGTCTATATTTTTCTTATTTTTTCATTTGGACTAACGATCAGTTCTAGTTTCTTATTGCAAATATTTCTCAAACAAGTTTTTCAAGATGACTTCTAAAGATGCACTTTCAATTGGCACTGATGTCAAATCTCCTGTTCTGTTTAAAGGAGAGTATGAGCAGTGGAAGGATAGATTCCTGGATTTCATAGACCGACATGCAAATGGGGAAAATATTCTGCAGTCAATTACAGATGGTCCTATGAAACCAATCATAGTTCACGTACCTGCTGATGATGATTCATCTGATAGTGGACATGGGGATGAGGAAAAAGAACAAAAGACAGAACCAGTTAAAGTGGATTTATCACAGTACTCTGAAGAACAGAAAAGTCGTTATAAAGATGACAAGCAAGCAAGATCTCTTCTACTTCAAAGCATTCCCAATGAGATTTACATCAAGATTGATAGCTACAAGGATGATGCTAAAAAGATGTGGGATCAATTACAAAAGATGATGATGGGATCCAAGGTAGGGAATCAGATGAAAGTGTCTAACTGCATCAATAGCTACGAGGAATTCAAAGCCAAAGAGAATGAGAGTTTGGAAGACACGTATGAAAGGTTTACTTTGCTTCTAAATGAACTGACGAAGAACAAAGTGACAAAGAAGCAGCTGGAAAACAATGTCAAATTCCTAAGTATCCTACGACCTGAGTGGAAGAAACATACACGTAGGATGAAGCAGATGAAAGACTTAAGTGAGATACCTCTTCACGAAGTCTATGAGACTTTACATCAGAATGAAGAAGAGGTAGAGGAGAAAAGAGCTGAAAAGAAGAAGGCTGAAAAGGTTCCTGATCCGATTGCTTTGGTTGTTGGAGAGAAGAAGAAAGAAAAGAAAGAAAAGATAGAGAAGAAGAAGAAGAAGAAAGTACTGACAAGTTCTGAGTCGGATTCTGAGACAGATGATGATGATGGAGAAAGTCTGAAACAAGCCATGTTGTTGCTGACCCGTGCCTTTCAAAAGAAATTTTATAAAAAGCCGGGATCAAATTCTCAACGATATTCTTCATCAAGTTCTAAGAACCACGAGCACCGAAAGAGGGTGGAAGGAAAGCGATACGAAGACAACATATATGTTGAGAAGAAACCTGATGAAAGGAAGAAGTTCATGAATGACTACACTGTTGCCGTAAAGCCAGCAAGTGATCCAGTCAAATGCTACAACTGTGGCAAGATTGGTCATTTTGCAAAAGATTGTAGAAAGCCAAAAGTTCGTAATTCTCAGTATTATCAGAACAAACTGCTATTGGCAAAACAGCAAGAAGCAGGAATAACTTTAATGGCTGAGGATGAATTTTGGTTGGATCATTCCGAAGGTGAAGATGAGGAGAAGGAAGAAACTGCTCATCTCTGTCTTATGGGAAAAGAAGTGAAGTATGATGAGTCAGATGATGAGACAGCTGATGAGGTATTAAACTTAACTGAAAAAGATTTCATTACCAAAATGGAAGCTATGATGGTTGAGCTTAATGATCTTCAAGTAAAACTGAAGAAAGAAAAAGACAGAGTTGCTAAAAGAAACAACAAGATCTTTGAACTTAATAAGTCTGTTATTGGGAACAAAGATTTATGTTCCTCCACTCATTCTTGAAAGCAAAATAGTTGAGCTTGAAAATGTTTTATCTGATGAAAAACTTTTGGTTGATATTCAACAAAGTGTATTTTCTACAGTATTAAAGAACACGGTTTTTCAATCTGCATCTACAAAGTGTTCTAAAGTTTCAAAGGCACCTCAAACTTCGACTGATAATTTTGATGACTTATTTTAGTCTGCAAATGACTTTCTTAATTCTGATGATGGGTGCATAGAAGAAATTGATATGTTTGACTTCAATGCTTCTCTTCCTGATCATTCTACTTGTCTTACAAATGAAAAAGTGTTATCAAGTGGTTTTAATATTGATGAATCATCAACTAAGGTTGGTGAATTAGTTTCTGTAACTGCTGATTACTATGCTCAAGGTAAGAAACATAAGAAACAGCGATTACAGAAACAGAAATACACTGGTACTCAAAAGAAAACTCAGTCTCAGAAATCTGCTTTTCCTAATAGATCTAAATCTTTTGTTTCAGATATAATCAAGAAAAGATCGAAAGCTCGAACTGAATGGCTACCAAAACGGAAGGATGATGGGATAGCTGGATCAGTTTCTGATAATTCTTGTACTATTTATGTTAGTAGTGATTCAGATGTAGTTGGTCAACGTGCTTCTCATAAACAAAACCTTGTAACTTCTTACAAGCGTTATTCAATAAAGCAATTGATTCAATTATCTTCTATTACTACTAAATCTCATCATAATTATCGGCGATCTGATTTTTCTTATTCTCATAATTCTCCTGATTGGTATGGATCTTATCATGTGTATTCTTCAAGATCAAATGTTTTTAAAAGTTTTCAAAGAAAAGGAGGATCCATTTTCAAATGGATACCAAAATCTTGTGCTAATATGTTAGGACCCGTTTTTAAATGGGTACCTAAAGTTATTGTTTCCTAATTTCTCTTGCAGACCCGACATATGTAGTACTTGGACAGTGGATGTTCCAAGCATATGACTGGGCAAAAAGCTTTATTGTCTAACTATACAGAGAAATTCAGTGGAAATGTCAGATTTGGAAACGATCAGCTTTCACCAATCTTAGGATATGGTGACATCATTCAAGACAACATAACGATAAGTAAGGTGAGTTATGTCGAAGGCTTGGGGCACAACTTATTTAGCATTGGTCAATTCTGCGATAAAGGGTTAGAGGTCAACTTCAAATCTAAGAGTTGCTCGGTTCGTACTGAAGATGACATAGAACTCTTAGGTGGACATCGCAAGACAAACCTCTATACCATCAACCTGTATAAAGTTCAGATTGACAATCAAGTTTGCTTAATGAAAAAAACTTCAATGCAACAAAGTTGGCTTTGGCACAGACGTTTATCACACCTGGACTTTCGTTATATCAACAAGCTGGTTAGTGGAAAATTGGTAAAAGGACTTCCTGAGCTGAAATACGAGAAAGAACACTTATGTGCTGCATGTGAGAAGGGTAAGATGAAGAGAGCTCCGCATAAACCGAAGTCTGAACCAAGCACTAGTTCTCCGTTAGAATTGTTACATATGGATTTGTGTGGTCCAATGAGAACTCAGAGTTTGGGTGGAAAGAAATACGTGTTGGTTATTGTGGACGATTACTCAAGATACACATGGGTCAAATTTCTTCGATCAAAAGATGAGACGCCCGAAGTTCTCATTACTTTCTTAAAGATGACGCGGGTGAAAATGCAGCGACAAGTCAAGTTTCTTCGAACGGACAACGGTACAGAGTTCAAAAACAAGATAGTTGAAGAATATCTCGAATTGGTCGTGATATCACATCAGTACTCTGCTGCTCGTACGCCTGAACAAAATGGAGTAGTCGAAAGGCGAAATCGGACGCTAGTCGAGGCCGCTCGGACTATGCTTAGCTAATCGGACTTACCTCTATTCTTGTGGGCAGAAGTTGTGTCGACTGCATGCCATACTCAAAATCGGTCCATAATACACCGTCGTTTTCAAAAGACTCCATATGAGCTGATCAACAACAGAACACCAACAATCAAGTATTTTCACATATTTGGGTGTAAATGTTTTGTGCTTAACGACAGAGAGAGTCTGAATAAATTCAGTGCTAAGGCGGACGAAGGTATCTTCATTGGTAATTCTTCAACATCAGCAGCATATCGTGTTTATCTGAAGAAGTCAAAGACAGTTGTTGAGAGCGTTAATGTAACATTCGATGAAGATATGGCTTCTGAACAACTCAGTTCAGAACCCGTGATCACTGGAGTATTAGCTTCTGGGCAAATCAGTCCAGAACCTGCTTCTACAGCCAATAATTCGAATAATGCTTCTACATCTATTTCAAATTTAACTGATTTAGATTTGTTATTTGAATTCTTTTATGATGAGTTTCTAGGGTCTAATATACCTAAATCTGCTGTGACTGACAGGTTTGAAAATACAAGTTGCAATCATCCAGTCACTTCAGATGTCATAACTGAATCTGTATCCTCCGTTCAGTCAGAAACTCACATTCCTACAATTACTCCTACAGTTGAAGATATACAAGAAACTGCTGAGCCAGAAGTAACTGTTTCAGTTAGGTGTCATACATTGTCTACTCAACAGCCAGATTATGCTGTTCCAATTGATATTTCTGCACCTGAAACTTCAACTGCAAATCCTCCTTCTATTATTCAAACTGAAGAGCTTGATAGTGGATTTATAGATGATGATCATGTTCAAACTTCATCTACTCCACTCCCTCATGAGCATCGCTGGACCAAAGAGCATCCTTTACATCAAGTAATTGGAGACCTCAACAAGCCTGTACAAACTAGGTCAGCGACTCTTAATCAATGTATGCATGACTCATTTCTCAGTAAGATTGAGCCAACATGAGTATCAAAGGCTCTTGTTGATTCGGACTGGGTATCTGCTATGCAAGAAGAAATCAATCAGTTTGAAGCCCTAAAGGTTTGGAGATTAGTTCCAAAACCAGAAGGTAAAACAGTGATAGGAACTAAATGGGTATTAAAGAATAAAAAGGATGAAGATGGTATCGTCATAAGGAACAAAGCTAGACTTGTTGCCAAAGGTTACCGGCAAAAGGAAGGCATAGACTACGATGAGACGTATGCTCCAGTAGCGCGTATAGAATCAATCCGCATGTTTCTAGCCTACGCAGCTCATAAGAATTTCACAATCTTTCAGATGGATGTGAAAATAGCCTTTCTGAATGGCATTCTTAAAGAGGAAGTGTACGTGTCTCAACCAGAAGGGTTCGTCAATCCAGAGAAGCCAGATCATGTTTATATCTTGGACAAAGCCCTCTATGGTTTAAAACAAGCCCCTCGAGCATGGTATGACGTTTTATCTAAATTCTTGGTCAAGTCCGGTTTTTCTAAAGGTAAGGTTGATACCACTTTATTCATCAAAAAGGAAAAAGTTGATATTATTCTTATTCAGATTTATGTTGATGATATAATATTTGGTTCCACAAATCCAAAATTTTGCAAAAAAAATTCTAACCTCATGGTGTCACGTTTTCAAATGAGTATGATGGGAGAGATGAATTTCTTTCTCGGATTACAAGTTAAGCAGTTTTCTACGGGGATTTTCATTAACCAATCTAAGTACATTTTGGACATTCTTCGGAAGTACAAAATGAAAAATTGTAAACCAATTGGAACCCCGATGGCACCAGGTACTAAGATTAACACTAATTCTTCGGGTAAAAGTGTTGATGTTAGGACTTATAGAGGTATGATAGGATCGTTAATGTATCTTACATCTAGTAGACCAGATATTATGTTTTCAACATGCTTATATTCTAGATATCAGGCTGCTCCCAAAGAATCCCATTTGGCTGCTGTCAAACGGATCTTTAGATATTTGAAGGGCACTGCAGACCTTGGTCTGTGGTATCTTAAGGTTACTGGGTTTCAACTAACTGCCTATTCAGATGCAGATCATGCAGGTTGCATGTTGGACAGAAAGAGTACTTCTGGTCATGTTCAATTTCTTGGAGACAAGCTCGTTAGCTGGGCATCAAAGAAACAATTATGCGTTTCCACATCGACTGCTGAAGCAGAGTACGTAGCTGCTGCCAGTTACTGCTCTCAAGTCTTGTGGATGCGAACACAGTTACGAGACTATGGATTCAAGTTCGATAAAATTCCAATATATTGTGACTCGAATAGTGCAATTGTCATATCTGCTAATCCTGTCCAACATACGAAAACCAAACATATTGATGTCAAGTATCATTTTATAAAAGATAATTTAGAAAAAGGAACAATTGAACTTTAGTTTGTAAAAACAAATTATCAACTTGCAGATTTATTTACCAAACCCTTAGATGAAAAGAGATTTAATTTTTCTTGTCTCTAAGCTTGGTATGTTAAATCTTAAGACGTAATCGGTTGTTACCTACTAAAGTTACGAATTGTTATTTTTCATCATTTTCTTTATTTTTATGTCTGAAGGATATCTGCACTTTAATTGTTTGCTCATGATCTCAGGGGGAGTAAGAGAAGATTTTAGATGATTTACATTATTTTGAGGGGGAGCATAACTAATTTCTGCAATTTTTTATTTCACTGACAAAATTTTTGTAATGCATGATTTTAGGGGGAGCATATAAGCCAAGTCAAAAGGAGTAAGACTATGATTTCTGATTATTTCAGATCAGAAATTAAGATTTTATGAGAATTAAGATTGAGCGGAAAAGGTAAATTTCTTATCTTAATCTCAAATGTATTTGAAAGAAGGACAACTTTCAGATATAGAAAACATGTTCTTAAATGTTCAAACCACTTCCCGATTTTTAAACAGATTTTATAATTTGGAAGTGTGATTTTAAATGTTTTCATTTTAATTTTTGTGCTTAATTGATAAATAAACCGTGTGTTTCCAAAGATAAATACTTGCGTATTGTCTTTTCTATATACTTTCAAGTATTCACACACACCCGTTTGACTTTTTGTTCTAAATGTTCTTACCATGTCTCATATTGAAACATATTTTTCGATGGTAAGACACCCCGCTTGTATTTCAAAGATTTTTGAGCGATATTTCATTTCGAAGCGTTTCATTCAAGAATGTATATATTTTTGTTTCATATAGACTATACCGTTATTCTTGACCATAAGCCTTAGTTGCTATATCATTCATTTCTGATCATTTTCATACAATGTCAGATTTTCAAACAAGTCTTTTGCATTCATTTTCATTCATTTCAATATACTTGTTTGAAAATACTTCCATGTTTCAAAATGCTCATATATTTATGATTATATCATCTGAGCATACATTTTATCTGACATTTGTATATGAGCTTTAAGTGATAAAGTTAAATCATTTGAGAAACACGTGCTTTATAGGAAATATGGGTTCTTTGTGCTAGGACTTAAATGAACTTCTATGGATTCACGTTAACCAGTGTTTTCTACCCAATAAGTTAATCCTTTAGTGATTGAGTGTGAGGAGTCTAAAAGAAATGAGTGTGGGATGTGTGATGAGGTAAAATGGAAATGAGAGTTTGGTTAGATGTGAGCTTATTGAATTAAAAGAAAGAGGGTGTGAGATCAGAGTAAAAGAATATCAAACTCTGCACCAACTACTTTCTGAGCCGGGCAACCATATTACTAATGTTTCACGATATTTGGTGAACGTTATTGAAACAGGCAACTAGCCCATGCCAACTCTTGCTTAAACCCCACCAACCACTCATTTTCTTCTCAAAAAGAAAATGTTTCATATTTTTCTGGGGACGCATCATATAATCTATCTGGTTTTCATTTGGAAAATCTGGATATTGAAAAAGAAGGAAGTTTGCCCCACCTTCGCACTTCAATCATGCACATTGAGTCTGTGTTTATCTACTGTTGTCTCAGTGGTTTACACTATGTTGATCCTTTATAAAAGCAATCATTCGTGCTTAATTCTTTCTACACATGCACGAACACACAAAGAATTTGTTTCTTTGTCATAACATTCATAGAAATTGCCTTTGTGGTGTTTCGATGATTGGATGGAAGCCCTGGGCGAGTGAACATCAAAAAGCTCCTTTATATTGTGTATTCGTTACACACAGTTACTTTGTGTTACTGACAGGCATTTTAACTGATTCATTTGTTGATTCAGGAGTTACATGTTCTTATTTTGTCTAGATTTGAAAAGATCTGGATGAATACTTGACTATGGATCACAGAATCAGCGGCTCAGTTTGACAAATCAGAATGGTCAAAGACATTTCCTGGAAGAAAAGTTTTGATGATATAGATGCTCAAATCATCAAAAAGGGGGAGATGGTATCAAGAAATGATAAAGTTTTGAGAGATGATTGTCAGAAATGTCCAAGTCAGAAAAGTTCAAAGTAAAGATTTGAAGATTTGATGAAGATCAAAGAATTTCTGAAGATTTGAGGAAATTTTTCTTTGAAGATTATTTGCTAAAGCAATTCGAGCTGATTCTGAAGATAATTTTTTTCCAAAGTCTGAAAGTATGTTGTGAATGTTTTGGGGAGATTGTTAATCGTTTGAAGTTAGTTTTGGAAAGTATACCGTCAAAGAAAAAGGGGAGATTGTACTGACAGAGCTTAAAGTGAAGACTGAATTGCTAGATCTTTCAACAGTGATCTTGAATCCAAAGGGGGAGATTGTTAGAGCATAAATATGTTGGATACAAGATCAAGAAGACAGAAGTCAAAGCTGAGAAAGTCAAATCTCATCAAAGTCAAAGTCTTTTGTAATAAAAGTCAAAGTATTGTATTTGTATTTTACTTTCCTTGTTTTAGTTGTAGGTATAAATAGCTTTGTTTTTCTGTTTTGTAAGGGTGGTATTCAGTTGTAAGATTGGAAGAAGTTGTATAGTTGAGAGATAATACGTTAGATAGAGAAAGAGAAGTTCTAGAGAGAGAAAGTTTGTAATCTTGAATTTGAAAGTGAAATCAAACAGGTAATTGATTCTTGTTTGTGTTTTTGTTTGTTTAATTGTGTTTAGAAACTAGAATCTGGGCACACATTGAGAAATCGAGCCAGATAGTCGGTAACAGATTCATCGTCACGTTGTTGGATGTTAGAATACTCGCATACATACGCTTCTTTATCAGTTGGAGTAAAATACTGATTATAGAAAAGCTCCTTGAATTGATTCCAAGATAAGTCTCGGACACTGGGGTTTGATTGTCTACAAGAATCCCACCAGTTGTGAGCGTCATTTTCGAATTTGTGTGTTGCAAGTCTAACTTTGAACTGATCAGGACAGTCAAGTGCATCAAAGATTTTCTCTATGTGTCTGATCCAATTTTCTGCTTCTATTGCCTCAGTTGCAGAAGTAAAAACATGAGGTTTCTGCTTGTTGAAACGTTCCGGCCACACATGGGCTTCTGCAGTTGGGTTATGTGATCTGGAACCTGGATTTGAATTACTAGGACCAGTTTGTAACGTTGGTTCGGGAGATTAATGAGAATCATGAGCAACTTTGCGCATAGCCTCCACTGCCTAGGCAATAAATTCAGGCATCATACCTGACATAGCTTGGTTGACTGCAGCTGTGATGCTCGGGTCCACTCAATCCCCTGTTAGAGGAGGATCTGGTTGACTACCCGATCCGGGTCTCACTTTTCGGGGTCTACCATGTCTTGACATACTATAGGAACGAAGATACGGATTAATAATTGAATAAAAATTGATAGGAAAGCAGCAATTTGGAATAGAAATAACCAATCTAGATAATTCCTACACTACCCATGCCTATTCCTACCCATTCCTCACAGGTCAAGCTTATAACGAACTTTCAAGACAAAACATAGGCTCTGATACCATAACTGTAACGACCCCCGTCCCGAGATATATAGGACAATTTCCGTTACACACACACACACACACACATATATATATATATATATATATATTCACATAAACCAAAAAAAAACCTCATTTGCAGAAAGAGGTTGGGAAAGTACAGAGCATGCTAAGTATTATCTACATTACACTATACAAACTCCAAAAATTTAGCATAACTACAAATTTATAACCAAAAGATATGGCGTCACTAGGAATGATTATCCCAAAAAGTCACTTGTGTCGCTCTCGTCACCTTGCCCCAATCCCGATTCTATATCAAGTATCTGCCGTGGAAAGAAAACACACGGCTGAGCGACATGCTCAGTGAACGGATTATATAAACAAAATAACAGAAATCCAAAGAACAAATCAATAAAATTAAGGACAATGAAAATAAATCAACCATTGAAACAACTTGGTTGAAATATATACATTCCATGAATTAATAAACCGTAATCATGATGATCCGAAAATAATCGAAAAACAACTACAAATCCACAACAACGGAAGTCAACATCAAAGTCTCAAATCATATAAGTTATTAATTCCGTGCAACAAGGACACGTTGTCCGATTGGTTGGCCAAACCAACCGGACGGTTGGAATTTAGGGGTATGGGCACACACCGCCTAAGTCCCACCGTAGATTTAACCACGACCTCAAGTTCTGGAACTACATCTAGGATCGATCCATACGCCCTCGGGTAGCCTGTTCCGTAAAGGCCGGGTACAAAGTACCATTCGTTGAAGACGCCATAGTCTTTGTAGCCACTATGGTAGCATCCCAGACAAAAAAAGTCCGGTGTTCGGAAAACAAAGTCCAAACCATGAAATTCAATTTCAGTAAATCCAATGCATAACCCAAAAAGAGTTCCTAATTTCTCAACATATTTTGATTTCGGAAATTCACATAAAAGTTCATGTAATGAGCAATTGGATTAAGACATATAAACTCATATCCGATAGAAGTTCGTTATCCGGCAAAATCCATAAAAGGAATCACAAACGGATAAAAAAGCATGTCATATAATCAACACACAACAACTGAAAATAAAACTGATCAAGAGTTGAAAACAAATATTCCGGATAACCACTACATATACCCACTTTTGTGGATATTTGGATTCATATTGAATCTTGTGGATGAAATGACCACATCAAATGGTCATTCCCGTATCAAAGAAGATGGAATCCGTACCTTGATCGAATTGAGATGCAACACGTGATTAATCGAGACTAAATACACACTTTAACCCGTTCGATTGCCTATTTAAACCACCAAATATTATTAATCACATAACCTAAAACTCAAAGCTTATTTTCCTAAGCTTAATCACAAAATTATATTCTCTTAGACATTAAACCGATCACTTGGTGTGCGGTTAAACATCTAGATATAAATATCACCATTTTGATTCTAAACTTTACCCGTTTGTAATTTTTACAAAAAAAAAACATTCCTAAACACATATTTGATCATAACTTTGCAATATATAACCATAATCTACCAACCAACTTCAACTACCCTAACTTACCAACTTAAATAACTTAAGAAGAAATTTATACCTTTAAGAAGCGTTCGTCGTGTAGATTCCGAATATTTAATTATTTCGTTGATTTCTTCAACGAATCGAGAACAAATCTAGAGAGAAGTAGGAGTTTAGAGAGAGAGAAAAAATGATTTTAGAGAGAGAGAAAGTGTGATGGCGGTGGTAATGAAAGATGAAGACGATTTCATCTTGTTTTTAACAACAATTTTTTATTATTATTTATATATATAGAATTATAATTATAATAAGTTTGGATGAATGACGGTTTTTATCCCTCAACTATCTTTGGTTGTCATTTTAATTATGGTTCAATTCGGGTAAGAATCATTATACTTTTTATTTTAAAACCGAGTCTTACAATTATCCCCCCCTAAAAAAACCGAAATCTGGCTACAGATCGAAAAGACTTACTTTATAAGAAGAGTTCGGGATATTCACGTCGCATAAATTCTTCCGTCTCCCATGTCGCTTCACGCTCCGTATTATTCTTCCACAACACTTTGACATACAGAATTATCTTTCTACGCGTCCCTCTCTCCTCTCGATCTAAAATCTTTTCCGGTTCTTCTCGATAGGAGAGATCTTTTTCAATTTTATTCAGAGGATAGTCTATCACGTGTAGAGGATGATAGTGATATCCGCGTAATGCAGATACGTGAAAAACATCACGCACATGGGATAACTGAGGGGGCAGCGCTAACCGATATGCGACTTGACCGATCCTTTCCAAGATTTCGAATGGACCGATATACCAAGGACTCAGCTTGCCTTTAATTCCGTATCGACGAGTACCACGAGTCGGTGAAACTTTTAGGAATACATGGTCACCCGGTCGAAATTCGAGGTGTCGACGATGTTTATCAGCATAACTTTTCTGACGAGATTGTGCTTCTTTCATCTTCTGTCGGGCTACCTCGATCTTTTCAGTCGTAACTTGCATAAGCTCAGGACCTTCAATCACTTTTTCTCCGACTTCGTTCCAACAGGTTGGTGATCGACATTTTCGGCCGTAAAATGCTTCATAGGGAGCCATGCCAATACTTGATTGCCAACTGTTGTTATAAGAGAATTCAATAAGAAAGAGATGATCATCCCAGCACCCATTCCATTCCAAAGCACAGGCTCGGAGCATGTCTTCTAATGTCTGTATGGTGCGTTCAGACTGACCGTCTGTCTGGGGATGAAAATCGGTACTAAAATTTAATCGAGTACCCCAGGCTTTTTGTAGACCTCCCCAGAATCGAGAAGTAAAACGCGAGTCTCTATCAGAAGTTATAGAAATTGGTGTACCATAAAGTCGAATAATATCACGCTGGAAGAGATCGATTAGTTTAGATATAGACAAAGTCTGACGAATAGGAAGAAAAAGGGTTGATTTCGTCAAACGGTCGATAATCACCCAAATAGAGTCATGTTTAGAAGATGTTCTGGGCAATCCAACTACGAAATCCATTGTGATATGTTCCCATTTCCATACTGGAATTTCAAGAGGTTGAAGGAGTTCACTAGAGCGTTGATGCTCGATTTTGACTCGCTGACAAGTTAAACAACGTGAAACATGTTCTGCGATGTCTCGCTTCCGAATATTTAATTATTTCGTTGATTTCTTCAACGAATCGAGAACAAATCTAGAGAGAAGTAGGAGTTTAGAGAGAGAGAAAAAGTGATTTTAGAGAGAGAGAAAGTGTGATGGCGGTGGTAATGAAAGATGAAGACGATTTCATCTTGTTTTTAACAACAATTTTTTTATTATTATTTATATAGAATTATAATTATAATAAGTTTAAATGAATGACGGTTTTTACCCCTCAACTATCTTTGGTTGTCATTTTAATTATTGTTCAATTCGGGTAAGAATCATTATACTTTTTATTTTAAAACCGAGTCTTACAACTGCTACATTATTGATAAGTTCAAAAGAAAATATATTTATAGATTACACTATTCGTCGTACTTACGTTCATATAATAATCGTTCGATTCGTCGCGCAAGGCGCGGTGTTGTTACCTAGTTTATATATAAAAGAAGGAAGAGAAGAGAGAGAGAGAGTCAAGGAGAGGCCTCCGTTGAGGCTTTAGAATTTTGTGGTGATTTTAAATTTTTTTGAATAAAAATCATACATTAAATGACTAAAACTTTTCATTTTCTTTATTATTTTTACTATTACTCATATTTATCTAATGTTTTTCATTTTTAAATTATAAACACAACTCTTATTTATCTAATAAACAGATATTATTTACCAACCTAACAATGTTTATAAATCAAAACTTATATTAAGTAAAAAATATTTAATATAGTATTTTTTAATAGAGTTTTTTTTTCTTTTTGAATAACCTAACAATCATCAATATTTATATATAAAAGAAGAAAGAGGAGAGAGAGAGTCAAAGAGAGGCCTCCATTGAGGCTTTAGAATTTTGTGGTGATTTTGAATTCTTTTAAATAAAAATCATACATTAAATGACTAAAACTTTTCATTTTCTTTATTATTTTTACTATTACTCATATTTATCTAATGTTTTTCATTTTTAAATTATAAACACAACTCTTATTTATCTAATAAACAGATATTATTTACTAACCTAACAATGTTTATAAATCAAAACTTATATTAAGTAAAAAGCATTTAATAGAGTTTTTTTTAATAGAGTTTTTTTTCTTTTTGAATAACCTAACAATGTTTATAAATCAAAACTTACATTAAGTGAAAAGTATTTAACAGAGTTTTTTCTTTCTTTTTGAATAAGCTAACAATGTTTATAAATCAAAACTTTATTTTTTTTAAATTTCTTTAATAGAGTATATTTATAAGCATATATTATTTATTAACCTAACAATGCTTATGTATAAATCAAAATTTATAATAAATGAAAAGTATTTAACCTAGTATTTTTTTAATGGAGTTTTTTTTTTTTTTTGAATAAGCTAACATCAATCAATATTTATATATAAAAGAAGGAAGAGGAGAGAGAGAGTCAAGGAGAGACCTCCATTGAGCCTTTAGAATTTTGTGGTGATTTTGAATTTTTTTGAATAAAAATCATACATTAAATGACTAAAACTTTTCATTTTCTTTATTATTTTTACTATAACTCATATTTATCTAATGTTTTTCATTTTTAAATTATAAACACAACTCTTATTTATCTAATAAACAAATATTATTTACTAACCTAACAATGCTTATAAATCAAAACTTATATTAAGTAAAAAATATTTAATAGAGTTTTTTTTAATAGAGTTTTTATTTTCTTTTTGAATAACCTAACAATGTTTATAAATCAAAACTTATATTAAATGAAAAGTATTTAACAGAGTTTTTTCTTTCTTTTTGAATAAGCTAACAATGTTTATAAATCAAAACTTTATTTTTTTTAAATTTCTTTAATAGAGTATATTTATAAGCATATATTATTTACTAACCTAACAATGTTTATAAATCAAAATTTATAATAAATGAAAAGTATTTAACATTGTATTTTTTTAATGGAGTTTTTTTTGAATAAGCTAACAATGTTTATAAATCAAAACTTTATTTATTTATTTTTTAAAAAAAAAACTTTAATAGAGTATATTTATAAGCATATATTATTTACTAAACTAACAATGTTTATAAATCAAAATTTACTAGAATCGTACTCGCGTAATGCAGCGAGATACATCATGATTTTAATGTTTTATTTTATTTTTTTGTCGATTTACAGTACGATTTCTGATGGTTTTGAGAAAGTGATAATGTTTTTTTTATAAATTTGTTTAATTTAGGCTTAATATTATAATGTTTTTTATATAAAAAAATTAAGTATTTTGTTAGAATTCAATGATTATCTTATATATTTTAATGACATCTAGAAAAAATAACCAATTATATATTTAATAATATAATTAAAACAAAATTATAGTAATATAATATATTAATTAATAGTGATACATATAAAGGTCTGCATAAAAGGAAGATCTTGCACATACCAAATTGATGGGTGTTAGAAGTCTGTAGTAGTAATATGTATCTTGTGCTTTGATACTTGTAAATTAAGAGATTTTTAAAATCTTGCATAAAATTATGGTCCTTGTGACTAATAATTTGTATTCAAGAGTTTTTTATTTGTGCTTTATAATATAGTATAGATAATAAATGAAAAGTATTTAACATAAATAAATTACCATTATCATTAACAATATTGATTAATATGATTTAGATAACTTTATCTTACTAAATGATGATAATCGTATTTTTCTATGTTGATTTCTCTTGCATCTATGTGTGTATACATATATGAAAGTCTAAGATCTCTAAATCGTAGAGAGAGAAAGTAGAGAGGGAGAGTAGGAGCGCCAAAATGTAACAGTATATTCAATATGATCTCCAAAGTTACAAAGCAAAAGCACCAAGGGGACTTAAATACCCCAAGGTCTAAACATAACAGATAAGCTTACTAAACACAGTTTAGACCACAGATAAATAAATACATTGATTACTATTCAAAATAGACCTAACAATCTCCCCCTTAGTAATGAATGACGCTCTTCTCTTTGACAAAGTCTATTCAGTCCAAGCAATACTTCTAGGCGTCTTAAAGTTGAGCAGAGAATCAACTTCTCACCAATAATATTCAATGTCTTACTGAGAAGTTGAATTTCATCATTTTCAAGCTGGAATAAATTTCTTCTTGTCTCAAAAAATCTTCTTTTAGCAGCTTTTAAACGTTGCTCCAACTGTAGCTTGATCACCTTCAAGGTTCCATCAGAATAATGACTTATCTCTTCAAATCTGAGGAAACAGTTTTGACTTGAACCATTCCTGTAGATAACTCCAAATGGATCTTGAAGAATGGTGAATAGTGGATAAGAGTCTAAGTTCGGCAAGCTACGATTGGGCTTTAGAAGATTAACCACCGGCTGAAAGCTTTCAGCAGCCATTTGAAAATCAAACACTCTATAGAATCTGATTTGGCGCCGAATAAACCTTTTGATCACAAACAATGTTTGAGAGACATCTTGTGTTCTATGATAGAGATCCCTGAAATGATTATACATAAATTCAATATCATCAATAGATAGATCACCAAAATCTGCCTCCGAGAAAGTATATAACTTGCAATCTCTTCTTTCCACTTCAAAGTCCGGATACCAGATATTGACAAACTTATTTATCTTGACGCTTATAACTTGAACAATCAGATGCGGAGAAGAAACGAGATTCTTTCCACGACGTTGGCACTTGATGAACATTAAGTACTCATACTGATATTCGTCTGACTCCTTTTCTACACCAAGAATTGCATGAATGTTGATCGGTCTTCTTCTAGAAACAAAAATATTACTCTGAGAGTCTTCTAGAAAATCCGATCTTAACCTCGAAGCCATGTGCCGTTGTTGCAAACTTCTTTGTCTTTGTTGCCTAGTCAATGTTGGTCCTTCTTCTAAGATAGATGGTGGAATCACAGGATCAGAAGGAGGAACATCAACTTGAACTCTGGACGACTGACCAACTTCAAATGTACCTGAAGGAGAAGTGGTAGTCGGAGTTGTACCTTCAACAGGAGTAGAAGAAGTAGGAACAGTTTTAGGACCTTGAGTTGCTTCAGGAATCTCATCATGAGAAGGAAGATCTCTGTACAGCAAGTCTGCAATTTCTTCATCTTTAGCATCCATAAAAATAGAATCATCTTCAGTGTCAGATATCACAACTATATCCTCATACTCTTCTTCTATAACCTTTCAAAGCTTCTCGTATCTGATGTTATCATCATCGTCTGAGTTGATCTCAATGAAGTTTGCAAAGAAGGATCTCATGTCATTTGCAATCTCAGAATCATCCAGGTCAATTGGCCTTGATGCAGTGTCTGGATCAACATAAACAACAATCTGCATATCATTCTCTATATTTTGTTTAGAAATATTGACATTGCAGACAAATCTACATTTTCTATCATAATGTTCACAAGATCTTCAACACTGCAGTCTTGAACATTATCAGCACACTTTTCTCTGTCAACTGCCTATTCTTGAGTTTGATCTTCTCTAGCTGAAGACCCTTCCACTCTTTGTCTCTTGGTCATCTCCCCCTCATGACCTTGATGATCGGGATCATCTTGGTCATGTCGCCTTTTATGAGACGGACCTGCTTCAGTTCTGCAATTTTGTTCATGAAGATCAAACATGTTAGATAGTTCAGAGAAGGCTTGAGTCATGAAAGATTTGAGATCAGCAAAATTTGTTCGAACTTCAGATCTGAAAGAATTGAACTCTTCAGATAATGCAGAAATCCTATCAGAATCAGACGTAGAAGTTGGATGCGGAGTTGGCTGGAAAGTCCGCAACAGAGAAATCAAGTCCTGGTTTTGTTGATCAGGTGGAGACATAGAAATAAGACGAGCATAGAACAAATCTGATAACTCTGTAATCGGAAGATCTTGAACATGAGTACTCGAAGAAGATACTGGAGGACGTGTAGAAGCAGATACACCAACTGATTGTGAAAATGGTGGAGGAAGCGGAATAGAAACAATCGCTGGAGCAGTGGTAGACACAGTTGAAGGTTCACGGATAACTACCCCAGTCGGTCGTCTGAAAGGAATCTCTTGTGGAATCGAAGAAGCATCAATATCTGGCATCTTACCTTTGAAAAGAGCCTTTAGCTTTTGCACTTGTTCCTCTTTCTCAACATCCATACGATCAGTCAGTTGACGAATAACCTCATTCAAAGTTGTGAATTTCTCCGTCGTATCACATATTTCAACTGAAGAAGTCTCGACACAAGAAATTAGCTCATGCGAAGAATGAGAAACTGTTGTACCTTGATCTCGAAACTGAGTCGTAGCATTAGCAAATGCTATATCAAGCTCATCAACTTGCAGATCAGCAACTGCAGGATTAATAGGAATGAATTCGACTTCAGACATAACATCATCTTGAACAATCATTTATGGTTCCCTGGACTTCCTTTCATAAACAAGAACACCAGGTTGGTCACCATCATTACCATTATTACCATCAGTGTCATCATCATCATCTTCATCTCCAGCAGTATTATTACCAGCATCTGCATCTCTATCTCCATCTCTATCAGTAGAATCATCAGCAGTAGCAGAATCATCGTGGACAACATGTGTAGTGTCAATAGCGGCAAGAACATCATCTATTTGTTGATCGGCAACAGCTGCTTCAGCCTCTTGTTCGGAAACATCTACTTCAACCTCTTGATCAGCATGAACAGATGCAACTTGTTCATCATGAGACGATTCAGCCTGTGCAACTTCCAAAGAAAGATCATTCTCCAGACAGTATTGAATTATGCTGTCATCAGATGGATCAGCATAATTCATAATGAGATCTTGAGGAATCGGCATAGAATAGTAAAAAGACTGCTTCGGTTTCTGAATATATGTCATCTCAGTATTCGGAACTTGAGGCCAATTCAAACGACGAGGAATAGCAGGATTACTTCTGAGCATACTGCGAACTATAAGCTTCATATAACGAATAAAAGGAATGAACTTGCGCTTCTTATGAGTAAGCTTGTCTTGCACTCTCTCCGAAAGTTTGGTCCAAAAAATATACGTGTAGTCGACATGCAGGTCATAAACAACTGCATGGAACAATCGAAGATAATGCAGACTTGCATTATCCGTGCCAGAATGCTTCGATGTAAGGCACCTGTTGAGAACAGAGAACAATGCATACCACACTGGAGGTAGATTAGACTTGTCAAAGTCACTTACCCTATTCAAAGCACCAAGATATCCCAGATTCCGAATACCGGCAAGAACATCCAATTCAGAAGGAAACTGGTCGTAAGTAGTGCGGCCCGGTCGTGAATCAGGTTCAGGGAGTTCTAAAATCAGCCGAAGACGCTTGTATGATAGAAAAGAGTCATACTGGTCAATTTGAAGATCGAATCGATGAGGTCGTACAAGTTCATTCTTTGAGATTGAATGCCATGCCTGCTGAAGATATACTTCAGGAACATCAGCGCAGGAGGTAAGAGCTGGAGCAAGCGGATGACCCTTGAGAATGGCACGAATTACTGGATGAATTTTGATTTTGTCAAAATCCACGAAGTAATTGTTTGGCTTGTATGGCAAAATGAACATCATAATCGGAAACACGTCATTCGGTGTTCGACGTGAAGCAGAAAGATTTGCCCCGACGGAAGGAACAGACGGCATAGGCGTCTCATGTGAAGCACGATCAGATGGGTCATCGAGAATAACATTCTCGTCTTGGATTACTGGATCAGTGTTGGTTTGAGAAGCCATTGTATTACCTGGAAAACAGAAACGAAGAAAAATTAGACAAGGTAAGAAATCACAAAAATGATTTTTTTTTCTAAGTTTGGTTTACGTGACAAGTGAGAAACGCAAACTGAGGTTTGCGCGATGCACTAGAGACGCAAAGAAAGGTTTGCGTGTCAAGCAAGAGACGCAAACTGAGGTTTGCATATACAGTTCATAACGCAAAGTTTTGCCTGATTCACTTGTGAAGAAAACTTGACCTGGAAATTTTTTTCATTAACACAGGTTTGCGTGACATATAGGTAACGCAAAGGTAACTTTGCGTGACCAACAGGTAACGCAAAGTAAACTTTGCGCGACCTACTTGTTGCGCAAACAACACTAGAAACTAAAATTCACACCAAACATAAGGTTTGCGTGAAAGGAAGGAAACGCAAAGGAAGGTTTTCGTGAGCAACAGATTACGCAAACTTAGGTTTGCGTGACCAACAGTTAACGGAAACTATACTTTGCGTAACCAAAGGGTAACGCAAACTATACTTTGCGTGACCTAAAGGTAACGCAAACTACACTTTGCGTGACCTGAAGGTAACGCAAACTACACTTTGCGTAACCAACACAAAAAAGAAAACCCTAGAAACACAAACGACGATTTGCGCGAGTTCATATCTGATCGTCAAAAATTTCCAAATAAATCGAATGAAAATCTAAACTAGTTGTTCGAAATACATATAGACACAAAAGTAATCAGATTTCGAGCACTATATGATTGTTTAAAATCAGTTGGAAACAAGAAATTTGTATTTTTGACAAGAACAAAATGAACAGTCGCCAAACCGTAAACACCAAAATCAAACGAACAAATCACTAAAACAAAGGATGAAATCACATACCTGAGGTTCGAAAAAGGTAAAGAAAACAAACCCAACAATCGATTTGAATGATAAGGAACGATCTGATGAAAATGACGATGAATAGTGAAAAACTAAATCGCACAGTAACAAATCGTATATGAAATCAAAATCAGCTAAGAACAATTTAATCAACACCACAAAACAACTAAGTAAAAGAATAGAAACAAACCTTAATCAAAGGACAACTCTGAAATCAACAAGTGAGAAATCGCAGAGATAGAGAAGATGAACAGTCGATTGTTTTCAAAAGAAAAAGAGAGCGAGAAAAAGGAAAGGGGAACAGTACTTGAGCTATTTATACTAAAAAAATAACACTAAAAAATAACACTTCTAAAAAAAATACAACTAAAAAAACACATAAAAGTAATCAGTTTATCTGCAACACACATTTACTCCCCTACACAAATGCACGAAATTTTAACATATCAGAATAACATTTGTATAGAAAAATCAGAAATACTTACCTGATGAATTTCTGATCATCACGTGAAGTAAATTATCATCTTTATATCTGACCACATTATTCACTTCCCGTCAAAAACAGAAGATATCAGCTTTTATCATTCAGATTACCACTCCCCCTCGAAAAATGCACATACCACATGACAAAGATATGGATACACAAATATAAAGACATCAGTGTAAAAAGAAAAATTATAGTGAATATAAATTTTGAAACAACTAAACATATAAAATTTTAAACACTAAACAAATTAAATTCTACTCAGTAAAATATCACATATTTATCAATCAGTTGAAATCAAGCATGTGTTGTTGGATACAAAGACAAGTTTCATTGCATATCAAGTAAAGACATGTTCAGTTTCAAAAACTTTCAGCAATCTATTCAGTGTGCTCGCATGCGAACTTCGATTAGCTTCAAGAAAATTCACTTCTAAAAATATAATAGAAAACTTTGCATGTACTCACACTAAGCCATCAAGAATTAAGACTTTCACAAATTTACAGGTTTATTGCAACTCAAACATATTACCAAGTATCATAAGATGTGTGCTCATTGGCATCTTTTAGCATTGTGCACATTGGCATCTTCACATGGGTGTGCTCTTTGGCATCTTTTAAGCTTGTGCACTTTGGCATCTTTTAATAAACAAGTTCGGTAAGTAAAGAACATGCTGTAAACGTAACTTTCTATCTAACCCTATTGCAGGATTTGGGTCAGCCGTTCCCAGACCAGTTGGCCTTAGGGGACTAGGTGTCAAGCACCCCTTGGAACTTACTTTCCCGGATCAGAAAGACTACATCGACACATCCTAAACCCATTCATACCAGTAGAACATGACTTCCGATCTGGTTCTATAGAAGGATTTTGGTTCGATCACTACCAGACCAATTGACCTTAGGGGACCAGATGACAAGCATCCCACGGAACTTACTTTCCCAAACCAGAAAGGCCACAGGTACAAACTTTTAAACTTAGAGATGTCTGTATTTTATATATAGAATAATTCATCTCAATCACTCAGTTCTACATCTAAGTGCTTAGCCCATATTTTCATTACGATCCATAATTCTGACTTTTTAGGTTTTCTAAGCATTGTAAACTATAAATATTCCGAATCACATATCTTTAAAGCATTTTCAAAAGCTTCAAACATCTTGCTGACTTTTCGACTTTTGTAAGACTTGAAAGTTGAACATATAAAACTTCGATATAAACAAAGCAACTTGAAAATTTATCCTTGACACACATTTTATTCAAAAGAAAGAAAACATGTAAAGCTTTTACTTTATAGAATAAAATTTGTAAAGATTTAAACTTTTAAATTCAACATGCCGAGTTTGGAAAGCAGAAAATTAAAACGTTTTTCATCTAAAGCTTTTGTAAAAATATTAGCAAGTTGATATTTAGTTGGGACAAAATATAATTCAATAGTACCTTCTTCCACATGATGCTTTATGAAATGGTACTGCATATCTATGTGTTTGGTCTTTGTGTGCTGGACCGGATTTACTGATATCACGATCGTGGATTTGCTGTCACAATATATAGGAACGATTTTGTACAACATCTCGTAATCACGAAATTATGTATTCATCCAAAGCACTTGAGCGCAACAACTAGCTGCGGCGACGTATTCTGCCTCTGCAGTTGAGATTGAAACACAATTATGCTTCTTCGACGCCCAACTTATCAGTCTGTCACCCAAGAATTGAAGGTGACCTGATGTGCTTTTCCGGTCTAACTGATTTCCACCAAATTCTGCATCAGAGTAAGCAGTTAGTTTATAATCAGAACTCTTAGGATACCACAAACCTAAGTATGGAGTTCCTTTGATGTATCAAAATATGCGCTTGACTGCTAACAGATGCGATTCCTTTGGTTTGGCTTGAAATCTGGCACATAAGAAGGTGGAGAACATTATGTCCGGTCGACTTGCAGTTAGATACATGAGTGATCCGATCATTCCTCTATAATTCTTGACGTCCACAGCTTTTCCATCTGGATCTAATCCAATTTTGGCGCCATGAGCCATAGGCGTACCGATTGAAGAGGATTTGTCCATCTTGAATTTCTTCAAAATGTCAAACACGTACTTCGACTGGTTGATAAAAATTCCATTTGGAAGCTGCTTCACTTGTAAGCCGAGGAAGAAATTAATTTCTCCCATCATGCTCATCTGAAATCTGGAGGTCATAAGATCAGAAAACCAAGTACATAATGATTGATTAGTCACACCAAAAATAATATCATCTACGTAAATTTGAACTAAGCAGATATCCAAGTTAGAACGATATATAAAAAGAGTAGTATCGATTGATCCTTTGGTAAACCCAGATTTGATCAAGAAGGCTGACAACTCATCATACCACGCCCTCGGTGCTTGTTTTAGGCCATACAATGCTTTATCGAGAAAATAGACATGATCAGGACGTTCTTTGTCAACAAACCCCTCTGGTTGAGAAACGTAGACTTCTTCTTTCAGTTTCCCGTTCAGAAAGGCTGTCTTCACATCCATCTGATATACTGTAAAGTTCCGATAAGCAGCGAAAACCAGAAACATACGGATAGCTTCTAAACGAGCGACCAACGCGAAAGTTTCATCGTAGTCAATTCCTTCTTCTTGTCGATACCCCTTGGCTACCAATCTAGCTTTGTTACGAACAACGATACCATCTTTGTCTTTCTTGTTCTTGAATATCCACTTTGTGCCAATAATGCTCTTTCCTTTTGGCCGTGGTACAAGTCTCCAAACTTTTAGCGCGTTAAATTGATTGAGCTCCTCTTGCATCTCTATTATCCAATCCCGATCCTCCAACGCTTCAGATACTTTAGTTGGTTCAATCTTTCTTAGAAAACAAGTGAAAAGACATTCGTTGTGAGTAGCCGTCTTGGAACGTGTAGACACACTTACTTGAGGATCACCAATAATTTGATGAATAGGATGAGATCTTGTCCATTTGGTGGTATGAGGGAGAGGATCAATTACATATTGAACAACTTCTAATTGTTGAGAAGGAGGTTCAGAAGCTTCTATGTCAGAAGAAGAAACATCAACAGTTTCAACTGGAGGAGGAGGTAGTTCAACAACTTCAGAATCAGACTCTGGAAGTGTTGATGGAATATCAGCATCTTGTTCTGCTTCTTGAACTGGTTCTGCTTGTACAGATGTTTCTTGAACAGATGCTTCTTGCACAGATTCAGTATTCACATGCTCAGATTCTGATTGATCTTTAGGGAGTTCAGAAATAACTTGAACAACATCAGTGTCAGAGATAGATGCAGCGGAATTAGGATTAGATGCGTTCACAGTTTCCTGATTCACAGATGAAACATTTTCAGAATTAGATTTAGGTACATTATCATAAAAATTCTCAAAAAGAAAATCAAGATCAGAAAGATTAAGCAGGGAAGAAGGATCCTGATTTGACGGTTGTATTGCAGGTTCTAAACTGACTTGATCAAAAGCTAAATTTTCTGTAAGTACGGGTTCTGAGCCTGATTGACCAGAAACCAAATCTACAGCTTCATCAAATTTTACATTGACACTCTCTATCACTTTTCTTGCGGAAGTAAGAAAGACTCTGTAAGCCGCAGAATTAGAAGAATATCCCAAAAATACACCCTCATCTGCCTTTGGACTAAACTTGTTGAGATTGTCTCTGTCATTCAGAACATAACATTTACACCCAAATGACTTAAAATATTTGACATTCGGTTTGATACCGTTCATAAGCTCATATGGTGTTTTGTTGAATCGGCGATGCAGAATTGATCTGTTCTGAGTATGACAAGCAGTTGAGACAACTTCAGCCTAATGAGACAAAGGAAGACCAGAATAAGCAAGCATTGATCTGGTAGCCTCGACAAGCGTTCTGTTTCTTCGTTCAACAACTCCATCCTATTGCGGTGTTCGGGCAACAGAGAACTGTTGTTGTATTCCTTGATCCTCGTAGAAAGCTTGAAGAGTGATGTTCTTGAATTCAGTACCATTGTCTGATCTGACAACTTTGACTGCTTTTTGCTTGTTGGTCTGAATTGTTTTGATGAGGTTGATGAGAATGTCAGGAGTTTCATCTTTAGACTTGAGAAACTTAACCCATGTATACCGTGAGTAATCATCAACAACCACCAAGACGTATCTTTTCTTTCTGATACTCTTTGTCTTCATCGGTCCGCATAAATCAACATGAAGTAAATCAAGAATGTCCGAAGTGCAGGGTTCAGGTTTTGGCTTATGAGGAGCTTTCTTCATCTTTCCTTTCTCACAATCTTTACAGAGGTGATCTTTCTGAAAACGGAGTGTTGGGAGACCTCTCACTGAATCAGTCTTGACAAGGCGATCCATGTATTTAAAGTTGAGATGAGCTAGTCGTTGGTGCCATATCCAACTTTCATGAACAGAGGCTTTAGATAACAAACTTATGTCTGATGGAATTTTAACCTTGGAAAGATCAATTGTATAGAAATTGGATCTTCTCTTTCCAACCAGTAAATCCCTGCCACTGTCATTCTTCACAGCTACTCGTTTAGATTTGAAGTTGACTTCAAGATCTTTATCACAAAACTGCCCGATGCTGAATAAGTTGTGACTAAGACCTTCGACATAGCTGACTCTCTTGACAGTAATATTACCTTGAACAAGATCACCATAACCTAGAATGGGAGTAGGGATGGTAACGGGGCGGGTTTGGGGCGGGGATCCCCTTACCCGGCCCCGGCCCCGGTTTCGTGGAGAGGTACCCGGCCCCGGCCCCGGTACCCGGCGGGTGCGGGGATTAAACACCCGGCCCCGGTCAATACCCGGTCAATACCCGGTCTCATTTAGCATTTTTTTTAAAACCTTTTTTTGGGTATTTTGGACTGTTTTTGGGGTTGATTTTGGGCCATTTTACTACAACTAATAAGTTGAAAAAAATGCATAAACATTAAACAATGTCATCAAATTTGAACGTCTTCATCGTATGCAACCGTTTGATCAAATCCTTGCGGTTCTCCGTCCTTTTTATCTAAATTTAAAAATAATACAAGTTAGAAAAATAGTATATACACCACGTATCATATAACAATTAATATAATTATTACCTAATTTCAATTTTGGGAAAACTTTAGTAATTAGTATATTAATATATATATATATATATATTTTTTTTTTAAAAATAAAAATTATATTATTATTACCGGGTACCGGGTGGGTCGGGTGGTGGTCTACCCGTCCCCGGCCCCAGTTTGTGTGTACCGGGTATCCCCGGTCCCCGGCCCCGTCCGGGTCGGGTGAACCGGGTTCCCCAACGGGTCGGGTCAGATTCCCATGCCTAAATGGGAGCAGTCTCGCAGTTTCCAAACTTAACACGACCGCAACATTTTTCTTTAAAATTTGAAAGCAGAGATTTGTTGCTCGTCATGTGTTTGGAACACCCCGAATCCAGATACCATAAATGACTAAGTTGCACATACAGAAACTACACAGATTTAGGTACCCATATGCTTATGGGTCCCTTCTTGTTAGATTTGTGTCTTTTATTTTTCGAAAATTTATTTTCATAAATCACATGAATGCAATCATCAATAGAGGAAGAAACATAATTATCAGAATCAGAACTAGAAGAAGAATATGAGACATTCTTTGCAATGTGAATCATTTGCTGAATTGAATATTTTGTATGTTTATTACAAAAGGAAAATGTATCAGTATGACAAAGATTCTCCACACATTTATCCTCTAACAGTTCAGGTTCTTTGATTTCTGCTTAACCCTCCATATCAGCTTAGTTGACCTCTTCACAGTCCGATCTGAAACAGAAAAATCAGAAGAATTAGAATTTTCAGACAAGACATTATCTTGTTTCCTTGACTTCTTTGATCTTCTTCTTTTACACTTTGGTTTATAATACTGATCATTTAGCGTAAAAGAATCATCAACAATTGAATTAGAAGAAGAAATTTTATCTAAGAAATCAGACTGAGCATTCAACACATTAGAACTTGCCTTGGAGTGAGAACTTTTAGAAAAACACAAGTCTGGAGACGGTTTGCGCGATCCCTTGGTGGCGCAAGATGAACTTTGCGCGACCAACGTCTGGCGCAAGTTGTCAGTTTGCGCTACCAATGGTTGGCGCAAATACTCACTTTTCTTAACATTTTGAGTATTTTCCTTGGAATCGTCAAAAAATCCAGAATTAATTTTGTCTTCAAAACTTGATTTCATTATAAAAAGAAATAAACTATTTTCTAAATCAGTTTGAAGACTTTGTTCTTCCAATTTATCTTCAAGATCAACTATTTTACCCTCTAACACTAATGGGGGAATATATCTCCTAGAATCATAAGAAACCGGAGATACATTTTCCTTATTAGTACTGTTGGCATATATATATCAACAAAATCAGTTGATAATGAAGATTTATTGGAAGAATTGACATTTAAAACATTTTTGGATTTTCTGGACTTCTTTGATTGCTCAGGAAAGTACTTAGCATTTTCACTGGTATAAACAAATGGCATTTCCATTTTCTTGTTGTTCATTCTTTTCAGTTTTTCAATTTCTAATTCTTGCTTTGCATTCATCCACTCAATTTTAAGTTGAGGAGCATAATGTGCAAGACTTAGATAATCAAAATTATACAAAGTGGGGGTTTTTGTGATAACATTGTTTAACTTTAAACAATGTGGATTTTCAAAACCAAGTCCCCGTCTTTCTTTTATTGCCTCTTCACTCCTTGGTTTATTCATATAAATGGTCTGCTCAGTTTGTTCTCTTTTATATAATTTTCCTTCTAAAACAATTATTTTATCAGAAAGAGTTTGATTTAAAGTAGTCAATTCAGTCAAAGAATCATGATAAGTCTGATTTGAATTTTCTAACTCATCCAATTTCTTTTGAAACTTCTCTTTTGTATCAGTTAAAATAATCTTTTCATCTTTCAGAGAAATTCGCAGTTTTTCAATCAAAACAAACTTTTCTTGATTATCATGCTTTTCAGATGTGAACTTTGAACGTAAATCATGTAAAGCATTGATAATAACGTTCATTTGAGATGATATAAAATTGTAATCAAACTCAGAAGGTACCCCAGATTCATCAGTGGAGGTGTCGTCTTCTTCATCATCACTCTTGTCATCTCCAATGAAACACATTGCTGCTGTTTCCTCATTCTCAGCTTCGTTGTCAGAATGATCAAGCCAATATTCTTCCTCAGCAAGCAGAATAGTTCCATTTTCTCTCTTCTCTGCCAGTTTCATCTTCTTTCTGAAGAAAGCAGAATCTTTGATCACCTTCACAGGACACTCCTTAGCTATGTGTCCGGGTTTCCCACAATTGAAGTAGTTCATAATCTTCTTCTCTTCCTTTTTCGGTTCGACCACTTTAGCAGGCTCATATTTTGGAATATATGGCTTTGAGGGAACACCGGGTTCCACTTTCTTTGAGCCGGAAGTGAAGCGAAGGTTGTTTGATCCTGATCTTTGTTGGAACTTCTTTTGGTAGTGTTGAGAGAGAAGAATCATGGCTTTTTCTAGAGCCTCGCCATCATCTTCAGTTGAACCATCATATGCACTCTCAGATAAAGCTTGTTCTGCCAGCTGACTTACAAGAAGAGCAATCGGGTCAACAGTCTTTGGCTTATTCTTCTTATCAATCTTTGCTTTCTTTTCCAGAACCATGTTCTCATCAGTCATCAAGATTTCATACAGTTCCTGAATTGGCATTGTTGAAATCCTGACATCATTCCTCATTCGATGACAGGATTTGCTCCATTCGGGTTGGAGAGCGTTTAAGAACTTCAGATTTGCTTCCAATTCAGTCTTTGTCACTTTGATTTTATACAGATCATTGATCACTGCCCAAAATCTATCAAATACACTTTTCAGACTTTCTCCATCTTTCGCCTTAAATTCCTCAAAATTGTTCATGTATCTGGTCTGACGAAGTTGAGTAGCCATAACTGATCCAAGCATTATCTTTTCCAATTGAGTCCACATGAGCATAGGATTTTGCTTGAAACAGTCAATTCTGTTGTAGATTGAATTGGGTAGAGCAAGAATCAGATTTGACTTTGCTTGACTATCAGCTTGATATCTTAAGAGCTCGTCAGCATCATACTCTCTTATAGACTTTTCAACTCTTGTAGCCAGAGTAGTTGCAGTAGCTGGTATTTCTTTCATGAGCCTCTCCATAGGACCCTCAGTCAGAGATTTCATCATATTGTCACCATTTGGTTGTTTCTGTATGAAGTTGATGAATCTGTCCTGCCATTGCTGAAATTCATTCTCATTTATCAGAACTGGAGGGCGAGTATCAGATCCCAAAGACATCATTATGTCATTCTTGTAAATCTGTGCTTGTAGAGACATCTTGATAAAGTCAGAAAAAATTTCAAGTCTGGAAACAGTAAGACGCAAACTTTCAGTTTGCGTGAGTAACCAGAGACGCAAACTTAGATTTGCGTGAGCAGTATGAGACGCAAACTAGCTTTGCGTGAGCCAAGGAAGACGCAAACTAGCTTTGCGTGAGCCGAAGAAGGCGCAAACTGTACTTTGCGTGAACTGAACTGAACTTCTCGTGAGCTGAGGAATACGCAAACTGTACTTTGCACGAACAGAAAGAGACGCAAACTGATCTTTTCTTAATGCACGGGAGACGCAAACTATACTTATCTTGATGCACGGGAGACTCAAAGTTCAGTTTGCGTGATGAACACAAAGTGAAAAGCTGAACTGATCGAGAAAACAACCTCAAGACGCAGAAGGCACTGGATGAACTTGCGCAAACTAGATGAACTCACACAAACCTGAGATGAACTAGCGCAAAGTTCAGATCTGGCGCAAACTGCTGAAAATCAAGAAAAGCTTGCAAAAATCGATTATAGCCATGAAATTAATGAAACAAATTCACACAGAATTGGTCGAAAACAAGTTTATAACACTTTTTAAACAAAAATTTCGATTAAAAACCACAAAATCAAGATTTCGAGAATGGAACAGTACACAAAACACGAGTTTTCAGAAAAACAAAATTTCTCAAAATTGATGATCTAAAACTGATTTTCTTGCAAAAAGATGTGAATTAACTATGTTCTACAAACAAAAACGAGTCCAACGAACCAATTTGCAACAAAATTCGTTTACAAAATAGTCCGAATTTGATGAAAAAGCAAAAAAACGAGATTTTCTTGAAAAATTCAAGAAAATCGATCAAATTTTCTGTTTTAATCCACAAGTTCAGAAACGAAAGTCAGTTTCTCTCAATCCTCTCAAGATTCAGATTGCTCTGATACCAATTGAAAGTCCAAGATCTCTAAATCGTAGAGAGAGAAAGTAGAGAGAGAGAGTAGGAGCGCCAAAATGTAACAGTATATTCAATATGATCTCCAAAGTTACAAAGCAAAAGCACCAAGGGGAATTAAATACCCCAAGGTCTAAACATAACAGATAAGCTCACTAAACACAGTTTAGACCACAGATAATAAATACATTGATTACTATTCAAAATAGACCTAACAATATATAATAGCATATATATATATATATATATATATATATATATATATATATATATATATATATATCGAAAGGAACATTGTTTCAATTAATTATTATCTACACAATTCTTACATGATAGTCATTACATATTTTATTATTTGCACAAAACCCCATTATGCATATTGTTTAAAAAGAACTTTAATATTAATTTTTATTAAATAGTTAAAAATTAAAAAAAAATTATTATAACCTATCATTATATAAATGAAATACTTATGACAATTGAATACAATTAAATAACAATTATGATTTAATAATAATTATAATCTTATTTACTTTAATTCAATTTCTCTCTATATAAAGGTTGTAGAAAATGTAATTATTTCCAAGTGCTTGAATCATTGTTTGTTATTTGATTTAAAGCGTCATGGAGTATTCTTTACTAAACAACTTGAAAAATGATCGTGATGATTACATTATCAAAATTCGGATTTGTGGAATGTGGGAATGTCTAAACACAAAGAAAGGTGGAGAATTGATCAATTTAGACATGATTCTAATCGATGAGAAGGTATGATGAAATTGTAAATTGTGTTACCAATTTCTTATAATTTGTCTCATTTGTTATCCACCTTTTTTTACAGGAACCTTAATGCATGCATCTGTGCATAAGAATTTGGTCCCAAGGTTTCATCATCTATTGAATGAGGGTGTTTTGCATTGTCTAAAAAAGTTTAAGGTTATTGAAAGTAAAGGAAATTACCGACCACTTTCAACTAAGTACAAGATATGTTTTTTGACTTTCACTTTTGTAAAAAAAATAGAAGAAGATGTAATAAAAATACATGTCAATGACTTTGAGTTTATATCTCAAAGTGTAAGTTATTATATGCCCACGACACGTGTCACACAGAGATACTGTTGAGGAGTATGTAAACCTATAGGGTCACACACAAAGAATGCGTTTGTTTCCATATTTAGAAACCCAGATTAAATCAAGTTGATTAACAAAATAATTATTTTTAAAGGATAATTATGAAAATATGTGTTAAACTGTAATTAATTATGATGATTACAGGGTGAAAACGTAATTATGTTAATTACGGGGTATTATCTGTAATTATATATAAATATATTTAAAGTTTAAAAGATAATTATATATATATATATATTTGAATTTGAATTTGAATATTATAGATAATTATTAAACCTTATTTAATCCTTAGTTGAATTATAGTCTAACTATAATTCTTCTGGTATAAATAGGGTGTTAGGCTAAATCGTTTTTCAAACAATTGAAATAATTAGAATTAGCCTATCAGAAAAAATACAGAAAAGAAACTTTTTCTTTTCTATAAAACACATATAGATCTAGGGTTCTTGGGCTAGCACCCGGTGGAGACAGGAAACATGTTCGTATGTGAACTACCAATAGAGGAAACCTACTTTGGTTTCATGGTGCTCCATTCCAATCCCGGTTGATCTACAAAAGATACATATTCTAAACACCCTATGGTGTGGTTTTATTTTGATTAAATGCATCATTGGATCCGATTGGGTTTTAAGTTTTATTTAATAAAACTTTCTATATTTTTGTAACCAAAATATTTTGTTTTTCCGTTGCGTTCATTGGTTACAAATTGTTTAAAACCCTATAGTGGTATCAGAGCCACTTTAAACATTTAATTAATATTGGAACAAATTTTATGTGGTAATTATAATTATAAAAAAAATTGACCCTAAAATCTATTTTGACCTAAATTCTAAGTTAGACTTAGAAATTCAATTGGGTTGTTCCTCCTAAAAGTTTTTTTTTTTTTTTTGTGGGCTGGTTTAAAAGGGTTTTAAAACCCTTATAAGTCACCTTCTCAAACAATTTAATCGGGCAATAAAAGTTTCATTAAACTAAGTTGGATTTGGACTTTTGTTATAGACCCTTCACTAAAAGCCTAGTCACTTGGTGATCAAAAGGGTTTCTGTACCCTAAATCTTTTTCTCTCTAAAATCCCAATCGTAAGAGGCTTTATGGCTACTGACCATCGTCGGCTGCTGTTGTCGCTAATTCTCGTCTCTAGCCATCGCTTTCAGTCTTCGCCGATCGAGAACGACTGTTGTCGTCTCAAGAGCTGATGCCCTCTCTCTCTCTCTCTCTCTCTCTCTCTCTTTCTCTCTCTGCTAATGCTCATCCCGATCACAATCATGGTTGTGGTTGAGCGACATTTTTTTCCTGTGGCTAGTGCCGCCGACTGTTGCTTCTTGTCGGCCATCGCTGGCTACTGCCTTGTTCGGTCATTACCGCTGGTCACTAGACCAAGCGGCTGCTTTTAGGGATGATCTCAAATCTGGACCACCACCATAAGCCACGACTCCTTGTGGTTCGATCATTCCTTTGCTACCATTTTGTTTGCCGGATTTTCTGACTTTCGCCCTCCTTGCGGCTGTTGTCGCTGACTTCTAATAGACTGCTGGTCTTCCTGCACCACCGCATGAAGGCCTGTGTCGGTGCCGAAGTTGGTGTTGTTTAAACCATGGTCGAACAGACCCCACAACATGGTTTGGGGTTTTGTTGAGTGGTTGCACCACTCGGTGCTATTGTTCTTGACCACGATTGGGTTTTGGCCCGAACCGTGGTGTTGATGTTATGTCCACTGTTTGTTGCCCTTGTCGGCCATCGGGTAGTCGTCCCTCAACCACTTCTTACAATTTTAGAATCATGTAAATACCATCGTTTGTTTTTCCTTCACCGACGTCAACCACCGTGATGGTGGTTCAGGTGTTGGGCATGTGCCCTAAGCGGTTAAGTCAGAAGTCAAGCCTAAGATCTTAATCTATTGTTTTATTTTGGGAGTTGGGCCCGGGCTAGTAGGCCCAAGTATTATTTTGGGATGTTTACTAAACAGTCTGTCTTTGGGCTGTTACCCTAGCTTTTCGTTTTAGGCTTAGGACCAAAAAGGTTTCGGGTCATGGTTTGTTAACCTACAATTAAATTAGGTCAATAATTTTAATTTTGCCATATGAAAATTTTTTCCATCAATCGGCCTTTTAATTATGTTAGTTATTTCGGCCGAATGTTTTATTTTATGTTTAAAATAATAATTGAATAATATATGGTTTGCCCCAAAGACCCGTGGTTGTGGTTGTTTATTTTTGTATTTGGAAAATTAAAATGTATTAATTGCAAGGGTTGTAATTTTAAATTTTCTTAGATAGGGGCAATTGTAAAATAGATTAGGATATGTTATCTTTTTTATTTTAAATTATAAATCAAACGAAGATGAAGTTCCAAGAGGTCGAGACGGAGTCCCTGAAGTTCACCAAGATGGCGAGGCCAGTAGGAACTTGAAGACGTCCTTAGAATTGACCGTGGTTGTTGTGTTGACTCACAACACCACATTAGGGGCAAATCCATATATTATTGTTGTGATTGTTTATTTTGTGTTTACTTTTATTTATTGCTTTATTATTGTTATGATAATCGCAAACATTTTAAAAATAAAATCAAACACAACAAAATTTTAAATCGGTAAATAAAATATGATATTTTATAATTGATATGCTTATCAAAATCAAACCGATTTAATAAGATAAACTTTTAAAACAATATTTTTAGAGATAAAGTCAAACGTTTTAAAAGAATTAGAATGTTTTCTAAAATTAAACCTTTTACAAAATGTAAACTTAACGCCACCCATTTAAGGTACTTGTCAAGCATACAGGATCCCGGTATCGTCAGTGCTCAGCCAATCATGCCGGTTGAATGTAGTGTAATATAAGGAGCCAAATTAACGAGATTTGAGTGGACAGTTGCTTGGCCATTCACTTAGATAGTCGTATTTTGGACGACTAATCCCAGTAAACCCTAAGTCTAGTATTTAGGTGGGATCACGATACCTTAGTATAGTTTGTTTACTTGAGAATATCATAGACAGTTGCTTGACCATTTATGAGTATTTCCAAGGCGTTGAAATGGGATTAAACGTGCCAATTTCAATATATGATATATTGAATAGGATCCCACGACATCTAAGAGTTATGTTGAGCATAATTGGATGATGCCTACCTAAATATCCTAATTCCATAGACAGTTGCTTGGCCATTTATGGAAGTAGGTGAAATATGGATCTTAGCTCAAATCAAATGATTTTTGAAAGGTTAATCTATTTATTTGAGACATTAAAGTTACTAAAACTAAATCATGTTTTTGTAGATGTCTACCTCAGATTCAAACTCAAACAACTTATCCCAATTTATACTACGGTCAATCCTAGATAAGGAAAAATTGGACGGAACAAACTTCATTGAATGGTTTCGATTCCTAAGGGCAGTCCTTAGGTATGAAAAGAAGTTCTACGTTCTTGAAAACCCCCCTCCAAATGCTCCTGTCAGAAATGTTCCAACTAAAGTCATAATTGCTTATGATAAGTACCAAGATGACTCTCTGATTGTTGGTTGCCTAATGTTAGCCACCATGACTCCCGAATTATTACGGGATCATGAAAACATGACTGCTTGGGATATGATATCTTCACTGAAGTCTATGTTTTGGTTACAAATAAAACGAGAGAGATTTGATACAGTTAAAGCATTGTGTGCTTGTAAAATGACTGAGCGTTCGTCAGTTAGTACCCACATTTTGAAAATGAAAGGGTACTTTGACCAACTGACCCGTCTTGATTTCCCACTGGGTCAAGATTTAGAAATCGATATGGTTCTCAACTCTCTACCCAAAACATATAAGCAGTTCGTTAAGGACTATAATATGAAAAGTTTGAATAAGACTCTCACAGAGCTTTACAGCATACTTAAAACTACTAAGAGAGATATGAAATCCAAGTTGGGTTCAACCAAACCAAAACAGACTTTGAGGATCAAACTTGACAGTGGGACAATCAAGAAAAAGGGGGAGATAACCAAGGGTAAAACACTTGTTGGAAGATCCAGCATAGATAAGGGCAAAGGAGAAATTTCTGAGGTTGTAGTATGGTATAATTGTTTTCACCATGGGCACCAAATGAGAACTTGTCCAGCCCGATTGGCAGAAATCAAGAAGCAGAAGGCTACTAGAGTCGGACCTTCAGGTATGTTTACCATTTGATTTAATTCACTTCTGACTAAGTGTTACATATTGAGTATGTTACTCATATTAGTACTACTTTTTAGGAAATAAGAAGTGAAGAGAAGATGAAATCAGACCAAATGGAGCTAAGTTAGCTGTTGTTGCTCAAAGGGACATATGATATGAACTTTCTAGATGGTCTTACACCAACACTTAGCAAGTATCTTCATGTACCTAGTGCTACTAGGAATTTTGTTTCATTTTCTCAATTACAACGAACCGAATTTATGTTTTCAGAAATAATTTTTTCGTTTTATCTTAATAAATGTTTTATGAAATTAATAGTTAACGAATTAAGCATGGCTTAAAACTGATCTATTTGTGACATTTTAAGAAGTAACACATAGCCAAACTCTAGGCGAACGGAGAGTTGGAATCATATGATGATTCATATGATACATGTGTATCTTGTTAGTCAAGATGACAAAAGTGCCTTCAAAGGGTAAACCTTTAGGGGCTACGAGAACTATTAGGGGTTAACCATACTGATGTATGTGAGACTTATAGTTATGTCACAAGATACGGTCATCACTACTTCATTACATCTTACTGTTAACTTCAGTAGACATAGGTATGTTTACCTAATAGAACAAATATAATAGCTTTGAAATTTTCAAAGAGTTTTAGAAAAGAAGTAGTGAGTATGCTTGGCAAAGGATAAAGATGCTTCGGTTAGATCGAGGTCATGAATATCTAAGCCAATAGATCATCCTAGAGATTTTTGGGATTGTATCCCAGTTGACTCCTCACGGAACACTGCATCACAACGGTGTATCCAAGAAGAGAAATAGAACCCTGTTGAACATGGTTCACTCTATGATGAATCTCACCACTCTGCCTAAATGTTTATGGGGTTATGCCCTAGAAACAGTTGCCTAAATACTAGTTTATGTAGAAACCAACAAGGACCAATAAAACTCACTCTCTTAAATGAACTGGGAAGATCCTAAAGTTATCATATTTGAGAATAAGGAGTTATAATGCTTAAGATAAGCATAAAGCTTTTGGAAAGCATGATTCAAAGGTTTGAAAAGTACATCTTTATGTGATATCCAATTGGATATTTTTTCTACAGGTCTAGCGAGAACAAAAGTTTTGTTAACGCACCCTGGTGGGTTCTTAAGAAAAAAAAATTCTGTCAAGAATCACAAATGGGGACACATTAGATCTTGAAGAAATTCAAGAACCACAAAAATGGGACGATGGTTGACACTGACATTCAACAAGATGTTGAGCTTCAATAAACTGTTGAAAATAATTGTAACACCCGTTTATTTTGGGACAAATTATTTAACAACCTTAAAGATCAAAGATTGAGGAGAAATAGGAATTTGGGCGGGCTTTAGTGTGAATAAACCTTAATGGGCCCAAGTGTGGTCTAAAACCCTAGACTTTGCCCATTTCTTTCCTGCGAAGATTTAGTGTAGTGTGTGTTTTGGGGTTTTTCTGCGTGCGGCGATTTCAAGGAGGAAGAAAAGGGAGGTCGACCGAAGTCTTGATCGGAAGTAGGAAGGAAAATTCAGAAAACTCATCGTTGGAAGGTAAGCATCTAAACTTTATACCTGTTCTCCTTCTATCGTCATTTTAACTGGAAGATTTAGGGATTGGAGTTTCCTTTCTTCTTTCTCGCCTCTGGTATAAGTTGGGACTTTTGGATTGGGATGTTAGATTTTTATAAAGTTGAAAATATGTTAATGTTTGGGTTTGTAAAACGATTAGGGAGGATGGGAGTGTTATTGTGAGCGACAGGGAATCGAGAACCTGCAAATCGTCTTGATCGTATTCGGCAATACCGATATGCTTATTGACCGGTATCCTTATCGACCGGTATTTATTTGAAATTGTACTCCCAGATACAATTAAGCAATCTCAATCTAAACAAGATTTGACAATGTTAATTCTAGAGAGAGAGAGAGTAGAGAGAGAAAGTAAATCTTGATATTACAATGTAAGCTCTTACTACAATTACAAGAATTAAACCTATTTATATGAACTTGTAAACTCTCAAGTAGTCCATGAGAAACTCTCAAGTAACTTGAATAAGATCCACTTAAACTCTCAAGTACTTAAACTCTTAAGTACTTAAGCACCCTCTAAAAACTAATGTTGACTTTCACTATTTGACTTTCATTGACTTCCATTGACTATTAAATTACAAGACTTTTTACAAGGCTTTCCCAATTAAATCTTGTATACAATTAATGCACTAACATTCTCCCCCCTTGTATTCAAGATTTAATAAAAATTTGACAATAGTCTTTAGCGCTTTGATTCTTCAATCTTTAACTCTGACGACTTTGAACTTTGAAGCTCTTTCTGAAGTTGTTGAAGAATCTTGAAAAGTCTTTAACACTTTGCAGCTTTGGAAAGTCAACAAGTCTTGAAAACGAATCATTTAAATTCTTGAAACAATACTATGAAAACTTCATCTTTGAAACTTCTTTAAACTTCTTTGAAATCTTTTGCCTTTGGGAAACTTCGAGGAATCTTTCAAAAACTTTATCTTCATCACTCTGATCTCTTGATCGTCTTTGGAAAAACGAACTTTCACGAATCTTCTAATTTGACTTTGAATAATCTCAGAATGATTTCTTTTCATCTGACTTGGACTTTCAGAATCTTCTTTAGAAACTCTCTTTTCTTCAAATCAACTTTGAAATTTGAATCTTTCATAAATTTCTTCCACTTTTTGACATCTCATCTCTAAAATTGATCTTTGTAGATATCTCCCCCTTTTTGATGATTGTGAGCATCATGATCATCAAAACTTTCTCAATTTCAGCACTTTCTTTGAATCTCCCCCTTTTTCAAATATTCTCCCCCCTTTGAGATACATTTGACATTCTCCGCTCTCCGCTCTTTGATCTGAATATCTGAATCAGGAACTGTATATACCTGAATCTTTTCAAATTCAGATATAATGAACTTGGTAACACTGATTCAACAAATGAAACAGTTAGAAGTGCCTGTCAGTAACACGGAGTTACTGTGTACAACGAATGTACAATTTAAGGAGTTGGTTTGATGATGACTCCCCAGGACTTCCATTCAATCATTGAAAAACACAAGGTTTATCTATGAATGTTCTGACAGAAAAACAAATTTTCTGTGTGCTCGTGCTTGTGTATGAAAGATTTAGCACAATGATTGTGTTTCATAAGGTTTAAAATGTGTAAACTGTTGAGACAGCAACAAGTATTACACGGACTGAATGTGCATGAAAGAGGTGCGAAGGTGGGACAACTTTCCTTCTTTTTCAATATCTAAATCTTCCGAGTGAAGACTAGATAGCAGATATGTTGCGTCCCCAAAGAAAATAAAACATTTCTTTGTTAAGAAAGAAACGAGTGGTTGGTGGGGTTTGTTGGGAACTGAAGATTTGTCTAAGTGATTACTACTGCCAGAACAACATGGTTACTACTTCTGAGACAAGTTACTACTGTTGAGCCAGATTAATATTGCTTGAAGAAGTTACTACTGCTAAGTAGAGTTAGTGTTGCTGGTGAAGATTAGTACTGCTCAGAGTGATTAATACTGCTACAACTTAATACTGCTTATGTGATAATCAAGATACGCGCAGAACAAGGCTGAAGATAATTGTGGAAGGTTGAAGATAATTATGGAAGAATATTATGAAGATATTTTATGTTTTGTAATTATCTTGTATTCAATCTTTGTTTATATAGTATAGAATAGTTTGATAGATGAGGATTAATTCTAAGTTTTTGTTTTAGAGAGATAATTAACCTCAAGGTTTACAATCCTAATTCTAGAGAAGTAGAATTCGTCTTGGTGAGCCTGTTCATCAAAATTGAGGTTTTGTTTGAAAGCTTGTAACTTTAATCATTCAATAAAGTTTACAAGTTGTGATTCATTCTTTACTGTTACATTGATATTTTGAATATTAAAGTGTTATTCCGCAACTTCTTTAATATTGTTTCTGAGTTTTATTATTCTTGTTAAGAATAAGATCCTGACAAGTGGTATCAGAGCCTAGTATTCTCAGAAACCTTCATTCATCATGGACAACACAGTTGAATCAACCAGTACTCTTGTTTCAAAGGTTCCCATGCTCAAACCCAATGAGTTTGACATGTGGAAAATTAGGATCAAGCAATACATCCTCCTTACAGACTTTTCTATGTGGGACATTGTTGAGAATGGTCCCTCTGCTGAAGGTAAAATTGGGCAAGATGGAAGAAGACCACCTCCAAAAACTGATGCTGAGAAGAAAGAGAGACAACTGGAGATGAAAGCCTTAAGCACCCTACATTTGGCCATTCCTAATGAGTATCAACATCAGTTTCACCACTACACTGATGCTCAGATTCTATGGAATGCTTTAGAGAGGAGATTTGCTGGCACCAAGAGCACTAAGAGGAATCAAATGGATATTCTCAAGCAGCAATATGAGAATTTTACATCTTCAAAGAATGATTCTATGACTCAAACTTTTGATAGATTCAATAAGCTAATTGGTGAGTTGGCTACTGTTGGAGTTCATATGGAACAAGATGATATCAACCGAAAGTTTCTCAGATCTCTTGGAGATGAGTGGACCATGTACACTGTCTCATTCAGACAGAATGACATGTTGGAAGAAAAGGAACTGGATGATCTGTACAATGATCTGAGAGTGTTTGAATCTGAAGTGGAAGCAAAGAAGAAGCCTACTGGATATGTTCATAATGTTGCACTCCTATCAGCATCAACTGATTCTACTGCTAACCCTGAATCAGTTAATACTGCCAGTGCAGTAAATCAAGAAAAAGGCAATGAATATGTGTTTGAAGCCTTTCTTTCCAGCCATGGTAACTCTTCTTTAATCAATGATGACTTGGAACAGCTTCATACTGATGATCTGGAAGAGATGGATATTAAATGGCAGATGGCCATGCTTTCCATGAGGGTTAAGAAATTCATCAAGAGTACTGGGAGGAACAACTTCTCCCAAAGAAGAGAAGATGGAGCAGGATTTGATAAGTCAAAGGTAGAGTGCTACAAGTGTCACATGAAGGGACACTTTACCAGGGAATGTAGAAGTGGAATGTCTCAAAACAACCACCAACAAGCTCAGACTGGAAGCTTCAACCAGAACAGAAACTCTACTCAAGCTCCTATTTCTCAACAAGGAATGGGGTTTGACTGGAGTGATCAGGCAGAAGATGCCATTCAAAATCAAGCTCTCATGGCAGAGGTATCTGATCTACCAACTGAGGTACTGTCTAATCTCTGTTCTCAAACTTGCATAGACACTGTGAAAAGGTACAGGGATCACAACCAAAGTATGAGTGATGACCTTAAGAGATTAGAAAAGGATAGAAAAGACTATGTGATAATTGTTGAAAGGTTTGAGGAACAAATTAAAGGTTTCCAAGTCAATGAACTTCAACACACATATGATACCAATTACTGGAAGTGGGAGAAAAATGATCTAGAAATCCAACTGACAAAGTCTAAAGAGGAGAATGAAAAGTTGAGAGGAGAGCTAGCCAAGGTTAAGCTGGATGTGGAAAAGTTTTCATATGCTTCTAAAGCCATGGATTGTATGCTAAAGGTCCAAATCCATGATAAGCTTAAAGCAGGAATTGGGTACAATACCACACCACCACCATATAATAACAACTACATCCCTCCTAAATCAGATTTGCTGGAGACTAAGGATAGGAAGGACTTGCATGAGGGTAGATCCTTTAGATGAAGTAGTTGTTAAAGACAAGACTGAGAAAGAAGCTGGTAAGAGTAAGGATAACATTGTGAGTGATTAAATTCCCTTAGAAAATAACATTCTTACCAATGAGGGTGGTGGAAGGGATTGGGTCAAATCTAATGGTGTTGAGAAGACTGAGGGAAAGTCTAAAAAGGTCCATTACAAGCAGACCACAGTTGTGAATCCTGTTCCTTGCAAACAGTGTGCAGGTAATAAATATGAGTCCCTAAAACATGATAAAAGGAGGGGAAATCAAAGAAATTGGAATAATCAGTGGGCTCAGAAACAAGGAGTTGATCTGAGTAGAATCATCAGACCAAAACCTTGTTTCATATGTGGCAAATTGAATCATCTTGCCAAGCACTGTTATTTTAATCCAAGTAACCAAAGGATAAATTTTAAAAGATCTATGCAAAAACCCTTTGGTTATAGGAAGAATGAAAGGAACCATGTGGCTAAGAAACATGTTAAATCTAAAAGTCACATGGATAAAAAGACTGTAAAAGAGAGTATCAAGATGTGGGTTCCAAAAAGAACTAAACCTGTTAGTACTGCTACCACAAATAGTGTTGCTGACAAAGATAGTGCTTGCAGAAGCAATACTACTGCTATCAATGTTAGTGCTGCTGAGAGTATTAGTACTTCTAACACTAACATTGTTAGTACTTCTTCAAATGTTAATACTGCTAACTCTGTTAGTGCTTCTAACAAGGTTAGTACTGCTAAACCTGTTAGTGTTGCTAACTCTGTTAGTACTTCTAAAATTAGTACTGCTTCTAGTGTTTGTGCTTCTAGACCAATCATCTTGACAAAGTACTCCAGTAAAGAGTTTTCTGAATTTAAAAATCTCATCAAAAAGGAGTGCAAGTACTTTGATGAGAAAGGGAGGCCCAAGACCACTTTGGCTTGGGTTCCCAGTCAATACTAATTGATTTATCTTATGTGCAGGGCAACCAGCAGCTTAAGGGAAAGAGCATTTGGCATGTTGATAGTGGTTGCTCTAGGCACATGACAGGGAACATGGCTTGCCTCAAGAATTTCAAGAAAATTGATGGAGGGCATGTTGCCTTTGGTAATACTCCAGATGGAGGTAAGATTAGTGGTAAGGGAGATGTAACAAAAGGTAAGATGACCTTTGAAGATGTTTTCTATGTTGAATAGTTAAGATACAACCTGTTAAGTGTATCACAGGTTTGTGACAAAAAGCATAGTATATTATTCACTGATTCAGAATGCATTATCCTTGCTCCTGGATTCAAGGTAGTTGATGAAAATATGATACTATTAAGAAATCCTAGAAAGGATAATGTCTATTGTTTGGACATGGAAAATGTTTCAAATGATTCATCCCTAAACTGTCTTGTTTCACAAGCTTCTTTGGATGAATCATCACTTTCGAACAGAAGGATGTGTCACATGAACTTTAAAACAATGAATAAACTTGTTAAAAACAACCTTGTAAGAGGTCTGCCGTCAAAAGTCTTTTCATGTGATGATCACTGTGTTGCCTGTCTCAAAGGCAAACAACACAAAACTTCTCATAAGTCCAAAGAGTTGAACACAATTTCTTCTTTTCTTCAGTTGTTGCATATGGATCTGTTTGATCCTACAAATGTCATGAGTAAAGGTAAGAAATCATACTGCTTAGTTATTGTTGATGATTACTCTAGATTTACTTGGGTATATTTTCTAAGGACTAAGGATGAGACAAGTGGACTGATCAAATCCTTTATTCTAAGAATTGAAAACCAAACAAATCAAAAGGTAAAAGTCATTAGGTCAGATAATGGTACTGAATTTAAAAATCTTGATCTAAACACCTTTTGTGAGGAAAAAGGAATTGAGAGGCAATACAGTGCTCCTAGGACTCCACAACAAAATGGTGTTGCTGAGAGAAGGAATAGGACACTGATTGAAGCTGCTAGATCTCTGTTAGCTGATTCAAAACTTCCAATTACTTTTTGGGCTGAAGCAGTTAATACTGCATGCTATGTCCAAAACAGAGTTCTAGTAGTCAAGCCTAAAAACAAGACACCATATGAGCTTTTAAATAAAAGAAAACCATTTATTGGATTTTTCAAACCTTTTGGGTGTCCTTGTACCATTCTCAATACCAAAACTCACTTAGGAAAGTTTGATAGCAAAGCAGATGATGGTTTTCTTGTTGGTTACTTATCTCAGAGTAAGGCCTACAGAGTATTTAATTCTTCTTCTAGAATAATTGAGGAAAGTGACAATGTCAAATGCAATGAGAACACACCAAATCCTATTGGTTCAGGTCCTCAGTGGTTATTTGACATTGATTCACTAACTAACTCTTTGGGTTTCAGTAATGATGATCATGCAGGATCAGGAAGTAGAGGATCAGAGGATGAACAAGTACAAAATATTATTCCTCAGTCTGTGATCTTTCCTATACCTACAATGACCCCTATTGAAATCTGTGAAAGGGAGATTGTTACTGAATCAAGTCAGAGTGAAGAAGAAAGAAGAGATGATGAGGATTTAGAGCATGAAGAGTCAGAAGCAGCTGATGAGTTTCCCTCAGCTGACTTAAATGATTCCAATTTAGATGTGGGAATGAATGAAGAACCTAGTCTTCAGACAGGAACTCAGAAAAATCATCCTCCTGAGCTGGTAATAGGAGACATAACTTCTCCTATGATGACTAAGAATCAAAGCAGACTTCAAAATTTGCAGGATCAGCAGCATACAGTACTCTCTTGCTTTCTGTCCCAGATTGAGCCTAAGAAGGCTTATGAAGCAATGAAAGATTGAAGTTGGATAGCAGCCATGCAAGAAGAGTTGCTACAGTTCAAATTGCAAGATGTTTGGGACTTGGTGGACCTTCCAAAAGGTCATAGAGCAATTGGCACCAAGTGGATTTTCAGAAATAAAAAGGATGAGAGAGGAATAGTAATAAGGAACAAAGCAAGGCTAGTGGCACAAGGGTACACTCAAGAAGAAGGAATAGACTATGAGGAAGTTTTTGCTCCAGTTGCAAGGGTAGAGGCAATTAGGCTATTTCTAGCCTATGCTTCATTTATGAAGTTCAAGGTATACCAGATGGATGTGAAGAGTGCCTTTCTGTATGGAACAATTGATGAGGAAGTATATGTCTGTCAGTCCCCTAGATTTGAGAATCTATCATATCCTGACAGAGTATACAAACTGAAGAAAGCTCTCTATGGTCTACATCAAGCCCCAAGAGCATGGTATGATACTCTGTCTACATATCTCTTGGAAAATGGGTTTGAAAGAGGAATAATTGACAAGACCCTTTTCATTAGAAGAAGTAAGAAGGACATCCTACTTGTTAAGATCTATGTGGATGACATCATCTTTGGATCCACAAAAGATCAGGTGTGTAGAGACTTTGAAGAGTTGATGCACAAGAGCTTCAAAATGAGTTCAATGGGTGAAATTACTTTCTTCCTTGGGCTTCAAGTGTAACAGGAGAAAGATGGAATTTTCATAAGTCAATCAAAGTATGTGAAAGACATCCTAGATAAGTATGGTCTATCAGACTCAAAGACAGCAAGCACACCAATGGAAACACACAAACAGATCATTGTTGATCTTGAGGGAGAGGATGTTGATGTCCATCTTTATAGATCAATGATTGGATCTCTCATGTATCTCACAACCTCAAGACCATATATCATGTTTCCAGTGTGTGTGTGCCAGATTCCAAGTCACGCCAAAGCAGTCACATCTTCAAGTTGTTAAGAGGATTTTCAGATACTTAAGAGGGTAACCTGGATTAGGTCTTTGGTATCCTTATGAATCTTCTTTTGACTTGATTGCATATTCAGACAGTGACTTGGGTGGTGCTAATATGGATAGAAAGTCTACTTCAGGGGGATGTCAACTTTTGGGTGCAAGACTAGTATCTTGGCAGTGTAAGAAGCAAACCACAGTGTCCTTATCCACAACAGAAGCTGAGTACATTGCTGCTGCAAGTTGCTGTTCACAGGTTTTATGGATTCAGAATAAAATGCTGGACTATGGGGTAACCTTTTTTCACACTCCAATCTTCATTGACAATAGCAGTGCTATTAGCATTGTTAACAATCCAGTCAAGCACTCCAAAACAAAGCATATTGAAATCAGGTATCACTTTATTAGAGACTGCAATGAAAAGAAGCTTATTCAAGTTGCTAAAGTTCATACTGATAACCAGTTTGCTGATCTATTCACTAAAGCTTTTGATGTGGGTAGATTCACTTTCTTGGTCACAAGTGTGGGCATGATCAACTCTGAATGATCTCATGTTTAAAAAGTGTTTCTATACCTGTTATTTGTTTAATTTGTTTGGTGTTACTAATCATCTTTCTCAGGAAGTTTATTGCTCTGCTCAGACTAACACAAGCTTCAACAGTGTAAGTATAGTTAATGCTGCCAGTGCAGTTTTACTACTGCAGATTCACTATTATTACTGCTAGTCTGAGTGACTACTTCAGGTATGGAGTTAATACTTCTAATCGTTACTACTGCTAGTTAGTTAATACTGCTAGTAGTTAATACTGCTAGGAGTTAATACTGCTAGTCGTTAATACTGCTAGTTAGTTAATACTGCTAGTAGTTAATACTCCTAGTTCGTTAATACTGCTAGTTAGTTAATACTGCTAGGAGTTAATACTGCTAGTCGTTACTACTGCTAGTTAGTTAATACTGCTAGTAGTTAATACTCCTAGTTCGTTAATACTGCTTGCAGTTAATACTGCTTCTTTCCCGAATCATATAAATACCCTCTTTGCCCGCCTAAAAGCTCACAACGTCTCTTTGCATACTGTTCATCTTCTCTCTCACTCTTTTCTCTCAAGCAACAAGTGTGTTTCAGTCCAGTATCCTCAAAAACGATGGCATCCATGGCGTTTATTGATGAACACAATGAGATCGCAATGCTTCAAAAGCCGAAGCAAGTTGATGGATTCCATCAAATAGTCGATTTTCTTAAGACCAGTCACATAGCATATGCTCTTACTGTGTCACCACCAATTTTCATCGAGCACCAGAAGCAATTTTGGGCCAATGCCACCGTTGTTACTGAAAACGGTGTGCAGATCATCAAGACAAGGGTGTGTAACAAACCCTTGATAGTCACTGAAGAGGTCATTCGCATCAGTCTACGACTAGACGATGCCTCAGGTATTACTTCTATCCCTAATGAGGACTTGTTTTCCAATCTAACAAGAATGGGGTATGAAGGCCAACAGGGTGTTTTCAAATTTTACAAAGCAAACTTTTCTTCCCAATGGCGGTTCTTTGTTCATACCCTTATGCACTGTATCTCTAGAAAAAACAACTGGATGGAGTAAGTTCAGCAGTACCATTGCTTATGCTTTGGTCTGCTTGTCTACTTCCAGAAAGTATAATTTCTCAAAAATGATTTTCAATGACCTTGTGTCAAACTTGGGAAATAAAAAGAGTTTCTATATGTACCTAAGATTTGTCCAGGCAATTATAACCTCTGAATTGACGGATATGCCTCAGTTTAATGAGGTATATGTACCTAAAATCCCTAAGGGCAAGGTGTTTTCAAATATGAAAAGATCTGCCAAGGACTCGGAAGGAGTTGACACCCCATTGTTCTCTACAATGATGGTGGTGTCCCACAACCAAGAAGGTATGGCATCAGGGTCAAGGCCCTTACTAGACCATCCCACTGAAAGCCAAACCCAACCTTCAACCACTATATCTCTTCCTCAGTCTCTTGTTCATAAGCCAACTCCTGTGTTAACCAAAACTTATGCTAAGAGAAAGGTACACAAGGCTCCTTCCCTTGTTGTACCTCCTACCATCCCAGAACCTCAAAGCCCTCTAATGGAGCATTCTCCATTAGAGAATATCTATAGGGAAACCACTGGGGTGTCTCCCAACTTCAAGGAGGTGCTCACTGAGGAGATGTATGAGCATGTGGGTGAGAAGGCTGCCACTACTCCTGCTAGCACAGAGGAGGCCAGTGGTAACATCACTAAGACCTTCCCCATGGAAACTTTGGGTGAGCAATCATCCAAAGGTCCCAGGTGCCAATAAACCAAGGGGGTGGATGGTGCTTCTGCTAGGCAGAAGACCTCCACTACTAAATGTTCCAATGATCCATCAAAAGGGGTTAACACTCCTGGAGAAGGTGAGGATAGATATGACTATCATGAATTGATTTTTGCCATGTCCAAAATGGCAACTGAAATGGATTCTCAGAAGAAGGTTGTAAATGAGCTCAAGAAAGTCATCATCAACCAACAAGCAGAGATCAGCAGCTTAAAGAAGTTGGTTCAGAAGGTGGTCCAAAAGAAGAAGAAACAAAGGTTTGTGCTCAAGAGAAAGAATCCAGTGACTGATGCTCCCAAAAAGGGGGAGTCAGAAGCTGAGATCAACTTGGAGAGGGAGATACATGGAGTTGAGGGGGAGTTCAATGGACAAACAGAAACAGGGTTTGTGTTTGAAGAAGCAGCAGTAACAGAGCAAGCAAGCAAAGCAGCAGAAACAGTTAATGCTGCTGAATCAAATGAAGGAGCAGAAATTGTTAAAGAGGTATTATCTTACCTCATTAGCAGAAATCTGGAAGAATTTGAGATAGCTGAAGCTCTAATCAAGGCTAAACATGATACTCCCAAGGTCACTTCAAAGGCCAAAGGAGTTGTCATCAAAGAAAAGGGCGAGGTTATCAAGAAATCAAGTGTTGAGAAGGCAGCAAGCAAGGATAAAGGCAAAGCCAAGATAGTGGAATCTGACCAACCACTTAAAAAGCAAAAGTTGATTGAGTCAGATGAAGCTTTGGCTAAGAAGATTCAAGCAGAACTTGAGCAAGCAGAATCAGTTCAAGTGGAGAAAGATAGAGATATGGCAAAAGCTCTAGCTGCAGAGCTTAATGAAGTTTATCAACAGAGCTTGGCAACAGAGATAGCACAGAAGAAAGCTGCAACTCTAAAGAAGCCTGTGTTGATCAAAATGGCTGCTAAGAAGAGGCAACCTTCAAAGACATACCTTGGCACTCAAGAGAGAAAGAAGATGATCACTTTTCTCAAAGGTGCTGTGGGAGTTAAAAAGGAGATGTTCTCAAAGATGTCATTTGAACAGATCAAAGGCTTGTATGATGCAGAGATGACAAAGCTTCAAGGGAATGACAAAGCCAGAGTTGAAATGGAAAATAGAATGAAAGAGAGTAATGACTTCCTAATAGAAAAACATTTTCCTGATGATCAAGAAACTCCAAAGAAAGAAGCTACTGTAGGTGAAAGTTTGAAGACTCTGAAAAGAACTAAAATGATGGCAAGAAGAAAACTTGTTAAAAAACCTAGAGTGGTTGAGGAAGTAGTTGATCAAAAGGTAGTTGAAGAAGAAGGGGAACCTCAGTCTGAAGAAAAGAAAGCTCAATCTCAGGAAGAACCATCAAGTACTTATGATGTAAATATGTACATGGTTGTGATGGAGAAAGTACCTGAGCCTATAACTGCTGAACCAGTTGGTGTCAAGCCTCCTGAGATTATTCACTGGGATACCATGGAAGTAGATGGTAAGGAATATATCAGACTGAAAAGGAAGGATGAAAAGTTTGAAGTGTATCCTACTTGGGCCAAGATAGTAAGAGTATGCTCCAGATCTGACTTAGAGGAAATGTTTGAAGTGGGGATGAAACTTTTTGCTGACAAGCTCCAGGGATACCAGTTACAAAACTTGTGATGGAATATCTGTGTATGTTATTCAAGCCAGAGGAAGTTCAGCATGTCATCAGAAATGTGTTCAAAACCATCAACAACTGGACTCTGTATGAAAGAAGTGGAGTATATGCATTGGCTGTGGATACAAGTCATTTTGAATACTTCTTGGTGGATAGAGTTTACAACCATAAAGCTGCATGCTATGTTAAAGAAGAAGTTGGGTTGTGCACCAAATTCTGAAATGGCAAGGTACTTGATCCAGAGAATTATCAATCAAAGTTTGGGGCTAAATCCTGATATAGGTGTATGAAAATGGAGTTTTGGGAGCATCTGAAGAACTTGACTTCTCTTCTCTAAAAGTCAAGTTAGGGGGAGATTGTTGGGAACTGAAGATTTGTCTAAGTGATTACTACTGCCAGAACAACATGGTTACTACTTCTGAGACAAGTTACTACTGTTGAGCCAGATTAATACTGCTTGAAAAAGTTACTACTGCTAAGCAGAGTTAGTGCTGCTGGTGAAGATTAGTACTGCTCAGAGTGATTAATATTGCTACAACTTAATACTGCTTATGTGATAATCAAGATACGCGTAGAACAAGGCTGAAGATAATTGTGGAAGGTTGAAGATAATTATGGAAGAATATTATGAAGATATTTTATGTTTTGTAATTATCTTGTATTCAATCTTTGTTTATATAGTATAGAATAGTTTGATAGATGAGGATTGATTCTAAGTTTTTGTTTTAGAGAGAGAATTAACCTCAAGGTTTACAATCCTAATTCTAGAGAAGTAGAATTCGTCATGGTGAGCCTGTTCATAAAGATTGAGGTTTTGTTTGAAAGCTTGTAACTTTAATCATTCAATAAAGTTTACAAGTTGTGATTCATTCTTTACTGTTACATTGATATTTTGAATATTAAAGTGTTATTCCGCAACTTCTTTAATATTGTTTCTGAGTTTTATTATTCTTGTTAAGAATCAGATCCTGACAGGGTTAATGCAAGAGTTGGCATGGGCTCACTGCCTTTTTCAATGATGGTCACCAAAGAATGTGAACCAATCAGATTTTGTAGCTGCCCGGCTCAAAAAGTGGTTGGTGCAGAGTTCTGATATTCTTTTAACTCTGTTCTCACACCCTCTTTCTTTTTAACATTAAAGCTCACTTCTAACCAAACTCTCATTTACATTTTTCCGCTCCACACAATGAGAAAAACTCAACCGGATGAGTTATCTCCCCCACTCTTTGATTTAAGACCCCTCACCCTTCAATCACTCGAGGATAACTTCCTGGGTAGGAAACACTGGTTTACGTGAATCCATGGAAGTTCTGTTTAAACTCTCACACGAATCCCATGTAATTTGTCCTAAAAGAATGGTTGTTCAATAGTTTAACTTGAATAATTAAGCATAAAAATGATAACATTGTCAAAATGTATGCTTATTTAAGAATATGAATGAAATTTGAGCATTTGTACATTGAAGATCTCTCAAAACAAAGATATTGAATGAATGAAATGAAATCAAGAGAATTGTTTTGAGAATCTGACAATGTATCAATCAGATCAAATGAAATGGTTAGGTTATCAAAGAATTGGATATTTTGTTTATATGAACATATATAAACAACTTTGCAATGAAAGCACAAATATTGAAATGATGAATGATGCTCAGCAACAGTGAATTGCAAACGGGAGTATTACCATCGAAAAATTGTTTCGTTATGAGACATGGTAATAACAAAATCAAATGAAGTACTGAACCTGTGTGTGTGAATACTTGACAGTATATAGAAAAGATAATACGCACGTATTGATCTTTGGAAACACATGGTCAGTTAAACATTGAAGCGCAATAATGAAAAACATTTAAAATCACACTTCTTAATTCATAAAACCTTTTGAGAATAGAGAAGTGGTTTGAACATTTAAGAAACTGTTTTTCATGCTTGAAAGTTTTTCTTCTTTCAAACAATCAAAGATCTAGGATTAGAAGATACTTACATTTAAGCTCCCCCTCAAATCATTATAGAATGATTTAGGTCAAATAAGCTCCCCCTGGATATTTTCATAATATCCTTATCTGAACATTGAAGAACGGGTCCTGATCTGTCATGTGATCAGAAGCCACAATCTTGACACTTAAATCCGGGTTTTGAACTGTTTTGTTCAAAAACCATTGTCTTTGACATTGAAATCCGAGTTCTAAGTTGTAGTAATTAGAAGTCAAAATCTTTTAACTTTGAAGTCCGGGTCTTGAACTGAATTATTCAAGAGCCATAGTTCTATGCTCCCCCTTAAACGTTAGGTGCCTGCAACACAATTTTAGCTTTTGGTACCCACTGGTATTTGGGTCCTGAAGTGTTAGTTGCAGTTCTTGTGGGGGTTAACATAATAAGAACCATACCAGTAATTAACAAAATTTTTACTTACAAAGTCATTTGCTCCACAGTAAGAACATCAAATCTTCTTTTGAGCAACCCTGATCAAGTGATTAGTTGAGTAAAACATATCAGGATGAACAAAAGATTTACCTTTGTGTGCACTGTTCCTTTTGGTTGTGGATGCAGATGCTTTGTCATTCTTCTTTTCTTCCGAAGAATCCTTCACTCGCCAGACCATCTGATTTTTCTTAGATTGCTTTCCAAGAGATTTAACATATAATCTCGTTGAACTATCAACAAATTTGTCATAGAATAGATTAGATGGTCTGATCTGACTTGATTTGACAATTTTAGGTTTGACACTGTTCTTTTTTAAAACATTTTGATTATGAATAGAACTTGAAGCTGTTTTGAAAGAACAGACTGATTCTGTTGAGTTATCAACATGTGATTGGCTAATCACATCAGCTGTTACTTTATCTGACAATTCAATTTTTGCAGCTTCTAAGTCTTTTAACTTTTTAGTTAAAATGTTTCTTTCATCTGAAAGTGTGTCAAAATTTTGTTTCAAATTAGATTTGGCCTTCTTTTCATTTTGGACATCTAATGACAGAGCAGTTAAATTGGATGTGAGCTTAGATATTTCAGATTCAAAATGTGAACGTTCTTGCTCAAAATTCTTTTCCAAGTTCTTGGATTTTTCAGATATTTCCTTGAAAATCCCAGTATTTCTCTTTTCGGCATTTTTCTTTTCAAGCTCATAAGACTGCTTCTTTTCTTTGAAAATTTGTCTTTCTTTTTCGAGCAAGTCTTGTAAAGTAGAAATCTGTTCGAGAAATTCGGTAGTTTTGGTTTCAAGAACTTGTTTTTCTTTCGCAAAAATGTCTCTTTCAGTTATTATTATCTTTTCAAAATCCGACACTTGCTTAGAAAGTTTAATGCATCTCAGCTCCAAATCCTTTTTCTCTTGGTTAGCTTTCTTAGAAAATTCAGATATCTGTTGAGTTGAAAATGTCTCCAGTTTTGATTTTTCTTTATCTGCTTGGATGCTTTTTATTAATTATGTATTTTTGATTTCCAAGGCAGATATTTTATCTTCAAAAGCCTTAAACTTGTTTTGAAGCTCAACTGATTCAGCTTGGAGATTTGATGATTTTCGTTCAGTTGTCTTCAGTTGGCTTTTGAGATATACAATCTTTTTCTCTTTCAACTTAATCTCTTTCTCAGATGACTGAATAGTATTTTCTTTTAAATCAATCATTTTCTCACTTTCTTTAATCTCTTCCTCTTTCTCTCTTATGTCTTTCTCTTTCTCTCTTATCTCGTTCTCTTTTGCACTGATGATTCCTGCACAATCGGATTTAGCATGATCAGTACATTTTGTACAAACAGGAATTTTATCAGAATTTGACAATTTAAATTTCAACTCCTGAATTTGCTTAAGAAGCTCTGAATTCTGATCTTTCAGTCTATCTTGTTCAGCTTCTTTTCTTGGTATCTCAGGCACAGTTTCATTGCCATCCACTATAATTGGACATGTAATTATGATTTCAGATGAATCAGAAACTAGTGATGTAGTTTTAGATTCATTTCCTGATGTCACTGAGGTAGTCCCTGTCTCAATTATACGTGGAATTAAAACGATAGGCTCCAAATCTTTGTTGTTGATCATTCGCTTTCTCTCTGTAGAATGTTTACCTGTAGAAAACATCTTGAATGATTAGCTTGATTAGGAAAGATCGTTCCCAAACAGTTCAGAACAGTTGACTAAAAGTCAAACTTAAAAGAATCTCAGAAAATTGTCTATCTCTGAAAAAAAAAACTCTGTCTCTTGATCTCTCAAAACCACTTTGAAACTTGCACTTGAAAACTTCCCAAGACTAGTACTCACAGACGGATTAATCACAAATGCACAGATGCTTGTCTGTGTATTTCTGTAAAACTTGCAAACCAAATGATCAGCAGACAGTTTGAACTAAAACTCACAAACTACACATTAATCAAACTTGCAAACTGTGCAAACCAAACTATGCAGATCAATTTACATTAGAAACCCAACCAATTACAGACTTAAAAACACACAAACTGTATAGATGTGTGCAGATTATGTAACACTTACAGATCAAACCAAATCACAGGCTGTTTACACTCAGAACTTTTATGCAAATCAAACTACAAACTGTGTTTATGCAGATTGAATACCATCAAAGTTGCAAGTTGGTTGACTTGCAAATTATATGAGCCTGGAATGCACAAATTTGGAATGATATGAATGGAACAAAACCAATTAAACAGATTCCACAATTAATCAATTGAACTGAAAATCTCAAATTCTTGAATTTCACAGAATACACATGTTTACACAAACTGTGTATTCTGTTTTAGACTGTATTTCACAGATCCTGTAAACACACAGACCAATCTGTGTGCAAACTGTGTTTCAATCAATTACAAGCTGTGTTTAAACAGTGACTTGCAACTTGTATGATCCGAACTCACAAATTCAATTGATCAGAATGTGCAAATTCAGTCTGTGTTCATGAAACTCAAAACACACAAATTGAAATTTGCTAAATTTTTTTTTACAGGATATGCTTATTGACCGGTATGCCAATCGACCGGTATTTCTTAAATACCGATATGCTTATTGACCGGTATCCCTATTGACCGACATTCCTTAAAGACCGGTATCCCTTAAGCGACCAGTGCCCTTAGCGACCGGTGTCCATTGACCTGTGTCTATCGAGAACTGTGGTAATATAGAGACGCTTTATTATTGGTTCCAATCATTCAAGTAGTTTCAAATGCAATCTGTTTGTAGGAGCCAAATTGCCGGGATTGGGATCTGGGGGTGTCCCAAGTTTATCACCAGGTGAGTTTCCTTAACATAGTGTATGTTAAACTACCTTTTAAACTAGAAATGGATGCTATTTAATAGTAACTACTATTTTCGGATTTGTAATCGATGAACCATGTTTGGTTAGTAGAACATTGATATCACGAAAGTGTATGCCGTCGAATATTTTCCGCACGTACTTGGTCATGTTATATTCATATGTTATTGTGATTGTTTGTTGCTTTGGTCGACTATTAACCATCGGGGATGGTTGATTCCTGTGTATGGAATTCGTTTCCTTGCACACGGAAAACGGCATCTACTGGGGGGTCGTATGGGGATCTACTGGGGGGCCCCGAGGACGAGTAGTCCTGTACATTGATGACAGTGAAGACGATGGTATTTGATTAACGTTTCGACATATATTGTGGTGTATGATGTATTTATAATTCTTGTTAAACTGCACATGTTTTTCTGTTTATTAACAACAGGGCGAGGCTGGAAATTCACTAGACCATTCGGTCTAATCCTCGTCTCTATTTTCTTAAAACCATTTTCAGGCAGTAGGAATGCGGCAGGTTCCTCAAAAGGGAAAGAAAAATGTTAGAAACCTTGGATCGGGAGCTCGGACCATAGAAGCGGCATAGTGGAATTCTAATTTTTCTAGATTCTAGTATTCTCGGTTGTAATAGATTTTATGGGATGTTAAAATTTATATTGGGTTACCAAAATTTTGTAATTTGAAACCCTGCTAAAGGTGTTAAATTCCATTTATTCAGTTATGTTAATTATTGTGGTTGTTACATTTGGTATCAGAGCCATAGTTTAAGCGAATTAGGTGGCCTTGTCGGACCTAGACTTAAACTATAGAGGAGATACAACCGAGAAATAGGATTGCTTTAGGAATTGCCGCATAGGAACTTGTGTAACGAGAAATAGGGACTAACATGTAAGGTAAATTTGAAATTACAACTGGCCAATGTAATTGCAAATTTACAGGTACATGTGTGTATCTATAAAAATTTTGTTACATATGGGATTGTAAAGGCTAAGATTACTTTTATGTTGTTTCAGCGACTTCATGACGAATCGGGTTCTGCGATCTAGGGCAGTGCCGGTAGAAGGGGACGAACCGGCCGATGAGATTCAAGTTGAGTTGTCGAGAGATCCTGCTGGGAGGGAAAACACTCGGGGACGGGGACGTGGTCGCGGGCGTGGTCCAGTACGGACTACCCGAAGGGCCACTACCCATGCGGAAGGAATCAACGCTGGAAATCGGGGAAGGGTTAATACCCGAACTGCTCGCAGGGCGAGAAGTACGGGGGCCATTGGTAATAGAGAAATGTCGCATCAGGAGAGCTCAACCACTGTGAGAGGGCGAGGAGCTGTAAGGGCCAGGGGTCGCGGTAGAAACCAGGCCTTTGTAACCCACGAAACATTTGTTGCGGAAATGGGGAAACTTCAGGAGACTTTAGAAGCACTGTTGGCGCATCAAGAGAAATCAGTTTCTGGAAGTAAGGATAAGAGCGAAAGTAGGGAAGTGACTGAACTGTCAAGTCCGCCGGTAACGAAAGTGGGGGGCAACTCCTTATCGATGGATGAAACGACATCTAAGGTAGGGGTAAAAGGATGCAGTTACAAAGAGTTTGCGTCCTGCAAACCTCCTATTTTCAAAGGGGAGTGTGACCCAGTTTTAGTGATGAAATGGATAAAGGAGATGGAGCCGGTGTTTGCTACCAGCAAGTGTGCCGGGGAAGATAAGGTAACGTATGCTTTATCTATGCTAAGGTCAGAAGCCACCTTATGGTAGGATGCTGAAATAGGGGGATCAGGGGTGGTTGCCACTGAAGGCATGTCCTGGGAGACTTTCGTGAGTAGATTTAAAGCACAGTTTTGTCCTATGGAGGCGGTGAAGAAGTTACAGGAAGAATTTCTGGGGTTGGAACATGGAGGTATGTCAGTAAGGGAGTACACTAACAAGTTCATCGAGAAGTCCCGTTTTGCTGGATCGTACGTGCCGGATGAGGAGGCTAGGGTGGAACGATTCATTTTCGGATTGAAAAGCAACCTGCGTGAATGGGTTTCTGCAAGTGAACCAACAACTTTTCAGGTTGCCGTGCACGCGGCCGAAATGACTGAGAAAGAAAAGAACCGTCAACTAACTGACAGGGTGGGCGACAAGAGGAAGTGGGAAGGACCAACGGCAGATCCAAGGAATGGTAAGAATTTCAAACCAGAGTTGAGGATGGGGCATGGAGTTGGAGAAAAGCCTTGCGGGAAATGTCACAAAGTGCATCGAGGAGATTGTACTCCAGGGGAAAGGTCGTGTTTTCAGTGTGGATTACCGCGGCACATGTCTCGGGATTGCCCAAACAAGAAAAACTGTTACCAGTGCGGGTCATCAGATCACCTTCGTTCGGAGTGCCCACAAGTCAAGCGGGGAGGACCAGTTCAGTATGGGGAACGTGGGGGAGGGAGAAGGGAAGAGAAGAAATGGGAGTCGACTTGCCCGAAAGGGAGAGCCTTTAACATGACAGCTAATGAGGCGGAGGAGGTGCCAGACGTGGTAGCAGGTACGTTTCTGGTAAACTCCACTTGTGCTAGAGTATTATTGGACTCGGGAGCGACTTGTTCCTTCGTATCCCCAACATTTACTCAGTATTTGGGATTAAAGCCTAAGCGGTTAAGGCGAGAGTTTGTGGTAGAAACCGCAGATGCAAATCAGGTGTTGGTTAGGGAGGTGTTTGAGGGATGCGTGGTAGATATCGAAGGGAGTTTAGTACCGGTGGTACTATACCCTATGTCGATGAGAGAGTTTGACGTAGTTCTTGGGATGGACTGGCTGGCTAGGAATAAGGCTAGTATAATCTGTAATAAGAAGATGATTCGTATGGTTTTACCGGGGAAAGGTGTAGTAGTGATTTATGGAGATAGGCGAGACAGGAATTCTAGCTTGATCTCCATGATCAAGGCGAATAGAAGTTTGAGGAAAGGGTGTGAAGGATTTTTAGCATATGTGTTAGATGCTAAGAAAGAAAAGGGTAGGATGGAGGATGTGCGTGTAGTAAGCGAGTACCCGGATATATTTCCGGAGGACTTGACAGATCTACCTCCAGATCGTCAGGTCCAATTTTGGATTGATCTGGTTCCCGGTGCTGCACCGATAGCGCGTGCACCATATAGGTTAGCACCCTCAGAAATGAAAGAAATGATGTCGCAATTGCAAGAATTGCTGGAGAAAGGGTTTATAAGGCCTAGTACATCTCCGTGGGGAGCGCCAGTTCTTTTTATGAAGAAGAAAGACGGATCTATGCAAATGTACATAGACTATCGAGAACTCAACAAGTTGACGATCAAGAATAAATATCCGATCCCGAGGATAGACGACTTATTCGATCAGCTTCAGGGAGCCAGCTTCTTCTCCAAAATCGACTTAAGGTCCGGTTACCACTAGCTCAAAGTGAAGGAGGAGGATGTACCGAAAACCGCATTTCGTACCAGATATGGACATTATGAATTCCTTGTAATGCCATTCGGATTGACTAACGCTCCTGCCACTTTCATGGATATGATGAACTGGGTGTGTCAGCCTTACCTAGACATGTTTGTGATCGTGTTTATTGACGATATCTTGGTGTATTCAGTGACCGAGGAGGATCATGTGGAGCACCTGCGAACAATTTTGGAATTATTGAAGAGAGAGCGACTTTACGCAAAATTCTCGAAATGTGAATTTTGGTTGCGGGAGGTGCAGTTTCTAGGACACGTCGTATCCCAAGAGGGAATCAAAGTGGACCCGACGAAAGTAGAGGTAATTCGCGGTTGGGAAGCACCGAACACACCCTCCGAAGTCCGAAGTTTTTTGGGTCTAGCAGGGTACTACCGAAAATTTATTAGAGATTTCTCTCGGATAGCTACTCCGTTGACCTCGTTGACGAAAAAGAATGCGAAGTTTGTCTGGATGGAAGATCAGAAGGAAGCTTTCCAGAAACTCAAGGATATGTTAAGTAGCGCCCCGATTTTGACCTTGCCAGATGGTACAGAAGACTTTGTAGTATATAACGATGCGTCCAGACTAGGTTTGGGATGTGTCCTAATGCATCGGGGAAAAGTAATCGCGTATGCATCACGTCAGTTGAAAGACCATGAAACGAGGTAGCCTACTCATGATTTAGAGTTGGCAGCGGTGGTTTTTGCACTTAAGATTTGGAGACACTTCCTTTATGGGACGTAATGCAGAATATTCACGGATCATAAGAGCCTCTGTCACTTGTTCGACCAGAAAGAGCTGAACATGCGTCAGCGAAGATGGATGGATTTATTAACAGATTACGACTGTAAGATCGAATACCACCCAGGAAAAGCCAATGTGGTCGCAGACGCCTTAAGTCGAAAGGAAAGGAGTGAAAGGCTGATGATGATAGCCACCAGAGTGGAAGTAACATCAACTCTTTTAGGGGAGATCAAGAGATTCCAGGCGGAAGCCTTGAAACCCGAAAACCTTAAGGCTGAAAGAATGGTAGGTCTTAAGGAATCGTTGATAGAGGACAGCCGGGGATTAAAGTGCTACAACGGAAGGATTTGGATTCTGAAGTATGGAGATTTGAGAAAGGTCATTTTAGTGGAAGCTCATAAGTCGAAGTATTCAATTCATCCAGGGACGAACAAGATGTATGGGGACCTGAAATTAGAATATTAGTGGCCGAGTATGAAGAAAGACGTAGCGTATTACGTGGAAAGATGTCTGACTTGCCTGCAGGTAAAAGTGGAACATCAACGACCGTACGGGAAGGTCCAACCGTTAGACATCCCTGTCTGGAAATGGGAGCAGATTACGATGGATTTTGTGACTAAACTACCTAGAACTCCGAAGGGTTATGACGCGATTTGGGTTATCGTGGATCGACTTACCAAGTCAATGCACTTTTTGCCTATCAAGGAGACTTACTCTATGGAAAGACTTGCAAAACTATATATTGACGAAATCGTGGTCCGTCACGGTGTACCGTTGTCAATCGTATCCGACCGGGACAACCGATTTACTTCAGTTTTCTGGAGAACTTTCCAACGAGAGATGGGGTCAAAGATCAAAATGAGCACATCTTATCACCCGCAGACTGACGGCCAGAGTGAGCGGACTATCCAGACCCTGGAGGACATGCTTAGGGCATGTGTTCTGGACTTCCAAGGTTCGTGGGAAAACCACCTACCACTTATCGAGTTTGCTTATAATAAAAGTTATCATGCCAGCATCAAAGCAGCTCCTTACGAAATGCTCTATGGTAGGAAATGACGAACTCCTCTATGTTGGAACGAAGTTGGAGAACGACAGTTGGCCGGACCAGAGTTAGTGCAGATGACTTCAAATAAAATCGTCCATGTACGTGAAAGACTGAAAGTGGTGCGCGACCGTCAGAAGAGTTATGCGGACAAACGTCGTAAGGATTTGGAGTTTCAGGTCGGTGATAACGTAATGTTGAAGGTATCACCGTGGAAGGGAGTAATCCGGTTTGAGAAGAAAGGGAAGTTAAGCCCCCGATTTATTGGGCCGTTTAAAATTATTGAACTTGTCGGTCTTATGGCATATAGGTTGGATTTACCCGAGGATTTGAAGGGTATACACAACACTTTTCATATAGCTAACTTGAGAAAGTGCCTCGCAGATGTGGATATGGCAGTACCACTCAAGGATGTTCGAGTGGATGAGAAGTTGAATTTCTCCGAAGAAACCGAGGCTATCGTGGATTGTAAGGTTAAGCGACTAAGGACGAAAGAGATTAACCTAGTGAAAGTTCAGTGTAAGTTTCACAAAGGGCGGGAAGCTACGTGGGAGTTAGTGTCAGAAATGAAGTCTAAATATCCGCACCTTTTTAGCCATTGAAAATTCTGGGACGGAATTCTGTTAAGGGCGGAAGAGTTGTAACACCCGTTTATTTTGGGACAAATTATTTAGCAACCTTAAAGATCAAAGATTGAGGAGAAATAGGAATTTGGGCGGGCTTTAGTGTGAATAAACCTTAATGGGCCCAAGTGTGGTCTAAAACCCTAGACTTTGCCCATTTCTTTCTTGGGAAGATTTAGTGCAGTGTGTGTTTTGGGGTTTTTCTACGTGCGGTGATTTCAAGGAGGAAGAAAAGGGAGGTCGACCGAAGTCTTGATCGGAAGTAGGAAGGAAAATTCAGAAAACTCATCTTTGGAAGGTAAGCATCTAAACTTTATCCCTGTTCTCCTTCTATCGCCATTTTAACTGGAAGATTTAGGGATTGGAGTTTCCTTTCTTCTTTCTCGCCTCTGGTATAAGTTGGGACTTTTGGATTGGGATGTTAGATTTTTATAAAGTTGCAAATATGTTAATGTTTGGGTTTGTAAAACGATTAGGGAGGATGGGAGTGTTATTGTTAGCGATAGGGAATCGAGAACCTGCAAATCGTCTTGATCATATTCGGCGATACCGATATGCTTATTGACCGGTATCTCTATCGACCGGTAGTTCTTAAAGACCGATATGCTTATTGACCGGTATCCCTATCGACCGGTATTTCTTAAAGACCGATATGCTTATTGACCGATATCCCTATCGACCGGTATTTCTTAAAGACCGATATGCTTATTGACCGGTATCCCTATCGACCGGTATTTCTTAAAGACCGGTATCCCTATTGACCGGTATTCCTTAAAGACCGGTATCCCTTAAGCGACCAGTGCCCTTAGCGACCGGTATCCATTGACCTGTGTCTATCGAGAACTATGGTAATATAGAGACGCTTTATTATTGGTTCCAATCATTCAATTAGTTTCAAATGCAATCTGTTTGTAGGAGCCAAATTGTCGGGATTGGGATCTGGGGGTGTGCCAAGTTTATCACCAGGTGAGTTTCCTTACCATAGTGTATGTTAAACTACTTTTTAAACTGGAATTGGATGCTATTTAATAGTAACTACTATTTTCGGATTTGTAATCGATGAACCATGTTTGGTTAGTAGAACATTGATATCACGAAAGTGTATGCCGTCGTATATTTTCCGCACGTACTTGGTCATGTTATATTCATATGTTGTTGTTGGGAACTGAAAGAATTACTTAAGTATGGTTACTACTGCCAGTACAATGGAGTTAGTACTGCTGGAGTTAGTACTGCCATATCAAAGTTAATACTGCTGAATGATATTAATATTGCTCATGAAGTTAGTGCTGCTTATGAGATGAAGGCTTCGTATGACAAGGATGACAGATGTATTGACTGAAGATAATCATGGAAAGTCTTGGAGATAACTATGGAAGATTATACTGAAGATCTTTTATATTTTGTAATTATCTTTTATCTTTAGTATATGTATAGACTTAGTCATAATAGTTTAGAATTAATTTTTTTTGATTCTGAGTTTTTGCTTGCATAAAGAGAATCAACCTCAAGGTTTAGAACCCTAGTTCTAGAGAAGTAGAATTCGTATTGGTGAGCCTATTCATCAATATTGAGGTTGTGTGTGAAATCTTGTAGCTTTAAATCATTCAATAAAGTTTACAAGTTGTGATTCATATTTACTATTTTCATTGATATTCTGAATATTAAAGTGTTATTCTGCAAACTCCTTTAATATTGTTTCTGAGTTCATTATTCTTGTTAAGAATCAGATCCTGACAAGTGGTATCAGAGCAAGTATTCTCAGAAACCTTCATTCATCATGGAAAACACAGTTGAATCAAACAGTACTCTTGTCTCAAAGGTTCCAATGATCAGATCTAATGAGTTTGACATGTGGAAAATAAGGATCAAGCAATACATTCTCCTCACAGATTACTCTATGTGGGACATCATTGAGAATGGACCATCTAATGAAGGAAAAATTGGTGCAGATGGAAAAAGAACTCCACCAAAGACAGATGCAGAAAAGAAGATAAGGCAGACAGAGATGAAAGCCTTGAGAACACTGCTCTTGGCTATTCCCAATGAATATCAACACCAATTCTGCAATTGCACTGATGCACAAATGCTCTGGAATGCTCTAGAGAAAAGATTCTCTGGTACCAAAAGTACCAAGAGAAATCAGAAGGCAATACTGAAGCAATTGTATGAAAATTTTATGTCAACTAAGGATGAGTCCATGACTCAAACTTTTGACAGGTTTAACAAGTTGATTGGTGAACTAGCTACTATGGGAGTACAGATTGATCAAGATGATGTAAACAGAAAGTTCTTAAGGTCCCTTGGAGATGAATGGACCATGTATACTGTTTCATTCAAACAGAATGAACAACTAGAAGAAAAAGAACTTGATGATCTGTACAATGATCTTAGAGTGTTTGAATCTGAGGTGGAGGCAAAGAAGAAGCCTTCTGGATATGTTCATAATGTTGCACTCCTATCAGCATCAATTGATTCTACTGCTAACCCTGAATCAGTTAATGCTGCTAATGGAGCAAATCAAGAAAAAGGCACTGAATCTGTTTTTGAAGCCTTTCTGTCCAGCCATGGAAACTCTTCTTTAATCAATGATGACTTGGAACAACTTCATCCTGATGATCTTGAAGAGATGGATATTAAATGGCAGATGGCAATGCTTTCCATGAGGGTAAAGAAGTTCATCAAGAGGACTGGGAGGAATAACTTCTCCCAAAGAAGAGAAGATGGAGCAGGTTTTGACAAATCAAAGGTAGAGTGTTATAAATGTCATCTTAAGGGACACTTTGCCAGAGAATGCAGAAGTGGAGTGTCTCACAACAACAACCACCATCAAGCTCAGACTGGTAGCTTCAACCAGAACAGAAACTCTGCTCAAGCCCTTGTTTCTCAACAAGGAATGGGGTTTGACTGGAGTGATCAAGCAGAAGAGGCTATTCAAAATCAAGCTCTCATGGCAGAGGTATCTGATCTCCCAACTGAGGTAAGTTCTAATCTCTGTTCTAAAACATGCATAGACACTGTTAAAAGGTACAGGGATCACAACCAGAATATGAGTGATGACCTTAAGAGGTTAGCAAAAGATATAAAAGACTATGTGAGAATTGTTGAGAGGTTTGAGGAACAAATTAAAGGTTTCCAAGCCAATGAACTTCAACACTCATATGACACAAACTACTGGAAGTGGGAGAAAAAGGATCTAGAACTCCAACTGACAAAGTCTAAAGAGGAGAGTGAAAAGTTGAGAGAGGAGCTAGCCAAAGTTAAGCTAGATGTAGAAAAGTTTTCCAATGCTTCTAAAGCAATGGACTCTTTACTACAAACTCATATTCATGACAAGCTGAGAAGAGGAATTGGGTACAATACCACACCACCACCATACAACAACAACTACATCCCTCCTACATCAGACTTGCTAGAAACCAAAGATAGGAAGGACTTGCTTGAGGGAGCTACTGAGATAGATCCCTTAGATGAAGTAGTTGTTGAGGACAAAACTAAGAAAGAAGCTGGTAAGGGTAAGGATGAGATTCCTCTAGAGAATCACATTTTTACCAATGAGGGTTGTGGAAAGATTTGCGTAAAATCTAAGGACATAGAGAAGACTGAGGGAAAGTCTAGTAAGGTCCATTACAAGCAGACCACAGTCGTGAATCCTGTTCCTTGCAAACAGTGTGCTTGTACTAAATCTGAGCCCCTAAAACATGATAAAAGGAGGGGTAATCAAAGAAACTGGAATAATCAGTAGGCACAAAAACAAGGGATTGATCTGAGTAAAATCAATAGACCAAAACCTTGTTTTATTTGTGGAAAGCTCAATCATATTGCTAAATACTGTTATTTCAATCCTATGAACCAAAGGACGAATTTTCAAAGATCTGTGCAAAAACCCTTTGGTTATAGGAAGAATGAAAGGAACCATGTGGCTAAGAAATCTGTTAAATCTAAAAGCCAAATGAAAAAAAAGATTGTTAAGGAGAGTGTCAAGATGTGGATTCCTAAAAGCACTAAAACTGTTAGTACTTCTACCACAAATAGTACTGCTGACAATGATAGTGCTGCTAGAAGCAATACTACTCCTACCAATGTTAGTGTTGCTAAGAGTATTAGTACTTCTTCTAATGTTAATACTGCTAACTCTGTTAGTACTTCTAAGGTTAGTACTGCTTCTAATGTTTGTACTGCTAAGCCAATCATCTTGACAAAGTACTCTAGTAAAGAGTGCTCTGAGTTTAAAAATCTCATCAAAAAGGAATGTAAATACTTTGATGAGAAAGGGAGACCCAAGACCACTTTGGCTTGGGTTCCCAATCAATACTAATTGTTTTATCTTATGTGCAGGGTAACCAACAGCTCAAGGGGAAGAGCATCTGGCATGATGATAGTGGTTACTCTAGACACATGACAGGGAACATGTCTTGCCTCAAGAATTTCAAGAAAATTGATGGTGGACATGTTGCCTTTGGAAATACTCCAGATGGAGGTAAGATCAGTGGTAAGGGTGATGTAACCAAAGGTAAAATGACCTTTGAAGATGTATTCTATGTTGAGCAATTAAGGTACAACCTGTTAAGTGTATCACAGGTTTGTGACAAAAAGCATAGTATATTATTTACAGATTCTGAATGCATTATCCTTGCTCCTGGATTCAAGGTAGTTGATGAAAAGATGATACTACTAAGAACTCCTAGAAAGGATAATGTCTATTGCTTAGATATGGAAATTTTGTCAACTGATTCATCCCTAAACTGTCTTGTTTCAAAAGCATCTTTGGATGAATTATCACTTTGGCACAGAAGGATGTGTCACATGAACTTTAAAACAATGAATAAACTTGTTAAAAACAACCTTGTAAGAGGTTTGCCTTCAAAAGTCTTTTCATGTGATGATCATTGTGTTGCCTGTCTCAAAGTCAAACAACACAAAACTTCTCATAAGTCCAAAGAGTTGAACACTATTTCTAATTCTCTTCAGTTGTTGCATATGGATCTGTTTGGTCCTACAAATGTTATGAGTATAGGCAAGAAATCATACTGCTTAGTTATTGTTGATGATTACTCTAGATTTACTTGAGTATATTTTCTAAGGACTAAGGATGAGACAAGTGGACTGATCAAATCCTTTATTCTAAGAATTGAAAACCAAACAAATCAAAAGGTAAAAGTCATTAGGTCAGATAATGGTACTGAATTTAAAAATCTTGATCTAAACACCTTTTGTGAGGAAAAAGGAATTGAGAGGCAATACAGTGCTCCTAGGACTCCACAACAAAATGGTGTTGCTGAGAGAAGGAATAGGACACTGATTGAAGCTGCTAGATCTCTGTTAGCTGATTCAAAACTTCCAATTACTTTTTGGGCTGAAGCAGTTAATACTGCATGCTATGTCCAGAACAGAGTTCTAGTAGTCAAGCCTAAAAACAAGACACCATATGAGCTTTTAAATAAAAGAAAACCATTTATTGGATTTTTCAAACCTTTTGGGTGTCCTTGTACCATTCTCAATACCAAAACTCACTTAGGAAAGTTTGATAGCAAGGCAGATGATGGTTTTCTTGTTGGTTACTCATCTCAGAGTAAGGCTTACAAAGTATTTAATTCTTCTTCTAGAATAATTGAGGAAAGTGACAATGTCAAATGCAATGAGAACACACCAAATCCTATTGGTTCAGGTCCTCAGTGGTTCAGTTTCAGTAGTGATGATCATGCAGGTTCAGGAAGTGGAGGATCAGGGGATGTACAAGTACAAGACATTATTCCTCAGTCTGTGATCTTTCCCATACCTACAATGGAACCTGTTGATTTCTGTGAAAAAAAGACTATGACTGAACCAATTCAGAGTGAAGAAGAAAGAATAGATGAAGAGAATCAAGTACAGGAAGAGCCAGAAGCAGCTGATGAGATCACCTCAGCTGACTTAAATGAGTCCAATTTAGAAGTGGGAATCAATGAAGAACCTAGTCATCAGACTAGAACTCAAAAGAACCATCCTCCAGAGCTGGTCATAGGAGACATCTCTTCTCCTATGATAACAAGGAATCAAAGCAGACTTCAAGAGCTGCAGGATCAGCAACACACAGTACTCTCTTGCTTTCTATCTCAGATTGAGCCTAAGAAGGTTTTTGATTCAATGAAAGACTCCAGTTGGATAGAAGCTATGCAAGAAGAGTTACTGCAGTTCAAATTGCAAGAAGTTTGGGACTTGGTAGACCTTTCAAAAGGTCATAGAGCTATTGGCACCAAATGGATTTTCAGGAATAAAAAGGATGAGAGAGGAATTGTGATCAGGAACAAAGCAAGGCTTGTGGCACAAGGGTACACTCAGGAAGAAGGCATAGATTATGAAGAAGTGTTTGCCCCAGTTGCAAGGGTAGAGACAATTAGGCTATTTCTAGCCTATGCCTCATACATGAAGTTCAAGGTATATCAAATGGATGTGAAGAGTGCCTTTCTATATGGTACAATTGATGAAGAAGTATATGTCTGTCAGCCCCCTAGATTTGAAAATCCATCATATCCTGACAGAGTATACAAACTGAAGAAAGCACTTTATGGTCTACATCAAGCCCCAAGAGCATGGTATGATACTCTGTCTACCTATCTCTTAGAAAATGGGTTTGAAAGGGGAATAATTGACAAGACCCTCTTCATTAAAAGGAGTAAGAAGGACATTCTACTTGTTCAGATCTATGTGGATGACATCATCTTTGGATCCACACAAGATCAGATGTGTAGAGACTTTGAAAAGTTGATGCACAAGAGCTTTAAAATGAGTTCAATGGGTGAACTTGCCTTCTTCCTTGGGCTTCAAGTGAAACAGCAGAAAGATGGGATCTTTATAAGTCAATCAAACTATGTTAAAGACATCCTAGATAAGTATGGTTTAACAGACTCAAAGCCAGCAAGCACACCTATGGAGACTCATAAATAGATCACTGCTGATCTTGAGGGGGAGGATGTTGATGTCCATCTATATAGATCAATGATTGGATCTCTCATGTATCTCACAGCCTCAAGACCAGACATCATGTTTCCAGTGTGTCTGTGTGCCAGATTCCAAGTCAAGCCAAAGCAATCACATCTTCAAGCTGTTAAGAGGATTTTCAGATACTTAAGAGGGCAACCTAGATTAGGTCTTTGGTATCCTTATGAATCCAACTTTGACTTGATTGCATATTCAGACAGTGACTTGGGTGGTGCTAATATGGATAGAAAGTCTACTTCAGGTGGATGTCAGCTTTTGGGTGCAAGACTAGTATCTTGGCAGTGTAAGAAGCAAACCACAGTGTCCTTATCTACAACAGAAGCTGAGTACATTGCTGCTGCAAGTTGCTGCTCTCAGGTTCTATGGATTCAGAATCAGATGTTGGACTATGGGGTAACCTTTCTTCACACTCCAATCTTCATTGACAATAGCAGTGCTATAAGCATTGTTAACAATCCAGTCAAGCACTCCAAAACAAAGCATATTGAGATCAGGTATCACTTTATTAGAGACTGTAATGAAAAGAAGCTTATTCAAGTTGCTAAAGTTCATACTGACAACCAGTTTGCTGATCTATTCACCAAAGCTTTTGATGTGGGAAGATTCACTTTCTTGGTCACAAGTATGGGCATGATCAACTCTGAATGAGCTCATATTTACAAAGTGATTGTATACCTGTTATTTGGTTGTTTTTGGAGTTTCTAATCATCTTTCTCAGGAAGTATGCTGCCTTGTTCAAACCATCACAAGCTTCAAAAAGTGTAAGTGCAGTTAATACTGCTAGTGGTTAATACTGCTCTCAGTTAATACTGCTAGTTAGTTAATACTGCTAGTGGTTAATACTGCTAGTGGTTAATACTGCTCTCAGTTAATATTGCTAGTTAGTTAATACTGCTAGTGGTTAATACTGCTCTAAGTTAATACTGCTAGTTAGTTAATACTGCTAGTGGTTAATACTGCTTATGTCCCGAATCGTATAAATACACTCTTTACCCGCCTAAAAGCTCATAACGACTCTTTAATTACTATTCATCTGCTCTCTAACCCTTTTCTCTCAAGCACCAAGTGTTTCAGTCCAGAATACTCAAGCTCGATGGCAACTATGGCGTTCATTGATGAACATAATGAGATTGCAATGCTACAAAAGCCGAAGCAGGCTGATGGATTTCACCAGATAGTCGATTTTCTCAAGACAAGCCATATTGTGTATGCTCTTACAGTGTCTCCAACAATCTACATAGAGCATCAGAGACAATTATGGGCAAATGCCACCATTGTTACTGAAAATGGTGTGCAAGTTATCAAGACAAGGGTGTGTGACAAACCCTTGTCAGTTTCTGAAGAGGTGATTCGCGTCTGTCTACGACTAGACAATGTTGCAGGTATTACCTCTATTCCTAATAAGGACTTGTTCTCCAATCTTTCAAGAATGGGGTATGGAGGCCAATTGGGTATTTTCAAATTCTCAAAAGCTAAATTTTATACCCAATGGCGTTTTCTTGTTCATACCCTTATGCATTGTATTTCCAAAAAGACTACTGGTTGGAGTGAGTTCAGTAGTACCATTGTTTATGCTTTGGTTTGCTTGGCCACTGCCAGAAAGTACAATTTTTCAAAAATGATTTTTAATGACCCTGTGTCAAACTTGGGAAACAAAAAGAAGTTTTATATATACCCAAGATTTGTACAGGTAGTTATAACCAATGAATTGACGGATATGCCTCAATTTGATGAGGTATATGTACCCAAAATCCCCAAAGGTAAGGTCTTTTCAAATATGAAGAGATCTCCATTGGACTCGGAAGGAGTTGACACCCCATTGTTCTCTACAATGATGGTGGTGTCCCACAATGAAGAAGGTATGGCTTCAGGGTCAAGGCCCTCATTAGACCATCCCACTGAAAGCCAATCCTAACCTTCAATCACCATATCAATCCCACAGTCCCTTATTCAAAAACCAACTTCTCCAATCACCATTACCTACATCAGGAAAAAGGTAAAGAAGGCTTATTCCCTTCTTGTACCTTCACCCACAGAGCCTTTAAGCCATCTAATGGAGAATTCTCCATTAGAGAATATCTATAGGGAAACCACAGGGGTGTCTCCCAACCCCAAGGAGGTGCTCACTGAGGAGATGAATGAGCATATGGGTGCAAAGGCTGCCACTACTCCTGCTAGCACAGAGGAGGCCAGTGGTAACATCAATAAGACCTTCCCCATGGAAACTTTGGGTGAGCAATCATCCAAAGGTCCCAGGTGCCAAGAAACCAAGGGGGTAGCAGGTGCTTCTGCTAGGCAGAAGACCTCTACTACAAAAAGATCCAATGATCCTCCAAAGGTGGTAAAAACACCCAAAGGAGGTGAGGACAGTTATGACTATAATGAATTATTGGAAACAATGGGCAACATCAATCTGGATGTAATCAAGCAAGGCAAAGACATAGAAGAGATGAAAATGGTGATTCTGTCTCAACAAGTACATATTACCAACTTGAAGAAAATGGTGAAGAGATTGGTTCAGAAAAAGAAAAGGAAACAGTTTGTGCTCAGAAGAAGGAAACCAGTGGATGATGCTCCCAAAAAGGGGGAGTCAGAAGCTAATGAAAACATGGAAGATGCTAAAGATAAGGGGGAGAAATTTGATTTTGAGGGGGAGCAAGCAGTAGAAACAGAATCAGAATTTGTACAAGCAGCTGAAACAGAACAATCAGCAGTAACAGTTAATGCTGCTAAAACAAGCAAAGCAGCAGAAACTGTTAATACTGCTGAATTGAATGAAGCAGCAGAAATGGTTCAAGAGGTATTAACAGACCTTCTTTGCAGCAATGTGCAAGAACTTGAAACAGCTGAAGCATTAATCAAAGCTAAACATGATACTCCCAAGGTCACTTCAAAGGCCAAAGGAGTTGTCATCAAAGACAATGTTGAAGTTATCAAGAAAGTTAGTGCTGATAAAGTAAACAGCAAGGACAAAGGCAAAGCTAAGATGGTGGAATCTGATCAACCAATTAAAAAGCAAAAGTTGGTTGAGTCAGATGAAGCATTGGCCAAGAAGATTCAGGATGAACTTGAGCAAGAAGAAAAGGTTCAAGTGGAAAAAGACAGAGAGATGGCTAAGGCTCTAGCTGCAGAGTTAAATGAAGTTTATCAACAGAGTTTGGCAACTGAGATAGCAAAGAAGAAATCTACAACTCTAAAGAAGCCTGGAATGATCAGAATGGGTACAAAGAAGAGACAACCTTCACAGACCTTCCTTGGCACTCAAGAGAGAAAGAAGATGATTACTTTTCTGAAAGGTGTTGTGGGAGTTTAAAAGGAAATGTTCACAAAGATGTCTTTTGAACAAATCAAAGGTTTGTATGAAGCTGAGATGACCAAGTTACAAGGAAATGACAGAGCAAGAGTTGAAGCAGAAAAGAAGATGAAAGAAAGACATGATCTTCAAATTCAAAAACCTTTCCCTGATGAGCAAGAATCACCAAGGAAGGAAGCTATTCTAGGTGACAGTTTGAGGAAGTTGAAAAGATCTAAAATGATGGCAAGAAGAACACCAGCCAAGAAACCTAGAGTGGAAGAAGCTGAGAAAGAACAGAAAGAAGCTGAAGAAGAAGGAGCATCTAAGTCTGTTGAACAGGAAGAACCATCAAGTACTACTGATGTGAAGTTGTACATGGTAGTGATAGACAAAGTGCTTGAGCCTATAATAGCTGAACCTGTTGGTGTTAAGCCTCCAGAGATCATTCACTGGGATACTATGGAGGTTGATGGAAAGGAGTACATCAGACCGAAGAGGAAGGATGATAAATTTGAAGTGTATCCTACTTGGGTAAAGATAGTAAGAACATGTTCCAGATCTGATCTAGAGGAGATGTTTGAAGTAGGAATGAAATTGTATGTTGATCAACTAAAAGCTCCAGGGATACCAATCACAAAACTTGTGATGGAGTATCTATGTATGTTGTTCAAGCAAGAAGAAGTGAAGGATATTATCAGAAATGTGTTTCAAAAAGTTAACAACTGGACTCTATATGAAACTAGCGGAGTATATGCACTGACTATGGATTCAAATCACATAGAATACTTCCTAGTGGATAGAGTTTACAACCACAGCAGATTGAAGTTGCATGCTATGTTAAAGAAAAAGCTTGGTTGTGCACCAGATTCAGCTATGGCAAGGTATTTGATCCAAAGAACAATTAATCAAAGTTTGGGGTTGAATGCTGATACAAGGATATGAACAATGAAGTTTTGGGAGCATCTGAAGAACTTGACTTCTCTTCCTAAAAGTCAAGTTAGGGGGAGATTGTTGGGAACTGAAAGAATTGCTTAAGTATGGTTACTACTGCCAGTACAATGGAGTTAGTACTGCTGGAGTTAGTACTGCCAGATCAAAGTTAATACTGCTGAATGATATTAATACTGCTCATGAAGTTAGTGCTGCTTATGAGATTAAGGTTTCGTATGGCAATGATGACAGATGTATTGACTGAAGATAATCATGGAAAGTCTTGGAGATAACTATGGAAGATTGTACTGAAGATCTTTTATATTTTGTAATTATCTTTTATCTTTAGTATATGTATAGACTTAGTCAGAATAGTTTAGAATTAATTTTTTTTTATTCTGAGTTTTTGCTTTCATAAAGAGAATCAACCTCAAGGTTTAGAACCCTAGTTCTAGAGAAGTAGAATTCGTATTGGTGAGCCTGTTCATCAATATTGAGGTTGTGTGTGAAATCTTGTAGCTTTAAATCATTCAATAAAGTTTACAAGTTATGATTCATATTTACTGTTTTCATTGATATTCTGAATATTAAAGTGTTATTCCGCAAACTCCTTTAATATTGTTTCTGAGTTCATTATTCTTGTTAAGAATCAGATCCTGACAGTTGTTGTGATTGTTTGTTGCTTTGGTCGACTATTAACCATCGGGGATGGTTGATTCGTGTGTATGGAATTCGTTTCCTTGCACACAGAAAACGACATCTACTGGGGGGCCGTATGGGGATCTACTGGGGGCCCCCGAGGATGAGTAGTCCTGTACATTGATGACAGTGAAGACGATGGTATTTGATTAACGTTTCGACATATATTGTGTTGTATGATTTATTTATAATTCTTGTTAAACTGTGCATGTTTTTCTGTTTATTAACAACAGGGCGAGGCTGGAAATTCACTAGACCATTCGGTCTAATCCTCGTCTCTATTTTCTTAAAACCATTTTCAGGCAGTAGGAATGCGGCAGGTTCCTCAAAATGGAAAGAAAAATGTTAGAAACCTTGGATCGGGAGCTCGGACCATAGAAGCGGCATAGTGGAATTCTAATTTTTCTAGATTCTAGTATTCTCGGTTGTAATAGATTTTATGGGATGTTAAAATTTATATTGGGTTACCAGAATTTTGTAATTTGAAACCCTGCTAAAGGAGTTAAATTCCATTTATTCAGTTATGTTAATTATTATGGTTGTTACAATAATAAACGAGATACAAAATAATTTGAAGATCAGATTACTGATAAATGGCAAGATGCCATGAAGATTGATGTCAAAAGCCACATTACTTAAAAGGAATTTTGAGCGAGGACGTATACAAGGCTTTAAAACATCAAACCTAAAAGTGCAAGTTGCAAAAGTCCGTTTATGGACTAGAACAATCATCTCGTAATTGAAATCTTGTATACAAGAAGTTCAGTGGGAGCATAACATTATTCTAGATCCTATATGACATCCCAATGCTTGAAGGTGTAAAATCATGGATTAGAACAGTACTTCGCGATGAAGGATCTAGAAGAGACAAAGTCCTTGGTATAAAGATCTATCGTGGTAGATCAAAGTGCTTAATTAGATTAAGCAAAAGTACATACATTGACAAGATCTTGAAACACTTCAAGATGAAGGGTTCCAAGAAAGGAAACTTGCCAACAGTACATAGTGTACATCTGAGCGAAACTCAGAGTCCTAGCACTAAAGAGGACATGAACCGTATGAAGGGTGTTCCCTATGTTTTCATCCAACCGTTCAAATCATGTATTCCATGTTAATGTACTAAGATCGGATGTCTCGTATGCCTTGAGTATGACGAGCAGATATTAGTCAGACCCAAGTGATGCTCACGGTATAACAGTGAAGAACATTCTGAAGTATCTGAGAATAACTAAAGATATGTTCTTACTGTACAACGGTTATGAAAGAGATCTGTGTGTTTAAGGATACACAGATGCTAGTTTCCAAACCAATTGTAATGACTTGAATTGTAATAGGGATATATGTATTGAACGGAGGTACTATGAGTTGTAAGAGCTTACATACAAATCTACTTGTCAAGCCTATGTCTCAAAACAAACATGATGTTCATGTTATAGGCTTGAGGATTTTTATAGTGAATAATAATTTTAGTAAACTTTAAACTTTCTAGAACATTAAACAGTTATGTTTTTATCTGATATGGCATACTGGGTATGAGTATATACATTAAACATTTATGTGTTCTTTATTAGCATGTTTAAGTATCCTTAAATAAATATGATGATCATATTATTTAGAATTGTCCTTGATCGATTATTACTAGGGGACTAGTAATAAATCAAGATCATTGTGAAGTCTGGTCATAGTCCAAGTTGGAAGTGCACTAGGTGCAACCAGAGTCACATGCGTTTGTCGGTGCACAAGGCGTTGGACAAGACCCACGGTCAGGATCACCACATAGATCGGCGTCATAAGGTGAGTCCTGAAATAGTAAACACTCTTTATCCTCATACTTGAGATGTGCATTGGGATCTAATGCACAAGAAGTGTTATGCTTTGATATAGTCTAACGTTACCCTTAACCGGGTAATCATAAGGGCTATGTTAGGTATAACATGAATTGTGTAGTTAGTCGTGTACATGCAATATGGGATTTGCTCTTTTCAAGATGAAAGAGATATTTTTGGGCCCTCAATTACATAGTTTGATTTACATGCATGAACAAGTGGATTAGTTGGACTAATGGTACTTGTATAATCAAATATGTTGGGATCGAGAAACATATTATTTGAACAATAAAGGATGAGATAGATCTATGCCTTAAGTTCAAAACAAAATATCGTGAAGCAAAAGGATAAAGAATGATTATACTATATGATTGATTGGATCAATCAAATTGCTCGAAGGTAAAAGCACATTTACATAGCCTTGGGGGTGGTGACGTGTTGCTAGACGCTTACCATCGTCCGTGTTACTGTGTATCGTATGCAAGTGGGAGAATGTAAGTTATTATATGCTCACAACACGTGTCACACAGAGATACTGCTGAGGAGTATGTAAACCTATAGGGTCGCACACAAAGAATGCGTTTGTTTCCATCTTTAGAAACCCGGATTAAATCAAGTTGATTAAGAAAATAATTATTCTTAAAGGATAATTATGAAAATATGTGTTAAACTGTAATTATGATGATTACAGGGTGAAAACGTAATTATGTTAATTACGGGGTATTATCTGTAATTATATATAATTATATTTAAAGTTTAAAAGATAATTATATATATATATATATATATTTGAATTTGAATTTGAATATTACAGATAATTACTAAACCTTGTTTAATCCTTAGTTGAATTATAGATTAACTATAATTCTTCTGGTATAAATAGGGCGTTAGGCTAAACCGTTTTTCAAACAATTGAAATAATTAGAATTAGCCTATCAGATAAATATAGAAAATAAACCTTTTTTTCTGTGAAACACATATAGATCTAGGGTTCTTGGGCTAGCACCCGGTGGAGACGGGAAACGTGTTCGTGTGTGGACTACCAATAGAGGAAACCTACTTTGGTTTCTTGGTGCTCCATTCCAATCCCGGATGATCTACAAAAGGTACATATTCTAAACACCATATGGTGTGGTTTTATTTTGATTAAATGCATCATTGGATCCGATTGAGTTTTAAGTTTTATTTAATAACGCTTTCTATATTTTTGTAACCAAAATATTTTGTTTTTCCACTGCGTTCATTGGTTACAAATTGTTTAAAACCCTACACAAAGTTTAGCTAAATCACGCGTTAATGAAGACACAATACTGTCAGGTTTATAAATCTAATTTATATGTTTTTATTTATTTTATGTATATATTTGATATTGTAATTTTTTTTATATTTTCATGAAATATTTTTAACCGCTGATGATGGACATGTATATATATTTTTTCCATGTTGCTAATGCAACCTCAAAAACGTTTAGGATGAACTTTAACAACAAACATCCCAATCTCTACTTTTCATTTTCGAATATTTTTTTTGGATTTCACAAATTGGATTTTTTTGGTTCAATGACTTATAAAATCGACCAACGTTTATTTCTACTTCTACATTATTGATAAGTTCAAAAGATAATATCTTCATAGATTACACTATTCGTCGTACTTACGTTCATATAATAATCGTTCGATTCGTCGCGCAAGGGGCGGTGTTGTTACCTAGTTCCTCATAAAAAAGAGTGATAAGTCTCCTTATGAACTATGGAAAGGAAAACATCCTTCCTATAAAAGGATGAATGTGTGGGGTTGCCTTGCAAAGGTTCAAGTACCTTTACCAAAAAGGATAAACTTGGACCCAAGACCATTGATTGCATATATCTTGGTCCTACAAGAAATAGTCCTGCTTATAGATTTTTAGTCTATAATTCAAATGTTGAAGATATCTACAACAACACAATATTGGAATCAATCGAGGCATAATTCTTTGAACACGTCTTTCCTTACAAGGATAAAGAGAAAGGAATCTCTAATCCAAGGAAGAGAGTGTGTGAAGAAGATGACATCGATAATCTTGAAAAACCTGATGAAGAGGGCACTTCTAAGGCTCAAGGAGACAACTTAGAGCCTAGAAGAAGTAAAAGGAGAAAGATTGCGAAAGAATTTGGACCCGAATTCATGACATTCATTGTCAATGAAAAACCTCAATCCTATAAGGCCGCCATGGACTCTTCGAAGGCACCTTATTGGAAAGAGGCGATTCGTAGTGAGATAGACGCCATAGTTCAAAACAATACATGGAGATTGGTAGATTTACCACCGGGTCACAAGGTAATTGGCCATAAATGGATCTCCAAGCGGAAACTAAGACCTGATGGTACTATAGAGAAATATAAAGCTCGTTTAGTAGCCAAAGGTTACCGCCAAAAGGAAGGTCAAGATTTCTTTGACACCTACTCACTGGTGACATGAATCACGTCCATAAGAACGTTGATGGCAATAACAGTTATTCACAATCTACATATACACCAAATGGATGTGAAACTGCTTTCTTAAACGGCGAATTAGATGAAGAAATCTATATGCAACAACCAGAAGGTTGTTGTAAAGGGCCAATAAACCATAGTATGCAAGTTAGTTAAGCCCCAAAGCAATGGCATGAGAAGTTTGATAACACTTTTCTATCAAATGGTTTCCTCATAAATGAGTGTGACAAATGCATTTATGTGAAACAATGTAAGAACACATATGTCATAACATGCCTATATGTAGATGATATGTTAATCATGGGGACCAATCTGGACGTAACTAATCAAACGAAGAAGATGTTTCACTCCTCATTTGACATGAAAGATATGGGAGTAGCAGATGTGATTCTTGGAATAAAGATCCAAAGAGATCCAAAAGGTTACATTCTTACTCAATCACACTATGTTGAGAAAGTACTTCGGAAATTTGGTCCCTATGATGATAAACCAGTAGTCACTCCATTTGATCCTTCTAGCCAACTTAAGAAGAATGAAGGAGAAAGTGTATCTTAGTTGGAATACACTCAAATGCTTGGAAGTTTGATGTATATAATGAATTGCACAAGACCGGATATCTTAAATACACAATGAACTATGGGTTACACTATACCAAGTATCCTCCTGTGTTAGAAGAATACTGTGATGCAAACTGGATTTCCAATCATTCTGAAAGTAAGTCCACAAGTGGCTATGTATTTACACTTGGTGGTGCAGCTATATCTTGGAAATCGTCAAAGCAAACCGTTAACACATGGTCTACCATGGAAGCCAAATTTTTAGCTTTAGATAAAGTTGTCGTAGAAGCAGACTGGCTTAAAAGCTTCCTAGAGGGTATTCCCTTGTGGCCTAAGCCTGTTACTGTCGTTTGCATACATTGTGATAGCATGGCAGCTCTCACGAGAGCAAATAGGCAGAAGGTATGGGATGACCAGTTCACCATGGAAAGCAAATTCGATCAAATCTATAACGGAAAATCGAGACATATCAGGCGTCACCACAAAACTATCCGAGACTTGCTCAAGAATGGAATTATATCCATTGATTATGTAAAGTCAAAGGAAAATATCGCAGATCCTTTGACAAAAGGCCTAAGTAGAGAACAAGTCTCTTATATACATCGAGGGGGATGGGCTTGAAGCCAATTCAATGAGTTACTACTCGGCGGAAACCTAACCTAGCAACACTGCAGATCCCATGGTCTAGGTTCAATAGGACAACTAGTTGAGGAAAACTCAAGTTCAAATACACAGGTATGCCTATTCCTATGATGTTTATTTTCGTGTATTTTCCGTTGATGATTTAGGGATGAATTCTTATTCTTAATAATACTTATAGCTTCTTGGTAGAACAATACGGAATGTTCTTGATCAATATTACCTATATGAGATTGATGTGGGGTCGCATCTTTGAAGACAGATATGGCTACATCTTCTAAAATTCTCATGAAGAAGGATTGTTCACGAACGAAATGAAAACAACGGTAAGAGTCAAATTATGCATAAATATGATATGTGTGATATTCATTGTCTCGAATTACTACACAACGTGGTTAGTTCAAGATAATTCAGCACTACCCACAAAGTAGGTCCGATGAATACTCACTATGAAAGGTTCAAGTCGCTTAGACACTTTTTCTGATGCATTTCATGTTTAGTTTCCTGAATCAGAACAATAAATACTCTGAGATTATCTTATTTTCTATTCAAATGTGGGGTATTGTTAGGGTTTGAATAGAAAATGTAGGGTATTCTTGGGATTTGCTTGTAAACTTGTCCCACGTAGAACAAATGAGGAAATATTTGTTGCCTTATAATAGGATTCCCCTACCTATTATCACAATGGGCTACCCAACCAAGTGGGTTAGCACATATTAAAAGTCAAGATGGGCCTTGGGTCTCTTGGCTTGAATGAGAGATTCAAGGCCGCGACCCAGGCCGTGCAACTCGCTGTCCGACAGTTAATTGTCGGTTGATAAGAGGTACATATAAATACCTCATTTTCTCTCGTTTTTGACATAAATAATATCACAATTTCCGGGGGGGTTTAAGGAAGCATTCTCTTGATTCGTCGGGTTCAAATTCAATACTTGATCGGGTTGTTGTATCATTTAGATAGACGTCCGTAAATCATTCATACGAGGGACGGATTTCTGTCTAAGGAAACTACGATTGCAGGCCTCAATCCAATAAACGATCTTCATCAAATTCTCATCAAGTTTATCGAGTTAGTCATCGTTCTCTTATCTTTTACGTTTGTGTATACGAATATTATAAATAATTCGTTTTTAGTTTATGAAATTATTCTATTATTCTATTATTTTCGTAACCGTTGTTTATAGGATCTATGTAAAACACCTTCCCCATCAAAACCTTCGAAACTAGTACTATTGTGAGCCACCCACACTCAGGGGTTGTTCTGTAACGGTTTAATGGGTTGTATGACATGTATGGATGATTCGGTAAGCCATACATACATGTTCGAAAGTGGCTTAATGGGTCAGAAAATGGCTTATTCGCTCAGCCCATAGAAGGAAGTCATATACATTCAGCCAAAAAAATTACATTTTTTCCCTTTTGTGAAAAACGCCCCAATCAATCAAAAAGTCAGAGACCGTGCTCTCTCTTATTTCTCTGAAACAAAAAGGAGCATACCACACACTCTCTCATGGCATAGACCGACGATCGATCTCGTTCTCTTCCATCACTTTCATCCTCCGATGGTCTCGTTCTCCGGTGGTCTTGTTTTTCGGTGGTCTCTCGTTCTTTGGCGATCTCTTTCTTTCCCGCCACTCTCTACGGTCTCGTTTAGAACTGGATCTCTCGATTTGGATCCTGTCGTCACTCTCCGGTTGTCCCTGCTTGCTTTTCCATCTCTAGATCTATCCATCACGTCTTTTCCATCTCTCAAACTGGAGCTCCGGTTATCCCTAATGATGCTTGTTTCTTTGCTTTCATTTCGGTTCAAACGAGTTGCCTAACAATATGGATTGTAATTGTTTATTGTTTCTTTGTCCTTGTTTTCTTTGTTTCTCTCGATCTGTGCACCGGTATGAGAGTTTTGGGTTAGGGTTTGGGTTAGGGTTACAAATCTTGTATATGGATTTTGGTTGCAGACTAGATTGAAATGGGTCTTCTAATTGGGATTAATTAAAAAAACAAAAAACAAAAATAGGGGGTAAAATTGTAATTTATATCATTCAGACATTTTATTCAGCGCATCAAACGAACAACAATTTAGTATAATCCATATAGACAACTTAGGGGTTGTTTACTAAATTTTTAATTAAGTCATGTATGGATAAGTTTGTCTGTCAAGATAAATTTGTCTGTTTGGATAAATTTGTGATGATGTTTACTTTTTTATCTGAATCAACTATAACAACTCAACCAGAGAATAACAAGATAACAATTTAATCTTAATATTAATAATGCCAAAACGGCCCCAAGCGTACAATAAAATTTCAAGGTTTGCATAGGCAACCTATTCACAACTGAGATAATATAAAAATGTCTAAAATGACGGTCTTCTAACTGAACCCGCTACATCTTCTCCTTTCCTTTATCTGCCCTTTCTAAAAGTCGTCTGTCTGAAAAGATTTTTAGTTTTCAAAGAGCGAGGGTTAGACCGAAGGTCTAGTGAGTCCCCTCTAATAGATGAGCAATAAAATAACTTTCCAGAATTTAAAATCAACATTTAATAAATGCACATAGATAAAACACGCTACCGACCACACGACCGTCAAAGACGATGTGTCTAACTCGTGTTGCCTTAATGTTGGGACACACCCCCAACGGCATAAACGGGCCACACTCCCCGGCACGAGTACGCGGGCCACACTCCCCGACTTAGGCCAAAATCTCCACATATAATGTATGCATACATTTAAACATCAACAATTGATAACACACTTAAATCATTTAATAATAATCATGCCATCGTAAATAAATCAAAGTTTAAAATTAAACTTCACATGCTTTCGTTACCAAAAGGTTTAGTTCAGAAAAACTCATCTGACGTCCTTAGCTTAAATCCGGTGTCTACTTTTAGGATTCGAACTGAAACCTATAAAGGAAATACTGATTGGTAAACTCTCTCAACTTTCTAATTTTATAAGAAGTTGACCTTGACATCGAAACCCCCAACGTCACATAATCTCAAAATATTTAACCCACCATTTTACTAATTAACAACATGTTAAATTGTAATAAATACAAATGGGCCGCCATCACCACCGAGCCCACTATTAAACTTAAATCATTTAATACATGGCCCAACATCAAACTTAATTAAACTTAACTTAGGTTTGAATTAAATTAATTTGATTGGCCCAAACTTAAATAATTTGGGCTTCAGCCCACTGACCACTCCGGGGACCGGGGTTTAAATACCTTTGACCGGTGCCTGCTCCCAGCTGCGACCGGGGCATGGCTGACCGAGCCCCTCCCCATCGACCGGTGTTAACAACAATCGGAGTTATCGCGACCGGTGTGAACTTCTTCGACCGGTATCTCATTATCGACCGGTGTCTAAGTCGACCGGGGTCTCCCCTTCTCGACCGATGCCAAACAATTGACCGGTGCCAAAACGAACGAAAAATCCAGAGAAATCGATTAAAACTGTAGCTCCCATCTTATTTCTTAAATCCATACAACTCAACCCAAAACATAACCGGATGCAGAACTTAATTTCATTAACATTCCTTTAACCACATAATGATTTTTATACTAACTTCTATAAAATGTTCAAACCCAGAAAACTCAACTGCAAGAACAACATATCACTCTCAAACACGACTACTATGATTACATCACTTAAAAAATTTGAAGAGTTTAATCACAAGAAATTTACCTTCAATAAAATTGATCCAAAGCTTGATGTTCTTGAAGAATTCTTTCTTTCTCGGTCCCTCACTCTGAAATCGCCTCAAAAACTTCTTCTCAAGAATCAGCTGCCACACACACACTACACTAATTTTCTAGGGTTAAAACCCCTTTTTCCAACCTTACACATTAGACCCCTCCTTAATGAGACTTTTCTACTTTCTTACCCAACTTTTAATATTGCTCGTTTTAAGCCCGGTTATTACATCAGCAGTATGAATGATAGAAATGACCAACTTACCCCTGAGTTTAAATTTTAAATCTAGGTATTCCAATTTGTAGTATTTAGAGAAAAATTCCAAGGAAATTTCAGCAATATTCAAGGAAATTTCATAAAATGAGCAACAATATTCAAGGAAATTTCAACAATATTCAAGGAAATTTCATAAACTGAGCAAGAATATTCAAGGAAATTTCAGCAATATTCAAGGAAATTTCATAAACTAAGCAACAATATTCAAGGAAATTTTAGCAATATTCAAGGAAATTTCATAAACTGGGCAACAATATTCAAGGAAATTTCATAAACTGAACAACAATATTCAAAGAAATTTCAGCAGCAGTAGTGGTCAAAAGGAAATTTCATAAAAGGAAATCATAATTTCTTAAAAGGAGATTTGATAAAAGGAAATCACAATTTCATAAAAGGAGATTTTATAATAGGAAATTGCAATTTCATATACTCTAACCTAATTATATAGAAAAGGAAGATCATCAAGGGAAAAAAATACAGATATAGGGGACGACTAAGAATCGAAAATCAAGAAGCAACAAGGAGGAAGGAAGCGACGACCATGAGCGTGTATTTTTCTGATGGATCAATTCTTTTTATAACAAGGGGTATAATTGTCAAAATTGTGGCTTAATGGGGACAACACCTCTTTTCCCTACTTAGCGAATAAGTCATTTTTGTCTGCGCGAATAAGCCATTAAGCCATAAGTAAACACCCCAAACGTCTGCGCGAATAAGCCATTTTTGTCATTAAGCTCATTAAGCCACAAGTAAACACCCCCTCCCTTAATCCATATGGATAACTTAATCCATACAGTGCTTAATAAAAAACAACCGAACAGCCCCCTCACATAGGTGAACTAATAGACAGTGGGTAGTCTCGTATAAATTAAGGAGAATATGATAGTGTTCGAGTGAAATAACATCGTAGACGCATAATCATTTACAAATCTAGTAAATCATTTAAACTTACAAATCGTTGTTCATGTGTCGAAACAACATATGAATATTGATTTGTAAATTTGTACGAATTATTAGGTTTGTAAAAGAAGGCACTAACACACATTCTGCTTTGTACTTGGGTTTATTTTTGGTCATACGTAAAAACAAAATCTCCAAAGCTTTCAACTTGGAAAATCTGATCATTTTGAATATAATAACTTTCTTTAAAATCAAAATCAAATAGAATGATATAATTAATATCGTTTTGTGAAACAAGAAATTACTCCATGAAACCAAAAGGATCTCAGATCATCACAGCTGTTCTATGTCCATGAAAACTCCTTAACCCAATTATGTTCATCGTTGCTAAAATAAAACCCATCTTCCTTCACCAACCATAAGCATTTCCTGAGAACCCCACACCTTGATCTATCTCGGTGCACCCTAAACGCTTCGAATTTCTTCCTCTTTTGATCCCATTTCATGGTGCAAGAGAAAGCAGTATCAGATGATATCGATTTCCAGAAGGTAACTTTGACGTTCCAACTGTAATCATCACTTTCCTGAAGTGCTCGGCCGCCCATATCACCACCGTACGCATCGCCTACTGTGGTGCACCATATGATCAGAGGGAGGGAGGAGTTGCCGGAGAAGCCATTAAAGACGGCAACGTGGTAGGTGATGGTGCCATGGAAGGAGAAGTTTTCAGGTTGGTGGATGATAAACATGCATGATGCTGAAAATAACAACAGCAAAATTAGGTTAAAGAGTCTGCATTTTTTCATGGGTTTTTTTTTTGTATGGATTTGTGGGTGAAACTTTTCAAATGGATTCAAGAAAAGGGTTTCTTGATGATTATGAAGAATAAAGGCGGTTGGAACTGGCAATAATCGATCATCTTAATATTGTTCTAAATCAGGAGTAAAAAAATTCCATTCAACTTCGAAATAAAAGAATTTTGTTTGTAATAAATACTCCATCTTTTAATTCCATGCGATTTTAAGACAATCAAAACAAAGTTATAATATATATTTTGGCTTCTAATTTATTTCACTCACATTATATATTTTGAAAAAGAAATGTGTTTTTGGATGAATCATTAAAACAAATATTTTGAAATTAATAGTTGAAATCGACATCTTCAAAAGTTAAATGAAAAATATTAATGTTATTGATTAGGTATAATAATTAATAAATAATAAAATCTGATAATAATATGAAAGGGTGAAACAGTAGTGATTTAAATATTTAGTGAATTAAAATGTATTAAATCAGATGAATTAATTAGATAGAAACTTGACAGGAAACAATCGATTAAAATAAATATGTTTTTATTCAACAATTAAGAGTAACACTACAAAACAAACAGCTTTTTTCGACCAAAAAATCGGCCGGAAAAGTGTATTTTCGGCGGATTTGGCAGGCCGAAAATCAAGGCGCCGAAAGCTCAACTTTCCGGCGGACTAAACTTTTCCGGCGGACTTTCGGCGGCTAAAATCCGCCGGAATTTTATTTCAAAAAAATAGAATTTCATAATTTAATAGTTAAATTAATTATAATTACTTAACTTCCGGCGGATATTTCCACCGAAAAATTAAATAAATTTCCAAAAAATATTTTCTCAAAATAAAATTAATAAATTATTTCCGGCGAATATTTCCGCCGAAAAATTAGATAAATTTCCAAAAAAATATTTTGCTAAAAATAAAATTAATAAATTAAATAAAGTTTGAAATTCGCCGGTTTTATTATTTCTAGAATTTTTTATAATTGGTTTTCATCAATAAATCATCAATAAAAATTGGTTTCATAAAAAAATAGTCCAAAAATTCACATAATCAATTTTTGAAATATACATAATCAATTTTTTCGATACAATTACACATTTTCCTATTAATAATAAATATTGAATAAAAATAAATAATTTTTTACAATTACATTCAAACCAATATTAATGTAAATTAACAAGATTTGCATATCTACATATTTTTACAAATAATAATATACATCTTTAAAGTTTGTAGATCCACCTATCTCACACACATGCCTAATCTGCAACAAAAATAACAAGATGAAAATTAAATATTCAAAAACATGTAAATATTACTCAAAACTATTTTGTACAAACATATCTAATTTTTTTTATAAACAGAAAACCAGATTTAGAATATTTTTAAAAAAATAAATCAATAAACTTTTTTATAAAAAATATATCTGAAATATCTTTTACATAGAAACAGATATGCAATAGATTTTCGAAAACAAATATGTAATTTTTTTTGCAAAAACAGATATTGATATTTTTTAGAAGCCAATTTTTAGAAATCAAGATTTGGAACTTTTTAAAAGCATATTTGAAATATTTTTATAAAATCAAATCATGAAGTTTTTATATATATAAACAGATTTGGATATTTCTTTAAAGACATATCTGGATATTTTTTGAAAAAACCAGATCTGAAGTTTTTTTTATAAAATCAAATTTGGATTTTTTTTTATAAAAACAAATCTGTAATATTTTTTTAAAAACAAATCAATAAATTAAATGTTTTATAAAATACAAACCTGAACATCTTATAAGATAAATCAAGAAACTTTTTTATAAAACCAGATCTGAAATGTAACACCCCCTATTCCGCGTGGTTAAGAACGGGGCGATGTCACAGTTTAGGGGACATCAAAACAAAAATAAATCCACTGAGTAGACTTATAAAATTCAGAGCACGACTAAACCACATAAACACGAAATTACAAACCATCATATGAAGACAACTATAGCTAAGTTTTACAAATATATTTACATGGACATAAAAACAAAAGAACTAAAAATCATAATATTCAAAGATCTTCAAAAGGAAGTCCAAAATAGTTGTCTTCTTTTCTTTATATTTCCGTCCCCTGTCTAATCATCTAGTACCAGCCGTACCAACAAAACACACACGGCTGAGCAACTTTACCCAGTGAACGGATTAATAATAATAAAAGAAACGATAATTTAACGAGTGGAAGCGGAAAATGAAATAAATAAAATTGATATTAGTAGATTTCAAACAAATGTTCAATAAATGTAGACCACCAAGGCCTATCTGATTCATCATTTAAAATAGATAAAAAGAATGTATTTTTAAAAGAGTAAAAAAAAACCGTAAAACCAATCAAACATCACAAAGATGTAACAAAGGTCACAAAGACCGGTCTGTATCACAAAGATACGTCATTCTCACGGGTTGATCAAACCACGTAAGTCCCATGGGGTAGCAGTGTGGGCACACTCACCATCTAACCCCTGCCGTGAATAATTCACGACCCGACTCGTGCAACTAGGATCGATCCATTCGCCCTCGATAGCCGTTACTTGGCCAGACCCCATACGTGTCCATTCTAAGTGAGGACGCCACGATTGTATAGCCACCGTGGAAGTATCCCGACCTTGGTGCCCCCAATAGTCAAGTACTCTATAAATCGAAAACGGAATCATAGGTCTACAACACATGCGACCTCATGGAAACAAATTCAAAAATCCAATAAACCTTGAAGGTTTTAATTCAATTATTTACCAATGATTCATGATTCGAAGCAAAGAAATATCATATAATCATAATCAAATATCTTTAAATAATAATGTCACATGATAACTCAAAACCAACAATTTTCAAAAGTTCAATTCGGAAAGTTACCATTTCACTTATGTGATAGGTAATGCATGGTGTACTATACTCAAGGAATAGACACGTATATACAAATACGTATCCAAGTATCAAACAAATAAAGAAATCCGTACCTCAATTGAATTGAGATGCAACACGAGATTAATCGAGACCGATGACGAACTTTAACCCTTTCGATTTCCTATATAAACCACCAATTATTATTAATCGCACAACCTAAAACTCAAAGCTTATTATACTAGCTTAATCACAAATTTATATTCTCTTAGACATTAAACCGATCCTTGGTGTGCGGTTAAATATCTAGATATAAATATCACCATTTGATTCTAAACTTTACCCGTTTGTAATTTTGACAAAAACAAACATTCCTATATATGTAAATGATTATAACTTTGCTATATCTAACCATAATCTACCAACCAACTTCAACTATCCAAACTTACCAACTTAAATAACTTAAAAAGAAATTTATACCTCTAGGAAGGGCTCGACGAGTAGATTCCGAATATGTAATTGTTACCTTGATTTTTTTCAACAATTTGCGAGATATATTAGAGAGAACGAGAGTTTAGAGAGAGAAGAATGAGACGGTGACAATTTCAATTTGAAGAAGACGATGATGATGATGTTTACTTCAATTTTGATTATCTTATAAATACATATTTAATTTTACTTTTTCTTTTAATGATTATTTAAAAGAGTTTAACTATTTGACGGTTTTAACCCCTAACTATCATTGGTTGTCATATTTAATTATAGTTCAACTCGGGTAAGAAATAATTATACGTTTTTAAAACTGGGTCTTACACGGGTATTACATTTCTCCCCCTCTAAAAAGAAGGTTTCGTCCCCGAAACTAAATTAGGGATATACATTTCATACCTTGAAATAGATGTGGATATTGCTTCCTTATCGATTCTTCTGTTTCCCACGTCGCTTCTCGATCTGTATGATTTTTCCACAATACCTTCACAAAAGGGACGGTTCTGCGCCGCAATCGTCTCTCTTCTTGATTTATGATCGCTTCCGGCTCTTCAACATAAGAGAGATCTGGCTTAATTCGTTCTAGAGGATAGTCAATCACATGCAAAGGATGATAACGATATCCACGGAGCGACGATACATGGAAAACATCGTGAATGTGCGAAAGTTGCGGAGGTAATGCCAAGCGATACGCCACCTCGCCAACTCTCTCTAATATCTCAAAAGGTCCAATATATCGAGGACTCAGTTTACCCTTGAATCCGAACCTTCGAACACCTCGAAAAGGAGAAATTTTCACAAAAACATGCTCACCGGGCTGAAATTCTATTGACCGTCTATGCTTATTCGCATAACTCTTTTGTCGTGACTGAGCTTCTTTCATTTTCTGCCTAGCCACTTCAACTTTTTCCGTGGTTATTCGAACAAGATCAGGGCCTCAAACGGAGCCATACCGATACTGGATTGGAAACTATTGTTGTAGGCAAATTCAATTAAACAAAGATACCCATCCCAGCTACCTGACCACTCAAGAACACAAGCTCGAAGCATATCTTCAAGAGTTTGGATTGTTCGTTCAGTTTGACCATCAGTTTGAGGATGATAAGACGAACTCATGGTTAACTTTGTACCCCAGGCCTGGTGGAGACTCTTACAAAACCTAGAGGTAAATCTGGGATCTCTGTCAGAAGTAATTGAAACTGGAGTACCATGTAGTCGAACAATCTCTCTTTCAAACAATTCAGCTAACTTGTCAACTGAAAAGGTATCTCGTATAGCCAGAAAATGTGCCGACTTCGTTAATCTGTCAACAATCACCCAGATAGCATTATGCTTACATACAGTCATTGGTAATCCTGTCACAAAGTCCATTGAGATGTGCTCCCATTTCCATACTGGAATCTCTAAGGGTTGTAACAGACCGCTGGCTCGTTGATGCTCGATTTTCACTTTCTGGCAAGTCAAACATTTAGCAACATACTCGGCTATATCACGTTTCATACCGTTCCACGAAAAGTATTGCTTTAAGTCACGATACATCTTGGTAGATCCCGGATGAATTGAGAATAATGAGTTATGTGCTTCATTTAGCACAACTTCCTTGACTTCAGAATCGTCAGGTACACAGAGTTGGTTTCGATACCAAATAGTACCCACGTCGTCCACTCGAAAATCTGATTTTGGATCATCTTTTGATTTTTCAAGGATAGCCCAAATCTCACCATCATGTTGTTGTGCTTCTTTGATTCTTGAAATCAATGTCGATTCAATCTTCAAACTGGATACAGATTCGACCCCAGTACGAGATACTAACTCAATACCCAATTTTTCCAATTTGGATACCAATTGAGGTTGAGCAATCAAAATCGATATAGTACCAAAATGTTTGCGACTCAAGGCATCGGCAACTACGTTAGCTTTACCTGGATGGTATTGAATACGAACGTCATAATCTTTTTGAAGTTCGAGCCATCGTCGCTGACGCATATTCAACTATTTTTGGGTAAAGATGTATTTTAGACTCTTATGATCAGTAAAGATATCACAGGTCTCACCGTACAAATAATGACGCCAGATTTTTAAAGCAAAAATAACCGCAGCCAACTCTAGATCGTGAGTCGGATAGTTCACCTCATAAGGTTTGAGTTGACGCGAGGCATATGCAATAACTCTACCGTTCTGCATCAAAACACATCTGAGTCCAGTTTGAGAAGTGTTGCTGTAAATCTGAAAACCACCTGCTCCTGACGGCAATACCAAAACTGGAGCTGAAATCAACCTCCGTTTCAGTTCTGCAAAACTCTGGTCTTGTTCTGGACCCCAATCAAATTTAAATCCCTTTCGAAGGAGTTTTGTCAATGGCAGTGCAATTCGAGAGAAATTTTCCACAAATCTCCTGTAATATCCTGCAAGTCCCAAGAAACTACGAACTTCGGAAATATTAGTTGGCCTTGGCCATTTAGCAACAGCTTCAACTTTAGCAGGATCGACTTTAATACCTTCCGTCGATATAATGTGGCCTAGAAAACTAACTTGTTGTAACCAGAATTCACACTTCGAAAATTTAGCATAAAGTTTCTTTTCTCGAAGTGTTTCCAGTGCCTTTCGAAGATGAGTTTCATGATCTTCTTTTGTTTTAGAATAAATCAAAATATCATCAATGAAAACGATCACGAACTCGTCGAGATAATCTTTAAAGACACGGTTCATGAGATCCATAAAGACTGCAGGAGCATTAGTCAGTTCGAACGGCATAACTACAAATTCATAATGACCGTAACGCGTTCGGAATGCAGTCCTTGGAATATCTTGCTCTCTTACTCGAAGCTGGTGATATCCAGATCTCATATCGATCTTGGAAAAGTATGTGGCCCCTTGAAGCTGATCAAACAAATCGTCTATACGGGGCAAGGGATATTTATTCCGTACCGTTACTCGATTAAGTTCACGATAATCAATACATAATCGCATCGAGCCGTCCTTTTTCTTAACGAATAGGACCGGTGCTCCCCAAGGTGAAACACTGGGTCAGATATATCCCTTATCCAACAATTCCTGAACTTGATCCTTTAGTTCCTTCATTTCAGTCGGAGCCATTCGGTAAGGAGCTTTTGAAATAGGACTAGCTCCCGGAACAAGTTCTATAGTAAATTCAACTTCTCTTTCCGGTGGAACTTCGGGAAGTTCATCAGGGAATACATCAAGGAACTCATTAACTACAGGGATATTTTCAAGTTTAGAAGATACCTCGTCTGGATCTTGCAACGATGCAAGATAACCTTCACAACCTTGCAAAGTAAACAAATTGTCCTTCAAAGATGATACAGTTGTAGTTCCTGGCTCTGGTTCTATCCCTTGATATATGAATTCAGGATGATCTTTATCACCAAAGAAAATCTTCTTTGAATTACAATCGATCGTTGCCTGATGCTTAGACAACCAATCCATTCCAAGGATAATATCGAAATGCTTCATTTTCATCGGGAGTAACGTAACTTCTCGAATATGGTCGCCGATAGTTAGAGGACAATTTTTGAATTCAGTCACAACACACACTGAACCACCTACCAGAGTCGTGATGAGTATGGGAGACTCTGTTGGTGATTCAAATTGTTTAAGATGTTCCTCTAAATTCTCAGACATAACAGAATGTGAAGCACCGGTATCAAATAACACATATATAGATCTATTAATAAGAGAAAGAATTCCGGAAACCATACCAGCAGTGGACTTTTCACCAGATAATGCAAATACATGACCTCCAGCTGTTGATGGCTTTTGTTTTCTTGAGATTTACTTGACTGGTCAGACTTACAATCTTTGGCTAGGTGACCTTGATTACCACATTTATAACATGCCCCAGTCATTCGAAGACAAGGCCCTGGTCGATGCCACTTTCCACAACGATTACACTTGATTGCAGAAGACGCTCCTGAAGAACCTTGATTATGACTAGAAGAAAAACCTGGTGCTTGAGACTTACCTGAACTGAACTTTGATTGATTCTTATCATTATTGAATCTTGATTTATGAAAACTTTTACTATCCGCACGACCAGATTGAAAATCACGTTCCCGCTTCTTGTTATTGTCTGCTTTTCGATCCAAAGCTGCTTGACGAGATCTTTCAATATTCTTACCAGCATCATCCAGTTGAGAGACAGAAGAAAAAGGAAGATTCAAAAGTTGATCCTTAAATATGTCGTTTAACGCCCATTTGAATTTATCGATTTGTTGGGTCGTAGTACCTGCTATAGCACCCGCGAATCTGGCTAGTCGAAGGAATCGAATCTAAAAGTCTGAAATAGATTCATCATCTCTCTGCTGGATAGATGAATATTCACGAGCATATGCGTCCTTGTCTAATGCAGTGAAATATTGCTGATAAAACAACTCTTTGAATCGAGCCCAACTGACCGGACATGCATATAACTCAGATTGATTTGATTGTAACCAACCATACCACCAATTATGAGCATCATTTTCTAATTTATAGGTGGCTAACTCCACTTTTATCTTATCAGGACAACCCATTACTCGAAAAATTTTCTCTAGATGAGTGATCCAATTCTCTGCTTCAATGGGATTTGAAGCTGAAGTAAATATCCTTGGCTTTTGCTTGTTGAATTCCCTGAGCCATGTACCGATATTCTCAGATGGAGTACTGGAATTCGGAATTTCATTAGATTGAGGAGGAGGGTTTCCACTAGATTGTCGTGATGCCTCAGCGAGTTGAGCTTGTACCCCGACATCATTTGTGATAGAACTTGCTGTACGGTAGCAGCAATATCAGGATTTACTGGATGTTCTGGTGGAGGATTCGCCCCACTTCCAGATTCAGGAGGTGGATTCTTTCGAGGTCTACCCCTCCTTGGCGGCATTCTCTAAGAAACAAAGGAACATTTAAAGTTCAAAGTTGATAGAATATTGTAGTAATTACCTAAATAGACGAGACCTACCCATTCCTAAACCTACCCAATCCTCACAATCACAACTTAAAGAACTACAAGATCATAAACCTATAACTCTGATACCATATCTGTAACACCCCCTGTTCCGCGTGGTTAAGAACGGGGCGATGTCACAGTTCAGGGGACATCAAAACAAAAATAAATCCACTGAGTAGACTTATAAAATTCAGAGCACGACTAAACCACATAAACACGAAATTACAAACCATCATATGAAGACAACTATAACTAAGTTTTACAAATATATTTACATGGACATAAAAACAAAAGAACCAAAAAGCATAATAATCAAAGATCTTCAAAAGGAAGTCCAAAATAGTTGTCTTCTTTTCTTTATATTTCCGTCCCCTGTCCAATCATCTAGTACCTGCTGTACCAACAAAACACACACGACTGAGCAACTTTGCCCAGTGAACGGATTAATAATAATAAAAGAAACGATAATTTAACGAGTGGAAGCGGAAAATGAAATAAATAAAATTGATATTAGTAGATTTCAAATAAATGTTCAATAAATGTAGACCACCAAGGCCTATCTGATTCATCATTTAAAATAGATAAAAAGAATGTATTTTTAAAAGAGTAAAAAAAAACCGTAAAACCAATCAAACATCACAAAGATGTAACAAAGGTCACAAAGACCGGTCTGTATCACAAAGATACGTCATTCTCACGGGTTGATCAAACCACGTAAGTCCCATGGGGTAGCAGTGTGGGCACACTCACCATCTAACCCCTGCCGTGAATAATTCACGACCTGACTCGTGCAACTAGGATCGATCCATTCGCCCTCGATAGCCGTTACTTGGCCAGACCCCATACGTGTCCATTCTAAGTGAGGACGCCACGATTGTATAGCCATCGTGGAAGCATCCCGACCTTGGTGCCCCCAATGGTCAAGTATTCTATAAATCGAAAACGGAATCATAGGTCTACAACACATGCGACCTCATGGAAACAAATTCAAAAATCCAATAAACCTTAAAGGTTTTAATTCAATTATTTACCAATGATTCATGATTCGAAGCAAAGAAATATCATATAATCATAATCAAATATCTTTAAATAATAATGTCACATGATAACTCAAAACCAACAATTTTCAAAAGTTCAATTCGGAAAGTTACCATTTCACTTATGTGATAGGTAATGCATGGTGTACCATACTCAAGGAATAGACACGTATATACAAATACGTATCCAAGTATCAAACAAATAAAGAAATCTGTACCTCAATTGAATTGAGATGCAACACGAGATTAATCGAGACCGATGACGAACTTTAACCCTTTCGATTTCCTATATAAACCACCAATTATTATTAATCGCACAACCTAAAACTCAAAGCTTATTATACTAGATTAATCACAAATTTATATTCTCTTAGACATTAAACCGATCACTTGGTGTGCGGTTAAATATCTAGATATAAATATCACCATTTGATTCTAAACTTTACCCGTTTGTAATTTTGACAAAAACAAACATTCCTATATATGTAAATGATTATAACTTTGCTCTATCTAACCATAATCTACCAACCAACTTCAACTATCCAAACTTACCAACTTAAATAACTTAAAAAGAAATTTATACCTCTAGGAAGGGCTCGACGAGTAGATTCCGAATATGTAATTGTTACCTTGATTTTTTTCAACAATTTGCGAGATATATTAGAGAGAACGAGAGTTTAGAGAGAGAAGAATGAGACGGTGACAATTTCAATTTGAAGAAGACGATGATGATGATGTTTACTTCAATTTTGATTATCTTATAAATACATATTTAATTTTACTTTTTCTTTTAATGATTATTTAAAAGAGTTTAACTATTTGACGGTTTTAACTCCTAACTATCATTGGTTGACATATTTAATTATAGTTCAACTCGGGTAAGAAATTTTTAAAACCGGGTCTTACACGGGTATTACATGAAATGCTCTTAGAAAACCAGATCTGAAATGCTCTTGGAAAACCAAATCCGGATTTTTATCATATCAGATCTAGATTTTTTTGAAACAACTCTGAAATATTTTTTAATAAGAGATCTAATTTTTTTTATAAAATAACATATCTGAATGTTTTAAAAAAACAGATATAAGTATGGAGGGGAGAGATAGAGGACGAGAGAGAGAGAGAGGGAGAGGACGAGAAACGTGAAGCATGGAGAGATGGAGGTGTGGCAGCGATGGAGACCCAAAAGGGAAGGAGGGAGGCAGTAGGGTTATGAGATTTATCTCACTTTTTAGGGTTAAGGAGGAGTGGATTTTCTAAAAAATAAAAGGGGGGGAAACAATTTGTGGGGTGGGATGGGGTGGGGGGTTGGGAAACCAAATTTTGGGGTGGGAAATGGGAAGTAGGGAAACTAATTTTTTTTTGAGAAATAAAATAGGAAATTAAATATATATTTATATAAATTCCATAATTAAAATAAATAATTAAAGTTTTAATTTAATATATTTATAGTCTTAATAAAATCAAAAAATATTTTTAAAGATTTTCCGAAGTTTCATAATTTGATGAAAAAAACTATATAAAAGTTATTTAAATCAGTTTTCATAAAATTGTAATATTTTTTGGTCTTAATGAAATCTAAAAAATATTTCTCATATGTTGTGAATTAGATTATCAACTATTAATTAATTTTTAATTTATAAAAATATATTGATAGATGTCATGTAAAAGCCTAACTGGATCTGTTAAAGTATGACTGGATCCATTAAAGCCAACCATATCCATTAAAGCCCAACCGTATCCATTAAAGCCAACCGTATCCATCAAAGCTCAACCGGATCCGTTAAAGCCCAACGGGATCCGTTAAAGCCCAACTAGGTACGTCAAAACCCAATTGGATTCGTTAAAGCCCAACTGGATCCATTAAAACACAACTGGATATGTTAAAGCCTAGATCTATTAAAGCCCAACCGTATCCATTAAAGCTCAACTGGATCCATTAAAGCACAATTGGGTACGTTAAAGCCCAACCGGGTACATTAAAGCCCCAACTGGATCCGTTAAAGCCTAACTAGGTACGTTAAAATCCAACTGAGTACGTTAAAGCCCAACTGGGTACGTTAAAGCCCAACTGGATCCGTTAAAGCCATACTGGATCCGTTAAAGCCATACTGGATCCGTTAAAGCCCAACTAGATACGTTAAAGCCAACTGGATACGTTAAAGCCCAACTGGATACGTTAAAGCCCAACTGGGTGTAACACCCCGATTTCGGAGTAAGTACATATTATCTCAAAATGTATGCTTCGTATGTTGTCTAGTAGTTGGGTTTAACCGTGCCTTGAAATCTAGTCTTATTTGGGGAGTTTTCGCTTTTAGCTGAAATTTGAGAATGTGGAACAACAGTGTTCCGCGTGGTTTCCCGCGCGACTTAGACCGCGCCACAAACCGCGTGGGGCACTGCCATCTTGCTCCTCTAGTGCTTGGCGTGACTCCCTGCGCGCGGGTCAAGTCGCGCGGTAACCCGCGCGCGACCACTAGTTGGATTAAAAGGGGGAATCGGCCAAGTCTCATTCCACACCAAAATCTTTTCCCAAAAACACTCTCTTCCCCTCCCTCTTCATTTATTTCGACCTAGGTGTATTTATTGCTCTTTCCTCTCAAATTCTTCAAGTTTGGAGCCTAGAAAGCTAGAGTTCAAGGATCTAACATCTACTCCTCTTCATCTTCAACCTCAAGATTTCATCTCCATTTTTAGGGTTTTACTTACAAACCCTAGATTGTGAGTTTATTACTCCTTAAATGCTTTATTACTTACTTGCTACTTGTATTAAACCTACATTTTTGCAGATGTGTTGATTGAATGGAAATTGCGACCTAAATTGTAGAGTTCTCAATTTTATGAACCCTAAAGGGGTGAGCATGACTAGTAAACTCTAATATCCTATTTTATGATACCTAAATGAATATGGGGCTTTGATTTCACACTTGTATGTTAAGTTCATGAGGAAACCCTTGTTGTATGGCCTTACGCTAACTGTTGATAACTTAATGAAAAATAGTTTGAGCAAAATAAACCTTTGTGGCTACATGCATGGGATTATGAGGATTGTGGTACCTTGTGAGATAAAGACGAACTGATTATTTTTCATATAGACGTCAGGAGTATAAGTGGTTATAAATGTTTAAGTAAATGTTAATCACCTGATAAGAATGTGAATACTACTCCTTGTGCACAAGGAGGTAGTTGTATATCATTTAGGCTTCGTGGCAATTATTGTGGGATACTAGCGAGTAGGCAATAAGGGGTCCTAGACCCTTGAGGTGTAACTCGTCTAGATATGGATAGACAATAATGTTCCGTAAGACCTTGAGGTGTAACTCGACGTAGTAGGCAATAAAGGCAGTAAATACGGTCTGAGGTTGTGACGTCGTTGTGGCATGGGAACTAAGATCAGGGCATGAGGTGTAATCCATTAACATCATGGGTGACCCCACTCCCGTGTACAGGTCACCTCGATGGAAACGGGTTTCCCCGTATTATCAAAGGTTATCTCTGGTATTGGTTATGTCCAGGTTCGAGAACTTGGTTGCAGAGGAAACGTTAATTATGAGGCAAAGGAGTTCGGTAACGCAATTATTGTCTTATAACTTTATGTTTGTGAAGTATAATATTTATGCGATCTCACTAGGCTTCGTCCTAACACTTGTTGTGGTTGTTGTTTCCTCACAGATCATACTCGTGGAGGGAATTCGATGGTCAGGCTTGTCAACCGGGCACGTAGGGGATTTTGAAGTGACGGTCTTTTGGGGAATGCGTGTGAAGAGAGATTTTTGATGGATTAGCAACACCCAATTTAATCTAGTAGTAACTTGTCCTAGATTAAGTAGGTTGTTGTATTTTGATGTTCCATTCTTTGTCACAAACTTCAAGGTGCAAACTAACCCAATTATTATGGGGTTTTAGTTGTTAACGAATTTGGGATTCATTCTCTTGGAATTTTAATTTATCAGGGTATTTTGGGCTTTCGTATTTTAGACTTTATATTGCAAATTTTCGAATTTTATTTGTCTATTTATAGAGTGTTACACTGGGTATGTTAAAGTCCAACTTGATCCGTTAAAGCCAACGGGATCCATTAAATCCAACTAGATCCATTAAAGCTCAACCAGATCCATTAAAGACCAAATAGATCTGTTAAAGCCCAACTAGGTACGTTAAATCCCAACTTGGTACGTTAAAGCCCAATTGAGTACGTTAAAACCCAACTGGGTACGTTAAAGCCCAACTAGATACGTTAAAGCCATACTGGATCCATTAAACCCAACTGGATCCATTAAAGGCCAACCGGATCCATTAAAGCCCAACTGGACCAGTTAAAACCCAACTGCATCCATTAAAGCCAATCGGATCCATTAAAGCCCAACTGGATCAGTTAAAGCCATACGGGATCGTTAAAGCCTAATGGATACGTTAAAGCCCAACTGGGTACGTTAAAGCCTAACTTGGTACGTTAAAACCCAACTTGATCCGTTAAAGCCAACGGGATCCATTAAATCCAACTGAATCCATTAAAGCCCAACCGGATCCATTAAAGACCAACTTGATCCGTTAAAGCCCAACCAGTTACGTTAAATCCCAACTGGGTACGTTAAAGCCCAACTGGATCCGTTAAAGCCATACTAGATCCATTAAAGCCCAACTGTATCCATTAAAGCCAACCAGATCCATTAAAACCCAACTGGGTACGTTAAATCCCAACTAGGTACGTTAAAGCCAACTGATCCATTTTCTTTAATATTTTTAATTTGTTTCATAATAATATTTATTTAATAATAAAATTTATTTTTAATTATTTATTTATTTTTATTGTTTTTTAAAAATTCCTTTATGAAAAAGATGGCATTTAATTTTTTTTTATTTTTAAAATTCTTTTAAGAAAACTAAATCTTTAATTATTTTTTGTGTTTTTGGTGGACTTTAAAATTTTTTTATTTTTATTTTTAAAATTCTTTTAAGAAAACTAAATCTTTAATTATTTTTTCGCGTTTTCGGTGGACTTTAAAATATTTTTATTTTTATTTTTAAAATTCTTTTAAGAAACTAAATCTTTAATTTTTTTTTACGTTTTCGGCGGATTTTAATTTATTTTTTAAATTATTTTAAGAAAACTAAAAATTTAATTATTTTTTGTATTTTCGGCGGCTTTTAAATTTTTTATTTAATTTTTTATTTTTTAAATTATTTTAATAAAACTAAAAATTTAATTATTTTTGTATTTTTGGAGGATTTTCGGCGGCTTTTAATTTAAAAAAAAAACTATTTTAAAAATTATATAATTATTTTTTTTCGGCGGAAAATAATTAATTATTTTAAATCCGCCGGAAATTATTAATTAATTATAATTAATATGAAAAAATTTATAAAAAAAAATAAAAACCGTCGGAAATCCGCTGAAAATTTTGTTTTTTTTATAAAATAAAAATAAAAAAAATATTTCGGCGGATTCCGACGAAAGTCAACGAGGTTTGACCAAATTGACTTTCGCCGGAAATCCGCCGAAATATTTCCGGCGGAATTTTCCGCCAAAAACAGCCGTCGGAAAAAGCTGTTTGTTTAGTAGTGTAAATTGTGTTTTTAGTTGTTGTGGTTTGTTGAAAATTGCTATTTTCTTTCTTGTATTTTTTATATTAATTGCAACACCCCTAAAAATAGAGGTAAATTTAAATATAAGAATAAATGAATATTTGACAACTAAATAAATGGGATCACCTAAAGGGGGAAATAGTAATAGCGTTTACACAGCGAATGAAACGATACATAAGAACCTATTAATCTCAGCTCTGCTAAGCCTAGATTATAGATGGGTGTCACTAGAGATTTCCAAAAGAATTCTTCTTCTAAATGTATGCCAATGCTAGCCATAGTTGTCTAGTACAAAAGAGCCTCTACCGGCGATCAACTCTCCACTCAAGCCCTTGGAGCCCCACTGATAAAAGAACCTGTTATACATGTCATTTGAGAAAAAAAATTTGGATTTACGCCTAATGAGAACAAACATTTATAAGATCAAATAAACGTAAGACGACATATTTATTTTCAGAAGAGGTTTAAATATGATTCATTCCATCACAACATATAAGTAACATAAAATTCAAGTAATCATCTTGCGATGACGAGGAGACCCGATTTCCAAGGAGGGTAGCGGAACACAAGAGTAGGCTACCTTGCGAGTTAGTGAGCTTATACTAGGATCAATGGCCATGAGCTCATCGACTCGCACTTATGATGTGGATATGGGCCCCCGATGATCCTAATATACTCATTCACGAGAATTACATTCACGGTCAATGACTAGTACTGGCTCCACATAACTGTACCAAATTGTCGTCAGTGACCAAATGTCTTAACTAGTTACAATGGGAATTACCCCAAATAGTTAAGTTGACTCTTATACCTATGGGTCCATTTGTAATAGTCTAAGGATCATCACATTCACATATTGATTGAACTATAACCAAATATATAGCTTCAACACCAACATGTCTATAAAATATGCTTTTTGCATAAACAACAATTTACGATACCATTTTCATATGGAAGACTAGAAATGACCATTTCCAAAATAAATGTACATATTTCCAAGCAATTAGGTTTTCTAGAGTTTACCAACTTAATCTAGCCTTAACTCTTGATAACCATTCACCCATTCGTATCTTTCCAAAACCCACATTTAAGAAGTAAATTCCCCAATGAAGTAAATATTATGAATATACCAAAAAAGGATTATTCAAGTTCCCAAGTACAAATATGCATATAAAATTACCTTTTATAACATATATCATACATCTAGCCCTAAAACTTCCCAAATTTACTCAAGTTAAGTCAAAATCCACCAAATACAAGTTAAGGAGAAATTCAAGTAGTTAAAATAACAAGATTTTGAGTTTTTGACATGTATAAAGTTTTAAAGAAGTAATGAACCCACTATTCTTGGTTTAGGAGAAACCCTAGAAACCAAAAAATCTTCCAAAATGGGAACAACCCTTGACCTTGAACCCTAGGTTAACAATTCTTGAATTAAATGGTGGAGGAGCTCTTAAATCCCAAGTATTTAATGCTTGGAAGAAGTTTAGGGTTTGGAATTTATGAGAGAAAAACGAGAGAGGATAAATGAGAAAAATGTAGGTGAAGTGATAAATAATAAAAAGGGTGTGAATCACACAAAGTGTATCGTCGGTCAACCCCTCCCCGCGATTGTGACATGGCGATTGTGACATTGTCACTCTCGTGGGAACTCTCACAAAGAGTGTACCAAGAGTGCCAAGGGCTATGCGATTGTGCCCCGGCGATTGTGACATTGTCACTCTCGCCGGGCACTCTCTCCCCATACGTGATTGGTCCAGAAACTTGGCATTTCGACCCCTAACGCTCTCGGCTCGATTAAGGAACACAAAAGGAACTTATGCTAATCGCTAAGCTAAATGATAGAGGTCACCGAAAGCATTATAAGGTTAACACAACATACCAGAATCGAGGGTGTTAAACTAATTAAGGTTGTCGTCTTTCTAGTTTATAGTTCATGATTGTTTTTTTATCTCCGTCACAAATACGTTGTTGATCCGCCACTGATTTTAATTACTTTTTACATTTTTTTTAAATTCACTACAACAAAAAGGGGTTTATAGGAAACTTTTTTGGGACACATTTCGAGACCCGTCCTTTAAAAGAGCTATTACGACACATTAGTTTATGAGTCCTATTTGATTTGATCTAACACGACTCTTAATTTTGATGTCTTTTTAACATACCTTAATAGGACACTTTTGATTGTTGTATTAGAGTTTAAAAACTAATAGGACACTTTTGATTGTTGTATTTGAGTTTAAAAGCTAATAGGACACTTTTTAAGTGTCCTATTAGAGTTTAGAATAATATAAATACAATTATATTACTTGAAGTATTATTATATAAATAGGCCCAACATTAATGAACATTGGTTTAGAAAAAGTTGTTTAGACTTAGAAGCCCAACTGAAAAAAAAATCTATTAATTTTAGAGACTTAGTAATTACTAGGCTCTATACAACTCTTAAAATTTGGGCCTTCTCTCTCTCTCTCTGTCTCTCTCATCATAATCAGCTCATCGCTTAGTTCTACGGTTCTACGATTTGAAATCAAAATCGCTTATCAACGATTTTGACAACCACGATTCGTGAACTTCACCACTCCAGCTCATCACTTACACTCATTACTTAAGGATTTCGTAAACTTTACAGCTCGATGCTCTCGCCTGTTCTCATGCTCCGCTCACACTAGGGTTCTAGTTTTCTAGCTAATCAAGCAATCAACATCAGGGTCTTAATTGAAATTGATCATGTTCTTAGTTTTTATACTTGATTAACCAATCACTAATATATGACTAAGTGATATTGGTTTGGTTTGAAATTCGTCCAAGTCATATTGTGGATTCGAGAGGGACGATTGCTGATTTCAACAAATTGATTTCGCTCTATACGATCAATCTCCATCCTATTATTTTGAGGTAAATATGCATTTCTACATAAATCATAGAGGATTTTATAGGACTACTTTTATTAGGACTAAGGAATTTGTATAATATTATGCATTTCTATAGATTAGTATAAAATCATAATTTGATATGTTTCACAATTGTTTATGTTTTACAGAATCACTACATTTATCTTTGGGTTACATTTAACATCAAGTGCTTCTGTTGTCCTAAGTTTGCTGATCTGACCTTTTTAGAGCTCACATATAATTTTTATATTGTGCAGATGCTTTTACTAATTATCATACTAGCCTAATTTACTAATTTTATGCTTTTGCTAATATACTATCAATGAGTGTCTTTCAAGTAGAGGTTGTAGAGCACCTTGTAGGATTTGCACCCATATCCAAGCAACATTACCTGAGAAGCTAGATAAATTTTGGGTTTGTAGTGACCTTCCATTGTATCATTAAAGTTGCTCAACATTGCAATTATAGTAACATGTGCAATTGATACGCTTTTGAAGTAGTTATAATATATAATGTTATAATCACATATATTGTCATATGCATCTTTCTAACCTAAAACAAGTAGTTGAAACCATGCAACTTAAGTATAACAAGTACTTGTCTACGAAGCTAGTTGATGTTGACATTATGTAATCAGAGGTGTAGATGAAGTTGTACAAAGGAATGCAGCTGCATCAAGATTAAGAAGCTTATAATGTGGCCGATAGGTGGATTAAACAAAAAAAAATAACCTTTATACATTGAAGTAAATGACTACCAACGACAGAAGACATGAAGTTCTCCCTATTAAAGACCACTAATATGAAACAAACTTCTTTAAGTTCATTACATAAATTATATTTCATCTATCTGAAAGGAATGCAAATCGTTCATTAGAAGGATCCATGAGTGCATGTTGCAGCAGATCACAGAAGGACCAAAAAAAAGTAGGACACTACTAGAAAATTGCTTATTTCCGACCAAAGATTTCTGACGGACAACATCCATCGGTAATTTCCGACGGAACACCGACGGATAAATAACATTTGCGATGGATACACTATTCGTCGATGATCCGTCGGTAAATATATCCATTTCCGACGGATCACCGACGGACATAAAATTATTTTATTTTTGTTTTTTTAATATTTAAACCCGTTGGTAATCCGTCGGTAAATTTAATAATTTAATAAATAATTATTTTTTTTGACGTCCGTCGGTAATCCGTCGCAAATTACCGACGGTCGTAAGGAATTCCGTCGGTAATCCGTCGGAAATTTTATTTATTTTTTCCAACCTCATGTATGTATGTATGCATGTATGTATGTATGTATATGATCATGTATGTGTGTATGTATGTATATATGTATGTATGTATATATGTATGTATGTATATAATCATGTATGTATGTATGTATGAATGTATATATATATATGTATGTATGTATGTATGTATATGATCATGTACGTATGTATATATAGTATATATATGTTATGTATATATATATATGTATGTATGTATGTATGTACATACATGTCGTATGCATATAAGTGTGTGTGTATGTCTAGATCATGTATTTGTAGTATGTATGTCCAGGGGCGGAGCCAGGATTTTTGTCAAGGGTGGTCCTCATTATTAAAACAGAAAAATAAATATAAAATAGTATTATATTGATAGCAACGTTCAGTCAAAAAACAATGTATATGTTACAAAAGTGTTGTACTAACCTTACCGATTCAATAGTGACCCCGACGGGTTTTCATTTTCCGAAACATATCAATGATATCGTCATTCTGAACGTCTGCAAACACATCTTTTTCAATATACGGTACCAAGTTATCATTCATCCACTGATCACCCATTATATTGCGCAACCTGTTTTTTACAATATGCATAGCAGAAAATGCCCTCTCAATTGTTGCAGTTGCAACCGATAATGTCAAAGCCAATTTTATAAGCAAGTAAACCAATGGGAACACCTTATCTCTTTTTGTTTCGACCATTTTCCGTGCAAGATCACCAATTCCTTTTAGATTTGAAAAATCTGATGAAGTCCTCATATCAAGAATATAGGTTTCAAGTTGATCTTCAAGCACTATAATCTCCATCTCAGAATAATCATTTGGATATAAATGGGTAAGAAGAATCAATTTGCTTTTATCAAAAGCTAAAAAAGAGTTGCTTGGATTGAGACATGCCATGTAAAGAAGCAACTCAGTGCTAGTCTCACTAAAACGGTTCTCCAATTCCAAATGTTGCAGATCAATATCTCCATAAAATAAATCAACACGGTAGTGGTGTAAGTTTGACATCCGTGGTGCTTTTCGACGTGACCGTCCGGGAAGTAAGAACATATCATTCATGTTGCAAACATCGATATCATGTTTCTCACAAAACAAAGAAGCTTGATTAAGCATAGAATCCCAACCGTCATCCCTCAAAGTTTGTAGTTGCTTCTTGCAAAGTCCGACCAAGTTCATTGCATTTACAATATCTTGCTCTTTTCTTTGCAATGCTTGAGACAAATCGTTGGTAATACCCAATAAAGTCTTCATCAAATGCAGACAAAATGGGAAATCAAAAGACTGCAAGGATGTAGATAGATGAAGAGCTTCACATTTTTGTTCTTGGGTTAATCCGTCTTCTTCTATCATTTCAAGCACATCTATCACAGATGGAAACAAAACAATCATACTCACCATAGTACCATAATGTGATCCCCAACGTGTGTCACCCGCTCTAACGAGAAAAGATTCTTGATTGAGACCTCGACCACTTGGGATTTCGCCTACATCAAGTGCCTCGATAACTTTGGCAGCTTGTTGTTCTCGAAGACGGTCACGGAGTTTGCATGAACCTCCAACAACATTGACAACATTGGTTAGTAACAAAAACAGACTAACGATTTTCATATGCTTTTTTGCCACAGCTACAAGAGTAAGTTGAAGTTGATGAGCAAAACAATGAACATAATGCGCACTGGCATTTTCATTCAAAATTAGTGTTTTGAGACCACCAAGTTCACCTTGCATATTACTATCCCCATCATAACCTTGCCCACACAAATTTGAGATACTCAATCCATGTCTTGAAAACAAATCATCGAGTGTTGCTTTGAGTGAAATAGATGTAGTATTCGGGACATGTTTAATACCAAGAAAACGCTCAATAATATGTCCTTTTGTATCTACATTACGCACCACAACACTCATTTGTTCTTTGATTGAAACGTCACGAGATTCATCGACAAGGACCGAGAAAAAATCATCGCCAAGATCACTAACAATGAGCTTTGTTGTTTCAGTTGCTGTAGCATTAACAATGTCTTTTTGGATATCAGGTGAAGTCAACTTGAGATTCTCAGGTGCATTCTTAAAAGTAACAACTTTAATGTTTTTATTATGATCTGCAAGAAATTGCAATAACTCTATAAAGTTCCCCCTGTTCTTTGAACTCTCGCCCTCGTCGTGTCCTCTAAATGCAAGGCCCTGTCTTAAGAAAAATTGAACACAATCAATTGATGCATTCAATTGAATCTGATAGTTTGTCTTACTTTGCTCAGAATGTTTGAGGATCACATTTTCAATGTGTTGTTTGTTGGACAATAAAGCAACACAATTGGCCCAAGCTTGGTTGTGAGCACTATTAACATTTCCAACATGAATCCTTAACTTATCTTTCCTCGACCAATTCTTGAATCCTAAACCAATAAACGAGTCACCACCTGCTTGAGCTCCTACATTTGGTTTGAAGATATAGCAACATAAACAATATGCCGCATTTTGATTTACACTATATTCCAACCATGAAGGATATTCATCAAACCAAGCAGGGTTAAATCTTCGTTGTTTACTCCCAAAAAGAGTGTAAGGAAATTTGTGGTTCCGAGGTTGGCAAGGCCTTTTTAAGAGATACGATCTCCGAACTTCATCTATAATATTAGTATAATCCAAAATCCTAATCCGCATTCCGGGGTCTGAGGGAAGATCTGCTAAGTTGACTTCCATACGACTTTGTTTAGAATTATCAATATTACTCGGCTCTGAATCAACTGTTGCTTTTCTTTTTGTTAAAAACCTCTCCATAGTAATCAAATATCTAAACAATTTGCAAATACAGTCAAGTATCAATAGAAAGATCAATTCTACCAATTTGTGTCAAATACTCAATAATCAATTAATCAAATTCTCAACAATCAAATTCAAATACTCAATATCTCATTCTCAATAATCAAATATCCAATATATATATTTCTCATAATTCATAATCAAATACAATTTATACAAAAGTTACATAAGAAACAAAATGTGAAAGTCAAACTGTGATTCTGTGAAAGTGACCCTCAAATCTGAATAACCTAATACAAATGAATAATGAAATAAATAAAATCAATGCTAAACATAATGTATATTTGATATTACTCAATTCTCAATTTCTCAATTAAACAACAAAACATGAAACCGTAAATAAGAAACTCACAAGTCTGAACAAAGAGAAGCGAGAAATAGTCAAACAGGAGAAATCGAGAATCATTTCAGTCTTCACTGGATAGTAAACAAAGAGAAACGAGAAGAAGGTTGTCGCATCGCAGGAGAAGTCACGTTGTGGCTTGTTGTCGCAGTAGAAATCGAGAAGCGAGAAGTGAGTTTTGTCGTACCAGTTGCCGATCAAGACTTCTGATTCGTAAAATTGTGAGATATATGAGAGTTAAACTGAAACTCGATTTGGGCTGGACTGTCAAAGCAGTGGACCTGAAAAAAATCGATTTGGGCTATAGTTCTCACAGTATCTGTTAGGGATGAGTTTAATTCTCAGTTTCTCACATAGCGGACATAGACTATAATCTGGATTTGGGTTAATTTTTTTTTTAAATTACAAGACACTTGAGGGTGGGCCAGTGTCCTTCCATAGATATGTCTATAGATCATGTCTATGTATGTGTCTATATATGTATGTATGTATGTCTATTGTGTACATATGTATTGCTTGTATGTATATATGTATATGTCGTATGTGTATAAATGTCTGAATGTCGTGTACATGTTTCCGTTAACGTGAAAAGATAATGGTCGTTAACTGTTTCCGTTAATTCCAGTTACTTCATGGGTATATATATATATATATATATATATATATATATATATATATATATGTACGTATATATGTATGTGTATAGATGTATGTATGTGTGTATAACACGTTTGGTCCTGATCTAACTGGAATTAACGGGAAAAGATAACGACCGTTAACTGTTTCCGTTAAGTCCAGTTACTTCATGGGTATTTGTAGTCAATTTAAATATAATTTATTTAATAATTTTAATACTAAATACTATATAATAATTTATTTATAATTTTAGTACTACTATACCGACGGATTTGGCCGTCGGTGATAAGCTTCTTTTTTGTAGTGGGAGAACACCTAAATAATAAACATGACCAAAATAATAGAACTATAAGCTTCCTGTAAAAAAGATCCTAAAACCACAATATAAGAAAACCACATGCTATAAGCAATTTCCAATTATCATCTTTTACATCCATGCAATTTTTTAAAGAAGTAGCTCAATTATATGCTAGAAATTGCTTTAATTTCCCCTTAACACTCTATGGCAAAACTCCCACATCTACCACCCTATTCCCACTCTCACATTCCTCAACACTTGTTCACAACCACTGAGTTACAAAATGTTTAATCCCAATGAACTACTAAGTAGCATTTAGTAGTTCATGTTGATTGAACATATTTGTAACAAAAAAATGGTGGTCATTAAAATAAAAGTGTTAGTAAATAAAAATGGTAGTCACTAAATGGTGTTTATTAATCATAGAGTTGGAAGGGTTAGTGACAAAAAATGGTAGTCACTAAATTAAATGTGTTAGAGACCAAAAAATAAATTAAATGTGTTAGTGACCAAAAAATAGTGGTAAGTAAGTGGGATTATTTAGTTGTAATTAAGTTGGATGGATTATTGACCAAAAACATGTGGTCACTAAATTGAAAGTGTTAATGACCAACAAAAGGTAGTCACTAAATTGTAAGTGTTAGTGACCAAAAATAGTGGTCACTAATTTATAACTATTAGTGACAAAAAATAGTGGTCACTAAATGATATCCCATAGATAACTAATTAGTTAAATCATGGCATAAATATTAAAATCTGAAGTCCAAGGGCTAATACTACCAACATTCTATTCTTTGTTTTAAAACACATGGATCTTTCCATTATATTTGACCCGCATCACTGACTCGGGTCTAAATATCTATTCAGTTCATTTTCTCCTCACACTCCAACCCGAAGCAAACCCTAGGTGCTCTGGACCGAGTTTCATCGACCACGCTCGGACCGAGCTTCCATCGACCACCTCTTTCTCGTTCAACGATCGGAGACAAGGAATCGAGAACGACGATCTCCTGATATTCAAAGATCCTCTCCGCCGTGTTGAAAAATCAAAAGTACGTTTTTATATTCAAATCAAGTTCGAGTTGTTCAGCAAAATTGTAGTTGATTATGTTTCCATTTACTCCTTCAATCCATATTCTCTTTTTTTTTTGGTACGCTTCATGATTTTAATTTTATTTTCAATTCCAATTCATGTAATTAACATATCCATCATGCCCTTTTCATGTATATGTGAAACGAATTTTCTCCATTTATGTGATTAATGCAATTTTGCTTCATTGATGTTTGTAGAAATGATTGTTTTTCCTTTTCTGATCTGATCGTGAGTTGTATTAGTGATTATCTGATTGTGAACTCCTATAGCCATGGCATATACATCCTTAATTAATTGGGGCAATTTTGATTAAAACGGTTGTTACAGTATAACATGATCTAAGAAACTGATGTAAATGTAATTGATATTAGATGTCTGTTTGATAAAAATTCTAATTGATCTTGAGTTCTTGACAACATTTTTCATTGGTTCCTAATCCATCTACTGGAAAAAAAAACATATTGTTATCACTAATGTTACATGTAAAAAACTTTACCTCTTCATCACAATGAGACTTATTCTCGATGACCATGACCCCACTTTCAAAAGTACTCTTCTGTTAGTAATTGTGAAAATTATAAGACACAATGAACACTTACTTATCTATAGCTAAAGATCTTACTGTAAAAGAAGTTGCAGAAAAGTTATTCCTTTGGCAATGTCACTCTCTTAGAAGATTAACTTTTGTGAGCATTCAGTTGGATTATTGTTACAAAACGTTCCAATATTTCTAAGAAGCGCTATACTTATAACACATATTTTAATAATTGTGACCAAATTTATCCATATCTTTTTCACATCTATTCTTTCCCACAATAGGAAATTACTTCCTTTTAAGGCATCAATGACACAAAAGGTTAATTGTATCATGAGTATATTGATTTATGTTCTCTTATTTAGTAATGATCGGTGGTGGATAAAGAGGTAATATTGGATTAAAGCTTTGTCAAAAAGGGAAATGTTGCTATTATTTCTAGGTATAGGGAATATATAAATTGTCGTCATTTTAATGATGTAGTGTAATGCGTTTTCAACTTGCATTTCAATAGGCAGATTTTGTTGGTCGGAACATTTGGGCTGCTATCAACAACCGTCCACTACTGCTGTTTAGGTTGGATACTAAAATAGTACTTTTCCCAATATAAAAACAAAATTTGACTTGACACATGGTTTATAGAATATGTTTGAAAACGAACAAAAAGATGTTGGAATTTATTTATATTGATGATAACGAACAAACAAATGATTTATTTTGAAAACTTTTAAAAAGATGTTGGAATTTTCACGGGACAGAGAGTATTAGAGTGAATCAATTAGCTAAATGACCTTTAACAAGTTTCTAATTAGGAACATAACCATATATTTGATTTTTAATCTCAATAACCTTCATATGACCTGCCTCTAGTGTAAAACACATTGTCCTTATCAACTCATGAGAGAACACAGGATGTTAGTTCGTGAAATGGTGAAAGTGACTTCCATAGAAGGTCATTTAACTTAATTTCCCTACATAAGCCATTCTTTTTTTGTGAACAGATATCAAAATTTAGGTGAGATGATGATCCTAGGGAGAAACGATGTTGCCATTACACCAAATTTTATTGATGGTCTAACATTGGAGGGTCCTATTGGTCACACCGGTAATTAGTCTGCTCTTTGTGCATATTAGCTTTTGGCATCAAACTAATTCATGGTGTTCTTGTGATAAAAAAATTTAGCTAGGAAATGGTTACCCACTAGTGAGCATCGGGTTAAAGTTGGGATCAGTTGGCTGGAAAAATCTGCAGTAGATTACATTGCATCGATTCAAAGTAACATCGCCAAAGTTCTTTCAGGCTCTTAACAGTGGTTTGCACCCTTTCTAGTAGATTCTTGATCTTTTCTGTACTGAAAAATGAAATTTGATCTTATGTTCATAGAATCACTGTTATATATAGCTCATTTGACTTGCGCATTTCAATTCTGAGATAAAACAAGGTATTAGAATTCCTTGTGCCATCGTGATAATGACATTGCTCTGTGGTTCTTTTTTTAACAAAAATCAAGCATGTTGCTATTAATGAAATGTTCCACTTTGAACTTATATTTTTGTTGTGGGTATCTGGTTTTGTTTGGTATGCAGGACGAATTACTAAGTAAGGAAGCTGCTTCTTGTTCACTGGCAGAAATTTGTTTGGAAAAGCTACATCGTATTCCTGGATATATAAAAGTACGTGCCGCTTCGATGGAACATATTTTAGCCACAAAAATATGCAAATAGAGTTGGAATTGGACAAGAACAAATCAAAGGCTTTAGAGGAAAGTTAACAGGATTAAAGAAGAAAAGTCACATTTCAAGAAGAGCAGAAAAATGACGAACAAAATGGACCTCATGATGGCACAAATGTCACAAATATCTGCTTTGGGATCTCAAAATTAAGAATGTTTTGTAGTGATAATAAGTTGACATGACAGTGACATGCTTGTTTTTAGTTTGGATTAAGAATTATACATTATACAAATGGAAATAATATTTTAGATCTCTTTATCTTTACAAATTAGCAGGTTTTAATTTTATTGTATTAACAAGTATAGTAGAAATTATTGACATTTTTTTTTTCATATTTTCTTAATTAGTGACCACTTTTTTTTGGTCACTAGTGGAAGTTAACGGAGCTGTTATCTTGAACAATTAATGACGACTTTTAGCGATTTAGTGACGATATTTAGTGACCAAACTAGTCGTCACAAATACAGTGACCACTTTTGTATTTGGTCACTATTGTAAATTAGTGACGGACTTTTAGTGACGAAAAGTGATCACCACAATTTTAGTCACTAAACAACATTAGTGACCAATTTTAGGTATTAGTAACCAAAAAGATTTCATCACTAATCAGGAATTTTCTTGTAGTGTATTTTGCAGCATTAATGTTAATTTTTACTATTTTTACGGTTCTTTTCATTTTCTTGTGGAGTTTTCCAGAGTCATGAATATATGGAGTTTTTTTACCCTCAAATGTAAATGTTTGTAGCATGTTTCAGTTCCATAAATAGTTTGCATGTCTAAGACACTGAAAATGGCCATAGATCCCTCTTTTCCTTCAATCTTACGACTAGGGCTCAATCTCTCTTTCCTAATCATCTGTTTTCGATTTACTTATGTATGTTTCTTAGTATATTTTGTTATCTTTCTGTAACTTGTTTCGCCATTTTCATGCACTCTGTCTTGGTATTTATACATTGATTTCACTTTATTTCTTATATATGATATGGGTTTTTGATGTTGGATGTTGAATTTAAGTGGGTTTTATGGATTTTGTTGATAATATGTAGCATGTATTTGATAAGTGAAAGTGTTGTTTGATTTTGAGTATTGATTCTCATTTGATTGTAGGTAAAACTTGTCGTAATTTGTGTTATTGTTGTAGGAAGTGGCATGCTAGTTTATGTTTATTTTCATTGATTATTAATGGTTAATTATTGTTTTCAAGAGAAATTTGGTAATTAGGCAAAAGGCAGGACCTATGAATTGTATATAATCATGTCAATTATATATATATATGGATGGAGACGAGTCAACCACCCCTCCATTCAATCTACACCATTTAAATTCATCCAAAATTAAATCTCATCCCTTCAAATTCCTTATTTCACGGCAGATACTTCCTCATTTGTTTCCCTCTCTCCCCTCACGCCTGATTTCTCTCCACGTCTTCGCCTTCAACCTCCACGAGCTATCCCCTCACACCTGTTTCTATGGAGTTCCAGCCCCACTCGACAACTCCTCCCCTTCAATCGGAATTCCCTCACTCCCTATTTCCCCTCGCACGACTGCACTCCCGCCTTCAATGGAGTTTCAACTCCTCCAGATTGCATCTATAAATTGGCGATTGACCATCTACAACATAACATTTCACATCCGACATTTTCACATCCGACATCTGGTGAGCGTATAAACCCTAATTTCAAGTTTATTTTAGCTATTTATATCAATACAACCATTTATTGTGTTTTATGTTTATTTATGCACCTGAAGATTCTCTCTTAGGGGTATCTCTTCCCTCTTTCCTTTCTTCTTTTCAATTTCAAACTGGAATCGGATATGAGTTATCAAATTCATATCATATGCTGAATTTCTGATCAACATATAGATTTTAGTGATCACGATCTTCACACAAACATGGTTTTGAGTTTTTCAATCGTGTGAAGATGATTATAGTTTGCGAAATACACTGATCATCCATTATTTTGAAATTAGGTATTTTAGGGTTTATGGTTAATTAATCCATCACTTATCCGGTAGGGTTTTTTCCACGATTTTCGATTTGTGATTCAAACTATGGAGAGTTCGGTTTGTTGTTTCGTCAACCATGCAACTTATGGAATGATTTTTGTTGTTTGTTGAAATGAGTGATATTTGAGTGAGGTGTGATGTGGTTGATTGATCGTCTTTTGAAATAGAATATGTTGATTTTTCAATTCGTTTTTTTGTTTGAGTTTGTTAAATGGAATCTGGTTGTTGTAATTTACGATTTCAATTAGGAAGTTTAATGGACGAGTGTTTGAATTTAACATGTTGTAATTTACGGTTATGTTTATGTGTTTGGTTTAGATTTTGTATAACAATTTTTTGTCTGTGCGTGTAGTGTATGTTTTTTTATTAACTATGTTAGTTTTGGATGTTTTCATAATTTCAAGTTTATTTTAGCTATTTATATCAATACAACCATTTATTGGGTTTTATGTTTATTTATGGAGAGCAAAGTTCCTACGGAAACAAGCATGGACACGGAAGCTGCTGGTGTTCATCCTCGTGCAGAAAAATCTATAAGTGTGACCAAAGTTTCTACGGAAACAAGCATGGACAGGGATATGGATGATGTCGGTGTTCATCCTCACCCGGAAAATTCTGTAGGTGTGAACAAAGTTTCTACTAAAACAAGCATCCAGAGGGATGCAGCCGGTGTTCATCCTCGACCGGAAAAATCTGCAAGTGTGGAGATAATATCATTTGGTGAGGCTTTTCAACCTTACCAATCCCACTTAGCCCGTGAGCTAAACGATTCTTTTTAGTAGTTTCGACATCTCTAGATTCCGTGCTCTGTAATTTAAATTTCTTATGCTTATTTGTTCTAATGAGTTGGTCCTCGAATAATATCAAAGTAAATTAGCTTCTAACTATCAGAGTTAAGGGTTTTGTTGCAATATAACCAGTATACTTGCTAAAATGCAGAAACAAAGAACACTATACTATGGGAGAGTGAGTGATTTTAAGGAAAATATATTGTTTATGTTGCAATAAATCTAGAAATGTGATCACTAACTCGCCCATATTTTATTTTTATTATTTATTGTTTGAAATGGCTGTTGTTCTTTAATTTAGCTCATAGTTTTGGTGGCAAAAAGGAAGATTAGAGGTGGAAATGGCTGCAAAGTTGGAGATGATATTGGTAGCCTGTGAGTTCATTCAGCCACTGTAATATTTCTTAAAAAAACAGGGGATATTTTGTGATTATGTGATAAATTGATTAAATCATGTGATTTGTGATGAAATCTTTATGATTTGTTGCAGGATGTTGATGTGGGAAGATGGGTTTTGCAGAGTAAAAATGGGGGATTGTTTAGAAGAAATGGATTTAGGTGAAGATCTTGTGAAAAAATCATTCAGTAAGTGTTCATCTTCAATAATTGAATAAGTCAAAAAATATCAATAATTGGAAAAACTTTCTGATTTTTTGCAGCTTCCAACATAATGGAATGAATAGTTTGATTCACGGATTCAGGTGAAATTTTTTATCAAGATTTTGTAAAGTTACAATCTTTTTGATCATTTGAGTAAACCCTTTTGATTTCTGGTTTTAATTTCAATAGACTATTGCTTTGATTCAAGTTGTACATGGCCTCTTGCAGCTTGGTTCATGGAAGATTGTAATTATCGTCGATTGTTCTTCGTAATCTGCTAAAAAATGGTGATCGAAAGCGAATCTTGATCCGATCACCATTTTGTTCTTCATATTCTGCTCGAAAATGGTGATCAAATCTTGATCTGATCTCCTTTTTGTTCTTCATATTCTGCTCGAAAATGGTGATCGAATCTTGATCCAATCACTATTTTATTCTTCTTCATAATCTGCTCGAAAATGGTGATCGAATCTTGATCCAATCACCATTTTATTCTTCTTCATAATCTGCTTGAAAATGGTGACCTGATCTTGATCCGATAACCGTTTCGTTTGGATGTTTGATTAGGTACCAGAAGACCTTCCTTTTAGACCTTCATTTTGTGCTTAGAATGAGACATACTTTTGAATCACTTGGCTACCAATCTGGATTCTATCTATCCCAGTTATTCAATCGACTTCGTCTTCGAACTCCACCGATATCCTGTTAAAACAACCAACGGTCGTCCCGATCCACCTGCCTATCGCCTTCAACTGGGCGGCGGCGGTACCGGCGCCTAAGCCAATGCAATCGCCGATTTCCAGAATCCGACTAGGCTTGGGTTCGTGCCTAAAGACGAGACACACATGTTTCTACTTCCTCATTCATCTGAACCGCAAATGGGAAACATGATGGGTTCCGATCATCGTGTCGAAAATGACATCAAATGGCCTAACGGGTTGACCTTCTTTAACGCACTCACCGGAAGAAGTGATGATGTCAAGCTTTTGTTCAATGCAGAAGGGATCGATGGCAAGTTGGATGGCGGCAGCCACCAAAATTTGAACCAAGATAAACACAATCATGAGGAGGGTAAGTACACCGATGTTATGGAAAACTTCTTGGAGTGATCGCGAGATCGAATGATCAAAATCGAACTATTGTATCATCAGTTTATTAAGAATCTTGGAAACTACTCTTGGCTTTGTTTCTTAAGAATATCGTTTTTTATCTTTTACATGTTGGGTGCTCATCTTTTACATGTTGGAAATCTTTGTTTCTTTATGTATGCAGGTCTTATGAGAAGTCATCATGTGTAGCAATTTGTGACAGATTTGGATTGAAGGGGTATGAGGTAAAACTGAAAATCATCTGTTATTTTCAGAGGGATATATTTTCGGAAACATTTGAGGTGGTGATGAATGAATGGAGACTTTCGTTGTTGATAGAGTAAGTTTGACCATAAGGTCCATTGCCATACTTTTAGCACATCAAGATATGGTGGTGGAACCATGGTAGGTTTTTTGTGGACCTCTTTAGTAGTAAAATGTGAAACCAGATAGGGTGGTGGGTTTGGATAGTACTTGGGCTTCTGGACAACCCTCGCTTCTGCTTCAAGCCTAGCAGAAGCTCAATTTGTTGAATGGGATGATTTAGGAACCAATGGAAGCTCGATTTTGTATGTGAAGTCTGGAAAAGTAAGTGGTAGTAGCAACAAATGCATAAATGCCAATGGTAACATGGAAAAAAAGATTGGGAAACATTCTGATCATATTGGTAAGTTGATATTCTGTTTGTTTAACTTATTTAGGTACGAATTGAAAGAATGACTTATTACATTCATTGTTTAGAAAAAAATTGGAAATTAATTGCCATGCTTTGTTCATATTTTCACGTCATAGGGATTGATGTTCTACTTCAACTTTGGGATCAACAGTTCTACTTTAACTTTTGCAAAAGTGGCGAACGTCTATATGACCTTTATGATCAAAGGTACGAATTGAAAGAATGACTTAGATGTTTATGTTTTTCATTTTACAAGACAAAGGTCTTCACAGAAATTGTGAAAACAATCTCTCCACTCCTTGTGATAGATGAAAGGTTTGTGTACTTCCTAAACCCAACCATTAAGTGTGTGGGATTTATTTTGTTTGTTTGGTTTTCTCATCCTTTTCTTCTAACTTTTTCAGGTCTCTATCTTCATCTTTCATTTGTGGTTTTCATTTCATCAACAGTGCATTCTTTGCAGATGACTTCAAAGTACTTTCTTTTTCCTTGCAGTGTTTACTTATATTTGATTGTTTCTGGTGTCTGCAATGATAAAGCCTCTTAGCTGTTCGACAAATTAAAGATAAAGAACATGCATATGTGTATTTAAAGTGTCTTGTCTCGATATTGGTCCTGGTACAATTTTCAATTCTTCATCTTCAATTTTATCCTGTTCATTCGATTTGGGTTAAAAAAATCAAAATGCATGGCACTTTATACAAGTAGCTTGACTATTTTGCATTTGAAATCATGAAAGTAGCCTAAATGGTATATGTCGGCATGTAACCGATGATATAACAGAATTACTGGGTCCACAGCCTCATCCTCTTGCAGATATACATCTGAGTTAGTAGTTTGATGTCGGAAATCAAAGCAAAGCTCTTTTATAAATGCATGAGTTAGTATTGCAATGCCTCTTGCTTAATATGCCTTAGTATTGTTATTAAGGCTTACATAGATTTACAAATACAAATAAGTTTATGTACATTTTATTGTACTGTTAAACTTGGGAAAACTGATCTCTTATTGTTTTCCTACTTCTAGCATATGCAATTTATCTTGCAGTTCATTGTAGATGATAAGTTGCATTTACAGTTGCTTTTTTCTGTTCACCATCTGTTCGTTTTACTTTCTTTTTCATTGGCTCCTTGTGTTTGTTAATTCAAGTAGTAGTGACCCACTGGATTAGCTAATGTGTCAACATAAGTTGTTTATGCTCACTATAGAAGATGTTCTTTGTAGATGTGTAAACTTATTAAATGTTTTTGGTTTTAATTACTACTCACTACCCTTTGGAATCACTGAAAAAACAGTCATGAGTAATAATTCTGAATCACTAGTAGAAACCAAATATACAAGTTAGTCGAGTATCCACATTTCTACTGAAACAAGCATCCAGAGGGATGCAGCCGGTGTTCATCCTCGACCGGAAAAATCTGTAAGTGTGGAGATAATATCATTTGGTGAGGCTTTTCAACCTTACCAATCCCACTTAGCCCGTGAGCTAAGCGATGAGGTAATTTCGCTTATATATTCCATGCTCGTGTTAATATTTGATGTACAAATAATAATGAAGTACTTTTTTCAGTTGCATGATTTTCAAAAGCACGCAAAACGTGTGCGGGCCTCTCATCAAATGGAAGTGGGATGAAGTCATTGACCTCGATGTTGACGTTGATGAAGACTTGACCGACACTGCGGACTCTACATCTACCCGCGTTCAAGTCCCTCGGGTCGTTGTTCATACCCGTGGTTCGATCCACCGTGTTAGGGCTGCTTCCGGTGATGATAGTTAAATATCTTTGTAAAAACATGGTTGGTAGCATAGGCGTTTAGAAACGCTTTTTTGATTGTTTGTATCACAGTTGCTTATAAAACTGATTTCATCTTTTCATCTATTTTCTATTCTTTTTGCCAATTTATGATTAGGTTGCTAGAAATTTGCTTACTAATATATTTTTACTAATCCTTATTATGGTGCTCTGTAATTTAAATTTCTTATGCATATTTGTTCTAATGAGTTGGTCCTCGAATAATATCAAAGTAAATTAGCTTCTAACTATCAGAAAACTTCTTTGTAGACAACATTTCTTGTCTACAAGCTGCTCCATTTTGAGCACTTTGTTTCCTTTCCTGACTATTATTGGTCTGTTTTGTATTTGGTGGGCGTATGCCTTTGGTATAAATATGTGTTTGTTGTGCAAAAAAAGTTACTTTAAGGAGGGTTAAAAACTTATCTTTATTTTGGCATAGGTGATATAGGATGGAGATACTTTGCTTTGGGAATATTTTGATGTTTTTTGAAGTTGTTTGGTCGGGAAGGAACCCTTTTGTAGCTTAATATAGCTGTTAACAAAAATAAGTTCTAATTATGTTTGTGTTATTAAATAGCAGGTGAAACAATACCTGCTTTACAAGCTGTGTGTGACAACCCAGAATTGTACCCTTACTGCCCTTATGACTTGCTCTTCTAGATGGATGTGGAGATGACGACGATATTGGAGGCTTTGAGGGTAGATAGAATCATACTTTCTTACAAAATTGTCATCATTTTGAACTATCGGTGTGTGTTATATTAATTTTCCAATTAAAAATTTAATCCATATGAATGATCGGTGTGTTTTGCATTTATGGAAAGTCGTTTATAGTTTGACTAAGCTTCTTGCTCGATTGAAAAAAAAACATTCGGCAGTGATGAAAAGAGAGACCAACCAAATAATTGAATTTAAATTAAAGTCGTGTTGTATACCCGACCAACGGACGGTTATAAAACTAGTTTAGATGGTTTCTTTCTTCCTCTCAGTGATTAATGCATTGGTGATAAAATCTAATTTGTTTTAGTGATTTATGTCTATTTTATGAATACCATTTACACTTGTTTCACTATTACTATTATTTCTGTCAAGAATATGGTAATTTAATTGCTACATAATCCAAGTTTTAAGACTGCTTCTTTATTTTTATTAGAACTTTTTTTCTCCCTTTTGTATTTAATTAGGGGCAAAGATGGATAATAGTTGGATGTCGTTACCAAGAATGACTGTTGAGTACCAAAAAGCCTTGGAAGAATTTCTTGGTCTTATGTTTTCTAATGAGTGTTTAGATGTGAAAATGTTATGTCCATGCATTAAATGCGGTAACGAGGCACGGGTTATTCATGAGGAGTCTAAAATGCATTTGATATGCGTTGGATTCAACCAAATATCATCAATTATGTCCGTTCATACGTGAAGTGTTTGATAATATGGTTTCACTTATGAATAGTGATATTGTTCATATATGGATATGTAGTAATTGGCGGTTTCACTTATTGAATTATTTTTTTTGTTATAGCATAAATTGAATTTATGTTCTTAACCGTTTGGAACTATGTTTGTAAAAAAAATATCCATAATTATCCCCCCTAAAATTATGGAAATGATAATGGTAACCGTTATATAAAATAATTAAAAAAAATTAAAAGTATAAAACTACCCTTGCTCAATAAGTAGTGCCTGAAATGAAACAACATTCTACTATGGTATTTGATTTGTTATTGTTTGTTTGCAAAGTTAACACTAATTGTTTGGTTAACAAATGATTGACACACACATACACATACACACACATATATATATAGATATGTCAACTACATATACATATACATACATATATTAATTACATATATCCACTAGTTACATAGATCGATCATGTACATATACATACATATGTCGATTACCGGTAGCGGAAAAACCGTATAATCCACAGTGTGGGTGCAAGTATACACCGACACTATGGTCGTTACAAGTAATAAAGTGGTAAATATACCGAGATCGTATCCACAAGGATTGGACTTCAAAGTTTCGAGTCCTAAGTCGAGAATACAACGATTTCAGTCAGAGAAGAAGAAAATATTTTTGAGCGAGTTTGGTGTTTTAACAACAAAAACTAAATAAGAAACTAAAATAGGTATAGGTGTAGGTTTTTTTGAGATTTACGTAATAACAAAATGGTTAGACACTCCCCTAAACTTAACTTGTTACTTGTCCCCAAGTAACTAGAAAGACAAAATAAAAACAAATAAAGATACAAAATACACATCAAGACTAAGTATCACAAATAGGATTTTCAACTCTTTTTTTTAATCTTTTTTTTTATTTTGCATCTTAAATCCCTTTGATTAAAAATATCCATAGTTTTCCTAATCTTTCCACTATATTCTTTTTATTGCAATTTGATTTCCATAAGCTAAGATATAATTCACCCGTTTTATGAAAATTGACTTTGCAAACTTAGTTCCATAGGACTTTAAATGGTTGGTGTTTAGGGCTTCTCACTTTCCTTACTTTTTCCATCTTCCCCCAAACTTGTCTTTTTAGGTTACACAAGAAAAGAATATTTCTATTATGTATTTGATGTGTTTTACCCAACTTTTTTTTTTCTCAAAGTGTCAACTTCAGCTATTTGTATTTCTATAACTTTTTTTATCCTTCCAATTTTTCGAAGGATTTAGCTCTTTTTTTTTTCAACACTTGAGTTCCCCCCCCCCCCTAAACTTAAAATACTCAATGTTCTCATTGTGGAGAGAATGGTAAGACTCAAAGGCTCGGGTAAGGCAACAAAGGAAAAGTGTATCGGCCAAGTGTTAAAAAAAAGGCCTATGTCATTTCTAGAGTTTCAAAGTTTAATCAATATGGATACCGGGGAATTGGTTGCTTAGTTCTAGAAATCTGCTAGTAGTGGATAAATTATTCAAACTATGAAACAAAAAAAATCTAAGGATATAGGATGCATGGGACTTTTTCTTTTTTTTTGGATCCCAAATATTCTTGATGTTAGTCGAAAAAGAATAGACTCAATGACACACACAAAAAAGGTAAAGTAAAAGACACAAAATTGGAGTTGAGAGAAGAAGATGGGTTTGCATCAAGGTTATGTAGGATGTGATTCACCACCCCACGAGTGCATCTTCCAAAAGTGGAGTGGCTTCACGATACCAAAGCTTCTTCCAACAAGTCCACCACCTAAATAACACGATCTAGACAAAATTCTCGAACTTTTCATCACACAAATTCTCCCAACAGTCCATGGCATGATCCCTGTAGGAACATTGTGATCACAAAAAGAAGGTTCCACAACATGAGCAAAAATCATTAAGTTAGGAATTTTAGCATCTTGAAGCACTTCTTCACTATTGGGGAGTAAAGAAAGCTTGCTCATGTGCTCAAAATTTGCCTCAAAAATCTCGAACTCTTTCTCAACATCATTCTTATCCTTACCAACACATTTTGATTTTTCATTATCACTTGGTAAGGGACCTCTACTTTGATTTTTCAACTCGTCGACTAGTTGTCCCATCTTAGTATTCAAGGCTTCAAAAGAGGATGTGAAATTTCCCAAAAATGTTGTAAAATTTTCCGTTAAACTTGGGGAAAAAGTTTCAAAAGAGAGAGATGGTTCGGGTTGTTCAAAAACATTCTCGGGTGGGTAGTTGGAAACAAAGGACGTGAATCCATGGTAAGGATCATTCCCTTGAAAATCATAAGAATAATCAAAATTCCCCTCCAATGATTGATCAAATGTATTTATAATTGTGTCATTCCAATCTTGACAGGGAGGTGAAAATGAAGTGGAGGTACCATCATCTTGAATATTTTTCAAAAAGTTAGGATGTGGTTCCCATGAATAATCGAAAGTATTAAAATACGGGGCATCCCAACTAAAACCATCCGTTATAGGGAAAGAAAAACCAATGAAAAACTCAACTTATAACTCAAGAAACTTTGGAAATACGCCAATCCCCGGCAACGGCGTCAAAAACTTGGTAGCGGAAAAACCGTATAGTCCACAGTGTGGGCGCAAGTATACACCGACACTATGGTCGCTACAAGTAATAAAGTGGTAAATATACCGAGATCGTATCCACAGGGATTGGACTTCAAAGTTTCGAGTCCTAAGTCGAGAATATACCGATTTCAGTTAGAGAAGAAGAGAATATTTTTGAGCGAGTTTGGTGTTTTAACAACAAAAACTAAATAAGAAACTAAAATGGGTATAGGTGTAAGTTTTTCTTGAGATTTACGTAATAACAAAATGGTTAGACATTTTGTAGCACGAAGTGTCTATAAAAAGCCCGATCTCTCGAAAGTGGATTTTTAAAGACCGGTCCTCCAAAATGGTCATAAAGTATTCATCGTTACCAACTCTTAATCTTGCCGATTTAACTACGTTTAAATAAATCAAGTTCTACCGGTACGGAGATTTACACCCAAATCTCTTTGTGATATAAATCTCCTCCAACGTTTGAACCGTAATAAATCATGCAAAACCCGTATCTCTACGTGGTTATCAAAGACTCTCAAATCCTTGTGCAACCCTTAAGCCGTATTTCGAATCTGCCCCTCTCGAGGTCAAGATTTAATATTAACACTTCAAAGTGATCGGCTTATCAGCGTTGAGTTTAAGCCTCGACTTAAGTGACCAAGCTTAAGAGCTAGTAATGATGGTCACACCCAAGTGTTGCCTACTAGTCTCAATTCGGCTCACACCCATATCCAAAAGATGATTAACTCATAATAAAGATAAAAGACATAATGTAAGAAAATAAATATTTGTTAACTACTTGCATTAAATAAAGAGAGAAATAAAACTACAAAGTTAGAAGGAAAGTAAATGCGAAAATTAAATGCAATAAAGTAAAAGACTATAAATTAAACTACAACTAAAATAATAAAACTACAACTAAAAAATGTAAAGAAAACTGGAAGTTCTACATTGTGGAGTTTTGTTGGTTGTTCTTAAATGCTAACAAACCTACCTATTTATAAGGGAAAAACAAGCTTTTACCCAATGGGTAATACCCAAAAGCTAAAGGATAATAATCATTGGGTAAAAGAGTACAATGATTAACAAGATTCATCCAACTAGCATGCATCTTCCAACTAATTTCCATCCTTTATTTTTGCAATATCCCCAGAATACGAATACGTAGCCAATACCGTATTTATCCTCGGGTGCCCACAGTGGACAGACTGTGCCCACTGCGGAACAGTGACTTTTTAACCCAAAAATGATGCGTTTAACCATAAAAACACTCTCAATAACTCCAAATGAAAATAAAATAATAAAAGGAAGAAAGACAAACAAATAAAAAGGAAACACAACTAAAATGAAAGAAAAACTCACACAAATGACGTGTAAATAACGCTCAAAATGAGAGTTATCAATTACATACCTAGAGGTGGTTCTAATTGCAAACCACACGGTTACTAAAAACTTTGCAACCCCATTTTTCATTGATGTTATTGATCAATTATTGAAAATGATATGAGCTATTTATGTTAAGAAAAAAAAACCATAATAGATCTTACTTAAATTAGAATTGAAAAAAGGTAAAATAGTCAAAAGATATTTTTGAATATTTATTTTCCATTTTCATTTTAATTTATTATTTTCATAGTAGCTAATGGTATGTGATAATTTTTGTAACAATTTAAAATATAATTTTTATTCATATTTTTCTAGATTTTTTTTGGTTTCATGTTTCACGTTTTATGTTTCATGATTTTTGTGTTTCATGTTTTATTTTTTCGTGTTCCATGTTTCATATTTTTGTGTTTCATATTTCATGTTTCACGTTTCATGATTCATGTGTTATGTTTCATGTTTCTTGTTTCATGTTTAATGTTCAAACACAAGCAATTGAATCATACCGGCCATTGATGAACAAAATAAGACTTCACAATCTGGATTATTCAAAACTTCAAGATCTGCAAACATATATATGATTAAAAAACATCGTGTTTAAAGCAATTACCAAAACGTATTTAATACATTTACTAAGATTAGGAAGAATATTAAATAGATAATAGTCATAGTTAGATCAAAAATGATAAAAAGACAACAAAACCCTTTAATATAAAATAAAATGAAAAAATAAAAAGAAATGATGGCGCCTTCTAATCGGGGGAAAGATGTTTGCAAAGTTTGTATAAGTGGTAGGGTTTACATTTGACCCCTCTACATACATATCACCTATATACATATACATATACATATACATATACATATACATATACATATACATATATCTATTAAACACATACCACCTATACATACATATATTAGTTACGTACATACATAAACATATCGATTACATAGAGATACATACATAAGTCAATTACATATATACATATTACCTATACATACATATAAGTAGTAGAGTTGTTCATGGGCGGTACGACTGCTAGACCTGTTAGAAAAGCATACGTCGACAACCATTCTCGAAAAATTGGCGGGTTCGAGTTGGACCGCAAAAGTGAATGGGCGACTCGGGAGAATAAAAATTAAATTTTGCTACATTATTATAGTCAATTTATATATAGTTAATACCTTACTGCTTTTTATTAAAAAGAACTTAGAAGTGACTTTGGGTTGGACTCCTACAGAAATACCAATTGGGCTTTGAAATTTGATAAATCATTAGAGAGGAAATGTCCATACTTTGTGAAACTATTTTTTCTTACGCCATGTACATTAGTATCTTTTATGTCTTATTTTATGTTGGAAATAAAATCACGTAATTTAAATGATTTTACATAACTTATGATTTTGATGTAAGTTTTGCTCTTTACATGTAAAAATATTAGGCCCATTAACCCATGGGCAAGCCTACCTCGTTTATAGGGCGAGTACAGACAAGTTCTCAAGCCTGCAAAAATGGGCTTGAGTTTGCTAAGTTAGGCCCGCTGAACAAAAGTAATATGTTAGGTCCGACACGCCTACCCAAGCCTGCAAATGATCAGCTGTAATATATACATAACGGTTCCATTGTGCGTTAAAAGACTATTCTCGTATTAAATTCATATTCATTGGATGTAATTGTCAAGCCCTGATTCACACATGTATATATCCACCAAATATATATATATAATTAATATCCACATACACACAAGAAATGATCAATAAGTAGTCATAATGGGCTTTAATGAATCATAATGGGTTTTAGTAAAACAAATTGGGTCACAATAGACCTTGATGGACCATAGTGGGTCAGAATGGATCTCAGTTGATCTTAATGAGCATTAACGAATCATATGTCCCAAAATAAGTCTTAACGAATCATATGGATCAAAATGGATCATACTGATGGATCAAAGTCGGTTATTTTTAAGCCTTAGTAGATATATCGTGTCAAATAAATAATAACTAAAATTACACATCATTGAATTAATAAATAATAAATTAAGAAAATATTGAATGAATTAATTTATATATATTTAATTAATAAACGATTAAATTAAAAGTTAGTTATACATTGAATTAATTATAATTAATTAATTAATATTGTACTGACGGATCATTGGCGGATTAATCCGTCATCAACAGATCACCGACAGATTAAATCGCTGTTGATTTGAATTTCATGAAACAAATAAGCAGGTTTTAAAAAACTAGAATAATAATTTTAGTTTACTAACAGATCATCGAGGACTGTTCGTCGGTAAAGTAAAGATCGGGCCCTTTAGAACTATATCTGGACTCTCACCGTCTATGACACCCTAAAATAGGGTAAATAAATAAATTTGAAAAACAAGGGGAAAATGGGTTTTTATTTTATTGGACCAAAATTGTGAAAAATAGAGTGAAATGGGCCAATTATGTCATTTAATAAAAGTGAGAAGTGAATAAAGAAGTTTATATTCACTTGGTCTGGAAATGTAAAAATATTATGTCAGCAATGGGTAAACTGTAATTTTTGGAAAGTAAAAAAGGGCCGAATGTAATAGTCAAAAACCTTAGGGACCTATTTTGCCAAAAGCATGTCTATTTGAGAATCAAAATTTGAAGGCGATGCATGGTTGATCTTAGAAGGCTCAATACTTGATGGTTTTCGGTGATTCTTGTTTTTATGGTTGAGTAAAATGTTTTTCTAGAGTTTTTGTAAAAAAGTCTCAATGAAAAAGTTCAAAAAGATGGGCACAAACAGCCTTGAAAATTCGTTGTCGACGTGTTGAAGAAAGCAAGAGTGTCGCCGATGGGAACCACGAATGCTTGTGTGTTGGGCCGACATGACACGCTTTGGGCTGGTTGCTTGGGTCGGCTACGTGCTAGACCTTTCCCTTCTGGGCCATGTTCAGTTGGGGTATTTCTTTTATTGGGTCATTATTATATTATTAGAATGAAGTCTACCAACAATTAAATTTTTGAATTTAATAACTTAATTGGGTATTTAAATTTTTTGGATTTAATAACCTTATTGGTTAATTAAGTTTTTGGACCTAATTTAATTAATTAATTTCAGATTTTTTTTATTATACAGGTTATATTAGTTAATTAATTTAATTTTTAAATTTATTAATATGTTAGTATTTAATTAATATATTAATTTATTTTAAAAAAATAATATTAATTATTTAATCTTTTCTTAAGTGGTTTATAATATTATTTAATTTCGTAATTTGAAATTAGCATTTATTTAGGAGACTTTAGTGCGAGAGATATTGTGTGTCCCTTAATTAACGAATCAATCAAGCAAACAAAATAAGCAATAAGAATATGCAAACCTGATACGAGTATACCAATGAATTGAATGATTACACGCTTGAAAATCAATCTCTCTCTTTCTCGTTTTTCTCTCTTTTTCACGCAACTCTCTCTCTCAATCTCTCTCTGTGTACGGCGCCCAACACCCGCCCTAAAACAAAACCTAATAAACTAATTTATACCTAAAACCTATTTTTAAGGAAAATGACTAATAATGAAAAAACAGAAAATAAACTTTGACTATTATTACAAAGGACCCTAGACTATTTGTTGAGAGTCAACTTTATCAGCTTTGACATCAGATTTTCATCTTCAGATAATGATGATCTTGAATCCAATAAAACTGTGCTCTAACAATCTCCCCCTTTGGATCAAGATCAGTACTAAAAAAATTTAGCAAAACAATCTTCTCTTTTAAGCTCAGAAGATACAATCTCCCACTTTGTCTTCAGAAAGTAGCAATCTCCCCAAACGATGAGAATAAAATCTCTTGGAAAGAAATTATCTCCAGTTTCAGCTCGGAATGCTTCAGCAAATCATCTTCAAAGAAAATTCTTCAATTCAGCATATCTTCATAAAGTCTTTCAAAAACTTGTGTTCTCTCCATTTCTTGGTTGACGCTTCTTCCCCTTTTTGATGAAAAGAGCAAAGAGTTCATCAAAACTTTTCTTAAAGAAATGTCTTCCACCATTGATCTTGCAAACAGAACCACTGATTAACCATCAATTCATAAAGATGTGCATCCAGATCTTTGCAAATCCAGACAAAATAGATAGGTAACACCTGAATCAACAAATGAACCAGTTAAAATTGTTTGTCAGTAACACGAAGTCACTGTGTGTAACAAATACACAATATAAAGGAGCTTTTTGATGTTCACTCCCCCAGGGCTTCCATTCAATCATCGAAACACCACAAAGGCAATTTCTATTAACGTTATGACAAGGAAACAAATTCCTTGTGTGTTCGTGCAAGTGTAGAAAGAATTAATCATATGATGATTGCTTATAAGGCTCAAAATGTGTAAACCACTGAGACAACAGGTAGTTAAACACAGACTCAATGTGCATTAGTGAAGTGTGAAGGTGGGGCAGACTTCCTTCTTTTCAATATCCAGATTTTCCAAATGAAAATCATATAGCATATGTGTTGCGTCCCCTTTAAAAATGAAACATTTTCTTGTTAAGAAGAAAATGAGTGGCTGGTGGGGTAATGGCAAGAGTTGGCATGGGCTAGTTGCCTGTTTCAATAACGTTCACCAAAGAATTGTGAAAGATTAGACATGTGGCTGCCCGACTCAGAAAGTAGTTGGTGCAGAGTTTGATATTCTTTTACTCTGATCTCACACCCTCTTTCTTTTAATCATTAAGCTCACATCTAACCAATCTCTCTTGTTCATATTCCCTCATCGCACATCACACACTCATTTCTTTTGACTCCTTACACTCAATTACTAAGGATTAACTTCTTGGGTAGGAGACACTGGTTAACGTGAATCCATAGAAGTTCAGTTAAGTCCTAGCACACTGATCCCATGTTATCCTATAAAGCATATGATGCTCAGATGGTTTAACTTTAGCAGTTAAAGTGCATAGATGAAGCAGAAAATATTTAAAATCACACTTCCAATTCATGAAATCTGTTTGAGAATCGGTAAGTGGTTTGAACATTTAAGAACATGTTTTCTTATGATTGAAAGTTGTCCTTCTTTCAACCATAGATGAGATGAGAATAAAGAATTATACCTTTTGAGTGCAGTCTTACATCTCACAAAGTCAAGCTTAAAGTCATAAAGATATGATCTTGTAAGCATCTCTCAATCTGCAAAAGTCTAAAGGTCTAGTCAAAGTAACTTTATTCACTGAAATTGAAATGACTGAAAGCAGTAAAACAATTAAATTACGAGTTCTGATCTGCAATAATCAAAAGTCATTGCCATATTCCTTTGACTTGAATGCTCCCCCTAAAATCATGCATCACTAACAAATTATCAGTAATCACAATGCATTTAAATATGCTCCCTCTCAAAATACCATTGATCATCAAAGTAGTACTTCTCACACTCCCCCTGAAATCATGAACAAACTATTAAAGAGCAGATATCTTGCGGAAATAATGATAAAGAAATGATGAAAAGATACAATAGGAAACTTTAATAGGTAACCACCAATTAGGTCTTAAGATTTAGCATACCAAGCCTAGAGACAAAAAAATTGAATCTCTTTTCGTCTAAAGGTTTGGTGAACAAATTTGCAAGCTGAAAATCAGTTTTTACAAAGTAAACTTCAATTGTTCCCTTTTCCACATTATCTTTTATAAAGTGATACCTGACATCTATGTGTTTAGTCTTAGTATGCTGAACAGGGTTAGCGGTAATCGCAATAGCGCTCTTCGAGTCACAATAGATCGGGATTCTATTGAAATGAAACCCATAGTGTCGCAGTTATGTTCTCATCCACAAGACCTGAGAACAGCAGCTAGCAGCATCTACATATTCTGCTTCGGCCGTTGATGTGGAGACACATAATTGTTTCTTGGATGCCCAACTGACGAGTTTATCTCCGAGGAATTGTATATGACCCGAGGTGCTCTTCCTGTCTAACATGCAACCAGCATGATCTGCGTCTGAATAAGCTGTTAGTCAAAGCTAGTATCTTTAGGATACCACAGACCAAGATCTGCAGTCCCCTTCAGATACCTGAAAATCCGCTTAACAGCAGACAAATGGGATTCTTTAGGATTGGCCTGATATCTAGCACATAAGCATGTAGAAAACATTATATCCGGCCTACTGGAAGTAAGATACATTAAAGAACCTATCATCCCTTTATAAGTCCTAACATCAACAGCCTTTTCACGAAAGATTAGTGCCAATCTTAGTACCAGGTGCCATCGGGGTACCAATCGGTTTACAATTTTCCATTTTCAACTTCCGAAGAATATCAAGAATGTATTTAGATTGATTGATAAAAATCCCCGTTGAAAATTGTTTGACTTGCAATCCGAGAAAGAAGTTCATCTCTCCCATCATGCTCATCTGAAAACGTGACACCATGAGGTTTGCAAAATTCTTACAGTACTTAGGATTTGTAGAACCAAAAATAATATCATCCACACATATTTGAATAAGAATGATATTGCCTTTATCCTTTTTAATAAATAAAGTGGTATCAACCGTACCTTTTGTAAAACCTAACTTGACCAAGAATTGAGATAAGATATCATACCAGGCGCCAGGAGCTTGTTTCAGTCCATAAAGAGCTTTATCCAAGATGTAAACATGATTAGGCTTATCTGGATTCACAAACCCTTCTGGCTGCGAGACGTAGACTTCTTCCTTGAGTACTTCATTTAGAAAAGTTGTCTTCACGTCCATTTGATAGACGGTGAAGTTCTTGTGGGCTGCGTAGGCTAAGAACATCCGAATCGCCTCTATACGCGCCACTGGAGCGTAGGTCTCGTCATAGTCTATCCCTTCCTCTTGCATATATCCCTTGGCAACAAGTCGTTCTTTATTTCTGATAACGGTACCATATTCATCTTTCTTGTTTTTGAACACCCATTTCGTACCAATGATAGTTTTACCTTCAGGTTTGGGTACGAGTCTCCAGACTTTAAGTGCTTCAAACTGATTCAGCTCATCTTGCATCGCAGTAACCCAATATGAATCGGTAAGGGCCTCAGATACGCGAGTAGGCTCGATCTTGCTCAGAAAGGAGTCATGCATACATAGATTTAAAGTAGCAGACCTAGTTTGCACCGGTTTCGACGGGTCTCCAATAACTTGGCTTATCGGGTGCTCTTTGGTCCACTTGTGTTCATGAGAGAGTGGATTAGATGTAGATTGATCATGTTCAGCATCTAGAAATCCACTGTTATCTCCTTCAGATGGTTCATAATGAATGAGGGGTTCAGTTGAAGAAGTAGTTGCAGAAGTTGCAGTAGGTACAGCTTGGTCAGTCTGTTGATCAGTCCTTACAGTACTTCCTACTGAGTCAGCTACTTCTGTCTCTTCGGTGTTAGTCACAACTTCAACTGTTGTAGTAGGCATTTGAACTGGAACTTCTTGCCGAATCGGGGAGTTGGATTCAGTAGAGATATCATAAGTGGTTGGATGAGTAGTCATCGAATCTTCCATCCTGTCAACCACAACATATTTAGGTACATTAGATCCAAGAAATTCATCATAAAACAGTTCAAATAATAAATCCAAATCAGATAATTTAGAAGTAGACGATGAAGCGCCATCTGATTTGTTCTCTTGAGTTGCAGGTCCTGGACTGGTTGGCCCAGAAGCTAGTACTCCGGTTATCACGGGTTCTAAACTGATATGCTTAGAAGCCATTTCCTCATCGAATCTAACGTTGACGCTCTTGATCACAGTTTTCGACTTCTTCAAGTAAACACGATATGCAGTAGATGTAGATGAATAACCAACGAAGATGCCCTCATCCGCCTTAGCATTGAACTTGTTCAGATTCTCTCTGTCATTTAAAACATAACACTTACACCCAAATATATGAAAATATTTGATTGTAGGTGTCCGATTGTTGATTAACGCATACGGAGTCTTCTGAAATCTGCGGTGTATCATGGAGCGATTCTGAGTGTGACACGCAGTCGAAACAACTTCAGCTCACAAAAATAGAGGTAATTCAGATTGGCTGAGCATAGTTCGAGCGACCTCGACAAGTGTACGATTCCGCCTTTCGACGACTCCATTCTATTGAGGCGTACGTGCAACAGAGTATTGATGTGATATCCCGACCGATTCGAGATATTCTTCAACTATTTTATTCTTGAACTCTGTGCCGTTGTCAGTTCTTAGAATCTTGACTTGTTTCTGCAGATTGACTTGGGTCGTCTTCAGAAATGTAATGAGAACTTCGGGCGTCTCATCTTTAGACCGTAGAAACTTGACTCAAGTGTATCACGTATAGTCATCCACGATAACTAGGACATACTTCTTTTCGCCTAAGAATATGGTATAATTGTTTGCTTGATAGATTCGTTAATTAAGGGACACACAATTGGTATCAGAGCAATAAGAATATGCAAACCTGATACAATTATACCAATGAATTGAATGATTACACGCTTGAAGATCAATCTCTCTTTCTCGTTTTTCTCTCTTTTTTCACGCAGCTCTCTCTCTCTCAATCTCTCTCTGTGTACGGTGCCCAACACCCGCCCTAAAACAAAACCTAATAAACTAATTTATACCTAAAACCTATTTTTAAGGAAAATGACTAATAATGAAAAAACGGAAAATAAACTTTGACTATTATTACAAAAGACCCTAGACTATTTGTTGAGAGTCAACTTTATCAGTTTTGACATCAGATTTCCATCTTCAGATAATGATGATCTTGAATCCAATAAAACTGTGCTATAACACATGATATTTATCTATACTACCTTATAAACCAAATTTCACAAAAATCTTAACTACCTTTTTTTATGCATGAGGTACAAACATCTAAAGCATAAAAGTCTTAAAAGTCTTAATTACCTTTTTTATGCACGAGGTACAAACATCTAAAGCATAAAAGTCTTAAAAACAAACTATAAAGCATGATGTACAAATATTCAAAGCACTTATTCAGGGTTTTCATTCTTCAATTCAGAGGGTATCCTTCAAACTTTCCCTGAATAAAAAAAACATTCAGGGAAGAAACTTTCGGGGTTTTCTTTCTTCAATTCAAAAGGTAAACTTCCTATTTCGGTTACCATTTCATCTGAAAAACCTGCTATTCCAAACAAGCAACCATTTCAAATTTCAACTTTTCGTGTATGCCCGCCATACCCAATATACTTTCTTCTTCTTCTTTCTTCACGTTGCACATATATATATATATATATATATATATATATATATATATATATATATATGGGTCCAGAGTTTGCATCTTATATCTGGTTTTGTCAAGCTTCATCACTTATCCATCTCCTGTCCGGTTCTGATTTGAGGTAAAAACCCTAACTCTTGATTTTGATTTGGTTCAAAGTTGTCTGAGTCCATACTCTTTCGTTTGTTTTAGTTCATAGAGACTTTTTCAAGTTCTTCAATTTGTTCACAGTTGTCCAGCAATTTCACCTCACCTCTCTCTGCCAGGTGCTTCCCATTTGTCTCTGCACACAAACACACAACATTTGCATGAAAATATATTTTAGGTTTATAAATCCACAAAAAAAACTTAGTCTTAATGGAAAATTTATTGAAAGAACAAAATAAATAGTAGAAATTTCTTCAAAGCTTCCTCAAGACTTATGTACAACACTTTTAAGAACAAAACAAAGTTAAACTCAATAAAACTTACGATAAGTATGGACTGAGTGAAATCCAGAGATTGAAGTCAAAGTCCATATCAGAAAAAATAAAATAAAACGGATCATACGTCTTGCTTCTTTTTTGCTGCTTTTGACCGAACTCCTTGCCTTTGGCTTTCCTCTTCGTCCCTTTAGTCTAATCATTTAAAAAACACTAAAAGGCATGGGGAACAGATTGTTCATGCCTATTTGAAATCTGTTAACAGTCACAAATTTTTGACAAAAAGAATCAAGTTCATGCTTACATAAATCTGGAAATAAGATAATAGAACAAAATATGAATAAACATCTTTTCTTTGGGGTCCATAAACAGTTTTGAATGGAGGTAAGAAGTATTGAAAAAACAAACCCATAAAATATTTGTGACTGTTACAAAGAAACAAAATTTTAAATACCAAATTTGGATTTAAAGATTTCTTGAAAATAAAACAAACCCAGAAAAAAAATTAGACAAAAGACAAGAACATTAAAATGCAGAAATTATGGTTAAAACTTTAAACGCAAAAAACATTAAAAAAACATTAGAGAAAAAAAAAATCCCAGAAATCTTTTTATCAGGATAAGATCAATGATGAAGAAACGGTGAACATTAAGTTGAAAATCTGCAGAAATTAAAGTGATTGAATGAGGGTGATGATCTCGAGATCTCGAGTGTTAAGACATCGGCAGCCGGAGCGGAGGGGAGAGGGATGAGAAAGCGTTCGTTCCATACAGGTTTGGTGGAGTTGGAGTCATCGGATTTTGTGGCAAGGCGGCGATCAGGATCGAGCCAGAAGATGGCGTAAGGACTTAGATCTCCGTTTCTCCGGTTGACGTTCTTGAGGTGTTTGGTGGAGACGATTGTGATTTCAAGATCGAGTAGCTTTGGAGGTGGACAGTGAGATATGGTGGTGGCCATGGTGGTGGCCATGGAGGTGGTTGGTGGGAACGAAATTGAAGAGATGTAAAAAGACGTTTGCGTTTGGTCTATGCGTTCTTCGAGGGGGAATAATGAAGAAATAGATAAGTTTGAAGGTGGCAAGTGAGAAATAATATATAAAATTGGGGACGAGGAGGGAGTGAGGGACCTGTTGGGAGGTGTTTTTAGAGCATCTCCAACCGCTATGCTAAAATAGAAAAAAAGTGGGATTTTAGCATTTTTATTGCTCCAACAGCTATGCTATCCCTTATACTAAACTAGAAAAATGAAGAGAGAGATTACAAAAATCTCTAAATTTAGAGAAAAATCTCTAAATTTTTAGAGAAGATAGAGAAATAGCATAGCTGTTGGAGTTGGATGCAAAAAGTTTTAGAGATTTTGACTTTTTTACTCTATTTTAGAAAAAATTTAGCGTTGGAGATGCTCTTAGGTGTCGAGGCTAAGTAGAAGAAATTATGTATTTTGGTTGTAGTCCAGTGAAAAGATATTAGAGGTTCCCAGAGCTTTTTTTTCATTGGGAAAAGATATTTTGGTTAAAAAGATATTGTCATTGAGAAAAGTGAAATTAAGTTGACAGAGCGTTTTTTTTTCCTTATAGAGTATAAAGAATGATTTAAATGTATTTATCATACTTTTATTTATATAAATATAATATTTTTTGTTAAATATAATAGATGTGATAAACAAAATTTTCTGTTCGCATGTATATATTTTGTTCGTATGTATATATTTTATTAAATTAAAGGTATGTGTATTAAAAAAATATTTCTTTTATGAAAACAAAAAACATTTAATCAAATCAAGAATTGTTTAAGGACGCATGAAAGCTTGGTTTGAAAGGTTAAATAAATTTTATGTCCTAACATAAATGTTTATAATTGTATAGGTATACATTTTTAAGATCATGTAATTATTATAATTGTAAAGGTAGACATAGATTTTTTTTCCCATTTCACAATTAAAAGTCGAATGTAAAATAGACATTTATTTTTAAAAAGTGGACACGAAATACCTTTTGACCACTTCTAAAAAACATGAAATGATAGAAACATTTTATCATGATTTTTAAAACTGGTGTACAATAATTGAATCATATATAAGGAATATATTTTACATATTAAAAGTTTATTGGGAAAAATAATTAATCATCCCTCTACAATTTTTGCTTAGTATGGCTTTACCAAGTATTAATCCCTAGTTATATAAGATGCATTTTCGGAGTTAGATCTTAATGCATTGGTCTTTTTATGTGGGACCAACAACATCAAATTACATAGTTTGTCTCAAATTGTGTCTTTTTAATGAATTATAATTATTATTATTGTATATTAGCTATATATTTGTGCTACAAAAACCTGAGATATAAAATTTGATTGTAAATAAAAAATAGCTATATATTTTTACATTCGACTTATATATGTGATCCTTTGTTTTTTCTGAATCTCTTTATGAATCTGCATCTTTTTTCTGGAATGATTTATAGTTAAAATTGCCTGATCGCCTATTATTATTGCTACAAACAACTTAATCTTAATGTTCTGCAAAATTTAAGGTGTTAGAAAGTGGTTAATTAGTAGACTTTGTTTTGCTATGACAATCAATAAAGCTCAAGGGCAAACAATTCATGTGCTAGGTGTTTATCTACCAAAACCGGTATTCTCGCATGGGCAACTTTATGTGGCATTGTCGAGAGGTATATCACGTGGCACTACAAAGGTATTAATAAAGCCTACCAAAAAGTTCAAACCGGACGGAGTTTACGCATCAAATTTAGTTTACCGAGAAGAAATGAGTGGTGATTGTATATATGATTAAAGCATGATTGTAATTTCTATTTTGTTTAAACATAACTTTTAGACTTTTTGGATAAGAAATTTCATTAAGTTTTCATTTTCTAATTTACGATATATCCCGTCGCATCGTGTAAAACTCTTAATACAACATGCGGACCGCCAAATATTTTGCAATATTTGATGTTTAACACTTAAATGTATCTTGATAGAACTTTAACATCACCGCCGCATTGCGTGGGTATTCAACTAGTAGTTATTAAAAAGATAAAACCGATATTAAGTCTTTATCAAGTGTAACACTTAGAGGTGTATAAATTATTTTGCTGATTTAATAATGAGATTAAAGCATCGTAATTAGGTTAGATAATTATTGAGACACTTTAATTTGGGGAGATAAATTTATAAAATAATTAATTTGACATAGGTGTTATCGAGTTTTACACTTGGGGTTTGACTAAAGTTAGTCGAGGTTGACCACGTTGACCAAGGGTTGCATTATATCTCGTTAGACCCACAAGGATTTTAAAGATGTGATCAAATGGAGATATTTGAGACATTAAAAGACTAAGTTTGGAGTTTCACTTTAGGTGGTCGAGTTTGACCATGATTGACTATTGTTGACTTTTAGAGAAATTAAGCCCTTAATTGAATATCATGGTCTGAAATGTGTATGTCTTAGGTCAAGAGCTATCAGTAGTCCATCTACATGGACATGTGAATCTTCTTGATACTTACAATAGGATGCACACAACATACAAATTTATTTTGAGCATGATATGATTTGTGTTGTGATGTATACATATGCATCATATGTCAGCTTACATGTTATAATATATTTTACTTGTACGTTATTTATGATCAGTTGCAAGATACATGTTTATTGTTTTAAAAAAACTATAACATGTTATTTCATACGAAACTTTTATGATAAGTTTTAATGGAAGGGCATTTGACCAGTAAGTCAAATGACAAGTGGCATGACCCCGTAATGGGTGCCCTGATGGGTTTGGGTCGGACGAGCCAAGGAATGCCAACATCTAAATGACCCATACCCCACCAGAAAACTTATGAGATCGTTTTTCCTTCAGTGTTGCATGTTTTCAAAAAATAATTATTATTTGGTATAGAGTTTACAAGATGATATGTATGATGTGAAATGATTTTATTCTAGAAAACCATGAACTCACTGAGCTTTATAAGCTGACTAGTATATGCATCTCAGGGACAAAAGGTTCTTGATTGGAAAAAGGAAAATGGCACATATAGAAACTTGTCTTGTCTATTTAAGTTTAATATGTATGTTCATACATCTATGATGGATAAATTATTTAATGCAACCTGGTATGGGATGAGTTAGCATTTAATTTGCATATTTATTGTTTTAAAATCTTTCGCTCTAAAATGATTAAAATTTTAATTTGGCCGTTATTTGGAGTATTTATGGAAAAGTTATTGATGATGATATGACATTTATCATGGTGAAATGAGGATGTTACACCCTTATTATCTCTTTCTCTCTAAACAACAATGAACCCCTACCCCCTTTCCCTCCAATGACCCCCCCCCCCTCTCACTCCCTCCAACACCCTCCCATTTGATGACATCATTATCCGGCACCCCCTCCTCTTTTATTAGATGTATACCTAAATGTATGTATATGTATTTTGTAGATCTAAATGTATGTATATGTATTTTGTATATGAATGTTAAGTAAGTGTGTGTATATGTTGGGCAAATTGTTGGGTAAAGTTAGATGCAATTGTTAATTGATGGATAAATTGTTAGTGTTGTATTTAAATTAGAAAGTTTTTTATACTTTAATATGTTAGAAATGAGTTATCAATTGTTACACAAACTTTAGGGTTGTATTTAAATTTTATTCAACTTGTACTTAAGCATGTTAGATGCAATTGTCGTATATGCAATGTTAGAGTTTGGTAAAGTAAGATGTATGTTTTTGGTATGTTTGTATATCAGAGCTTTTGAAATTAGAAAGTTTGTTAAAATTCTAATATGTTAGAAATGGGTTGCTAATTATTGGGCATACGTTAATGTTTTTATTTATGTAAGTATATATTCAAACTTCATTCAATTTGTACTAACACGTTGGATGCAAATTATTTTATATGCAATATTAGAAATGGGTAAAGTTAGATGTATGTATTTTAACTTTATTCAGTTTGTACTTAAGCATATGATAGGGTTAGTTCTTTAACCTTATCTACATCACATTCTTTCTATTTTTAGTGTCATTTTGATGATCCCATTTAGTTTTTTTTTAATTATTTCTTTTACATGGCTTGTTTATGGAGTTTTGTATAAGATATAGAATAGACACACAATTCATGTGCTAAATTGGCCAAAACTTATGATTCTGGACTAATCCTATATATTCCTGCACGAAGGATGCAATAGCAGTTCCTATAGGGAGCTATAGGAACATATGCTGGAAATGCACCACACTTTGGGGTTTCGATTTCGACCGATTATTTGGTAGATTTTTGGGCCAACTTTTGTACCATGGATTAACATTTCTTGGGCTCCATTTTGATATGTTTGGACCCTTGGCCTCATGAAGAAACTATAAATAGGAGGTATTAGCTTAGGATTAAAACATGTTCTCCATTTCATGTTCTCATTTCTACATATGGGTAGTTGAGAGAGATTTGGGAAGAATTTTCTTTTATAATTTTGTGGTTCAACTCTCTAGCTCTCAACCCCCCCTTACTTCTCTTTTGTTTGAAACTTGATAAGGGCAAACAGGTAGATAGTGTTATACAAAGGTTTAAGTTATTTGAATTACGTTGGTTAACTTTTGCATGTCTTTTTCTTTACGGTTTGCTTGCTAAATTAATATATCGGGTTTTTGACTTTTGGAGAACACTTTGATTGTAGCTTTACGTTGGACTAAAAATCCTTTCGTGGCTTATGATTATTATCCAAAAGGTCGAAATATGGTTTTCCAATTTCTTGTATTTACTTTCTAGTTCTTTTACTTTCCGTAATTTAGTTTATCGCACTTTACTTTCCGTAATTTATTTTATCTCACTTCACTTTCCGTAATTATTTTATCACACTTTATTTTCTGCAATTTATCATCATTTACTTTTTCGAGCAATTTAATTTCGTTATTTTCTTAAAATAATTCGTTACTTGCACAACAATTTTAATTTCTTAACTTAAATACTTGTTATTTATTTTTATGCATTTTCCATCTCTGTTATTTGTATTCTAAGTCTTTACATCTTTTGTGGAAAGAAACCGAGCTATGATCGGCTGACAACCTTATCTTGGGATGTAATGCAAAGTTGAGATTAAGACCGGTGAAAAGGTAAAAAAAACGTGTATCAAATATAGCCTTATAGTTATTTAAATTAGAGTCAATATTTTATTGAAGATTACATCTATTTAATTGACGACTAATTACACGTATGAAAATGAGTTAACTTTCAAGAAGTTACATTAAATATTAAATCTAAGATAACATAAGTCTTCTATGATATATTTTTACCGGATTATCTGGTTTTATCTTAATAAAACTTTACACTCTTTGCTGTTTTTACAACTGATTTTCCGTAGCTGATAACTCAAACACCCAACAAAAGATTTCTTTGAATTTTCCATCTGAAATTAGTTTTTAAAGACTGGACAACTTTGAGAAACTTTTTACAAGCTTCCTTGTGGATTGATATTCGGTACTTTTCCCGTTATTACTTGTTAAGATACGACAAATGGACTAAGGTGTATACTTGCACCGAAATCTGTTTGCACGCATTCTAGATGGTTGCATAAACCTCGCCAACAACGTACTTTCATCAAATTGTAGCTATGTTGACTAATACCGATTAAAGGTGGATGTATAAATGATTAAATAGTAGTGATCATATAAATCAAGTTTTTAATGACGAAGTAGATCGATTTTTTGGATTTTGCTTTTTCCAATGAGCATTTTATTGAACTGAGAGCTACAAATGAGGGGATAGTATTTACTAAAGTTATCCTTATAGCAAATGTAAACTTTTGAAATATAAATTGAGAGACAATATGAATTTAGACTTACTGAAAAATAATCCATGCCTCTTTATATGAAATGGTGTGCATACAGTGAAACAGTAGCTGAAGTTCAATAACAACAACAAACAATTAACGACAATGATTATGATGAATTCGATGGAGTCCATTAAATGGTGATGGATCAACAATAGGTTCTTGGTATATCAAGTATGCGGGATGAGCAAGATCCAAATCCACATGCTAAACGTTTCTATGACTCATTAGAAGTAGTAGATCAGTCGTTGTAGGAAGGATTTCAAAGATTTTTTAAGTTACAGGCAATCACAAGGTTTTTGGATTGGAAGAAAGATTGCAATGTTTCATAAACAACCTATAATCATGTACTTTCGATGGTTAAAAAAATGCTACCCGATGATGAACAACTAGTTGATAGCTTTTACGAGACAAAGAAGATGCTGAAGCAAATTGGTCTACTGAAAAAAAAGATCCATGCTTGCAAAAATCATTGCATTTTAGTCTATAGGCAATATGCACAATGTAATTCATGTCGAGTGTGTGGGGAACCACGTTACAAGACAACCGAACGAAACAATAAGGTGCCTAATTTGGTGTTGACGTATTTACCTATCGTGTCATAATTACAACGGTTGTATATGTTTAAAAATAACAAGTGAAATGACTTGACATAATAATCATCGGACTCATTCGAGAAAGATGGTAGATCCGAGTGATATGGAGGCTTGGAAACATTTTGACAGGATGCATCCCCATATTTCTAAATTACAAATCTAAACATACATGCATTCATTGAAATCCATCAGAAAATTACTTCAAAAGTGAAAGAACCAAAAATACATGTTTCTTAGATGAATTCGAGATTCTTAAACAAACATGTTGGTCCCGATTGGATAATAAGTAAAACGGAAAGTGTTTGTAGAAGGGGTGAATACAAACACAATAGATTTTTACTTTTTATTCCACATGTTTTATAAAAACAAATAATTACATATTTGTTGCAGAAACTAGGAAGTTTGGACCTTATTCTAAACGTTATGACTAGTGACAAATTTGCTCACAAAGAGATACTGAAAGAATAGAAGAAGCTGGGATGATCTTTAGATATTGATGCTGATTTACCTAAGAAACTATCACTCAGAATTTCTGTCAAAGGGTGATTTGAAACAATGTCAAAGGTTGCCTTTTATAGCCACCAAAGCTATAAATGTTGCATGCCAACTTTAACACGTGTGTTCATTTGATTTGCATATCAGTGCATGCTTCTACTCTTCATTTCAGGCTTTGAATATCTTAAAGGTATGATGTAGACATTTGTTATCCCAATCCATCCTTGATAGAAGGGTTTACACACACCTAAATCTAACCGCAAGTGTACAGTGTCGAATCAAGTAATAAGTACGGTAAGTATGAGTATCGAACCAAAGCAACTAGGTACGGAGTATCACAATGACTATACCCACTAGTAACTGGACCATCAATTTTTTTGAGAAGCCATCTCTTAATTAAACTGTTAACTACTAAATGTACAAAGCCGGTTATCAAATTTTAGATAATTTGCAGAAAAGAAGGTAGTTGGGTGGGAATCCTAATAGCTTTCACAATAGAACATTTCAAATTGGATAATCATCAAAGTAATAATTAATGAATACACATTCACCAATGTATATGTTAATCTTTCTCGAGTTATAACTTATTACTCTATGAAATCACCTGTTTTATCTCTCGATCTCAACTCACGAATTTAGAGAGTTATACTTAACAAGATTGTAAAAACTAATATAGGGTTTGACTGGTAGTTGGTAGATCTCTATCCAAGTTCTCACCCTAGGCATACAAATTACGAATCTAATCTCAATTTACTTTTTCTCATAGATAAAAGAAGATCAATAAATCAGTTGTTAATTGATCAGGCTAACAACAACATTAAGATCCACGTTTTACGTGTTCATATGCTTAACAGCTAAAAATCATCCAACCCCCAATATCTAAATGTTAGTTCACGTTGGGGGGATATTGAAAACCAAGTAACAAAAGTAGAAATTAAAGATCTTGACATCGGTCTCTCAATCAAAATCTTGAAAATTGTAAACTCCCTTTGTGAAGCTCAATAACCACGAACAATTACGACCGAGGTTATCACGACTTTCTACGTGAGTTATGTCTCATGGAAACTCGCTCGAGAATGTTTTGCGAGGGAACTCACTCTGACCATTGTTTTGGCTCTGATTCTTTTTTGCTCCACACCATTGAACTCCTCTTTGAGTTCTCTATTAGAAAGGACTATAAGCTCTTGCATTTACGCCCAGAATCTCAGGAAATTTCTAATTTTCTTGAAAGGCCATTCCTTATATGATCTTCTAATAAACTATCAGCAAAACACTTTGTTTGCTTGGAAAATAGGCAAGTCTTCCCAAAAATAAGTATTAAAATAACGCCAAAATTGGCGTTATAAATAACCCCAAACCGAGCGTTGCTTGTCCCCAATCAAATTAGTGACGAATAGATTTAAAATTGTTTTTCACATAACAATGCACACGAGTGTACTTATTCAGGTATCACAATCGTGTCAACACAAAATTCAACTGTTATATGAAAAACTGATATCTCACTCTACCTTAACCTTGATTATTAAAATATAATCATTGAAAATCAAACTGAAAGCCAAGATACCATGCTGATCTTAAGTAATCAATTAAAGAATATCGGCATGACATGATATGAAAGACATACAGTTGTAATCACGATTGATCTCAGATTAGAATTAAGTAATAAGACAAGGAATCTTAGCACTTAATAAGTCTACAACAATTACATTTACCAGAAGATCATCGAGGTGTTTGTTGGTTGTAACGGGGATCATGGTGATGGCTTATAAACGAAGGTACAGGATGAGCAAAAATCCTAGATTTCTCACAATATGAACAATCTATTGGTATTGTCTACCTTCCTAACCATGTTTCTTCTCATTCCTTTTCTTACACCCTTTGAGTGTGCTTTCCAATCCTGCTTATATTTTTGGTTTTCTTGCCTTCTTGGGGAAAAATTGCCATTTCTTTTTTTTTCTTGGGCAAACATTGGTCCTTTTTCTCACTCTTTTTTTATGCAACCGATCCACCTAGATCTGATTTCCTCATTTCCTTTCCTTTTGTGTTCCCTTTCCTTGCTACACCCTTCATATTGTATGTGTGTCCCTGTGATTCACGATTCAATCAAGCAAAACAATTAAACAACAAGATTAATCAAACCTGATATGATTATTCAATTGATTCGAATGGTTACAAGGTTGAAGATGAATCTCTCTCTCGTTTTCTCTCTTTCACGCCGCAACTCTCTCTCTCTTTTTCTCTCAATGTGTACGGCGCACTATTCAACTACGACTAAACAAAACCTAATTATCTAAAAATACCTAAAACCTATTTTAAGGAAAAGGACTAAAAACGAAAATACAAAAACAAACTTTGACTATTTATTACAAAAGAGCCCTAGACTATTTGTTGAGAGACAACTTTATCAGCTTTGACTTCAGATTCCCATCTTCAGATATTGATGATCTTGAATACAATAAAACTGTGCTCTAACAATATCCCCCTTTGGATCAAGATCATTACTAAAAAGATTTAGCAATTCAATCATTCTCTTTAAGCTCAAAAGATGCAATCTCCCTCTTTGTGTTCAGAATGTAGCAATCTCCTCAAACGATGAGAATAAAATCTCTTGGAAAGAAATTATCTCCAGTTTTGACTCAGAATGCTTTAACAAATCATCTTCAAGAAAACTTTCTTCAATTCAACATATCTTCAGAATACTTTGTCTTTGAAAATGTCAATCTTGGACAATTCTCTAACCAAGTGATCTCCTCCATTTCTTGGTTAACGCTTCTCCCCCTTTTTAATGAAAAGAGAAACGAGTTCATCAAAACTTTTCGTCAAGAAATATCTTCCACCACTGAGCTTGCATACAGAACCTCTGATTATCCGTCAATTCATAAAGATGTGCATCTAGATCTTTGCAAATCCAGACAAAATAGGATGGTAACACCTGAATCAACAAATGAACCAATTAAAATTTCCTGTCAGTAACACGAAGTCACTGTGTGTAACGAATACACATTATAAAGGAGCTTTTATGATGTTCACTCTCCCAGGGCTTCCATTCAATCATCGAAACACCACAAAGATAATTTCTATGAACGTTATGACAAAGAAACAAATTCTTTGTGTGTTCGTGCAAGTGATAGAAAAATTAAGCATATGATGATTGCTTATAAGGCTCAAAATGTGTAAACCACTGAGATAACAGGTAGTTAAACACATACTCAATGTGCATTAGTGAAGTGTGAAGGTGGGGCAGACTTCCTTCTTTTCAATATTCGGATTTTCCAAATGAAAATCAGATAGCATATGTGCTGCGTCCCCTTTGAAAATGAAACATTTTCTTGTTAAGAAGAAAATGAGTGGCTGGTGGGGTAATGTCAAGAGTTGGCATAGGCTAGGTGCATGTTTCAATAACGTTCACCAATGAATTGTGAAACATTAGACATGTGGCTGCCCGGCTCAAGAAAAGTTTGGTGCAGAGTTCTGATATTCTTTTAACTCTGTGCTCACACCCTCTTTCTTTTAAGCATTCAGCTCACATCTAACCAAACTCTCTTTTACATTTTCTCTCATCACACATCCCACACTCATTTCTTTGAACTCCTCACACTCAATCACTAAGGATTTACTTCTTGGGTAGGAGACACTAGTTAACGTGAATCCATAGAAGTTCAGTTAAGTCCTAGCACAATGATCCCATGTTATCCTATAAAGCATATGTCGCTCAGATGATTTAACTTGATCAGTTAAAGTGCACAGATGAAGCAGAAAACATTTAAAAGCACACTTCAAATTCAAGAAATCTGTTTGAGAATCGGGAAGTGGTTTGAACATTTAAGAACATGTTTTCTTATGATTGAAAGTTTTCCTTCTTTCAACCATAAATGAGATGAAGATAAGGAATTATACCTTTTTCGTGCAGACTTACATCTCATGAAGTCAAGCTTAGAGTCATAAAGATATGATCTTGTAAGTATCTCTCAAACTGCAAAAGTCTTAAGGTCATAGTCAAAGCAACTTTATTCACAGAAATTAAAATGACATAAACCAGTAAAACAATTAAAGTACGAGTTCTGATCTGAAGTAATCAGAAGTCATAGCTCTTTTACTCCCTCTGAAATTATGCATCAAAAACATTATCAGTGTAAAAGATATGCATTAACTCCCCCTCAAATGTTGATCATCATATCTGTTGGATGCATAAAATTTCAGATAAATATGTACTCTCCCTTGAAGGTTGATTTCCTCATTGGAGTATTGGAGTACAATCTCTTATCAGCACAGGAGTAAGGTCTTTTGATTACTGAAGTACGAGTCCTAAATTGTTGTGTTTAGAAGTCAAACTTCGTTGAAGTACGGGTTCTAAGCTGATTTACTTAGAAATCTTTGTTCTCTTACTCCCCCTTGACAGTAGGTGCATGCAATACATATTCATCCCTTTTCTTTGGTACCCATTTAAACTTGGGTCCGCTTTTCTTTTGAAAACCATTTGAAAAATTAGAGCGATAAGAGTAAACATGATATGTGTCGAACCAAATATCAGAATATTTTCGAGAAGCATAATCATTTCTATCATATTTTGAAAACTTTCTAGTATATGGAGCTAACTGGAATAGTTGCCGTATGGCATATTTCTTGCGAGAATTGACAAGTTTTGGTTTAGAAATAGCAACATTCGCAATCCAATCATCTTTACTAGTAGTCTTTTTATTACAATCAGAACTAGAAAATGATTTAGCTTTCTCGTCGATTTTCTGTTTCGGTCGCCATTCCGACTTAACTCCAAGTCTTGTCTTTCTCACATCTGAAACATTTGAAACTTTTGGGTTAGAATTGTAAGATTCAAAAGAATGCTTCTTCTTTGGCTTACCATTGGTGATCGGTTTCTGTGAATACTGAGATTTTCTTTTCTTACCTTTCGCATTCTTTGATTTCACAGAAACTGATTTATCAACTTTCGTTGATGTTTCACCCTTTTCAAACACACTGGGTAACCCGAAAGAATTAACAACACAAGATGAATGATCAAGAAGTTTGGTAGTAAAGTCAAATTGAGCAACACTATCATCCAAAACACCTTCAGAGTTTAAGAAATCAACCTCATTCTCAAGAGAACCAGATCTATCATCAGATTTTAAAGCCTTGGATAATTTAGAAAAATCAATATTTTTGAACACTGTAGAAAATACAGTTTGTTCTAAGTCCATCAAAATTCTTTCTTCTGTAAGAGTATTCTCGAGTTCATTAATTTTACTTTCCAAAACTAGAGGAGGGACGTAAAGCTTACCTTCGATGGGCTTAGCCTCCAATTCTTTTACAGAATAACTCTCAAAATAATCATTTGAAAGAAATTTTGATTTATCAGAACTATAACTGTTATTCAACCTCTCATAGCGAAATGGAAGTTGAACTTTAGATGTGTTCTTTCTTTTATCATATTCCTTGGCTTTATCCTCTTCAGACAGATTAGTCCAAAAAGGTTTGAGTTCCGGATATTGAGGATCCAATATCATAAATCCAAAGTCATAAAGCGCAGGCACTTCAGATATACCCTTTTTGTGGTGATGTGGGTTCTTGTAACCAAGTCCCCAAGAATTAGGTTTCTCTTTAGGTTTGTTCAAATGAATAGTGTGTTCAGTTTGACCTAAAGTATATAATTTCTCTTCCAAAGCATTCACCTTGTCAATTAAAGATTTCTTTTGCTTTGAAAGCGAAGAATTTATTTTAGAAATCTCTTTTGACTCAAACTCACACATTTTATATTTGGAGACAGTTTCAGATAACTCCTTATGAATTATAGTCTTCTCTTTCGCGCTGGTGTCTATGTTTTTGTGCAAAGTTTCAATTAATACATTTTTCTCAGCAATATCATTACTAAGTTTATGTATAGATTGATTTTTCTCGTTAATGACACCTTTTTCACGCTTAAGTTTAGACTCTAATTGTTGGAGTTTAGACATCATGGCATGCATTTGATTCAGAAAATCAGATTCAGTTAAGTCACATACCTCTTCATTATCTCCTTCATCAGAATCAGCTTCAGCTTCTGACTGCTGCTTACCCATCAAGCACAGGTGTGCTGTCTTGTCCTTCTCTCCTTCTTCAGATTCTTGGTCCGAATGGTCAAGCCAGTATTCATCCTCGGCCATTAATGCTTTTCCAGCCTCTTGTTGCTTGGCTAGAAGCATCTTATTCTTGTAATAGTCGGAGTGCCGGACTTTATGTTTTCGGCAGTCCTTGGCAAAGTGACTGAGTCTGCCACAGTTGTAGCACTTTATTGGTTCTTCTTGCTTGGGCTCTTCGGCTCTATCCTTCTTCTTCTCTTCTGGTCTCTTTTCTTCAACTTTCTCCTTGTGTTTGTAGTTATTCGGACCAGACGAGTACCTCTGACTGTTGGAGCTAGGCTTTTTATAGAACATCTTTTGGAAGGCCTTGGTTAGCATTAGCATAGTTTCCTTCAGATTCTCACAATCGTCAGAGTCAGAATTCGCCTCATTCTCATCCTTTTCTGATTCAGATGCTATCATCTTCTTCTTCTTAGACTTCTTCTTGACCACAAGTGCAACTGGATCTGCAACCGCTTTGTCAGCCTTCTTCATCTCAGCCTTGATCTCATCCACCTCTTCCTCATTCTGTCCGAGGATTTCATAAACTTCATGAAGTGGAATGTCATTAAGATCTTTTAATTGCCTCATCTGTCTGGTGAATCTCTTTCACTCAGGCTGGAGGTTGCTGAGAAATTTCACATTCAGCTCAACTTGAGATTTGTTGATCTTGTTCTTGCTTAGTTCGTTCAACAATGTCACAAATCTGTCATAGGTGGCTTCTAGTGATTCTCCACTTTTAGCTTTGAATTCTTCATAATTGTTCAAGCAGTTGGAGACTTTGAGTTGGTTGCCGACTCTAGATCCGATCATCATCTTCTCCAATTGATCCCACATTTGCTTGCCGGTAGCGTTGTAGCTATCAATCTTGACATAAATTTCATTTGGTATGCCTTGGAGAATAAATGATCTTGCCAATTTGTCACCCTTGTTCCTTCTCTTCTGCTCATCAGAGTATTCACCAAGCGGTAATGGATACTCTCTCTCTGTTTCTTCACCATTCTCTCCAGCGACAGTGAGTACCTTGGTTGGAGGTGTCATGATTCCTTCTTTTAGGGATTTTCTGATGTAATCTCCCAAATCATTTCGATCAATGAAATCCAAGAATCTATCCTTCCATTGCTCGTACTCCCCCTTGAAGAGTACTGGTGGCTTCACATTGGTTCCGATAGTAAGAGCTTCCCGAGATGACATCCTTACTGATATGATTTAGCAAAGAACTGATAAGAAACTTGAAAAGATTGTTAATCCAAATAAAATCAAGTAAATACAGATTAATAATGAAAGATTAGAATCTGGAGCAAAAAAGCAGAAATGCGCCAAAAGGCAGTGGCGCAAAAGAAAAAGTTGCGCTAATAGAGTCTGGCGCAAAATGGAGTTTTGCGCTAACACCAGGTGGCGCAAAAACTAGTTCGCGCTAGAAGAAGCTGGCGCAAAAGAAACTTTGCGTGAAGTAACGATCCTTGAGGAGTTTTGCGCGAGAAACAGGTCGCACAAAAATGGACTTCGCGTGAACTTTGACTTCCTTGCGTTTTGTGCGAGTAGAGGTTGGCGAGAAACTGGTGGCGCAAAACTATCTTTGCGCGAGATGAAAGTCGCGAGAGATGGACTTTGCGCGAGACGTGGTTGGCGCAAGATAGACTTGTGACAATTTGCGCGAGTGGCCTATGGCGCAAACTAAGTTTTGCGCGAGCTGAAGGTCACGTAAAAGAACCTTTGCGCTAGAAGGCAATGGCGCAAAAGTCAACTTTGCGCTAAACACTATGAACTGGCGCAAAGTTGATGAACTAGCGCAAAGACGCTATTCTTCCCTGTACTTCGAAAAACGACTCTGGAAATCCTAATAACCAATCTAGGCTTCGATTTACAGTCCCAAACTTTGAATATAGGCTCACAAACACATCTAGGACTGAATACAAACAACTAATTTCAAGAACACACACTTTAAACGAGAATTGATTGATGGAACAGTGTATGTGCTCGTGAAACCAAAAACACCAAAAATCAGCAAAAATATAATCGATTAATGTGCAATAATCAAATAGATCAATACCAATTCAATAGAATATGCAAATCGATTACAACCCAATCAAAAACAACTTGAAAGAACAATCACACAATAAAAAAATATTGAATCTTGACAGATGAATAGTACCGAAAAAAAATCTTTTGATTTCAATCTTTTAGGCTCTGATACCAATTGTGTGTCCCTGTGATTCACGATTCAATCAAGCAAAACAATTAAACAATAAGATTAATCAAACTTGATATGATTATTCAATTGATTCGAATGGTTACAAGGTTGAAGATGAATCTCTCTCTCGTTTTCTCTCTTTCACGCCGCATCTCTCTCTCTCTTTTTCTCTCAATGTGTACGGCGCACTATTCAACTACGACTAAACAAAACCTAATTATCTAAAAATACCTAAAACCTATTTTAAGGAAAAGGACTAAAAACGAAAATACAAAAACAAACTTTGACTATTTATTACAAAAGAACCCTAGACTATTTGTTGAGAGACAACTTTATCAGCATTGACTTCAGATTCCCATCTTCAGATATTGATGATCTTGAATCCAATAAAACTGTGCTCTAACATTGTATGAAATTTTCGGACTAGGGTTGGCTAATATTTAGGGGTTTAACAACGGATACTGAAATGAAAGTAAATAAAGTGTTTGGCTGCAAATAAAGGGTAGGATGCACATGATCAAAAAAGGAGCGATAGCAAAACTTAACACTAATGCGCATAATTCCTAGAATCGTTTCTTAAGGTTTACATGGTCATGTAAAACTGTGATTGCTAGGTATCCTAATGGTTGTCTTTACTACTTGATGCAAGAAAATAGTGAGATCGACTATAATCAAATCTTACAAAATGTGAAATTGTGTATCAGATTCGAATGAACTCGTATCCCTTAGAGAAGATTGATCACATTGACAAAGGCTCAGACATCTCTCAGGTGGTCTCTAATACTGTCTCCTAATTGTGCAATTAACTAGTTTCCCTCAACATTATATCTCTATTAAAAGATTCTCAAAACAATAAAAATTTTAAAACAAACTTTTTTTTTTGGTATTAACAGATATCTTGAAAGTGTGTGCATGTGTATAACACCCTTAATTCCAAAGATAGCAACTCATCAAAAATTTTCTAAATACATCAATAAATGAATCATCTACAACCACAATTTAGATTCAACTTCAAAACACATGAATAATCTATACAACAAGCCATGGTAAGGACGGGTGCTACTAAAACCCATGCATAGTAACTATCTCCAACTTGCGGAAGACTTCACCGAAGACTTACTTTCGAACCTAGCTAAGGCTCAACTCTTCATAGCACTGCTAGAACCGAAACCCCCGGCCGGGACCTGATGCACATGCCGAGAAATAAAAAGGGTTAGGCTTAACGCCTAGTGAGCTCAAGAGTTTTTGTTAGATCACAGATTTATTGGATTCAAGATCATCCAATCTGAAGACTGGAATCTGAAGCTAAAGCTGGAAAGTCCACTCTCGATATTAGTCTAATGTTAGTTTGTAATAATTGTCAAAATTAATTATTGTGTTAGTTATAGTATTTAATATTAGTCCTAAATATCTAATAAATAGATATTTAGTTTAGGATATTTAGTTTTGTTATAATATCTTTGTTTAGATATTATCTAGTTAGTTGTTAGGTGAGAACACAACAAACAATCTAAGATTTGAGATCACTGTTCATCAGAGAGAAACAGAGCGAGAGCTTCATGAGAAATCATATCAAACTCTTGTAATCGTGGTTTGTTATTCAAACAGGTTGGTAATCAAATATTGTTTGTGTTGTTATTGATTAGAACTTGATCATATTGTGGACCGTCAATTGGTATCAGAGCCTAAACCAGATTCAAATCAAGTTTTAAAATCATCGAATCTGTGTTTTTCATTTCAAAATCATTTTTGAGTTTGAGTGTATTTTTGAAGTTGAAATCGATCAAGTTGTGATCGATTTGTGGTCTAGATCGATTGGGAATAGTTTAATTTCATTATAGAGCATCAAACGATTCAGTTTTTGTGATTTTGTTGCAAAACAGTTCACTAGTTCATCTCACTGTTCCATCGATTGAATTTTCAAAAAGTGCTTGTTTTTGCGATCAAAGGCTTGAAATCTGTTCTAGAAGTGTTAGTGGTCAATATGTCAAATTTTAGGACTGCTAATCGAAGTCTAGATAGGTTTATTTGAGAATTACAGCCGTTTTTCAAAGTAACAGGGACGAACTCGCGCAAAGTTCAAGTTTGCGCCAGTTCATAGCAAGGTTTGCGCCAGATTCAAAAGAAGTACTTCAAAGTTCCTCGCGCAAAGTTACTTTTGCGCTATCAGTTTATCGCGCAAAGTTACTTTTGCGCTATCAGTTACTCGCGCAAAGTTCAGGTTTGCGCCATCAACATCTAACGCAAATCTCTATCTTCAAAGTTTGCGCCATCAGCTTATCGCGCAAAGTTCAAGTTTACGCCACTAACGTCTAGCGCAAAACTCCATCTTCCAGACTAACTAAAGTTTGCGCTACCTTCACTTCGCGCAAAGTTCTGTTTCGCGCGACCCTCATCTCGCGTAAAATTGTCTTTTGCGCCACCTACACATCGTGCAAAACTCTTTTGCACCAGCCACCTTTAGCGCAAAGTGTGTCTTTTGCGCCAGTACCAGACTTATTCTTTTTCAATCTGAATCAATGACTTCAAGAGAAGCTTTAGCTATCGGAACTGACACAAAGCCACCAGTACTCTTCAGGAGAGAGTATGAGCAGTGGAAAGATCGGTTCATGGACTTCATTGAAAGACGTGATTTGGGAGTATTCATCAGGAAATATTTTGAAGAAGGAATTATGGCACCTGTTATGAAGACTCGTATGGAGGGTACTGAGAGATAGATTATCCACTTAGGTATGATGAGCTTGATGGTGATAACCTAAAGAGAGAAAGAGGTGATAGATTAGCAAAGTCTTACATTCTTCAAGGCATTCCTAATGAAATATATGTGAAGATAGACAGCTACAAGGCCTCTGGCAAAGAGATGTGGGATCAGCTAGAGAAGATGATGCTAGGTTCAAAAGTTGGAAACCAGCTGAAGATATCCAACTGCCTAAACAACTATGAAGAATTCAAAGGCAGAGTTGGAGAGTCATTAGCAGGAACATATGACATATTTGTGACCTTGCTGAATGAATTAAGCAAGAACAAGGTCAACAAATCGCAAATAGAGATGAATGTCAAATTCCTAAGCATTCTCCAGCCTGAATGGAAGAGGTTTGCCAAACAAATGAAGCAAATCAAGGATCTAAACGAGATTCCACTTCATGAGGTGTATGAAACCCTCAAACAGAATGAAGAAGAGGTGGATGAAATCATGGATGAAAAGAAATAGGATGAAAAGACAAGTGATGACTCAATTGCTCTTGTTGTGAAAAAGAAGAAGAACAAGATGATTGTGTCTGAATCAGAAGAAATTGAAAGTGAAGCAAACTCTGACTCGGATGACTGCGAAAAACTGAAGCAGGCAATGCTTATGCTGACAAAGGCTTTTCAAAGAAAGTTCTACAAAAAGCCAAGCTCAAACAGTCAGAGGTATTCTTCTGGTCCAAGCAACTATGTTCACAAAGAGAGGATTGAAAGTAAGAGAGTAGAGGAAAGGAGGTCGGAAGAGAAAAGGTATAAAACTGAAGAAACTAGTCAGTCAAAACCTCCTAAGTGCTACAACAGTGGTAGACTTGGACATTTTTCCAGACACTGCCGAAGACCCAAAGTCAGAAACTCAGACTACTACAAGAATAAAATGCTTCTAGCCAAGCAACAGGAGTCTGGAAAGGCATTGATGGCAGAAGATGAGTACTGGCTAGATCATTCAGACCAGGAAGATGAGAATGAAGAGAAGGACGAGACAACTCATATGTCCTTAATGGGCAAGCAGGAAACAGAAGCTGAAGCTGATTCCGATGATGAGGAAAATGAGGTATGTGATTTAACTCAATCAGATTTCTTAAATCAAGTGCATGCCATGTTGACTAAACTCGAAGAGTTAGAGTCGAAGCTTAAGCGAGAAAAGGGTGTTATCAATGACAAAAACCAATCAATACAGAAACTTAGCGAGGATATTGCTGAGAAGAAAGTATTGATTGAGACAATGCATAAAAACTTTGATAACTGCGCTAAAGAAAAGACTATAATTCTCAAAGAGATAACTGAAACAAATTCTAAATTGAGAAAGAGTGAGTTTGATTTCAAAGAGCTTACGAGAATGTATTCTTCGTGTTCCAAAGAAAACATTTCTTTACTTGCAAAATTAAAAGCATTGGAAGAGAAGTTATACTCACTGGGTCAAACTGAACAAACCATTCATCTAAACAAACCCAAAGAGAATAGAGAGAATTGGGGACTGGGTTATGAGAATCCTCATTATCTTAAAAACGGTATATCTGAAGTGCCTGCACTTTATGATTTTACATTTATGAAACTTTCTCAATGATACCCTGACCTTAAAGTTTTCTGGACTGGACTGTATAAAGAGGATGAAGCCAAGGAAACCGAAAAACGAAAGATCAAATCCAAATTTCAACTTCCATTTCTTTATGGGAAGTTGAATCAAAGTTATGATTCTGTTCAATCAAAATCTCTTTCAAAAGATTTATTTGAGAGTTATTCTGTAAAAGAAATGGAGGCAAAGCCTATTAAAGGTAAACTTTACGTCCCTCCTCTCATTTTGGAAAGTAAAATTTATGAACTTGAGGAATCTTTAGCAGATGAAAGACTTTTGATTGATGTTGAACAAAATGTGTTTTCAACTGTGCTAAAGTATTCTGTTGTTTCTAAAGCAACCAAGGCTTCAAAATCTAAAGATATGTTTGGTCTACTAGAAGAAGGGTTAGATTTTCTAAACTTTGATGGTGTTTTAGATGATTGTTTTGATCAATTTGATTTTAATGCCAAACTTCTTAACCATTCGTCTTTTGTTGTGAATTCCTTTGGATTATCCAGTAAGTGTGTGAAAGATAAATCACCAACGAAAGTTGATGAAACAGTTTCTGTGAAATCTAAGAATGCTAAAGGTAAGAAGAATAAATCTCAACATTCATAGAAACCGATCACTACTGGTAAGCCAAAGAAGAAGCATTCGTCTGTTTCTAAAAAATCTGACTCAAAAGTTTAAAATGTTTCAGATCTGAGCAAGAAAGGGCTAGGAGTTAAATCTCAATGTAAACCAAAACAGGAGATTGACGAGACTGTTCTTTCTAGTGTTGATTGTAATAAGACTACGACTAGTAAAGATGTTTTGATTGTTGATGTTGCTATTTTGAAACCAAAACTTGTCGTTTCTCGCAAGAAATACACTATGAAGCAATTATTCCAGTTATCTTTATCTGTTAGAAAGTCTTCATATTATGATAAACATGTTTCTACTTCTTGTCAAGATTCTGATGTTTGGTTTGGCACATATCATGTTCACTCTTATCATTCTAATTCTTCATTTGATTCTCAAAAGCAAAGAGGACCCAAATTTCAATGGGTACCAAAATCATGTACTTACACTATAGGACCCATTTACAAGTGGGTACCTAAATCTCTTATTTCGTAATTTCTCTTGTGCAGACCCGTCATATGTGGTACTTGGATAGCGGGTGTTCCAAGCATATGACAGGACAGAAAGGTATGCTGTCCAATTATACAGATAAATATTGCGGGACAGTTAGATTTGGGAATGACCAGTTTTCACCAATACTGGGATATGGTGATATGGTACACGAAAACGTCATGATTAAGAAGGTGAGCTATGTTGAAGGCTTAGGACACAACCTTTTCAGTATAGACCAGTTTTGTGACAAAGGATTAGAGGTAAATTTTAAGGCTAAGAGGTGTTCTGTTCGCACTGAAGATGGCAAGGAACTCTTGGTCAGCACTCGAAAGTCCGACCTCTACACAATTAATTTGTCAAACATCCAGACTGACAAGCAGGTGTGTCTACTCTCTAAATCCTCAATGCAACAAAGCTGGCTATGGCATCGACGATTCTCTCACCTCAACTTTAGGTACATAAACAAGCTGGTCAGTGGAAAGCTAGTTAAAGGACTTCCAGAGCTGAAGTATGAAAAAGAACACCTGTATGCAGCATGTGAAAAGGGAAAGATGAAGAGATCTCCACATAAACCAAAGCCTGAACCAAGTACAAGCGCTCCGTTAGAGTTGTTGCATATGGATCTCTGTGGTCCGATGCGAACGCAAAGTCTAGGCGGAAAGAAGTACACACTAGTTATCGTGGACGATTACTCGCGATACACTTGGGTCAAATTTCTACGTTCAAAAGATGAGACACCTGATGTTCTCATTACATTCCTGAAGATGACCTAGGTAAATTTACAGAAACCGGTCAAGCTTCTAAGAACAGACAACGACACAGAGTTCAAGAACAAAACAGTTCAAGAATATCTTGAATCGGTCGGGATATCACATCAATACTCTGCTGCTCATACGCCTCAATAGAATGGAGTGGTCGAAAGAAGAAATCGTACGCTAGTCGAGGCTGCTCGTACTATGCTAAGTCAATCTGACTTACCTCTATTTCTGTGGGCTGAAGCTGTATCGACTGCGTGCTACACTCAGAATCGATCCATGATACACCGCAGATTCAAGAAGACTCCTTATGCGTTAATCAACAACCGAACACCGACAATCAAATATTTCCATATATTTGGGTGTAAGTGTTATGTTCTAAACGATAAAGAGAGTATGAACAAGTTCAGTGCCAAGGCGGACGAAGGCATCTTCATTGGTTATTCATCTACATCCACTGCATTCCGTGTATATCTGAAGAAGTCAAAAACAGTTGTTGAAAGCGTAAACGTTACGTTTGATGAAGAGATGGCTTCTGAACAACACAATTCAGGACCCGTGATAACCGGAGTACTAGCTTCTGGGAAAAACAGTCCAGAACCTGCGTCTCAAGCGATCAAATCAGATGAAGCATCAACGTCTACTAATCATTTATCTGATTTCGATTTATTATTTGAACTGTTTTATGATGAATTTCTTGGATCTAATATGAAGAAATCTATTGTGGTTGACAGGATGGAAGACTCAACGACTACTCATCCAACCAGTTCAGATATCTCTACTGAATCCAACTCCCCGATTCAGCAAGAAATTCCAGTTCAAATGCCGACTCCAACAGTTGAAGTTGTGACAAATAATGAAGAGACAGAAGTTGTTGTATCAGTAGGATGTTTTGTACAGACTGATCTACAGACGGACCAAGTTGTATCTACTGAGCCTTTTGCACATACTACTTCAACTTGGTGATCCTTCAAAACCGGTGCAAACTAGGTCAGCTTTAATGAATATGTGTATGCATGAATCCTTTCTGAGCAAGATCGAGCCATCTCGTGTATCCGAGGCTCTTGCCGATTCAGACTAGGTGACTGCAATGCAAGAAGAGCTGAATCAGTTCGACGCACTTAAAGTCTGGAGACTCGTACCCAAACCTCAAGGTAAAACCATTATAGGTACGAAATGGGTTTTCAAAATCAAGAAAGATGAAGATGGTACCGTTATCATAAACAAAGCAAGACTTGTTGCCAAAGGATACAAGCAAGAGGAAGGAATAGACTACGACGAGACTTATGCTCCTGTGGCGCGTTTAGAGGCAATTCGAATGTTTCTGGCCTACGCATCTCACAAGAACTTCACTGTCTTTCAAATGGACGTGAAGACCGCCTTTCTGAATGGCATTCTAAAGGAAGAAGTCTACGTCTCGTAGCCAGAAGGCTTTGTCAATCAATAGAAACCGAATCATGTCTACATTATCGACAAAGCACTCTATGGACTGAAACAAGCTCCTCGCGCCTGGTATGATGTCCTATCTCAATTTTTAGTCAAGTCTGGTTTTACAAAAGGTATGGTAGATACCACTTTGTTTATTAACAAGGAGAAAGCCGATATCATTCTTATTCAAATATATGGGGATGATATTACTTTTGGCTCTACAAATCCTAAGTACTGTAAGAATTTTTCAAACCTTATGGTGTCAAGATTTCAGATGAATATGATGGGAGAGATGAATTTCTTTCTCGGATTACAAGTCAAACAATTTTCATCGGGGATTTTTATCAATCAATCAAAATACATTCTTGATATTCTTCGAAAGTTCAAAATGGAAAAATCTAAACCGATTGGTACCCCAATGGCACCAGGTACTAAGATTGGCACCGATCCTTCTGGAAAGGCTGTTGATGTTAGGACTTACAGAGGGATGATAGGTTCTTTGATGTACCTTACTTCTAGTAGGCCATATATAATGTTCTCTACATGCTTATGTGCTAGATATCAGGCTAATCCCAAAGAATCCCATTTGTCTGCAGTTAAGCGCATTTTTAGGTACCTGAAGGGGACTGCAGATCTTGCCCTGTGATATCCTAAAGATACTAGCTTTGAACTAACAGCATATACAGATGCAGATCATGCTGGTTGTATGCTAGACAGGAAGAGCACGTCAGGTTATATACAGTTCCTCGGTGATAAACTCGTAAGTTGGGCATCGAAGAAGCAACTTTGTGTATCAACTTCAACGGCCGAAGCAGAATATGTAGTTGCTGCTAGCTGCTGTTCTCAGGTCTTGTGGATGAGAACTCAACTGCGCGACTACGGTTTTCACTTCAACAAAATCCTGATCTACTGTGACTCAAAGAGCGCCATCGCGATAACAACGAGTCCTGTTCAGCACACCAAGACCAAACACATAGATGCCAGGTATCATTTTATCAAAGATAATGTCGAAAAAGGAACAATTGAACTTTTCTTTGTAAAAACTGATTATCAGCTTGCAGATTTTTTTACCAAACCTTTAGACGAAAAGAGGTTCACCTTTCTTGTCTCTAAGCTTGGTAAGCTAAATCTTAAGACATAATCAGTAGTTACCTATCAAAGTTTTCTAATTGTATACTTTTTCATCATTTCTTCATTCTTATTTCTAAATGATATCTGCACTTCAAGTATTCTGTTCATGATCTAAGGGGGAGTATGAGAAGAAATTGACAGATGGTCAATATTAATTTGAGGAGAAGACTCACTAATTTCTGCATTTACCTTTTTAATGTCAAATTTTTGTGATGCATGATTTTAGGGGGAGTTTTACAAGTCAAAGGAGTTAGGATATGACTTCTGATTATTTCAGATCAGAACTCGTACTTTCATTGTTTTACTGCTTTTTGTCTTTTAATTCAATGTGAATAACGTTACTTTGTCTTGACTTTAAGACTTTTGCAGTTTGAGAGATGCTTACATGTTCATATCTTTATGACTTTAAGCTTAGCTTCATGAGATGTAAGATCGCACGTAAAGGTATAATCCTTTATCTTAATCTCATATATGGTTGAAAGAAGTATAACTTTCATTCATTGAAAACATGTTCTTAAATGTTCAAATCACTTTCCGATTCTTCACCAGATTTTATAATTTGAAAGTGTAATTTTCAATGTTTTCTTATTAATCTTTGAGCTTTAACTGATAAGTTAAACCATTTTGAGCATCATATGCTTTATAGGAAAACATCGGATTTCATTGTGCTAGGACTTAACACACCTTCTATGGATACACGTTAACCAGTGTTTCCTACCCAAGAGGTTAATCCATAGTGATTGAGTGTGAGAAATCAAAAAGAAATGAGTGTGGATTGTGTGATGAGGTATACAGAAAAAGAGAGTTTGGTTAGATTAAGCTAAATGTTTAAAAGAAAGAGGGTGTGAGAACAGAGTTAAAAGAATATCAGAACTCTGCACCAACTTTTTCTGAGCCGGGCAACCACATTTCTAGTGTTTCACATTTCTTTGGTGAACATTATTGAAACAGGCAACTAGCCCATGCTAACTCTTGATTTACCCCACCAGCTACTCATTTTCTTCTTAAAAGGAAAATGTTTCATTTTCAAAGGGGAAGCAACACATTTACTATCTGATTTTCATTTGGAAAATCTGGATATTGAAAAGAAGGAAGTCTGACCCACCTTCGCACTTCATGCACATTGAGTATGTGTTTAACTTACTGTTGTCTCAGTGGTTTACACAATATTGAGCCTTATAAACAATCATCAAGTGCTTAATTCTTTCTATCACTTGCACGAACACACAAGGAATTTGTTTCTTTGTCATAACGTTTATAGAAATTACCTTTGTGGTGTTTCAATGATTGAATGTAAGCCCTAGGGGAGTGAACATCAAAAAGCTCCTTTCAAATGTGTATTCGTTACACACAGTGACTTAGTGTTACTGACAGGCATTTTTAATTGATTTATTTGTTGATTCAGGTGTTACACGACTATTTTGTCTGGATTTGCAAAGATCTGGATGAATATATTTTGAATTGACGAATCAGAGGCTCTGTAAGAAAGACATTTATTGACATAAAAGTTTTGATGAAATCGTTGCTCTTTTCATCAAAAAGGGGGAGAAGAGCTACACAAGAAATGGGGAACAACACAAGTTTAGAGCAAGTATTCTGAAGACATGCTGATTTGAGAGAAATTTTCTTTGAAGATACTTTGCTACAACATTCTGAGCTAGATCTGAAGATAATTTCTTCCCATCATCGGAAAGAGAGTTTATCTACGTCTTTTGGGGAGATTGCTACTTGTTGAAGACTAAGAGGGAGATTGCATCTTCTGAGCTGAAAGAGAAGACTGAATTGCTAAATCATTTTAGTAATGATCTTGATCCAAAGGGGGAGATTGTTAGATCACAGATTTATTGGATTCAAGATCATCCAATCTGAAGACTGGAATCTGAAGCAAAAGCTAGAAAGTCCACTCTCGATATTAGTCTAATGTTAGTTTGTAATAATTGTCAAAGTTAATTATTGTGTTAATTATAGTATTTAATATTAGTCCTAAATATGTAATGAATAGATATTTAGTTTAGGATATTTAGTTTTGTTATAATATCTTTGTTTAGATATTATCTAGTTAGTTGTTAGGTGAGAACACAACAAACAATCTAAGATCTGAGATCATTGTTCATCAGAGAGAAAACAGAGAGAGAGCTTCATGAGAAATCATATCAAACTCTTATAATCGTGGTTTGTTATTCAAACAGGTTGGTAATCAAATATTGTTTGTGTTGTTATTGATAAGAACTTGATCATATTGTGGACCGTCAGTTTTAACATGAATGAATATATCTTTAAAAGAAAGGAATTCAGTTTAAAGCAAGATCCTTCGAAATAATATATACTTCAAAACGGAAACGACACATTTTCCCATAATATACACTTTTAAAGACAATGCTTCCTAAACACGCATTTCTTATAAAACGATACAACCCGAAACTCGCCCAAACGGGGTCATAGTTCGATACTCAAATTTGCTAAAATGTAAATAATACTTCATAACCCAAAACACCCAAAATTCGTATGGGACATAATACTCGACACTTAATTAACGGAAAACAATCCATTGAAATATGATACGCCATTAAAACATGGAACTGAAACTTAATACTCACGCGACCATAAAATGGAATGAAATTCAAATATTAAAGCATGGACAATTAAATATCCAAAAATACAGCGGGCCGACGACGGGGGATACCCGTATTCGATGAGAGCGGAGGAACACAAAAGTATGCCACTCAAACAACGTTGATCGTACGACACTTCATGACATGCAAGCCCAAGTGTCCCTACGACCTCTTAACAAGTTTCACCCAAAGAGACAGCTGACCTTAGCGAACAACACCGGAATTACCGCCAAAGGCTCGACTCACGGGGGATACAACGAAGGCATTGCCCCACATGGCGAAGGTCCCAACGCCCATCAGAGGACTCCCCATAGTCATAATAGCTCAACCGGAACTCAACCACTCTTAGTGCCTACTCGTAAAGGCAAGGTCATAAACCATGAGTCCCGAAGTCCAACCCCATACCACCCAATTGACCATCAAATAAGACTGACTCATGTGCCTATGGATCCAATCCAACACAGTCTAAGATTACATGACTATCCCTGAATGACTAAAGCACTCGAGTCTGTAATTATCAATAACATGCAATAAAATGCATTAAGATGTAAATCATAAATTGGACTTCACCTCGAGCCATTAAAACTGGACGAATGTCCTCAAGATTCTTTTAAGCCAACACAGAGCTAAAATGCTCGAAACCCATTTGACCAACAACTACCGGTCCCCCAAATAATGAAATGTCTTTAAACGACGTATACGAAGACACGTACCTCAAAGACGTGATTAACCCAAAACTCAACACGTATTGGGACCAAGATTTTCCAAAGGATTTATAAATGCAAATACACCAAAATGCATGTAACATGAAATAGACTTCATTTGTACATAATCGTCAAAGATGTATAACTCATAAAATAGATCTTACTTGTACAAAATCACCAAAAATACGTAATTCATGCTATTTAGTTGTTGAAACGTTCAAAGCCCAATATAAGCATTTTAAGAGGTTAACACAACCCAAGTTTACCAAATATGAAAACTTATCAAAATACTCACACTTTGACAAGTAACCAAGTAAAACATATTTTACTTCAAAATACTCAAAACTTATCAGCAGTTAACCATTACATGTAAAACACTTTAGAATAAACATTTTGGCATGTACACCGTTTTCACAAATCAACTTGAACTCACCTTGCTAGATTTAGGCTAAATCTAGATTTCACCCAACGAGCTCTTTTGAAGGCCGCTTGAATCCTCAAGCCGAGAACTTCCGAAACCTAGATCCAAACACTCCAAACCATAAATATCCATAAACAACCACATAGAAACATTCCCCAACATTATATACCAAAATCCCTAAACGAGATCGAAACCCTAGTTTCTCCAAAACTAACAAATCCGAGATTTGAGATACCAAACACTAAGAAACCACCAATGGAGCATTTATAACATTATTTCAAGAAAGCTTACCACTTAAGATGATGAGACTTTCCTAGAACACCCAATCCAACACTTCAACCCGAGCTTCCAACCGTTGACCTTGATGAGGAAGATGAAGATGGAGGTTTTGTGACTCAAGCTCCCAAATAGCTAGATGATTAAGAATCATGTGGTTTGGGGAGGAAAAACCCCCAAAATAGGTAGGGTTCGGTTTTGGGGTTTGGGAGAGAAAAGGGGAGAAGATAGAAATGAGAAAATGAGAAGAAATGGTGAAAATCGCAACATTTAACCCACTGTTACGCGCGACTATAGTGCCAGGCCACTGTGGCACAATCGTTGGCACAATCGCCAGACTTGTACCGAAGGTTCTCAGCTTCGGCGATAGTGCCAAGCTATTGTGCCCTCTGGCAGAATCGCTGGCATGGTCGCCCGGGTGCCCCCGAACTCAAAAAATCCGACTTTTTCAACGCCCAAACTCCCGATACTTCGAGAGACTTTAAACAATACATTTCCCAACAAAACCCCACTGTTTACAAGTCACTGAAATGTCCGGGTGACATTTACTTACCGAAAATTACGGGTGTTACAATCCTCCCAACCTTAAAATGATTTCGTCCTCGAAATCTAGATTCCCATGGAACTTTGTCCGCAGAAGGATTTCCCTTAACTCTTCTTCCAGCACCACTATTAGGACCTTTGTACTGATACACACCTATGCTGCCCCTCTTGGGCACATTATACTCATAAGCGAGCGAACACTTAACTCTCCAAAGTAACCTTTTACCCACAAGGTTTCGGGCGTCTCCCAACCTTGGATGAAAATTACTACCTCCAAGTAATTTTGTGATCCCAACTTTACACTGACCAATTCCCTTTGGATCTATACGGTTCCGAACTCAATCGTAACCAAACTTCTAAAATCCTCGGAGTTCAGCTGATCCATTCCTAATATTTACAAAGATATTCTTCCAAGGCGCACCAATGCGTTCTTCAGGTAACTGTTTAGCCCATATTCGGTCAACACTCACTCCATTCCAACACCAACCTCACAACATTCTCCAACATAAAGTCCTTATCACCACAAGAATGCTTAAACACATCGGTACTAGCTCATCCACACCTAATCTTCTTTCAAATTTTCATCACCGCAAGGTCATTATTTCCCATTATCCAACCGGGATATTTCCGAATATCCCAAGATCTTTTGGCTTCAAGGACACAAGTCGACACCTAGGACTAAACGGTGACCTCGAAAACGTGGGCATCCCAACCAAAATTTCAATCCAGACAGATGGTCGCACTAAAGATGACACCAAACAGGGTGCTAAAAATCCCAAGTCTTACATTTCTAACAAACGGACCACAAAAATTTCCTTTAATTGCGAAGTCCACAAGGACGGTACACCATCACATAAACTATGATGTCACACCGATGAGCAGTCCACCAAAACGAACCCAATCTAATCGCAGACAATCACCTAAGACCTTATCCCGCATGATTACCGAAGTATAATATCACCTCTTAACTAACTGGAAAAGCTTAAACATACCATCTCCATTAACCATGCGTACCCAGATTCAAAACTGAAACCCAAAATCCAAGACTGACCGCGAGTCGGATCATCCGACGTTTCAAATCCCAAGGACTCCCTCAGTCCCTAATCATAACTGCTCTCATGACAGGGTTTAAATCTACAGGCCTAATGAGTTCAAAGTTTTTCAATTACTATGCCAATTTAATTTTTATAAAACTTTCCAATACGTAAGCCTTTTAACGATCAAACGTGCGGTAAAGATACACTATTGTTCATTTGATAGAGTTTAAAATCGATCAACAACACAGCGCATATGAAACCATTTCCAACATTTGAATTGTTCAATGCCTACGTTTATAAAGACAATAATAAAACATGCGCACAATTTACACTATATACATGAAAATAAATTCTTGCACCACAACACGTGCAATAAATGTTTGTAGAACTCCAAAGAGAACTCACAATTTTATCTTTAAAAATTTTGCCCTTTTAACCAAAAGACGTTGCGGCGTAAGATTAACAACAACTCTATATGCAACAGTTTAATCCCTAAAACCAGGTAAAATGAGGGAAGTGCAAATAAGTTTCAAATCGAGTTTAAAGCTTTAAGCCATACAGATAAACACATTTGACCAAATAGAAACCATAGCGACATAATTATTGCTAATTTGTTAAATGCATTGCGGAGATTTTCTAGCAGTAAAAGTTAATGATTGAAATATGATCCGAACAAAACTTTGCTTGAAACAGCGTAAACCCTTTTTATACAACTACTCACACCAACGCCATAATTTATTCCAAATGCAGAAAGTATGCAACGATTGACATTTGTATAAAGCTCAAAGATAAATTGCATGATAATGAAACCCCCAAAACAACATGTGGGATGACGTCAATTAACAATATTCATAAAATAACGCACACACTGATGCACAAGTACATGATCCCAAAATTATTTACGCGACGCAAAAATCGTAAGATGAGACATCATAAACACAACTGAATTTTTTGCAAAACTCATAAATGCTAAAATCAAGTGGTGTCAAAATTTTCATTTCTCAACAAAGTGTGCAAGACGACAATATGGCTAGAATATTAAACTTTTAAGAGTTTCCTCTTTTGAATGCAATGAAAGGTAAAGTGACACTTTTCTACAAAATTTATATTGGACACGACGCCGAATAAACTAGCAAGTTTAGACGAAGCAAAAGTAAAACCCACGCACCAAAAGACATCGCAAAGCCATACTACATGAAATTTAGCAAAAATCGTACAAACTAAAATTCTCAAGAAATTCCGACGCCACACATGGGATTAACTTTTCCTTTAAAACCATTGACATACGTAGAGGAGATCCAATGTCTAGGTTAAAATCTCATAGTTGCTTGCCCAATACCCAAACGACATTAAAACATGGACATTTACAATATCCGGAAATAACATTAAACATGAGGCGTGAAAGAAGAGAATTTAGATAACACTTTACAATTACGTGCAATAAACAATTTCATGCATGCTTAAACTCACAGTTCAAAATCTGATGAGGGCTAAATGTTTTACTAAAACTTTATAATTCAAAACACTTTAAGTTTGGCGAACATGAGAAACAATTTATGCAAACTTAGTTTAGAAATAACTTTAGTGCATGAATTTGGTCGGCATTCACCCCTCCGGACTACGCTTCTCAACAACCCGACATACTAAAGTCATCCGGGTGTATCAAACATCTTAGGGAAACAATCCCATTATTTAACTTACAATTTTCCTCGAAACAGAATCGGTCTGTCGAACCGACAGTTCTACTCCAACCAATAATTCTGACCCAAGGTGGTCAACTTAATGCATTCCTCACACTTTACCTATCACTTCTAAGTGACAACGCTATACGCATCAACATTTCCTTAGATCCCTCGCTTAGAAACTTTCTCACTACCCCAATGGTCATCATACCAAGGTAGTTCAAGTATACAAATGTAACATGTAGGTTCACCATGACACTGGCTAGGTGCCATTATGAACGTACCGTACATGATCATCCTTGCGACCCTCGACAAGTTTTCCCGTTTCTAGCGACTCAAAGAACCTCAAAATATCTTATCTCAAGGTATCTAATGCGCACTTCACTTACAATCGCTTATAAGAACTCTAGTTTGAGTCTAGGCATCCAAAAATCAATACCTAATTCTCTCAAACTTAAGCTCTGATACCAACTTATAACACCCTTAATTCTAAAGATAGCAACTCATTAAAATTTTTATAAATACATCAATAAATGAATCATCTACAACCACAATTTAGATTCAACTTCAAAACACATGAATAATCTATACAACAAGCCATGGTAAGGACGGGTGCTACTAAAACCCATGCATAGTCACTATCTCCAACTTGCGGAAGACTTCACCGAAGACTTACTTTCGGACCTAGCCAAGGCTCAACTCTTCATAGAACTGCTAGAACCGAAACCCCCGACCGGGACCTGATGCACATGCCGATAAATAAAAAGGGTTAGGCTTAACGCCTAGTGAGCTCAAGAGCTTTAACATGAATGAATATATCTTTAAAAGAAAGGAATTCAATTTAAAGCAAGATCCTTCGAAATAATATACTTCAAAACGGAAACGACACATTTTCCCATAATATACACTTTTAAAGACAATGCTTCCCAAACATGCATTTCTTATAAAACGATACATCCCGTAACTCGCCCAAACGGGGTCATAGTTCGATACTCAAATTTGCTAAAATGTAAATAATACTTCATAACCCAAAATACCCAAAACTCGGATGGGACATAATACTCGACCCTTAATTACCGGAAAACAATCCATAGAAATATGATACGCCATTAGAACATGGAACTGAAACTTAATACTCACGCGACCATAAAATGGAATGAAATTCAAATATTAAAGCATGGACAATTAAATATCCAAAAATACAGCGGGCCGACGACGGGGGATACCCGTATTCGATGAGAGCGGAGGAACACAAAAGTATGCCACTCAAACAACGTTGATCGTACGACACTTCATGACATGCAAGCCCAAGTGTCCCTACGACCTCTTAACAAGTTTCACCCAAAGAGACAGCTGACCTTAGCGAACAACACCGGAATTACCGCCAAAGGCTCGACTCACGGGGGATACAACGAAGGCATTGCCCCACATGGCGAAGGTCCCAACGCCCATCAGAGGACTCCCCATAGTCATAATAGCTCAACCGGAACTCAACCACTCTTAGTGCCTACTCGTAAAGGCAAGGTCATAAACCATGAGTCCCGAAGTCCAACCCCATACCACCCAATTGACCATCAAATAAGACTGACTCATGTGCCTATGGATCCAATCCAACACAGTCTAAGATTACATGACTATCCCTGAATGACTAAAGCACTCGAGTCTGTAATTATCAATAACATGCAATAAAATGCATTAAGATGTAAATCATAAATTGGACTTCACCTCGAGCCATTAAAACTGGACGAATGTCCTCAAGATTCTTTTAAGCCAACACAGAGCTAAAATGCTCGAAACCCATTTGACCAACAACTACCGGTCCCCCAAATAATGAAATGTCTTTAAACGACGTATACGAAGACACATACCTCAAAGACGTGATTAACCCAAAACTCAACACGTATTGGGACCAAGATTTTCCAAAGGATTTATAAATGCAAATACACCAAAATGCATGTAACATGAAATAGACTTCATTTGTACATAATCGTCAAAGATGTATAACTCATAAAATAGATCTTACTTGTACAAAATCACCAAAAATACGTAATTCATGCTATTTAGTTGTTGAAACGTTCAAAGCCCAATATAAGCATTTTAAGAGGTTAACACAACCCAAGTTTACCAAATATGAAAACTTATCAAAATACTCACACTTTGACAAATAACCAAGTAAAACATATTTTACTTCAAAATACTCAAGACTTATCAGTAGTTAACCATTTCATGTAAAACACTTTAGAATATACATTTTGGCATGTACACCGTTTTCACAAATCAACTTGAACTCACCTTGCTAGATTTAGGCTAAATCTAGATTTCACCCAACGAGCTCTTTCGAAGGCCGATTGAATCCTCAAGTCGAGAACTTCCGAAACCTAGATCCAAACACTCCAAACCATAAATATCCATAAACAACCACATAGAAACATTCCCCAACATTATATACCAAAATCCCTAAACGAGATCAAAACCCTAGTTTCTCCAAAACTAACAAATCCGAGATTTGAGACACCAAACACTAAGAAACCACCAATGGAGCATTTATAACATTATTTCAAGAAAGCTTACCATTTAAGATGATGAGACTTTCCGAGAACACCCAATCCAACACTTCAACCCGAGCTCCCAACCGTTGAACTTGATGAGGAAGATGAAGATGGAGGTTTTGTGACTCAAGCTCCCAACTAGCTAGATGATTAAGAATCATGTAGTTTGGGGAGGAAAACCCCCAAAAATAGGTTAGGGTTCAGTTTTGGGGTTTGGGAGAGAAAAGGGGAGAAGATAGAAATGAGAAAATGAGAAGAAATGGTGAAAATCGCAACATTTAGCCCACTGGTACGCGCAGCTATAGTGCCAGGCGATTGTGCCAGTGGCACAATCGCTGGCACAATCGCCAGACTTGTACCGAAGGTTCTCAGCTTCGGCGATAGTGCCAAGCTATTGTGCCCTCTGGCACAATCGCTGGCATGGTCGCCCGGGTGCCCCCGAACTCCAAAAATCCGACTTTTCAACGCCCAAACTCTCGATACTCCGAGAGACTTTAAACAATACATTTCCCAACAAAACCCCACTGTTTACAAGTCACCGAAATGTCCAGGTAACATTTACTTACAAAAAATTACGGGTGTTACAATGTGATACATAGAAATGGAAATTTGACACAAGTTAAACCAATTAGTGTACCTGTGTAGGAAACCCGAAACTTTAACTGCACATTGTCCCCAATGTGCAGACAAGAATCGTGGTTGGTGCAATTTAGTGCTATATATGAGTACCACAGAACATGTACGAGATAGGCATTAGTATTAGGGGTATCATATTGTGTGATGTATAGATGGTGTCATAGTATGATAATTAGAGTATAATTATCGAGTGGAAATGAGAGATAGAGAAAAAAAAACACAAATGAAAGTCCAAAAATTAGGAGAATAAACTCTGAAGATGAAGGACCGTCCTGGTGAGATGAAGCAACGTGCCGTGTTGGCGGCGCTGTGCCCAACGACACTTCTCGCCCATCAAATAGCGCTGACCATATCCACGGTCTGCTAATTGTTGCTCAATCTACAACTTGTTGGTCCAGACCTCAGTCACCATCGGTCTGATCTGATCGGTCTTGTCCTCCATTCACTTCATAAATCGGTTGTCCATTGAGGCATCTCCTGAGATGCATACGCTTGTGGTGTGTGGAGCTAGGCTACCCTTCTGTATGGTATTCCTCGTCATCTGATGATGTGTGCTCCACGTGATCCTGAGTTGTAACCTTCTCAAGGATGTCAACATACTAGGACTGATAGGCTACCTTCTTGTCTATCTTGATCGTCGACGTGGCCTACAGCCGATATGTCCGATCATCTAAATCTGGGGAAAGGGGTCAAGCTTTCTAACAAGGCATCTGCCAGCTCATAGAAATGAGTAATCAGACAAGGAAAAGGAAGTACTCCCTTATTAGATGGTGTGGTTGCATCTAAGAACTCCAAGTAAATAATATATCCCACATCCAGTGGAATCCCAGTTTGGATGTAATACAAGACGTGTACCATACTAGGTCAGCCATGGTGTCATGCTTGGATGGCTTCAGGTTGCACTTGAGGAACATCATCCAGAAGGTCGTATTAATGTGGAGCTAATCTTTTGAATGTTGTGGCCAAGGGTCCACCAGGTCCTTGAAATGATGGGGCTCTCCTCTTGTCTTTCCCTCACACTAGGCATTGAAGGTACCTTACAAGAATGCTAGGGGTTTGGGGCTGTTGAAGATGATAGTGCTCGTTGATTGTGTCTACTATGATGCGGACATGTCATCCTCAAACGATCACCTCTGAGAAATCATTGAAAATTCCTTGATGTAGGCAGGTCATGTAAAACTCGTGCACCACAGAAATGTCATAAGCCCCACGACTCTGGATGTAGTATTCCTATCCAAAGTGGGCAACAATGTCAGCTACGGTGGATGTGTCGGAGTCCTTGAAATCTAATCCCTTGTTTCAGGTAGACTTCCTGTTTGGCCATAACTGGTTGTCGAATGTCATGATCCGGGTTGTGGGACTGTCGGAGTTGCACTTTCTGGACTATTGTCATCTTGTCGTAGTCTGCCTAGCTAGCGTGGGGTAGTGGTAGTGAGCTTGGCATGTCCCATGTTCCTACACAATAATGTAACTAATCATCAGTAATGGACTGGGGATAAAAGACTAAGGGCACCTTAAACATAGGCCAAGGCCTAGGTGGTTGTTTATGATACCATGGTTACCCTAAACCTGGGTTGTAGCTTAGTTTTACTCTTTATGTGGTATATAGCTGTGTGACGCAAACCCCAATGGTTAAACCAGGAACCCCAAACCTAGGCCATGCCCAAGATTGGATTTGTGTCCAGTTATGTGGGTTTCACATGGTATGGAAACCCCAAACCTAGGTTGGATTTTCCCCCAAGACATAAACAATGAATTGAGCACTTTACTATTATTTGCATCATCACAGTATCATAGTCAAGAGCACTGCCTATTGGGCTTTTGATACCATATGGAGCCGCCTTCTTCACCCGACATAGAGGAAAACTAGCAGCAACCGAAGGTTGATTCATTGCATTGAGCATTTAGTGTATAAAACACATTTTCTTCTCTTTTAGGTAGATTATTTTTCTTTTATCCAACCTTTGAGTCCTTTTTATTATATTATTCTCCCTTTTCTATTTCATGGAGCAAAGTATTTGATTTACCTATCAGTCTTGATCATACACCCGTCAAAGTCGTTATGTCTACGTTATTGCATCTAACACATTCAAGCATTGATCACGAAAACAAGGAGAATAACAACTTTGTGTTAGAATATGCTCGTGTCATAATAGATAATTATATGGCTAGACACACGTAGGGCCTATAGGGTCACACACATATACACTGAGATACCATTTAATATAATGTAATTATTGTATTTACATTATATAGCCTAAGTAACGTGGGAAAATTAAAAGGGCATTAACATTAAGTTAGACTTATTGGGTTTGTATTAAATTTAAGTTAATAGCAAGCCCATTAACTTAATTTAATACTGGGCCCATAAAAGATTTAGAAGAGAAAATTGTTAAAAGACCAAGAGAGCTCTAGGGTTTATTTATATAAGGATATCAAATAAACCCATTAGGTTTAACCTAATCTCTCCTCCTCTCTCTCTCTCTCTCAAATCGGCGCCCCCTCCCCTTGCTCTCTCTAAATTTTCCCGTTTGATCTTCTACCTTGGTTCTTGGATAATCGAGGTTCTAAGATCGTTACAAAGGAGGACTAGCATCCGGTGGTGATGAAGGAAGTGTAGTGTGAACTACTTTAGAGGTATTCACCATTGAATACTTGGTCTCAAAGGAACACACAAGCGGATCCATTTCGTCTACAAATCACGCTACAAAGGTATACCGTTATTTGTTTTTTCGTTTAATCATATTGGCAATACGTTGATTCATTTTGGTGATTTCTTTTCGCTGCGTGTATATATAAATGTTATATTTGTGTTTTTTCTTTAAATCACCAACAATGGTATCAGATCCATCGTATGTGCCATATGATTAGCGCGTATATGTAAAAGTGGCTAAAAACGTTTTCTTTTGTGGATCGATTTTTTTTGCCAAAAATTGCATATACTAATCGTAGATTAATTATTGTAGTTTTTCTTTGATTCGTTGGCTTGATTTCCTTTTATTTTATTGTAAGTGTTTAAGATCCATGGTAAAAACATGCATTTTTTTCCATGGACCAAGCCAACACTTTTATGTTTGTGTTGATGTGCAAAACCGATGAAAACCGTGACCGTTTGTGTGCCTTGTTTCTTTGTTTATCGGGGTTTTAGATTGTAATAATTTAGATTATTATTTCATTTATTTTCACTTAGTTTAGTGTTAGAATAAATGTATTTAGTCAAAAAAATTGTGACCGTTGCTTGGAATGGAATGGCGACAAAGTTAAAGACGAGAAAATTTCGTAGCTGTTGGACAGCCGACACGAAAAATAGATTTCCCGGAGTTTCACAACTCCGAATGTGCTGATTCTTGTTGCTGGAGTTGCGTATCGCATAGGAGAACAACTTTGCAGAAGGATGTTTCGGTTGTGGAAGACTCCTTGCATGTCGTTTCGGGCTCCGAAGTTGCTGCGTTTTTCCGGATAGTTTTGGTGTTTGGTTTTTCATATGGGTTCTACTTGCTCTTGATGATCTTGGAGCAAGTGGGAGCCCATTAAGGTATACCGTTATTTGTTTTTTCGTTTAATCGTATTGGCAATACGTTGATTCCTTTTGGTGATTTCTTTCCGATGCGTGTGATAATCCAAGAATCTCTAAATCTTAGAGAGAGAAAGTAGAGAGAGATAGAGAGTAAGCGCAAAGTATGAATGTATTGAAATGTGCGTGAGATTCTTACAAAGACCAAAGCCCAAAGGGACTTAAATACCCTTGGCTTATACAACAAATATAACTATCTAAACACAGTATAAAACCAAGCCTATAAATACAATGATTACTATAAAATCAGACTTAACAATCTCCCCCTTAGTAATCATTGGCGCTGTGGTCTTCAAAATCAATATTCTAAATCAGCACTGACCATCTAAGCGACTTTGTGAAGAAGCTTCTTGACTTAAAAAAAATTCTTCTCAGCATCTTTCAGGCTCAATTGTTTTTGCTGTCTTGACAAGACTGGACCTGTTTGTAATTAGCTTGAAAGAACAATCGGTTCATCAGCTTGTGCTCTAGACGATTCACCTCTTTCAAATAAACTTGAATGAACTGTGGTGATCGGAGCTGAAACAACAAAAGACTAGAATGGCTGAGAAAAATAGAATCTTGAGCGAATCTTGATCAGCAGATAAATGTTTGAACTCTTTGTTTCTTTATCATCTCCTTAACTTCTCCCCCTCATGACCTTGATGATCTGGATCAACTTGGTCATGCAAAGGTTGGAGACGAGACAACTTAAGATCTGCAAAATCAGAATAAAAGAGAAAGAGGATAGGTTTGCATGCCACGAAGGTGGCGCAAAGTGAGTTTTGCGCTAGACGAAGGTGGCGCAAAGTGAGGTTTGTGCTACCAACTGTTGGCGTAAAGCTGACTTAAACTCAGAAAATTTTACCTGATAAGCTCTTTGACTCCCCCTACACAAATGCACTAAAATATGACAATTCAAGTTAGCATTTGTATAGAAAATCAGATACTCCCCCTCGAAAACAGATAGTATCTTTTCAGAAATTTCTCCTTATTCACTCCCTCTTGAATAATGCACAAACCCATTTATAAAGATATGAGAACACAAGAATTGAAACATCAATGTAGAAAGAAAAATAAACTGAATATATATTTTGAAACGACTAAATATATAAAAATTTAAACATAAACAAATAAAATTCTACTTAGTAAAATATCACAATAAAATCCATCAGATGAAATCAAATGTATATGTTTGGATACAGAAACAAGTTTTATTGCATATCAAGTTAAGACATGTTCAGTTTCAAAAACTTTTCATCAATCTATTCAGTGTGCTTTCATGCGAACTTTGATTAGCTTCAAGAAAATGCAATTCTAAAAATATAATAGAAAACTTTGCAAATAATCACACTAAGCCATCAAGAATTCAGACTTTCACAAATGTATAGGTTTATTGCAACTCAAACATATCACCAAGTATCATGAGATGTGTGCTCATTGACATCTTTTAGCATTGTGCACATTGGCATCTTGACATGAGTGTGCTCTTTGGCATCTTTTAAGCTTGTGAACTTTGGCATCTTTTTAATCAAAAAGTTTATTAAGTAAAGAACATGTCGTAAACGTAACTTTCTATCTGATCCTATTGCAGGATTTGGGTCAGCCACTCCCAGACCAGTTGGCCTTAGGGGACTAGGTGTCAAGCACCCCTTGGAACTTACTTTCCCAGATCAGAAAGGCTACATCGACACATCCTAAACGCATTCATACCAGTAGAACATGACTTTTGATCTGATTCTATAGAAGGATTTGGGTTCGATCACTCCCAGACCAATTGACCTTAGGGGATCAGATGACAAGCATCCCACAGAACTTACTTTCCCAAACCAGAAAGGTCACAGGTACAAACTTTTAAACTTAGATATTTCTGATTTATAAGAGTTTAATAATCATCTCAATCACAAGGTTTTACATCTAAGTGCTTAGCTCATATTTTCATTATGATCCAAAATTATGACTTTTTAGGTTTTCTAAGCATTGTAGACTATAAATATTCCAAATCACACAACTTTAAAGCAGTAACAAAAGCTATAAACATGTTGCTGACTTTTCGACTTTTGTTAGACATGAAAAATGAACATATAAAAACTTTAATATAAACAAAGCAACTTGAAAATTTATCCTAGACACACATTTTATTCACAAGAAAGAAAATTGTAAAACTTTTACTTTATAGAATAAAATTTGGGAAGGTTTAAACTTTTAAAATCAACATGCCGAGATTTGAAAATAGAAACATTTGATCGGCAAGTTTATATTCAGTTGAAACAAAATATAATTCAATAATTTTATCTTTCACATAATGTATAAAAAATTTGTGTCTCTTTTGAGAAATTTTGAGTTAAACAAAATAAGGGTTTGAATAAGATTTCTTAGATTCTTTTAAAAAAATATGAGAAAACTGGAACAACATCATTTTCAGAGATAAATGCAGCGGAAATTAAAAAGATGTACTCACAGTTTCTCATTAGTCAGAAGCTTAAAGCATTGAAGAACGAGTCCTAGACTTACATGTCTAGAAGTCAATGTCTTTGAAGCATGGGTTCTGAGCTGAATTACACAGAAGCCAAATTTCTCTTAGTCCCCCTTGACATTAGATGCCTGCAACTTAGAAGCAATTTGAGATTTTGGTACCCACTTGAATTTGGGCCCATGTTTGTTAGTTGCAGTTCTTATGGGGATAAACTTGTTAGATTTAACATATAAATCATAAGAGAGATAATCACAAGAATGAACAGAAGAATCAGAAGAAGAGAAAGCATAATCATCTGAACTAGAATCAAAAGAAGAATATGAGACATTTTTGGAAATTAGAATCATTTGCTTTATAGAGTATTTTGAAACTTTATTACAAACAGCAAATGAATCACTTTTATATTGTTTGTCTACATATCTATCCTCATCAGTCTAAGAATCTTCTGATGTCCGCTTGGCTCTCCATATCTACTTGGAATGAGTGCTCAAAGTCCTATCTGAAATCATTGAAGTACAAGAATTAGAATTATCAGAAATGACTGACTCTTGTTTCTTTGACTTCTTTGACCTTCTTCTTTTATGCTTTGGTTTATAATAATCATCATTTAGCGTAAAAGACTCATCAAGAATTTTTGCTTTAAAATATGAATCAGAAGAAGCAATTTTACCTAAGGCACCCATCTTATCAATCAATACATCTGAACTAACCTCGGATTCAAAAATTTTTTGAGAAAGGTTTTCAGATTTTAGAAATTCCTTTTTATTTTCTTGAAAATCAGAAGAAAGGCCTGAAACAGAATCTTGTTTTTGAGAAAATAATTTTTCTTCAAAACTTGAAGTTAAGAACGAAAAAATTACATCTGTTTCAATTTTTCTTTGAAAAATATGATCTTCTATTTTATCTTGAAGATCAATGATTTTGCTTTCTAACACTAACGGAGGAATATATCTCTTAGAATCATACAAAACTGGAAATATATTTTCTTTATTAGTGTTAGTATGACAAATATCAAAATAATCATCAGATACTGAAGACTTAATAGGATGTATTTCATTTAAACCTTTTCGGACCTTCTTTGATTTATCAGGAAAGTATTTGGCATTTTCACTCGTATAAACAAAATAAATTTCTTTTTTCTTATTATTCATCCTTTTCTCATTTTCGATTTCTAACACTTGCTTTTCATTTATTCAATCAATTTTAAATTGAGGAGCATATTGAGCAAGAGTTAGATAATCGTATTTATATAAAGTAGGGGATTTTTCAATCGCATTGTTTAAACATTGAGGATTTTCAAACCAAGTCCCCATTTTTCTTTTATAGATTCATAATTCCTCGGTTTGTGCATAAATATTGTTTGTTCAGATTGATTTCTTCGATATAATTTTTCTTTTAACTCATTTGTTTTAGCCGAAAAATTATATTTAAAGTGGTCATTTCAGTCAAAGATTCAAGATAAGACTTATTTGATTTTTCTAAATCATCTAATTTCTTTTGAAAGATGTATTTTGTATGAATCAGAATAGATTTTTCATCTTTCAAAGAAATTTGTAATTTATCAATCAAATCTGACTTTTCAGAATTTAAGTTCTTTTCAGATAAGAGCTGTGAACGAAGATCATGTAAAGCATAAATCATAATATTCAAATGTGAAGAAATAAAATTGTAATCAAACTCAGAGATTACCTCATCTTCATCAGCATCAGAATCATCATCATTTGACTGATCATCTCCGATGAAACACATGTGAGCGGTCTGAACAGTATTAGCTTCATCATCGGAGTGATCAAGCTAGTACTCCTCTTCTACGAGCAAAGTTGTTCCGTTCTCTCTTTTCTCGGCAAGTTCCATTTTCTTTCTATAATATGCCGAATCCCGAACCTTCTTCACTCTACACTTCTTTGAGATGTGACCCGACTTACCACAGTTGTAACAGGCAGCAACTGTCTTTGGCTCGGGCACTTTGACTTTAGACCCAGAAGTGAAGCGAAGATTGTTGGAACCCGACCGATGTTGAAACTTTTTTTGATAATGTTGTGAGAGAAGGATCATTGCTTTCTCGAGCGCCTCGCCATCATCATCAGTGGCCCCGTTGTAAGCATTTTCAGACAATGCTTGTTCTGTCAGTTGTTTTGTGAGGAGAGCAACTGGGTCCACTGATTTCTTATTTTTCTTGTCCAGTTTGGCCTTCTTCTCAGTTACAATGCACTCATCTGTCAGTAGAATCTCGTACATTTCTTGGATCTGCATAGAAGATATTCTGATATCATTCCTCAATCTGTGGCAATATTTATTCCACTCTGGTTGAAGTGCATTGAGGAATTTCAGATTTGTCTCAAGCTCAGTCTTTTCAACTTTTATCTTTCTCAGATCATTAATCACGGCACAGAATCTGTCATACACAGTTTTTAATGACTCCCCATCATTGGATTTGAATTCTTCAAAGTTGTTCATATATCGTGTATGTCGAAGTTGAGTTGCAACTGAAGATCCAAGCATGATCTTTTCTAGCTGTTGCCACATAAGATTAGAATGATTTTTGAAACAATCAATCCTGTTGTAGACGGAATTTGGCAAGGCTAGCATCAGATTTGCCTTGATATCACGATCAACTTGATACTGTGATAACTCATCAGGTGTATATTCTTTGGTAGGCTTATATAATCCAGAAGCCATAATGGGTTTTTCAAAAGGTCCTTCTGATAGAATATTCATCATGTCATGTCCGTTCTTTTGACGCTCTATAAAATTCAGAAACCTATCTTGCCACTGTGTAAACTCGTTTTCATCAATCAGTACCGGAGGACGATTTTCTGTACCCAATGACATCATGATATCATTTTTGTAGAACTGAGCTTGAAAGAAAAACTTTGTAGAATCCATAAATGACAATCTTCAGAAAAAAAAATGCTAAGTCTTGAAACAGAACTGGCGCAAACTAGAGGTTTGCGTGAGAGGCAGATAGCGCAAACTGAGATTGTCGCGAGCAATAGGTGACACAAACTAGATTTTCGTGAATAGATGAAGGCGCAAACAGACTTTGCGTGAGAAGACAATGACGCAAACTTGAGTTTGCGTGATGAGAATATGACGCAAAGAGAGTTTTGCGTGAGGCTTGAATGACGAGAACTTCTCTAGCGTAAGACTAGTATGGCGAGAACTTTACTTTTCGCGAATCAATGAAAACGCAAACTTATCTTTGCGTGAATCAAAGGTAGCGAGAACCTACTTTCTGCAAACAAAGAATGGACTTGCGCAAAGCTCCAGATGAACTCTCGCAAAGCAAGATGAACTCGCGTAAACCACTATGAACTCGCGCAAAGTTTGAATCTGGCGCAAAATGTTAGAAAATCAAGAAATCTTCCAAAAATCGATGACAAAACAGAATTTAAAGAAAATTTCTTGCACATATGAGATCGAAAACTGTTTTCTAACAACTTTTAAGCAAAAATCTCGATCAAAAACCACAAATCAGAAAAATCGTTATATGAACAGTACGTGAAAACCGTTTTCCAGAAACTTGAAAAATCTAGAAATTGAAGATCAAAACATCATTTTCTTGCAAATCGATGTGAATTTGAAGAAAAAATGATCACAAACCAATCCAAGTTTGATAAAAAATCAAGAAAACGAGATTTTCTTGATAAATTTAAGAAAATCGATCAAATTTTCTGATTAATCTACAAATTCAAAAACGAAAAACACAATCTCTCAATCCTCTCAGATTTAGATTGGCTCTGATACCAATTGATAATCCAAGAATCTCTAAATCTTAGAGAGAGAAAGTAGAGAGAGAGAGAGTAAGCGCAAAGTATGAATGTATTGAAATGTGCGTGAGATTCTTACAAAGACCAAAGCCCAAAGGGACTTAAATACCCTTGGCTTATACAACAGATATAACTATCTAAACACAGTATAAAACCAAACCTATAAATACAATGATTACTATAAAATCAGACTTAACAACGTGTATATATAAATGTTATATTTGTGTTTTTGCTTTAAATCACCAACAGTGGTATCAGAGCCATCGTATGTGCCATATATTTGTGTTTTTGCTTTAGGGACCCCCGTGCTAAGTCTGCGGATGGGAACAAAGTTCTTATTGTGATCAAAGATTCTGAATTTCTAACGATCAATTTCAAGTTTCTTATTGCATATTTTTTTGAAAAACAGGATGACATCACGAGAAGCTCTTGCTATTGGAACAGACACAAAACCACCAATACTCTTCAAGGGAGAGTATGAGCAGTGGAAAGATCGATTTTTGGATTTTATTGACATAAATGATTTGAGAGATTATATCAGAAAGTCTTTGACAGAAGGTGTTATGGACACTCCAATGAAGACTCATACAGTTGGAAATGAGCAGAGAGAATATCCACTTCCACTTGAAGAATACACAGAAGAACAGACAAAAAGATCAAAAGCTGATAGGCTAGCAAAAACTTATATTCTTCAAGGCATCCCAAATGAAATCTATGTCAAAGTTGATAGCTATAAAGCTACAGGCAAAGAAATGTGGGATCAACTGGAGAAGATGACGCTTGGATCAAAGGTTGGAAACCAGCTTAAAATATCCAACTGCCTCAATAACTATGAGGATTTCAATGCCAAGGAAGGAGAATGTCTGGAAACTACTTATGACAGATTTGTGACATTACTGAATGAACTTAGCAAGAACAGAGTGAATAAGTCACAAATTGAACTGAATGTCAACTTTCTCAGTGTTCTACAACCTGAGTGGAAGAGATTTACAAGACAGATGAAGCAAATGAAAGATCTGAATGAAAAACCACTCCATGAAGTCTATGAAACTCTCAGACAAAATGAAGAAGAAGTTGATGAGATTATGAGTGAAAAGAAAAGGGCTGAGAAGGTAGTTGTTGATCCGATTGCTCTGGTTGTGAAGAAGAAGGGTGTGAGTCTTAAGAAGAAAAAGAAAGTGATTGTTTCTGAGTCTGAAGAAACAGAAAGTGAAGAAAATTCAGATTCAGATGACTGTGAGAGTTTGAAGCAGGCTATGCTGATGCTGACTAAAGCCTTTCAGAAAAAGTTTTACAAAAATCCAAACTCAAACAGTCAGAGATATTCTTCGGGGTCTAAGAACTATGAGCACAAGTAGAATTGAAGGAAATAGAATGGAAGAGAAGAAGCATGTAGAAGAGAAGCATTACAAAGCTGAAGAGAAGAAACATCCAGAATCTACCAAGTGCTACAACTGTGGTAAGCTTGGACATTTTGCTAAAAACTGCAGATAGCCAAAGGTTCGAAATTCCGAGTATTATAAGAACAAGATGCTTTTAGCAAAGCAGCAGGAAGCCAGAAAGGCACTGATGGCTGAGGATGAATTCTGGTTTGATCATTCAGATGAGGAAGAAGAGAATGAATAGAAAGCTCATTTTTGTCTAATGGGAACGATAATGGATGAAGAAAAAGATGAAGCTGATTCAAATGAAGAAGACTACGAAGAGGTATGTGATATGAATGAATCAGATTTTTTAAACCAAATGCATGCTATGACGACTAAACTCCAAGAATTAGGGTCTAAACCTAAGCGTGAAAAAGGTGTTAATAAAGATAAAAACCAATCAATGCAGAAACTTAGCAATGATATTGCTGAGAAGAATGTTTTGATTGAAGCTTTACATATAAATATTGACACCAGCGCGAAAGAGAAGACTATAATTCACAAAGAATTATCTGAAACAGTGTCAAAGTATATACTGTGTGAGTTTGAATCAAAAGATCTTAATAAAATGTATTATTCGCTTTCAAAAGAGAACAAATCTTTACTTGACAAAGTGAATGCTTTGGAAGGAAAATTATATACTTTGGGTCAAACTGAACAAACCATTCATCTAAACAAACTCAAAGAGAACAAAGAGTGTTGGGGACTTGGTTATGAGAATCCACACTATCTTAAAAAGGGTATATCTGAAGTGCCTGCGCTTTATGATTTTGGATTTTTTAAATTGGCACCACAATATCCTGAACTTCATGTTGAGTGGACTAAACTATCTGAAGAAGATGAAGCCAAGGAATTTGAGAAAAGAAAGAATTCAACTAAAATTCAACTTCCATTTCGATATGAGCGGTTGAATAACAGTTATATTTCTGATAAATCAAAGTTTCTTTCTGATGATTATTTTGAGAGTTATTCCTCAACAGAGTTGGAGGCAAAGCCTATCAAAGGTATAATTTACGTTCCTCCTCTCGTGTTAAAAAGTAAAATTTCTGAACTCGAGAATAATCTAACAGAAGAAAGAATTTTGATAGATTTAGAACAAAATGTGTTCTTTACTGTGTTGAAAAATTCTGATTTATCCAACTCTTCTAAGGCTTCAAATTCTGATGATATGTCTAGTTTACTTAATGATGGTTTGATTTTTTAAATTCTGATGGTGAATTAGATGAATGTATTGCTCAATTTGATTTTAATTCTAAACTTCCTGATCATTCATCTTTTGTTATTAATTCTTTTGGATTACCAAGTATGTATGAAAAAGGTTTAACATCAACGAAAGTTGATAAATCAGTTCCTGTGAAAACCAAAGTTGCCAAAGATAAGAAGAACAAATCTGGGCATTCACAGAAACCAACCATCACTGGTAAGTTGAAGAAGAAGCATTCTTTTAATTCTCACCGTTCTAACTCTAAAGTTTCAAATTTTTCAGATGTGAAAAAGAAAAGGCATGGAGTTAAGTCTGAGTGGCAACCTAAGAAGAAGATGGATGAGACTGTGAAATCATCTTCTATTTCTAATTGTAATAAAGATACTGATAGTAAAGATGATGTAATTGTGAATGTTGTTGTTTCAAAAACAAAACTTGTAACTTCTTACAAGAGACATTCTATGAAGCAATTATTCCAGTTATCTTCGTTTACTAGAAAGTTTTCTGATTATAATAAGAATGATTTTGTGTCTCGAAAATATTCTACTGATTGGTTTGGCACATATCATGTATATTCTTATCATTCTTATGTTTCAAATGTTGTTGAAAAGAAAGGATGATCCAAACATAAATGGATGCCAAAATCTTGCAATAACTTGCCAGGATCCAAATATAAATGGGTTCCAAAACCAAAAGAGGAATCTGTGATGCAGGTATCTGAAGTTAAAGTGGAGTAAGAGAACAATGGCTCTTGAATACAACAGTTCAAGACCCGTATTTCAATGAGCAAAGATTTTACTCCTAAGCTGAATCCTATTGTACTCCTACATACATATCTGAGGAAATCAACCTTAAAGGGGGAGTATATATATATATATATATATATATATATATATATTTGTCTGAAATTTTATGCATCCAACAGATATGATGATCAACATTTGAGGGGGAGATAATGTATATCTTTTACACTGATATTTTTTTCTAATGCATAATTTCAGAGGGAGTTAAAGAATTATGATTTCTGATTAATTCAAATAAGAACTCGTACTCTCATTGTTTTACTGCTTTATGTCTTTTATTTTTCAATAAATTTGTGAATAAAGATGCTTTGACATGACTTTGAGCCTTGTGTAGGATGAGAGAAGCTTACAAGATCATATCTTTATGACTTCAACTGACTTCATGAGATTTAAGACGAAGCGAAAAGGTAAATTTCTTATCTTAATCTCATATATGGTTGAAAGAAGGACGACTTTCAATCATAAAAACATGTTCTTAAATGTTCAAACCACTTCCCGATTCTTAAACAGATTTCATGAATTGGAAGTGTGATTTTAAATGTTTTCAAGATTTACTTGTGCTTACATGATTATAAACCGTGTGTTTCTAAAGATAAATACTTGTGTATTGTCTTTTCTTTATACTTTCAAGTATTCACACACACCGGTTTGACTTTTTGTTCAAAATTTTCTTACCATGTCTCAAATTTGAAACATATTTTCGATGGTAAGACACCCCACTTGTACTTCAAAGAATTTTGAGCGTAATTTCATTTTGAAACGTTCATTTCAAGACTTGTCTATATCTTGGTTCGTATAGACACATATCCGTTATTATTGACCATAAGTCTTGATTGCTATATCATTTTATTCTGATCATTTCATACAATGTCAGATTTTCAAACAAGTTTCTTGCATTCATGATCATTCATTCAAATTCCTTGTTTGAAATATCTTCAATGTTTCAAAATGCTCGAATTTTCATGGCTACATCTATGAGCATACATATATCTGACTTGTATTTGCGCTTTAACTGACAAAGTTAAACTATCTTGAGCAACATATGCTTAATAGGACAATATGGGTTCTTTGTGCTAGGACATAAATGAAACTTCTATGGATTCACGTTAACTAGTGTTTCCTACCTAAGAAGTTAATCCATAGTGATTGAGTGTGAGGAGTCAAAAGAAATGAGTGTGGGTTGTGCGTTGAGGTAAAATGTAAATGAGAGTTTGGTTAGATGTGCGCTTAATAATAAAAAGAAAGAGGGTGTGAGAACAGAGTAAAAGAATATCAAACTCTGCACCAACTACTTTCTGAGTCGGGCAACCACATTACTAATGTTTCACACTTCTTCGTGAACGTTATTGAAACAGGAAAATAGCCCATGCCAACTCTTGACAAAACCCCACCAGGCACTCATTTTCTTCTTAAAAAGAAAATGTTTCATTTTTCAAGGGGACGCAACATATAATCTATCTGGTTTTCATTTGGAAAATCTAGATATTGAAAAAGAAGGAAGTCTGCCCCACCTTCGCACTTTAATCATGCACATTGAGTCTGTGTTTAACTGTTGTTGTCTCAATGGTTTACACAATGTTGAGCCTTTATAAGCAATCATCATATGCTTAATTCTTTCTATCACTTGCACGAACACACAAGGAATTTGTTTTCTTGTCATAACATTCATAGAAATTTCCTTTGTGGTGTTTCGATGATTGGATGGAAGCCCTGGGGGAGCGAACATCAAAAATCTCCTTTCCTATGTGTATTCGTTACACACAATGACTTAGTGTTACTGGCAGGCATATTAACTGATTCATTTGTTGATTCAGGTGTTACACGAATATTTTGTCTAGATTTGCAAAGATCTGGATGAATACTTTGTTCGAATTGGCAACAAATCAAAGGCTCTTAGATAGATCAGTTGTCAGATTGGATAAAGACATTTCTTGATGAAAGTTTTGATGATATCGATGCTCGTTTCATCAAAAAAGGGGGAGGTGATTTAAAGAAATGTCTGTGTCAGAAATTCCAAAGCTAGAGAATTGTTTGAAGATCAAAAGTTAAAGATTTGAAGAAGACAAATTTCAATGTTTGAAAGTTTGTTCAAGCAAAGTCAAAGAAATTTTGAAGTTGTGCTGATTTTACAGAAATTTTCTTTGAAGATTATTTGCTGAAGCAAGTCGAGCTAAATCTGAAGATAATTTATTTCTGAAGTCTGAAAGAGTTTCTGTGATAATTCTGAAGAGATTATTGAAGATCGTTTCTATCATATTTTGGGGAGATTGTTAATTTTGCTCAGAGACAGACTTGGGAAGAAAACTTGTTGCAAAAAAGGAGATTGTACTTTTTGAGCTTAAAGTGAAGACTGAACTGCTAAATCTTTTTAAAGATGATCTTGAATTCAAAGGGGGAGATTGTTAGAGCAGAAATATGTTGGATACAAGATCATTAAAACTAAAGGTCAAAGTACAAGAAGTCAAAGCTGGAAAGTCAACTCTCATGGAAAGTCAAAGTCTTGTGTTAATAAAAGTCAAAGTCAATTGTATTTGTTTTTAGTTTCTTTGTTTTTAGTTGTAGGTATAAATGTCTTTGATTTGTTGTTTAATAGATAGATGGTTAGAATTTGAGATTACATTCTAGAGAGAATTGTAGAGAGAAAAGAATCATCTAGAGAGAGAAAGTTGTAAACACTTTGAATTTGAATTTGAATCAAACAGGTAATTGTGATAATTTTGTTTGTTTTGATTAATTGTAATTGAGAAACTTGAATCAGGGACACACATTAGCTGATCCCTTTACGAAACCAATGTCTTGTACCAAACATATCGAACATGTTAGGAACATTGGACTTCGACCAGTTAGTAGTCTCATGTAGATCTGTTTTAGTATTTGAATAATTGGAACATTGAACAGTTTGTATTACAATGAATTGATGTACTAGGTATGGTCGTTTTCATTTATATCAACTGTGTTCTATATTTGCATGTTTAATCCATGAATAAATTATTTGTTCTAAATTGTCCATTGTCAGTTGATGATACGGGAGTATCATCGAGTTAAGGCAAATGTGAGAGTATTGGTGATGACGCTACCAAACTCACATGTTGTTCATTGGTGATGAACATTGGACTGACCCAACCTACGAGAGTTCATTGCATTGATCAGTGTCACCAGTAAATCTCGCAGATGGTTATGTCACTCGTCCTTAGACTTGAGATGCAAGCAGGTTTTGTGTGGGTGGAATGTCAGTCTTTGAAATGGTTAAACGTTGTCCTGAATAAGGCTGTTATAAAAATCATCTTCAGGACTGATATGAAGAACATGACAGACATGTGCAGTCAAAATGGGATTTGTTCCTCTATATATAATAGAGTTAGATATTACTGGGCCCCTCGATGAATTGAATAGATGTTTGTACGGCCGTACCCAAATTTAATTAAGATGATGCTTGATTAATTTGGTAATCTAATTCAACAAACAGATCGAGAAACAGAATCGTTGAACAACTAGAATGACATATGATCCATGTCTAGTATTCAACAAGGTATCTGTAACAAAGGGATAACTGATTTAATAAACCATTTAAAATGAGACGTTTAAGAAACTAACATCATGTGTCTCTAGGGGCATTGGCGTGTTGCTAGACGCTAACCTTTGCCTGTATGATTACTTGTTATTATGACGTGTGCAAGTGGGAGCTGTTGGAATATGCTCATGTCATAATAGATAATTATATGGCTAGACACACGTGGGGCCTATAGGGTCACACACATATACACTGAGATACCATTTAATATAATGTAATTATTGTATTTACATTATATAGCCTAAGTAACGTGGGAAAACTAAAAGGGCATTAACATTAAATTAGACTTATTGGGTTTGTATTAAATTTAAGTTAATAGCAAGCCCATTAACTTAATTTAATACTGGGCCCATAAAAGATTTAGAAGAGAAAATTGTTAAAAGCCCAAGAGAGCTCTAGGGTTTATTTATATAAGGATATTAAATAAACCCATAGGTTTAACCTAATCTCTCCTGCTCTCTCTCTCAAATCGGCGCCCCCTCCCCTTCCTCTCTCTAAGTTTTCCCGTTTGATCTTCTACCTTGGTTCTTGGATAATCGAGGTTCTAAGATCGCAACAAAGGAGGACTAGCATCCGGTGGTGATGAAGGAAGTGTAGTGTGGACTACTTTATAGGTATTCACCATTGAATACTTGGTCTCAAAGGAACACACAAGCGGATCCATTTCGTCTTCAAATCACGCTACAAAGGTATACCGTTATTTGTTTTTTCGTTTAATCATATTGGCAATACGTTGATTTCTTTTGGTGATTTCTTTCCGCTGCGTGTATATATAAATGTTATATTTGTGTTTTTGCTTTAAATCACCAACACTTGGGTCTCTCCCTAGTCATGCATTAGTTAGCTAATCAACCACATGGTTATATTTACTTAGATAATCTGCCATTTAGACATCGATGTATCACCATAAACATATGTAGTGGGTATTAAACTAAAGCATTAACCAGAACCACATAATCTGTACTTAAGCTTTGAGCATGAGGAACACCAAAATTTGTAGAAATCTAGATTTTAAGTTCACATAATGCATTATTCGAAATGAATCAGGTATCTATAGTCCTTGAATGATCAAACATGTAGAACAAGCAGTAGAGAGCCTATTACTTTCCTCTTTGAGTCCTCATTTCAAAATGTGAATATATCTTGCCTAAAATGATGACATTCATGAAGTAATGGGGTTAGCAATCAAACCTTGAAGTTTATTGTAAGAGGAAAGATGGTGGGGAAAAGAACTTGCCGGAAAGTGGCTTGGAATCGCTGGAGAGAGCTCGATGACAAAAACCCTTGATTGATGCTTCGTTGAGTTTCTGTGCGTGTGTGTAACTCTGGGCAAAAAAAAGGGTGTAAAACTCGTTTAAACATTGACGTGAGTATCCTCACGTTGAAAGTTCTCCCGAGTTTCTTAATTAGCCTTATGAGAGAGTGACTAATGCGAGTTTTATCGTAAGAAAACTCACGTACAAAGTCGCGCACTTACAATCGAACAGAGACCAACGCGAATTTTCCCCTAGGTCAACTCGTAGTATAAGTCCCGTGGATAGATTTTCAATATTAGAAACTGAGGATACTGTGAGTTTGCACGTGGGTGTACTCACGACACAAGTGGCGACAACCATAATTTCAGAAACAAACAGAGACTACCGCAAGTTTCATCCTTAGTAAACTCGCGGTGCAAAGTCTCGTAGACCTAACAAGCATTAATCATGCAGAGGATATCCCGAGTACTCGGGTAACTAAAGTCGCATGAAAACTCGCGTTCAGTACTGTTTCACATCAACAAATTCCAACTTTTCCAAAGGATCCCAAACTAAAAAACTAAGAATTTGACAGACCTAAAACTAAAATTTCGAAAAAGTTAAGAAAACAAATTTGGCGAAGAATGGTGTCCACTACCTTCTGTTCTTCACCCAAATAATGCTTCATCCGCTGTCCATTCATCTTGAAAGTCTCCCCATCGCATCCCTGTAGCACGGTGGTAACATATGGGTAGACCTTTACGATTGTGAAAGGACTAGACCATTTGGTCTTTAGTTTTCCTGAAAACAAACGCAAACGTGAGTTAAACAAGAAGACTTGCATACCAGGAGTTAATACCTTATCGTGCAGGTGTGTGACATGGAATCACTTTATCCTCTCTTTATAGATGGAATCATTCACATATGTGCCATGTCTAATCTCTTCTAATTCATTCACCTGTAATAAACAACATTGTCCAGCAGCTCGTGAATTCATATTCAACTTCTTTATTGCCTAGTAAGCCTTGTGCTTGAGTTATACTAGTAAGTGAAACGATTTGCCCAAGACCAATCGATAAGGAGTGGTGCCAATTGGTGTCTTATAAGTTGTGCGATAGGCTTAAAAGGCATCATCAGGTTGGGATGACCAATCCTTCCATGAAGAACTCATCATCTTTTCCAGGATTTGCTTCAGTTCTCGATTTAAAACCTCTGCAAGACCGTTGACTTGTGGATGGTACGGTTTAGTCACCTGATCTTTGACTGAGTACTTATTCAGGAGAACTTCAAGATATCGGTTGCATAAGTGACTACCACTGTCATTGATTAAGGCTCTCGGTACCCCAAACCTCGTGAAGGTGTTATTTCGTAAGAAGTGGACCAGGACTTTAGAATCATTTGTTGGAGTGGCAATAGCTTCAACCCACTTAGAGACGTAGTCGATCGCAACTAAGATGTATTCATTGCGGGAAGAGGTCACGAAGGGTCCCATAAAGTCAGTGCTAGGGGTGTTCACGGTGCAGTTTGGGGCAAAACCGTGCCGCATATGCGGTTTGAGTATTTTCCCAAACCTCAAACCTCACCGCATATACCTCAAACTGCACCGCGAAATGCGGTGCGATTTATGTAGTTTGTACCTAACTCACTTTACATCTACAATCCAATAATTATATGATTAAATCTTCATTTTAAAATCAACGATAACGTGATCGTAGTCCAGAAAATAAAAATATTCAACATGTCTGATGCCTATATACATATTACATAAGTATTCAAATTATTCTATATATACATATATGTGTCTGTGATATATAAAATTAAAAATATATCATAACTTGGTCGATCTAACTTACGATCTTGACGCACTCGAAGAACTAAGAGAGTCGGCACTGATCAAGATGGCATCCCAGTAGCAATCAGTCGCACGACATTTCAATAAAAATGTGAAGACCAAAATGTTCCAAGAAGGTGATTAGGTCTTACGACCCGTCTTCCCAAATGCTATAGAATCAAACTCAAGTAAGTTATCCACTAAGTGGGAAGGACCTTATCGAATATCTAGAGTCTTCGAAAAAGGAGCTTATAAACTACAAACTCTCGACGACCAAGACATCCCACGTAGCTAGAAAACGTGTCGTGTCGTGTCGGGTTCAAAGTTAAACGAGTTGAAAATGTCTAACCTTAACCCGACCCGTTTAATAAACGGGTCAGAAAATCTCAACCCTAACCCGACCTGCCTAACCCGACACGACCCGCCTAACCCGTTTAACCCGTTTAAGTTTTATAAAGCTAAAATTTAAAAATCGAAAATTCACAAAAAAATACAAGTACAAAACTCAAATGAAAGCATTAGAAATCCAAATTTTATAGTTCAACTTAAAAATTCTAACAAAATCTAAAACATTAAAAATCCAACGAATTAAAAAGAAAACTTATACTATATATATATATATATATATATATATATATATAAACGGGTTATTCGGGTCATTGTCGAGTTGAAAATTTTGATCCTGACCTTACCCGTTTAATTTTCGTGTCGTGTCGTGTCAACCCGTTTACTTAAACGGGTTGAAATGTATTACCCAAACCCGTTTATTTCGTGTCGAGTTCGTGTCGGGTTAGGGTGTCGTGTCAGTTTTTGCCATGTTTGGCTGGAATGCGGTACATTTGAAAAAATATTTCTTTTAAGTTTCTTGTTTAAAAACTTATTTCCTTTGACGATTACTGACTTAAGCATCGGAGAGTCGTTCGAATGTGGTACATCCCACCGCTAACGTTATTTTGTCGCAGGATCGTACGATTTCATAACGTGATCGATGATAACTCATGACCCATCTTAGACGTAGTATGTGACTTAATGATCCAAATTATAAACTTTACGATTGGGAAATCACAAGAGGATCTCACGATCCATATTCCGAACTTAAAATATAGATGTATTCCACCTCGGTCGCTGGTTCCTTGAAATTTTTATCTTGATCAAAATCATAAACTTCGCATGTGCCTTAGGTTATATTTGATCAAATTATCTTACGACCATTGTCAATTCCTTTATTTTTATATGGTCAACGACCGTCGCAGGAAACTTAGCATCCTAAAGGACTTATATGGTCGACAGGTTTTGTCAATATCGACATTGTTACGACGTCATAAGTTACTTAGAAAATTTTTATATTTTTCAATACTATCATAAAACGGCAGTTAATTACGACTAAGCTATGATGGCAACACGAAATGCAAAAGATCACTTGTATTAATAATTTCAAAAGTTACAACTGAAAGGCACGACCACCAACGGTCGCCCCGATTAAAAATACAAAATAGAAAATAACTAAAAACCTAAGGAACCGGCTGCTCCTGTTGCTCCGACGAGACCACAACCTCACCTATGGGGGGCCTCCTCCCCGACCTCTGATTCTTCGATCTCCTTCTCATCATCGGAGTCGAGATCTCTCTCGGTTTCGACACTCTTGAGGAAGTAGGCCAATTCTTCTGAAGCTGATGCAAGATCCCCCTCAAGTGTCGTCGCATGATGGCCGCCCGAGTTATAAGGCGGGAGAATGCCTCGATTGATAGTAACTCCTCATTTAGGGAGGCAATCCCCCTCGGCCGCCTCCAGCCTCGACTTAAGATCCCCCGCTTCTTTTTCACTCGCGGCAAGAGAGGCCTTAGTCGCCACGATCTCCGCTTCAGATGTAGCCGTCTTGTCGAGGGGCTTCTTTAAACATCCTCGCAGATCCTCCTTCTCATGCCCCGCGACCTTTAGATGGTTTAAAGCATCTTCAAGTCGCGAGGAGAGCTCTTGAGATCGAGCGAATGCCTCCTTCTCCTTGGCAAGAACACTCTTCTCCCTCTCCAAGGCTTTCGGCAGAAGCCTCCTCATGTCATCCATTCGACCTGAAGCCCGAGAGAGGCTTGGATCGTCTGGACAACGACAAATAAAAAGTTAGTAATAGTACAAAACTAAAGACTAAAGAAGAAAAAACACAACGAGCGAAACATACCATAAAGGAAAGCCTCGCGGCATTAGCACCCATATCGTCTACCGAGATCTTCTTGAAGCGATCTCGGAGAGCGGCAGGAGAAAGTTGTTCAAATGAGGTAATATATTTCCCCTGTCCAGAGTGACATAAAATCGGACGCTAGCTAGAAACTGGAAATAGATGGCCGTGAAACTTAGATCCTCACTCGTCTAAGGACATTTCCCCTTGTCTTTCGAAAAAGGGATTTCCTCCACCAACAGCGGTGCTGAACTGACCGAGGTTACGTGGGTCATGACCGGAGGCGTCATCACCTTCGTCGGACTGACGACCACAGGCGGGTCGTCAGCCTTTGAAGATGGTTCCCTCGGAACCGCCTTGGTATTTTTTGCCCATGGCGCAACGGTCGAGGGGACTTTTCTTTTTTTCCCTGCCCTTACGGGCAAGTTGGGCAAGAGCCTCTTTCTTGAAGAGGGTTGACGTCGTCTTCTCCGAAGGACCACCTGGCAAAAATATAAAAATCGTCTCTTACGACACCAAAAACTTACGATATAAAAAAGATATGGCAAACTTACCTGCCATCTCTCCTTCCTCTCTCTCCTCTTCTCCTTCCCTCTCCTCCTCTGTTAATGTATAGAAAGTGTTGGAAAGTAAATATTTTGTAAAATGCTATTGGGCCTATTGGGCTAATTGTAAAGGGCTTGGGCGTACAAGTTGTAACTAGATAGTGAGTAGTTAGTGAACTATAAATAGCTTAGTCTTTGTAATAATCCATATATCTATTAAAACAAAACCATGGAGAGATGATGTGGCTTTTTGAGAATGTTTGATTCACTATTATCTTTTTTCTCATGTTTTTGAATTATTTTTTAATAAAAAATGCTAATAAATGAGCAACCTTTCATTTCTCTTTAACTTTTTTAATATATCTAAATATTAAATAATAATACTTTTATTCATTAATAAAATATTTTATTTTTGTTTTTTGAATATCTTTAAATATTAAATAATAACACTCTTATTTATTAATATAATATTTTATTCATATTGAAAAAAACATATTCATATATATATATATATATTAATTTCATTTTAATAATTGTGTGTATATATAAAGATAAAAAAATAATTAAATTTAGAAATTTTAAACACTTAAAAAACATATTAAAATATATATCTACTATCTATATATCTATGAAAACAAAACCATAAAAAGATTACATGGCATTTTAAAAAAGTTTGATTCATTGTTATCATTTTTGTTCTCATATTTTTGAATTATTTTTTAATAAAAATTGTTAATAAATGAGCAAACCTTTCATTTTCTCTCTATTTTTTTTAATATTTCTAAATATTAAATAATAATACTTTTATTCATTAATAAAATATTTTATTTATGTTTTTTAATATTTCTAAATATTAAATAATAATACTTTTATTCATTTAATAAAATATTTTATTTATGTTTTTTTAATATTTTTATTTTTTTTAAAAGTAAAAAATATGAAGTTTCTTAGGTGACACTTTGTGGGAGAGTTATTTCATAATTTTTTTTTTCAAAATTTTAGATTTATTTTGTTGGTTATATTGATTGTCTTTCATTAACTCATAAATGTCCTAAACCTTTCGGTTTTCTATTCATTTTTTTATCCCATCTATATATTATATCTCATTTAACGTTTTTATCTTTTGTTTTACCGAATCCTCAATCATATAATCAAGATGGCAACTACATTTTTATGATTTATTTTATGTTTTTATATGAGCTATTTGTTGTTATTGACGTGTTGTGTTTTTTTTACAGAATTTTTTATCGTTGATACCGGTGTTCTTCCTCCATGAAATCCATGTAAGAATTTTTACGTTTTATTTTTATGATTTGTGTGAGTTATATGTTCTTGATGAATGTTTTTTATTACATGGTATTATATTTTGTTAATTATTGTTACATTTGATTTTATGTACGTTATTTATGTGTTTTTCTCCATAATTTTTTTATCGTCTATACTAAATATTATTCCACCATAAACTTTTTCGGGTAACAAATATTACATTTTATTTTATGATTTAAGTGAATTATATGTTGTTGTTGATGAATGTTTTTCTCAAAAAATTCTTTCCTGTTATTATATTTTATTCACTATGGTTCTTCGTCCCTTATTTTTTAGAAGTTATTTATGTTTTGTGTGTGAGTTTTCTTATGTGTGTTTTTATTTTGCATTCTTTTGTTTTACTAATATTGTTGTAGTTATTCAAGTTTTGTTTTTTGTTTCCCGACAACAATCAAATTATGATAAAGTGTGATCTATGTGGAGCTGTTTTATTATGAATTTTCTTCTCCATCTTTAATATTTATAGAGTTTCTCAATTTGTATTTTTTATGTCATTCTCTGGTGATTTATGAAAATCAATATATATCATGTAATTGTTTGTTGTTTAAAAAAAACACTTCAAATGATGTTTATGCATTTATTACTTGATGTCCGTGTGATTTTAGTATGGGTATTTGTTTGTTTTTTACTAAATTATTTTTATTATATGATAGGTGTTCTTTATTTTATTGATGTTTATTTTGTCTATAGTTCTATTTATTTATTTAAATATCGGATTTAAAATAAGTAATGAAGAATTTGATATTGTTTTATTGTGTATAAATTTATTTTGCTATGCATGAGGCGGGATTAAAGAGTAGGTATGGAAAAAAAAGAGTTTTATTTTTGTTATATATTCGATAAATCAAAAAAGTCAGTGCGTTATTTGTTTTTTTGTTTGTCATGTTTAATATTTTGTAGAGATTTATTTAATTTTGGTTTGAAGTTTCAATTATGTATTAGAAGGATTGATAGTAACATATCAATAATTGTGAGTTAATATAATTTATGTGTGAAATCCATCATGATGTGACATTGTTAGCTCATTATTCATTAGGTTGAACGCTCATATATACACCAATAAACTTATGTCGGCAAATGATGTTGAAGATAAATGGAATAAGACTATTCGTTTGCTATGAATTATGCTTACAAAGTACTAGCCATTTATTTTTGTGTAATTGTAAAATTAAAGAATATTTTTTTTGCAGTATATATTATTAAAATTTTTCTTTTTGCCGCTTCGATCTTTTGTCTTTATAAAGTAAGTATCATGTTAAACATGTATTATTCTTTAAAATCTTTTAATCATACTAAATCTAATATGTTAATATTGTGTTAGGTTTTCTAGGGACTTATGATACAACTTAAAAGTTTAGAATATATAAGGAGGATGATCTATATAAATATTAGAACACATTATAATTGTCATTTATTACATGACACATTACACAATTAAAAAGTTTTCTTAAATGAATTAATTGTCATTTATTTCAATTAACAATTGTTTAAATAGTATAAATGTATCATAACATCAAATTTCACAAATACATTTATGTCACTAATCTACATTGAAAATTCATTGAAATCCAAAAGTCACACCAAAATACATGTAGAAATATATCGTAATACGACATTGAGTAAATAATGTGTTACACATGTAATGAGTTTTTCATAAACGAATTAAATATCACTTATTCACTTTAACAATGGATTATTCTTATAGTAAGTTATGTTAATGATCAAGTAATATCTTTTTATATTACTTATAAGTTATAACGTAACTTTCTGTGTACACAATTTTTTTACATATAATACCGTGTCATTTACGTCTACATTTGTTTCTTTCTTAATAAAATCTCAGAGGTCGTCATTTCTATAAAAAATAAAAAATAAACCCTCATGAATATCATCAATCAATACAAACAATATAAATCATTCACACACCAATTGTTAATATTACTCATTTTATTTCACCATATAACTTTATTCCTTAGTATAACAGAAAAATTCTTTCCTGTTATTATATTTTATTCACTATGTTTTTCTCAAAGTTACTGTTCATGATCGGAAAACGTGGATTACACTGTGATCAGGGGTGGAGCCAGGAATTTTGTTAGGGGTGGTCCTCATTATTAAAACAGAAAAATAAATATAAAATAATATTATATTGATAGCAACGTTCAGTCAAAAAACAAGGGTATATATTACAAAAGTGTAGCACTAACCTTACCGATTCAACAATGACCCCGACGGGTTTTCATTTCCTAAAACATATCAATGATATCTTCATTCTCAATGTCCGCAAACACATCTTTTTCAGTATACGCTACCAAGTTATCGTTCATCCATTGATCTCTCATTCTATTGAGCAACCTGTTTCTGCCAATTTGTGTCAAATACTCAATAATCAATTGATCAAATTCTCAACAATCAAATTCAAATACTCAATGTCTATTTCTTATAAATCATAATGTGAAATACAAAAATTACATAAGAAACAAAATGTGAAAGAAACTGTGAAATCATAATGTAACTGATTTCTAAATAAAATAGTTGCTACCCAAATGTTTCTGTCAAATAACTTTCACAGTTTCTAAATAATCTACAGAACATAATGCTCCGCCCTTGCCCTCATATCTCAATAAAATATCTAATACAATTGAATAATGAAATAAACAAAATCAATGCGAAATGAATAATCTCAAATTCTCAATAATCTAAATATCTCAATTCTCATACAAATAACAAAACATGGAAGATGGAACCCTAAAAATAAAAAACTCACAATCTGTGATTTTGATTTTTGAGAGTCGACAAAGGGAAGCGAGAAGCAAGAGTTGTCGCAGCCTCGCAAGAGAAGTCACGATGTGGCTTGTTGTCACAGGAGAAATCGAGAAGCGAGAAGCGATAGTTGTCGTACAACCAGGCTTGGAGCATTCGGTCGAGACTTTTAATCAAGAAGCGAGAAGCGAGCGTTAATATGAAACTCGATTTGGGCTGCAGTCTGGACTGGAAGTCTGAAAGTGAACATGATTTGGGCAGGACTCTCAATATGTGGACTTAAAATCGAGAGACAGGGAGAGAGTTATCTGGATTTGGTCTTAAATTTTTTTTTATAAAAAAATTACAAAACAATTGAGGGTGGGTCAGTGTCGTTCCTGGGCCAGGCCTTGCTCCGCCCTTGACTGTGATGTTGTCAAATCTCGTTCCAGATCGGTTATTATTGTCTATATCGATCAATTTTTACATGTTTAAAGAAAAAATGAACTTTTGATCGAAATCTATGATCTGTGAAATTCATCCTCCCCGGAAAAGTACCAGGTCACCGGAAATTGAATGATTGGTCGGAGTTTGCTGAATTTTCGATCCAGATTGGTTTGTTTTGTCATGTTAATCGATTTACATGTTGATTGCAATAATTTACAGCAAGTAATCGAATTTTTGAGTTGTTCTATACTTCGTCGGAAAAACGATCGATCGCCGGAAAGTTTCTGTTTCACCGGAGTTCGTACTGTAAATCGATCCAGATCTGTTTGTTTCGTTATATTGATCGATTTGCAAGTGGATTACAAGAGATTCCTACATGATATCGAAACTTTTGGTTGTAGGATGAAGTTCGCCGGAAAAATCAGCTGGATTTTTGCTGTTACATGGCCGGAAAACATTTTTCACGATGCATGAAGTTTTTGTTGGCTAAAAAACGTTTACTTGATGTCTAATGAAGTTTTTATATGCAGTAAACAAGCCTTTTGATCGTGATTTCATGAAAAAAAGAAGAAGTAGTAAGTGGGTTTTATTTTATAGAAGATGATGAATAGTGCACTAACGGACTTCCGTTAGTCCCGTTAGTGTTTTTTTAACAATTTTGGTCTAAAGTCCATTAAATTGGCCAAAAATTGTTCTTCGACCCTATATTGTAGTGTATGCATTGTTGTTCCCTCTTCGAGCATCTCATTTACGACTCTCAAGCCGAATTCTTACTTGACTCGCGGTTAACGACGGTTCCTTTGTTATAAACTAAGATTGCATTCGGTTTGTCACGTCAAACTCGCTCGTTATCTTTCTTGTGGGCTTATCAGAACGAGTTGGGTTTCTACATTTCGAGATGATGTTCTTGCACTTAGTCGAGCTTACGGTGTACATTGGATCCAGTTTTAAAGTCGAAAACGTGAAGAATGAGAGCAACTTTCAAGAGGGAGCTGAACCTACAATTGAAGATACATGCTCTAATGTTTTTTCAAGAAAATTAAGGGGGAGAGGAGCTTAAAGCTTGAAGATGATTTACTTTCCAAAACTTTAGGGGGAGAACGTTAGTGTATAGAAAGTGTTGGAAAGTAAATATTTTGTAAAATGCTATTGGGCCTATTGGGCTTATTGGGCTTACAAGTTGTAACTAGATAGTGAATAGTTAGTGGACTATAAATAGCTTAGTCTTTGTAATAATTCATTTAATGAAATCATAATTCAAGATGTAACCTTAAAGCATTCTCTCTCTCTAGATTAGTTTACATTCTCTCTCAAGAATAATAAAGTCTACTCCTATCCTACCAAGTTACATACACATATACATGAATGTCTAGATCTCAGACCTAACATCCTCCCTTGATACCGAGGCTTCATACGCCTCGATGATAGTCACCTCGTCGTCATCGTCCTCTTCGACTTGTGACCGTGTAAAGAATGAGCGTTCCTCAATGCTAAATTCGAGAAACCTCTCGACCTTCTCTGAAGACTCACTGAGAGGACCAATCTCACTGAAGTGGATATCTATAAAGAAAAAAGCATAAAGAAACGTTAGATAAACATTTGAAACCAACGACAAAAATTAAAAGTACTATTAAAATAAAGAAGTTACCTTCGGTGTTCCATTCGGAGATGAGCCATTGACTGTCGTCACCAAGTGACAATAGTAGACCGGAAACATACCTAGTTTTCCACTTGCGATCATTGGTCGCAGTGGCTTGAACTAGCGTACGAGCCCCTTTGTATCGTGAGAAGAGGATGTATCTGTTGTTGGCCTCCACCTTGACCGTGTTAGCCAATAGGAGGTCGTGGACAGTAAAGGGTGACGCCCAGTAAACACTCAATCGTTTAATCACTTGAACGATTCTCCAGAACTGGGGTATCATCTGTCCCGAAGAGAGGTCGATGGTCGTAAGAAACGACCTCGATAGAGAAGAGTAGGGACAAGAGAACCCTATTTTGAAGGGATATTCGTATAGGATGAAATATCCCTTCGGGCACTACTCCGGCCTCAATTGGCCGGGAGCATTAAAAATAAATCGTAATCGCATAAAAAGGAAAGGATTCAACTGGAGATTCCAATTTATACGGGATTCGGTGTCAGGTCGAGTCTACTGATGGTCGACACCTATCATCGACCTTTCGCACACCAACCGTCAGATGAACGACACCTGTCCCTACACCTGACGTCACGACTGTTAAACGACTACACACTTTCCCTCATAATCGATTCAATTTTCGAGGAACCGATTCAGTTACAAATCTCGACACGTGTCCAATCTGGTTACAAAATTCGAAAAGTCGACTTGCCGCCTAATTTTCAAATTTTGGGGGCAAACTGTTTGGGTAAAATTTCACAAGTCACGACCGACGCAAGGAAACCAAACGTCTCCAATCTAAGGACCATTCTTGTATCAAGATAAGGTCCTGACGATCACACACATCGAGAGTCACGGTCGTCCCTCATGATGATGGTCGAGAGTTTCTCGCGTTCACGACCAGAAAGAACCTCTCAATAGAATTATATCTCACGAACTTTATAACGTAACTAATGATTGATTATCATTTATTACATACGAACGTTTTCTTTTATGAATCCTTCATTACAGGTTTAAAGCGCATAATGACCAATGGATATAACGGACGAACATCATCAAGATCAATCATTATCAAGACCGTTGGACATTTAATACTCATTTACGGTGACCAAAAGCTATATATACAAGGTCTGAAGAACCATTCGGGATATCTAAACTCAACCGGAATATACAAGGGATCAAGCATACTCAAACTTTCTTCCCTCAAGCAACATCTCTCGACGAAGTGCTCCATCGCACGACGAACAGTCACAAATTTACGATTTGCTTATTTCTATTTGTAATATTGTCATTTGTACTTTCGATCACTCCTTCTAAAGGACGACGTCCCTGTTTGAGGTCCGTAGTGCACTTGACGATCTCTGTTATCGTCCACGGTTTTTACCCATGACGGGGTTTTATGCGTCACCAAATTCTCTGTCTCTTATTTACTTTTATTATCTGTCATACGATTTGTCGATCGATCGCTTACTTTAGTTGTTAAAGCTCCACACTGACCTTAGATCGTCCTTGGGACGATTTTTGGCATTAATAGTGCTCATAAGGTCTAAAGCCATCGAAAAATCAGGGATATCAACAATAGCGGTATAGAATTCTAACAGGTCCCAATTTTTCCTAGGTTTGTGAGCAATAGACTTTTGGTGCATACAGGGACAACATTTTCATTGATGTTCGTGCCTCCCATGCATGCACCAATCAATGGTGATGCTATAGAGACATCACATCGCAACGGGTTTTTTCCATATGCAGGTGTCACGTCTCAAGACTCTGGTTATGTGCCAGTTTCGTTCCCGACGAGCAATGGTTTCAATCTGGACGATCCTATCGCACGACGATTGAAGCAATTAGAAGAACAAAATGAAAAGATGTTGTCGTTACTTGCAATGCTTTCAGGAGCTATCGTATGGACGTTGAACCAAGGATCCGATTTCAAGCATCACCCTTCGTCGACGAAATCGCCATGGTTTACGTCCCAAAAAGTTACAACATCCCGACGTTCACTCCGAAGTACTCTGGAATTAGCAATCCGACCGAGCATATCGCACAGTATAAACAGTTAATGGGGACTGTGTCGATACCCCATCAGTATCAGGAGGTCTGCATGTGCAAAAGCTTTGGTGCGACTCTCATGGGTGCTGCACTTCAGTGGTTGATTAACTTGCGACCTAAGTCTATCGACAGCTTTGCAGAGCTAGTCAACCAATTCTTTCAATAGTTTGCTAGCATTCGTAAGATGGAAAAGAAAACTAGCGACCTCTATTACATCACCCAGAAGACAGACGAGTCAGTTTGGAACTACTTTAATCGCTTCAATTCTGAGATGATCAGCGTACGAAATTGTGATGTCAGGATTGCGATCGAGGCTTACAAGCAAGGTCTCGACGATAGTTCAAACCTGTATTTGTATCTGACAAAGTATCCACCAAAAAACTTCGAAAACGTTCGAGCTCGGACATTGGCCTACATACGGGTCGAGGACGATGCGACCTTCCGTTGCAAGCGCTCCAGTGATAAGAAAGCATTGAGCGTCAAGAAACCGGACTTCAAGGATAGATCGACCTCCAAGGTCGACATGTCTAAATAAATCTCGAACGTGAGATTTGACATAAAAAAGAATGCACCGCGAACAAGTTGCCCCAGTATTCTAGGATTTCATCTTACGGATTCAAAGGAACATCTAAAGAGGTGGTCGAGGCCCTAAAGAATGTCCAGACCAACGTCAAGTGTCCACCAAAAAGTGAAAGAGACGATGCCAAGAAAGACCAATCTAAATGGTGCAACTTTCATAGTGACCATGGCCACGTAACGGACGATTGCATCGCCTTATGACGAGAATTGGCTTGGCTCGTACCAAAAGGGTGGACCTGCACGACTTGCTAGGCATAAACGCTCGACAAGCTTCACCTAAACATGCAAAAGTCGTTAATTGAGTGACTGGAGGTTCCGATATTTGTGGATTAACTTACTCGGCAGCCAACCGACACACTAGTCGAGGACCTGAAGAACTTTCTGTCTCACTATCGTCACAACCAAAACATGAACTGGAGTTGGAGGCCATGCCTATTATTAATGCCAAAAATCAGAAGATCTAAGGTCGGTGTAGAGATTTAACAACTAAAGTAAGCGATCAATCGGCAAATCGTACAACAAGAGCTAGAAGTAAAATAGACACAAAAAAATTGGTGACGTGGAAAACCCCGTCGAGGGTAAAAACCGCGGACGACAGTAGGGATCGTCAAGTGCACTATGGACGCCGTCCTTTAGAAGGAGTGATTACAAGTACAATTGACAATATTAAAGTAGAACAATAATGTAATCGTGCGATTGAGCTAGATGTCGTGCAATAGAACGCTTCTGTCGAAAGATTATGCTTGAAAGAATTCTTGAGAGTTGTATCTTCGTAATTGCTTGTTAATCAGATGATGATGATGTGTGTTTTTGTGTAACTCTTCGAGGTTGTATATATAGCTTTAATCGCCATAAATGAGCATTGATTGTCTAACGGTCTTGACATTGATTGATCTTGATGACGATCGTCCTTTATATCCATTGGTCATTATGTGCATTAAACCTGTAATAAGAGATTCACAAAGGAAAAACGGTTGTATGCAATAAATGGTTAACGATCGTTAGTAATGTTACATAGATCGTGAGATGTATGTTGTCGTGAGACTTTCTTTAATCATGGACGTGAGAAACTCTCGATGGTCGTCGCCTGGGATGATATTGTCTTCTGTCGTACGATGTCGTCAGGACATTATCTTAATTCAAGAATGGTCCATTGACTGGATACGTTTGGTTATCTTCCGTCGGTCGTGACTTGTGGAATTTTACCCAAACAGTTTGCCCCTAAAATTCGTAAATTAGGTGACAAGCCGTTTTTTCAAATTTTGTAACCAGGTGGGACACGTGTTGATTTCTTGTAACTGAATCGTTTCGTCGAGAACCTAAGCGATTCTGAGGGGAAGCGTGCAGCCGTTTTAACTGCTGTGAAGTCATGGCGACGGGGGGCGCATGGTGTCAGGTGTAGGGACAGGTGTCGTCCATCCGTAGAGGAGGACAAAGAGTCGATACAGATGGCATCTAGTTGTTGGTTCATTACACCACTGATTTGGCACATAAATAGAGGATTTTACCAAATCCTTTCTTTCTTATGCTTTTAGTAAAAAAATCCAGTTTCCCTTTCTAGTTTTCTCTTTTAAGAGAGTTTAGAACTTCCGTTTTTTCGATAACTTTTTCAAATGGCAGTCGACCCTTTTAGCAATGTGAAGGGAGAGGTCGAAATGAAATATTTTAGGCGTCTAGCCAAAATCCCAGTCGACGTTTGACTGAATGCTTCGGGTCAATGGAAGCCGGAACAATGCCCGAAGGGGTATTTCGTCTTGTACAAATATCCCTTCAAGATAGGATTTTCATGGCCTTTCTCTCTCTTGTCGAGGGATTTCCTAATGACCTTTGGGTTGTCTCTGGGGCAAATGATGCCCCAATTCTGGCGCATCGTTCAAGTTGTTGAACGATTGACAGTAATATGGTCGTCACCTTTTACTGTCAATGATTTGCTGGTGGCCTATTCGGTCAAGGCAGAGCCAAACCATAGGTACAACCTTTTTTCAAGGTTTAGGGTTGACCGTGTTTTGGTTCAAGCGACGGTGGTAAACCACCGTAAATGGAAGACGCGATATGTCTTCGGTCGCATGTTGCCGAGCGATGAGAATGCTTGGTGGATCACCAACGGGTGGAACACGACGAGTAAGTTTTCGTCCCTTTCTTTCTTTGTTGTTTTGCGTTTTTATTGATCTAACGATTCGATTTTTTCTTTGCTTTCAGCCATCGACTTTTCGAGGGTCAAGCCATATTCTGATTTGTCCAAGAAGGTCGAAATTCTTCTGGGGTTCAGTGTTGAGGAGCGTTCGTTTTTCCCTATGGCATCGAGAGAGGAGGATGAAGACGATGAAGATTATGTCATCATCATCGAGCCTCCTGGTCGAGTCGAAACATATGCTGAAGAGGAGGGAGAAGAAAGGACGGTGAAGTTGTTCCTGGTTTTTTCCTCTTTGTATTTGTAGGTCTTAAGACCTTTTTTAGGGTCTAGTCGAGCAGACATCACCCAATAGAATTTTAATGGGTCTAGTCGTTTGACGTCACCATTAGATGCTTCTTGTGGGGTCTAGTCGACGAACGTCACCCACTGGTTGTAAAAACCGTTTTGGGATTCTTGGTCATAAGACGCTTTTAGTCCCTAGGTTTGTTTTAGTAAGTTCTAGTTTTATGGAAAAACGTCACTTACTGATGTATCTTCGTTTGTTTTTTTAGGAAATTCAGGTCCATCAATACAAACATCAAGTCCCTCGGGGAGGGAATTGGCAGCTCAACTGGCTCGACAAGGTCGAGCGCTGAATAGAGGAGCCCCTTCGACTGCTGGGTTGGAGGGTAAGAAGATGAGGACGGTAGCGAGGGAACCATCCCCGACGACTGACGACCTTGAGGTCGTTGGTTCTAAAAGGGCGATGATGCCACCGGTTGCGGAGGCCACACCAGTTTCCTCGGTCCCACCGCTGGTGGTGGAAGCCTCTTCGTCGAAAGACAAGGGGAAGGGTCTTCAGACAGGAGAGGATCCGAAGACCATATTGGTGAGCATCAAGCTACTGGTCGATTTCATGTCGTCTGGTGGTCTAGATAGGAAGGAGGTGTTCCCTTATGCGAACAACTTCTTCTTGCCGATTGTCTGCGATCGAGGATGTGGATGCAAGCGTCGCAGGATTATCCTTCAAGGTAAGAACTATCAAGTTTTTTTTTTGCTTGTTTTACCTTTATCTATTTTGCTAACTCGCCGTATGTTTTCCAGGCGTTCCAGGCATCGCTATCTCTTCATTCACGTCTAAATGACGTGAAGTCCTTGGTCTCCCAATCTCCTGAATGGGAGACGAAGGCAACTGCCAAGGCTGAAGCAACGGATAAGGAGAGGGAACAACTCTCCTTTCGCCTTTAGGAAGTTATTGGCAAGTAGGAAGACGCCAAGCGTGAGAACGAGACGCTGAAAGGTCGCATGAAGGAGGTGCTCGACGAGGCCTCCGTCGATCGCTCGGAGTTGGACGCGACCAAAATGATCTTCGTTGCGACTGCAAAAGAAGCCGGGATCACGAGGTTTGAGCGGGACATGGCACGTCGGAAAGTGGAAGAGCTTGAGGGGAGAGTGGCGTCTGTCGAGGCATTCACTCGTATGAAGGTTCTAGCGGCCATGATCAGGCGTCACGGAAGAGAAGATCCCCTTGCTTCGAGAGAAGGAGACCTGGACTACTTCTTGAAGTTCGTCGGCAAGGATGAGGATCTCGACTCGGAGGACGTACATGATCGTGACTTGCTGGAAGAGACCTCTCAAGATGTCTCCACTGAATTCGTGGCTAAGGACGGGCAGGAGCAGCAGCATGCTGCTTAGTTAAGTTTAGATTTTTTGTAATTTTCTATCGGGCGATCGGTGATGGTCGCGCCATATATTATAATACCTTTTTTTGGTATTAAAGAAAAGTCTTTTTGAACAGATCGAACTGTCACAACAATCTATGCTTCATTGAAACAAATAACAAAGTAATTGCAAAAGTAACTTACGACAGACGTAAGGAAAGTAATCGAAAGATAATCAAGACTTAATGAAAATATGAGTTGTCCTTGATAAGTATAAGAAAGATATCGTGAGATAACGAAGATTAAATAAGAATCTAAGTAACTTACGACAAACACAGATGGCCAGAAGTATAAAATACTTCAAACAAAATCAAGCGTTAGTCGAGCTCGCAACTGAGAAAGCATGTAAGGGACTTGCGTCTCGATACAAATCACGAGTATATCGATTGACGACCTGTTTAACAGTGATAAATTCACAAGGAACTTATTATTTGTCCTGGTATTAATAAGATTTGGACCTTAAACCCCTTGGATTACACGACATGGTCGTGAGATAATCGTAAGGTGTAAATGCAGTCGAATGATCGACTGATCCTGCAATAAAATAGCTAAAAGAAAGGGGGTCGTTGGTTTGACCAACGACGCTCCGATGCTTAAGTCAGTAAGTCTTGTAGAAGAATAATTGTAATGAAAGAGGAAATGAGTTTTCAGAAAAAATACCTCTGTAGATGTACCGCATTCTAACTTCGAGGAATGTCTCGACCGTCGAGGGTTTGCAGTCGGTAGGCTCCCTTTCCGAAAACCTCAGTTATTTGATACGGTTCTTCCCACTTGGTGGATAATTTACCTGAGCCAGGTTCTTACGTGTTTTGAAACACTCATCATAAGACATAATCACCTGTTTGAAAGATTTTGGCCTTGACATTCTTATTGAAATGTCGTTCAACCAATTGCTTCTGCGATGCCATCCTGATTAAGGCTGACTCTCGCAATTCTTCTAGTGCATCGAGATCGTAACTTAGATCAACTAAGTTATGATCGACCGTCGAGTGTCGTGAGCTTGGAATTTGAGTCTTGGCAGGCAAGACCGCTTCGCAACCGTAGACGAGAGAGAAAGGAGTTTGTCCTGTGGACGTACGAGGTGTCGTACAATTAGCCCAAAGAACTGTCGGGAGTTCTTCAAACCATTTTCCTTTGGCTTCCTTGAATCTTTTCTTGATCGAGTTAACGATCATCTTGTTGCTTGATTTAGCGAGTCCATTAGACTGAGGATATCAGGGTGTTGAAGTCGTAAGTTTGATGTTACGATCTTCACAGAACTGCTGGATTCTGTCGCTTATGAACTATGACCCGTTATCACATACAATTTCAGATGGAATTCCAAACCTGCAGATGATGTTAGTTTGGATAAAGGAAATTACTTCCTTATCCCGGACCTGGAAGTAAGCAGTCGCTTCTATCCATTTTGAGAAATAATTTGTAAGGACTAGAAGATATATCTTTTGCCCGGGGGCCGGAAGTAACTTGCCGACAATATCCATTTCCCATCGCATGAAGGGCCATGGAGTTAAAGTCGAATGTAAGGGTTCGAAGGGTTTGTGAGACATACCTGAATGTCGCTGACATGCGTCGCAACTTTGGACATACCTTGTCGCATCTTGTCGTAAAGTTGGCCAGTAATACCCTTGTCGGGAGATACGATTTTCCAAGCTACGACCACCCGAGTGATTGCCACATTCACCGTCGTGCATTTCTTTCTAAATGCTTTGGACTTTACTTTTATTGGTGATGCACCGTAAGTTTAATCCTGTCGATGATCGCCTGTAGAGTTGGTCTTTGATCATGATGTATCTGGATGCTTTGTATCGGATTTTTTGGCTTCCAATTTATCTTTAGGAAGTTGGTCGTTTATTAGAAATCTTCTAATATCGCTCGACCGGTTATTTTCCTCTTCAATCATTTGTATTTCACCCTCATTATCGATGTATGACGTCGCTAGATGAACTATTGGAATAACATCGAAAGGATGATATCCAAGTGTCAACCCAAGATTAGCTAGCGCATCGACTTGGGTATATTAATCTATCGGGATCTGTGAAATGGAAAATTCTTCGAATTCCTTGGATTTGCTTTTAGCTATGTTGAGATAGGCTGTTATCCTGGAGTCTTTAGCGGCAAAGTCTTCGTTTATTTGATTCACGACTAAAAGTGAATCGCCTTTGACATGAAGTTTTGTTGCCCCTAAATCGTGGGCCATGTTTATACTCTATGTCGTAACTACTAAGGTAGATACTCCATTTTGCCAGTCGACCTGTCAGCTCTAGTTTTCTTAAGATAGACTTAAGAGGAAAGTTAGTCACGACGGTAATAAGATGTGATTCAAAGTAATGACGTAACTTTTTTGCTGCTGTAATCAAAGCTAGTACAAGTTTTTCCATGGAGGAATACCTGGTCTCTTCATCGAGAAGTGATTTACTTACATAATTGATTGGTTTTTGTTGTTTGTCATCTTCTCGGGTGAGAACTGCACTTACAGCGTTTGAGCTGACTGCCAGATATAGTTGTAGAACCTCATGATCCTCAGGTTTCGACAATAGAGGTGGGAACGACATGTAACTTTTGAGCTCCTGGAGCGCATTTTCATGGTCGTCCGTCCATTCGAAACTCTTGTTATTTTCTCAAGACATTGTAAAATAAGTAGCATTTATCCGAGGATCGAGAGATAAACCTGTTTACTGTCGCAACTCGGTCGGTAAGTCATTGGACTTGTTTGACGTTGCGAGGGGATTTGATATTTAGGATAGCTTTTATCTGATCAGGATTGGCCTCGATCCCTCGACGGGTGACCATATCTCCTAAGAATTTCCCTGCATTTACTTTAAAGGAGCATTTCGCTGGATTCAGCTTCATGTGGTACTGTCGAAGGATATCGAACGATTGCCTCAGGTGATCGATATGATCGGTTTCTTGTTTTGATTTGACTAGCATATCGTCGATATAGACTTCCATTGTGTCTCCAAGATGTTCTTTGAACATTCTGTTGACCAGTCGTTGATATGTGGCTCCTGCATTCTTAAGACCAAAAGGCATAACCTTGTAGCAGTAAATCCCTTTGTCTGTCATGAATGTTGTTTTTTGTTGATCGTCTCGATGCATCATGATTTTATTATATCTCGAGTACGCATCCATGAAGGTGAGTAATTCGTGGCCAGCGGTCGCATCGACCATGGCGTCAATGTATGGTAATGGGAATGGGTCATTTGGATAGGCTTTGTTGAGGTTTGTGAAGTCAATGTATACTCTCCATTTCCCATTTTTCTTTTGTACGACCACGACATTGGCGAGCTAATCAGGGTACTTGACTTCCCTGATTTTTCCAGTCTTGAGCAAATTATCAACTTCGTCGTTGATTACTTTGTTGTGTTCTGGAGCGAACGTTGAGCGGATGGGTGATGACCTCAGGGTCGATGTCGATCATGTCTTCATGCGTCCAAGCAAAACAGTTGGCATAAAGAGATTAGTGGTCCTTTTAAGGTAGGGTCGAGTGATGTACCAATATAGATCATTCGATCAGGTTTCTCCTGATCCAGGATGACTCCTTCTAATTGATAGTCGTCGGCAGTTCCAGGATCGGCCTGGTTCTGTAGTTGCTAGATGCCTTGCTTTCTAGGCTTCATGGTGATTTTATAGCATTCGTGAGCAATTTTCTGCTTACTCTTGATTTCTTGGATGCCCCAAGTTGTTGGTGTCAGGATCTGATTCTTAACAAGAATAATGAAACTCAGAAACAATATTAAAGAAGTTGCGAAAAAACACTTTAATATTCAAATATCAATGTAACAGTAAAGTAGAAATCACAACTTGTAAACTTTATTGAATGATTAAAGTTACAAGTTTTCACACAAAACCTCAATCTTGATGAACAGGCTCACCAAGACGAATTCTACTTCTCTAGAACTAGGGTTGTAAACCTTGAGGTTAATTCTCTCTCAAAATAAAAACTCAGAATACTCGTCTTACAAACTATTCTGACTAATTCTATACATATACTGAAAATAAAAGATAATTACAAAACATAAAAGATCTTCAGTATATTCTTCCATAATTATCTTCAACCTTCCATGATTATCTTCAAACCTTGATCTGCACGGCTTGCCAAGATTATCACATAAGAAGTATTAAGTCATAGCAGCATTAACACTCTGAGCAGTATTAATCTTCACCAGCAGTAGTAACTATTTTTAGCAGTATTAATTTCTACAAGCAGTAGTAATTTGGCTCAGCAGTAGTAACATGTCTCAGCAGTAGTAACCATGTTGTACTGGCAGCAGTAATCATACTTAAACAAATCTTCAGTTCCCAACAATCTCCCCCTAACTTGACTTTTAGGAAAGAGAAGTCAAGTTCTTCAGATGCTCCCAAAACTCCATTGCTCATAATCCTGTATCAGGATTCAGCCCCAAACTTTGATTAAGAGTTCTCTGGATCAAGTATTTTGCCATTGCAGAATCTGGTACACAACCAAGCTTTTTCTTCAACATAGCATGCAACTTTAGCCTGCAATGGTTGTAAACTCTATCCACTAAGAAGTATTCAAGGTGATTTGTATCCATAGTCAGTGCATATACTCCACTTCTTTCATACAGAGTCCGGTTGTTAATGGTTTTGAAAACATTTCTGATAACATGTTGAACTTCCTCTGGCTTGAACAACATGCATAGATATTCCATCACAAGTTTTGTAACTGGTATCCCTGGAGTTTTCAGCTTATCACCATATAATTTCATCCTCACCTCAAACATTTCCTCTAAATCACATCTGGAGCATACTCTTACAATCTTGGCCCAAGTAGGATACATTTCAAACTTGTCATCTTTCCTCTTAAGCCTGATATACTCCTTTCCATCTACTTCCATGGTATCCCAGTGAATAATCTCAGGAGGCTTGACACCAACCGGTTCAGTTGTTCTAGGCTTAGGCACTTTTTCCATCACCACCATGTACATATTCACATCAGAAGTACTTGATGGTTCTTCCTGAGTTTGAGCTTCCTGTTCATCAGACTTAGGTGCCCCTTCTTCTTCAGCTACCTTCTGTTCTTTCTCATCTTCTTCCTCATCCACTCTAGGTTTCTTAGCTGGTTTTCTTCTTGCCATCATTTTTGTTCTTTTCAAAGTCCTCAAACTTTCACCTAGAGTTGCTTCCTTCCTTGGTGTTTCTTGATCATCAGGAAATGGTTTTTGTATTTGAAGGTCATGCCTCTCTTTCATCTTCTTTTCCACTTCAACTCTTGCTTTGTCATTTTCTTGTAACTTAGTCATCTCTGCCTCATACAAACCTTTGATTTGATCAAATGACATTTTTGTGAACATTTCCTTTTTGACTCCCACAGCACCTTTGAGGAAAGTGATCATATTCTTTCTCTCTTGAGTGCCAAGGTAGGTCTGTGAAGGTTGCCTCTTCTTTGCACCCATTTTGATCATTACAGGCTTCTTTAGACTTGCAGATTTCTTCTGTGCCACTGTTGCCAAACTCTTTTGATATGCTTCATTAAGCTCTGCAGCTAGAGCTCTTGCCATCTCCCTATCTTTTTCCACTTGATCCTTTTCTGCTTGCTCAAGTTCTGTCTGAATTTTCTTAGCCAAAGCTTCATCTGACTCAACCAACTTTTGCTTTTTAAGTGGTTGGTCATATTCCACTATCTTGGTTTTGCCTTTGTCCTTGCTTGTTACCTTATCAGCACTAGCTTTCTTGATAACCTCAGCATTGTCTTTGATGACAACTCCTTTGGTCTTTGAAGTGACCTTAGGAGTGTCATGTTTAGCCTTGATTAATGTTTCAGCTATCTCAATTTCTTCCAAATTGCTGCTAAGGATGTCAGTTAATACTTCTTGAACAATTTCTGCTGCTTTCTCAAACACTGTTTCTGTTTCTACTGCTTGTACCTTGTCCCCACTACCACCAGCAAACTCCTCCTCATCTCCATGTTTCTCCCCCTTATTCTTAGCATTCTCCATGTTGACCTCAGCTTCTGACTCTCCCTTTTTGGGAGCATCATCCACTGGGATCCTTCTTCTGAGCTCAAATCTTTTCTTTGACCTTCTTTGAACCATCTTCTTAACCAACTTCTTTAAGGTGCTGATTTCTTCTTGTTGGTTGATGATGACTTTCTTGAGTTCATTTACAACCTTCTTGTGAGAATCCAGTTCAAATGCCATGTTGGACATGACATAAATCAATTCCTGGTAGTCATATCTATCCTCACCTTCTCCAGGAGTGTTACCCCCTTTTGAGGGATCATTGGAATGTTTAATAGGGATCTCCAGCCAGGCTGAAGCACCACCTATTCCCTTGGTTTCTGGGCACCCGGGACCTTTGAATGATTGTTCATTCAAAGTTGTCGTGGGGAAGGTCTTAGTGATGTTACCACTGGCCTCCTCTGTGCTAGCAGGAGTAGTGGCAGCCTTCTCACCCACATGCTCATGTATCTCCTTAGTGAGTACCTCCTTGGGGTTTGGGAGACACCCCAGTGGTTTCCCTATGGATATTCTCTAATGGAGAATGCTCCATTAGAGGGCTTTGAGGTTCTGGGTTTGTAGGAGGTACAACAAGGGAAGGAGCCTTGTGTACCTTTCTCTTAGAATAAGTTTTGGATATAACTGGGGTTGGCATAAGAACAAGGGACTGAGAGAGTGATATAGTGGTTGAAGGTTGGGTTTGGCTATCAGTGGAATGGTCCAGTGAGGGCCTTGACCCTGATGCCATACCTTCTTGGTTGTGGGACACCATCATCATTGTAGAGAACAATGGGGTGTCAACTCCTTCCGAGTCCTTGACAGATCTTTTCATATTTGAAAAGACCTTGCCCTTGGGGATTTTAGGTACATATACCGCATTAAACAGAGGTATATCCGTCAATTCAGAGGTGATAACTGCCTGGACAAATCTTGGATACATATAGAAACTCTTTTTATTATCCAAGTTTGACACAAGGTCCTTGAAAATCATTTGTGAGAAATTATACTTTCTGGCAGTGGACAAGCAGACCAAAGCATAAGCAATGGTACTACTGAACTGACTCCATCCAGTAGTTTTTCAACAAATACAGTGCATAAGAGTATGAACAAAGAAACGCCATTGGGGAGAAAAGTTAGCTTTGTAAAATTTGAAAACACCCAGTTGGCCTTCATACCCCATTCTTGTGAGATTGGAAAACAAATCCTCATTAGAGATAGAGGTAATACCTGAGGCATCGTCTAGTCGTAGACTGATGCGAATGACCTCTTCAGAGACTATCAAGGGTTTGTCACACACCCTTGTCTTGATAAACTGCACACCGTTTTCAGTAACAGTGGTGGCATTCGCCCAAAATTGCTTCTGGTGCTCGATGTAAATTGGTGGTGACACTGTAAGAGCATGAGTATATGACTGGACTTGAGAAAATCAACTATTTGATGGAATCCAGCTAGACCTGGCAAAAACTGACACGACACGAACTCGACACGAAATAAACGGGTTTGGGTAATACATTTCAACCCGTTTAAGTAAACGGGTTGACACGACACGACACGAAAATTAAACGAGTAAGGTCAGGGTCAAAACTTTCAACTCGAAAATGACCCGAATAACCCGTTTATATATATATATATATATATATATATATATATATATATATATATATATATATAATATAAGTTTTCTTTTTAATGCTTTGGATTTTTAGTGTTTTAGATTTGGTTATAATTTATAAGTTTGAACTATAAATTTTGGATTTCTTATGCTTTCATTTGAATTTTGTATTTGTATTTTTTGTGAATTCTTTATTTTAAAATTTTAGTTTTATAAATGTTAAACGGGTTAAACGGGTTAGGCGGGTCGGGTTAGGGATGAGATTTTCTGACCCGTTTATTAAACGGGTCGGGTTAGGGTTAGACACTTTCAACCCGTTTAACTTTGAACCCGACACGAAAATGACACGACACGACACGTTTGTCAGGTCTAAATCCAGCAGCCTGCTTAGGCTTTTGAAGCATTGCGATCTCATTGTGTTCATCAATAAACGCCATGGATGCCATCAGGCTTAAGGATTCTTGACTGAAACACACTAGTTGCTTGAGAGAAAAGAGTTAGAGAGAAGACAAACAGTATTCAAAGAGTCGTTGTGAGCTTTTAGGCGGGCAAAGAGGGTATTTATAGAATTCAGGAAAGAAGCAGTATTAACCCTAATTTCAGTTAAAGCAGTACTAACCCACTCGCAGTATTAACTGAGAGCAGTAGTAACCAACTAGCAGTATTAACTAACTAGCAGTAGTAATAATGAACCTGCAGTAGTAATTTTGCACTGGCAGCATTAACGATACTTACACTGTTGAAGCTTGTGTTAGTCTGAGCAAGGCAATAAGCTTCCTGAGAAAGATGATTAGTAGCACCCAAAAAAATAAACAAATAACAGGTATACAAACACTTTTTAAGCATGAGCTCATTCAGAGTTGATCATGCCCACACTTGTGACCAAGAAAGTGAATATACCCACATCAAAAGCTTTAGTGAATAAATCAGCAAACTGGTTATCAGTATGAACTTTAGCAACTTGAATAAGCTTCTTTTCATTGCAGTCTCTAATAAAGTGATACCTGATTTCAATGTTCTTTGTTTTGGAGTGCTTGACTGGATTGTTAACAATGCTAATAGCACTGCTATTGTCAATGAATATTGGAGTGTGAAGAAAGGTTACCCCATAGTCCAACATTTGATTCTGAATCCATAGAACCTGAGAGCAGCAACTTGCAGCAGCAATGTACTCAGCTTCTGTTGTGGATAAGGACACTGTGGTTTGCTTCTTACACTGCCAAGATACTAGTCTTGCACCCAAAAGCTGACATCCTCCTGAAGTAGACTTTCTATCCATATTAGCACCACCCAAGTCACTGTCTGAATATGCAATCAAGTCAAAAGTGGATTCATAAGGATACCAAAGACCTAATCTAGGTTGCCCTCTTAAGTATCTGAAAATCCTCTTAACTGCTTGAAGATGTGACTGCTTTGGCTTGACTTGGAATCTAGCACACACACACACTGGAAACATGATATCTGGTCTTGAGGTTGTGAGATACATGAGAGATCCAATCATTGATCTATAAAGATGGACATCAACATCCTCCCCCTCGAGATCAACAGTGATCTGTTTGTGTGTTTCCATTGGTGTGCTTGCTGGCTTTGAGTCTTATAAACCATACTTGTGTAGGATGTCTTTACACATACTTTGATTGACTTATGAAAATCCCATCTTTCTGCTGTTTCACTTGAAGCCCAAGGAAGAAAGTGAGTTCACCCATTGAACTCATTTTGAAGCTCTTGTGCATCAACTCTTCAAAGTCTCTACACATCTGATCTTTTATGGATCCAAATATGATGTCATCCACATAGATCTGAACAAGTAGGATGTCCTTCTTACTTCTTTTAATGAAAAGGGTCTTGTCAATTATTCCCCTTTCAAATCCATTTTCCAAGAGATAGGTAGACAGAGTATCATACCATGCTCTTGGGGCTTGATGTAGACCATAGAGTGCTTTCTTAAGTTTGTATACTCTGTCAGGATATGATGGATTTTCAAATCCAGGGGGCTGACAGACGTATACTTCTTCATCAATTGTTCCATATAGAAAGGCACTCTTCACATCCATCTGATATACCTTGAACTTCATATATGAGGCATTGGCTAGAAACAGCCTAATTGCCTCTACCCGTTCAACTGGAGCAAAGACTTCCTCATAGTCTATGCCTTCTTCCTGAGTGTACCCTTGTGCCACTAGCCTTTCTTTGTTCCTAATTACTATTCCTCTCTCATCCTTTTTATTTCTGAAAATCCACTTGGTGCCAATTGCTCTATGACCTTTTGGAAGGTCCACGAAGTCCCAAACATCTTGCAATTTAAACTGTAGCAGCTCTTCTTGCATGGATTCTATCCAACTTGAATCTTTCATTGCATCATAAGCCTTCTTAGGCTCAATCTGAAATAGAAAGCAAGAGAGTGTTGTATGTTGCTGATCCTGCAAATCTTGAAGTCTGCTTTGATTCCTAGTCATCATAGGAGAAGTGATGTCTCCTATAACCAGCTCAGGAGGATGATTCTTCTGAGTTCTTGTCTGATGACTAGGTTCTTCATTAATTTTCACATCTAAATTGGAGTAATTTAAGTCTGCTGAGGGGATCTCATCAGCTACTTCTGGCTCTTCATGCTCTGGATTCTCCTCATCTCTTCTTTCTTCTTCACTATGAATTGGTTCAGTAACAGTCTCCGTTTCACAGATTTCAACAGGGTTCATTGTAGTTATGGGAAAGATCACAGACTGAGAAATAATATCTTGTACTTGTTCATCCCCTGATCCTCTACTTCCTGATCCTGCATGATCATCACTACTGAAACCCAAAGAGCTAGTTAGTGAATCAATGTCAAATAACCACCGAGGACCTGAACCAATAGGATTTGGTGAGTTCTCATTGCATTTGATATTGTCACTTTCCTCAATTATTCTCGAAGAAGAATTCAACACTCTGTAGGCCTTACTCTGAGATGAGTAACCAACAAGAAAACCATCATCTGCTTTGCTATCAAACTTTCCTAAGTGAGTTTTGGTATTGAGAATGGTACAAGGACACCCAAAAGGTTTGAAAAAACCAATAAATGGTTTTCTTTTATTTAAAATCTCATATGGTGTCTTGTTCTTAGGCTTGACTACTAGAACTCTATTTTGGACATAGCAAGCAGTATTAACTGCTTCAGCCCAGAAAGTAATTGGAAGTTTTGAATCAGCAAACAGAGATCTAGCAGCCTCAATCAGTGTCCTATTCCTTCTCTCAGCAACACCATTTTGTTGTGGACTCCTAGGAGCACTGTATTGCCTCTCAATTCCTTTTTCCTCACAAAAGGTGTTTAGGTCAAGATTTTTAAATTCAGTACCATTATCTGACCTAATGACTTTTACCTTTTGATTTGTTTGGTTTTCAATTCTTAGAATAAATGATTTGATCAGTCCACTTGTCTCATCCTTAGTTCTTAGAAAATATACCCAAGTAAATCTAGAGTAATCATCAACAATAACTAAGGAGTATGATTTCTTACCTATGCTCATGACATTTGTAGGACCAAACAGATCCATATGCAACAACTGAAGAGAAGAAGAAATTGTGTTCAACTCTTTGGACTTATGAGAAGTTTTGTGTTGTTTGCCTTTGAGACAAGCAACACAATGATCATCACATGAAAAGACTTTTGAAGGCAGACCTCTTACAAGGTTGTTTTTAACAAGTTTATTCATTGTTTTAAAGTTCATGTGACACATCCTTCTGTGCCAAAGTGATGATTCATCCAAAGAGGCTTTTGAAACAAGACAGTTTAGGGATGAATCATTTGAAACATTTTCCATATCCAAACAATAGACATTATCCTTTCTAGGAGTTCTTAGTAGTATCATCTTTTTATCAACTACCTTGAATCCAGGAGCAAGGATAATGCATTCTGAATCAGTGAATAAAATACTATGCTTTTTGTCACAAACCTGTGATACACTTAACAGGTTGTACCTTAACTGCTCAACATAGTAAACATCTTCAAAGGTCATCTTACCTTTTGTTACATCTCCCTTACCACTAATCTTAACTCCATCTGGACTATTACCAAAGGCAACATGCCCTCCATCAATTTTCTTGAAATTCTTGAGGCAAGCCATGTTCCCTGTCATGTGCCTAGAGCAACCACTACCAACACGCCAAATGCTCTTTCCCTTGAGCTGCTGGTTGCCCTTCACATAAGATAAATCAATTAGTATTGACTGGGAACCCAAGCCAAAGTGGTCTTGGGCCTCCCTTTCTCATCAAAGTACTTACACTCCTTTTTGATGAGATTTTTAAATTTAGAATACTCTTTACTGGAGTACTTTGTCAAGATGATTGGTCTAGAAGCACAAACACTAGAAGCAGTACTAATTTTAGAAGTACTAACAGAGTTAGCAACACTAACAGGTTTAGCAGTACTAACCTTGTTAGAAGCACTAACAGAGTTAGCAGTATTAACATCTGATGAAGTACTAACAATGTTAGTTTTAGAAGTACTAATACTCTCAGCAGCACTAACATTGATAGCAGCAGTATTGCTTCTGGCAGCACTATCTTTGTCAGCAGCACTATTTGTGGTAGCAGTACTAACAGTTTTAGTGCTTTGGGGAACCCACATCTTGACACTCTCTTTTACAGTCTTTTTCTTCATGTGGCTTTTAGATTGAACAGGTTTCTTAGCCACATGGTTCCTTTCATCCTTCCTATAACCAAAAGGTTTTTGCAAAGATCTTTGAAAATTTATCCTTTGGTTAATAGGATTAAAATAACAGTACTTGGCAAGATGGTTCATTTTGCCACATATGAAACAAGGTTTTGGTCTGATGATTCTACTCAGATTATTCCAATTTCTTTGATTGCCCCTCCTTTTATCACGTTTTAGGGGCTCAGACTTATTACCCGCACACTGTTTGCAAAGAACAGGATTAACAACTGTAGTCTGCTTGTAATGGACCTTTTTAGACTTTCCCTCAGTCTTCTCTACGTCATCAGATTTGACCCAATCCCTTCCACCACCCTCATTGGTAAGAATGTAATTTCCTAAGGGAATCTCACCACTCACAGTATTATCCTTACTCTTACCAGCTTCTTTCTCGGTCTTGTCCTTAACAACTACTTCATCTAAAGGATATATCTTAGTGGCTCCCTCATGCAAGTCCTTCCTATCCTTGGTCTCTAGCAAGTCTGATTTAGGAGGGATGTAGTTGTTGTTGTATGGTGGTGGTGTGGTATTGTACCCAATTCCTGGTTTAAGCTTATCATGGATTTGAACCTTTAGAATTGAATCCATGGCTTTATAAGCATATGAAAACTTTTCCACATCTAGCTTAACCTTGGATAGCTCTCCTCTCAACTTTTCATTCTCCTCTCTAGACTTTGTCAGTTGGATTTCTAGCTCATTTTTCTCCCACTTCCAGTAATTTGTATCATATGTGTGTTGAAGTTCATTGTCTTGGAAACCTTTAATTTGTTCCTCAAACCTCTCAACAATTTTCACATAGTCTTTTCTATCCTTTTCTAACCTCTTAAGGTCATCACTCATACTCTGGTTGTGATCCCTGTACCTTTTAACAGTGTCTATACAAGTTTGAGAACAGAGATTAGAAAGTACCTCAGTTGGGAGATCTGATACCTCTGTCATGAGAGCTTGATTTTGAATGGCCTCTTCTGCTTGATCACTCCAGTAAAACCCCATTCCTTGTTGAGAAACAAGAGCTTGAGCAGAGTTTTTGTTCTGGTTGAAGCTTGCAGTCTGAGCTTGTTGGTGGTTGTTGTGAGACACTCCACTTCTGCATTCCCTGGCAAAGTGTCCTTTCATATGACACTTGTAGCACTCCACCTTTGACTTATCAAAGCATGCTCCATCTTCTCTTCTTTGGGAGAAGTTGTTCCTCCCAGTCCTCTTGATGAACTTCTTCACCCTCATAGAAAGCATGGCCATCTGCCATTTCATATCCATCTCTTCGAGATCATCATGATGAAGCTGTTCCAAGTCATCATTGATTAAAGAGGAGTTACCATGGCTTGAAAGAAAGGCTTCAAAAACAGATTCATTGCCTTTTTCTTAATTTACTCCATTAGCAACATTAACTGATTCAGGGTTAGCAGTAGAATCAGTTAATGCTGATAGGAGTGCAGCATTATGAACATATCCAGTAGGCTTCTTCTTTGCTTCCACCTCAGATTCAAACACTCTCAGATCATTGTACAGATCATCCAGTTCCTTTTCTTCCAATTTGTCATTCTGTCTGAATGAAACAGTGTACATGGTCCATTCATCTCCAAGAGATCTGAGGAACTTTCGGTTGACATCATCTTGTTCCATCTGGACTCCAACAGTAGCCAACTCACCAATTAACTTATTGAATCTATCAAAAGTTTGAGTCATAGACTCATTCTTTGAAGATGTAAAATTCTCATATTGCTGCTTGAGAATATCCCTTTGATTCCTCTTAGTGCTCTTGGTGCCAGCAAATCTCTTCTCTAAATCATTCCATAGAATCTGAGCATCAGTGCAGTGGTGAAACTGATGTTGATACTCATTAGGAATGGCCAACAACAAGGTGCTTAAGGCTTTCATCTCCAATTGTCTCACTTTCTTCTCATCATCAGTTTTTGGAGGTGGTCTTCTTCCATCTTGTCCAATTTTACCTTCAGCAGAGGGACCATTCTCAACAATGTCCCACATAGAAAATTCTGTAAGGAGGATGTACTGCTTGATCCTAATTTTCCACATGTCAAACTCATTAGGTTTGAGCAAGGGAACCTTTGAAACAAGAGTACCGTTTGATTCAACTGTGTTGTCCATGATGAATGAAGGTTTCTGAGAATACTAGGCTCTGATACCACTTGTTAGTATCTGATTATTAACAAGAATAATGAAACTCAGAAACAATATTAAAGAAGTTGCGGAAAAACACTTTAATATTCAAATATCAATGTAACAGTAAAGTAGAAATCACAACTTGTAAACTTTATTGAATGATTAAAGTTACAAGCTTTCACACAAAACCTCAATCTTGATGAACAAGCTCACCAAGACGAATTCTACTTCTCTAGAACTAGGGTTGTAAACCTTGAGGTTAATTCTCTCTCAAAATAAAAACTCAGAATACTCGTCTTACAAACTATTCTGAATAATTCTATACATATACTGAAAATAAAAGATAATTACAAAACATAAAAGATCTTCAATATATTCTTCCATAATTATCTTCAACCTTCCATGATTATCTTCAAACCTTGATCTGTGCGGCTTACCAAGATTATCACATAAGCAGTATTAAGTCATAGCAGCATTAACACTCTGAGCAGTATTAATCTTTACCAACAGTAGTAACTATGCTTAGTTACTACTAATTGTGAGCTGAATTATCAGGCCATCGTGATGTTTCTGTCATTGATCACCAAGATCCTCTTGATCGAAGGTGATGGGAATGGCTTCTAGTTCCAACTCATGTTTAGGTGTTGGATCAAATAATTGTATTCAAGATTAAAGTTAAAGTTAAGGGTTTAAACTGCAATTGTGTCAAAGTTAAATTAGAGGGTCTAAACTGTATTTACTTGATAGTTACAGTTCAGGGTTTAAATTGTAATAGTTTAATAGTTATTAGCTATTGGGCTCAAGCCCGTTAAGCTTTTAGCTAAGCCCGTTAGGCCTAAAGCCTGGGTATTTAATGTTTTGGTTTATTAGATTTTAGGTTAGAATCATCATAATTATTATCATAATCATATTAGAAAGGTAGAAAGGTTTCTCTGTATTCAAGGGTATCAAGAACACTCAAGGGTTTCATTGTTTATTCAAGGGATTGGTACGTTTTGTTAATCTTATTATCTCTTGATTATTATTGTGTTGCTTGATTACTTGATTGATTGTTTACCAACTAGATTAAACTGGGATAACAATTGGTATCAGAGCCTAAAGAATCAATTTTTTTTGTGATATTACTGTTCATCGAGAAAAGTACTGTTCATCGAGAAAATTTACTGTTCATCCTATTTCATGAATCTGTTATCAAAATCACTGTTAATACATCCGGTCGATTAGTATTTACTTATTTGTGCTTTTGTGCTTCATTCGATCGAAGGATTGCTTAGTTGTTGGTTTAATTGTGTTATCGGTCGAATTAATTTTCTGGGTTTGGTTTCGGTCGAACCCCAGATATTCTTCGTGTTCTTCGGTTTAGTCTTAGTGATTATCGGTCTTATATGTTAATCGATCATATCTGTTATTGTGGTTATCAATACTATTGTTCGACCGATAGTTATTCGACCTGTACCTTCGACCGAATAGTTGTGATCTCCGGTCTTACACCTTCGACCGAATAGTTGTGATCTCCGGTCATTCCTTCGACCGGACCTTAGTATTCCCCGGTCTTTCCTTCGACCGGATAGGAGTATCGACCGGACCTTAGTGGTTTCCGGTCTAGCACTCGACCGGATACTTGTTACTCCGGTCTTTCCATTCGACCGGGTACTTGCTTACTCCGGTCTTCCCTTCGACCGGATACCTGTTACTCCGGTCTTGCCATTCGACCGGTGCCTTGCATATTCCGGTCTTTGCTTCGACCGGTACAGTTCATTCCCCGGTCGATTTTTGCAAACTGTGATAGGGTATCTAATTGTCAAATTTTTTCTCTAGGGGCGCTGCCCCCATACCCCCGCAAGGGCGTTGCCCCTTGCTAAGTCTGCTAAGGGGGACAAAGATTTGCTCTTGATCAAAATCTTCTTAATTTTTCAGTATTTTATTCATAGATATTAGTGCTCTATACCGTGTGCGAGGACTGCATTTGATTATTTTTGGAAATTTATTTTTTCTGAAAATTTTTGAGTGTAGTCTTTACTTTTGATTCTAACGATCTCATATAGTTGGTTGTTTTGGTACAGATTAGCTTGATTTCTAACCTTACAGCTAGGATGTCGTATCAGCTAAATATGTCTGCAGGTTACAACCTTGATTTTAACAACATGACTCTATCTGAAGTAAGAGAAAAGGCTAAACAACTTGTTGGACGGTTATCAACATCATCTCGCATGATTGATGAGTATGACAAAGAAGAAAAAATGCTCAAAGCTGAAAACAAGGATTTATAGATTCAGAACTCATCTCTTCTTATTCAGATCAATGCTTTAAAAGAAAATTTAAAAGATTCTGATTCCTTAATTGACTTTGCAGGAATAATTGAGTCTAAAGAAAAAGAGATCTTTGACCTTCAAGCAAAGCTGAAAAGATATGAATCTAGCTCAACATGGTCAAAGAAGGAACTAATGCAAAAAGAGCTAGATCAATTGAGAAGAAGAGCAAACATTGCGAGTGAGACATCTGAAGGACTTAGAACGATAAATTCTCAACTATGTGCGGACAGAGATAAGTTTAAAGATAAAGTTCTCAGTCTTGAGGTTGAGATCGATAAGCTAAAAGAAAAGGCAACCCAAGACAGAGACAATTCAAAAGCTCAAGATGAAATGTTAAAGATTGAGAAAGAGAGAAAAGAATTTGCCAAGAAATTCTCTGACTTCTCCAGAAAAGCCTTTGAAGAGAAGAAAGCATTAGAACTTAGATGTGTTAAACTTTCTCAACAAGTTTCAGACTTTGAGAAGGTTATCATTATTGAAAGAGAAAAGGCTGAGAATGAGAAGAAGAAAGATGAGCTGAAGAAAGCAAATACAGACTTTTTGGAAGAAAAGAAGATATTTGAGACGGAGATAGCCAAGCTGACAGGAAAGCTAGCTGAATTGTCAACAAACATCATGAAGGAGAAGAATGCAAAATCTGAGTTGCATAAGAAGTTTGATCTGATTGAAAAGGAAAGAAACAGTTTGTCTTCAAAGATAAAGGAACTTGAAGAGATCGTATTCAAGGTGAAGCTGACTGAGCACAAGACGCCAGAGTCCATAGCTCAATCACCAAGAGACGATCTAGCTGACTCAAATAGTTCATTAAAAACAGCTTCAAGTTCACATTTTTCAAATGTTTTCTATAATCCTTTCTATGATTTAGATGATTGTCTTACTTCTAAATCTACTTATCAGATTCATCCTTCTAACCTTTTTTATGACAAAAATGTTGATGGTTCAGGTAACTTCAAGAAGAATAAGTCTCAGAAGAAAAGCCTCTAGAGAAAAGATGATGAGAAAGATAATGGTAATTGGATCTGGAGAGTTAAAGGATCTCCGGAGGAAAAGAAGAAAGCAGAATCATTTGTGCATACAACGAATGCTAAATGGAACAATGCCTCTAAAGGTAAAACTTTTGTCAAACCTGATCTGGTTTACACAATCCATCAATTGATTAGGTTAGCACAAAAGAAAATTAGTTGTTCCTACTGTGGCTCAAATGATTTTGTAAGAAAAGATTATGTGAATAACTGGTATGGTTCTTATTTCATATCTCCTACAAGAACTGCAACTAACCCATTAGGACCCAAATACCAGTGGGTACCAAAAGCTAAATCTGTGTTGCAGGCACCCAATGTTTAAGGGGGAGGAAGAACTATGGCTTTTGAACAACACAGTTCAAAACCCGGACTTCATTGTTAAAAAGATGGCTTCTAAGTAAATCAGCTTAGAACCCGTACTTCAACGGAGTATGGCTTCTAATCACATCGGATTAGAACCCGCACTTCAGTGCTCTATCTATTTTTTATATGCTTTATTTCCTTATTTATTGTTTAAAAAAAAAAAAACAATAGTGATTTAAGGGGGAGAATATCTGTGATATTAACAGATTTTTGGATACTTAAATGCTTATCTGACCGTGTGTTCTTAAAGATAAATACTTGCGTTTTATCTTATCAATATACTTTGTCAAGTATTCATACACATAACGGTTCAGAACATTCTAATTGACTTTGTTATTACCATGTATCAAAACTTAAATCTTTCTATGGTAATACTCACGTTATTTGTATTCACTGTTGATTGAATCAAACGTCATTTCATGTGCTTTCATTGAAAATATGTTTATATATTGTTCATATAAACAACATTCGTTTTTGATTCTCCAAAATATTATTCTTCATGACAAAATGATATGAGCTTAATTGTCAAACTCTTTTAGTTTGAGGGGGAGAATTGCATCGTTATACATAACTGTTTTGACATCTCCGAAAGTCTTATTTCTCATGTAACAAGTGGTATTTGTGCTTACATGTACAATAGCCTGTTGAACAACATGTTTTTTTTTAGGATCATACATGGGATTCAGTGTGAGAACTTAACAGAACTTCCATGGATTCACGATAACCAGTGTTTCCTACCCAGGAAGTATTCCCTGAGTGATTGAGGGGAGAGGGGTCAAAAGATTTGAGTGTTGGTGTGTGAAAAGAGGTAAAATGAAAAATAGAGATTGGTTAGACGTGAGCATTAAAAGAAAGAGGGTGAGAGAACAGAGTAAAAGAATATTAAACTCTGCACCAAACTTCTTTCTGAGTCGGGCAGCCACATAATCTGATTGGTTCACATTCTTTGGTGACCATCATTGAAAAAGGCACCTAGCCCATGCCATCTCTTGCATACAACCCCACCAGCTACTCATTCTTTTCTCAAAAAGAGAATGTTTCACATTTTCTGGGGAAGCAGCACATATGCTATTGGTTCTTCATTTGGAAGATACTAATATTGAAAAAGAAGGAAAGTTGCCCCACCTTCGCACCCTTTCTCATGCACATTGAGTCTTTGTACAATTTGTTGTTGTCTCAACAAGTTTACATACTTTGAGCCTTTATTGAAAAGCAATTATCTATACTTAATTCTTTCATACACATGCACGAACACACAGAAATTTGTTTTCTGTCAGAACGTTCATAGATAACCATGTGTTATTCGATGATTGAATGGAAGACCTGGGGAGTCTACATCAAACCAGCTCCTTATATAGTAACTTTGTGTTACTCAGTAACTTTGTGTTACTGACAGGCATTCTAACTGAGTCATTTGTTGATTCAGGGTTACACCTATTAACCTGTTTGAATTTGAAAAGATTCGAATGGTTACTACTTTCTATTTTAATCTGAAAAGATTGAAATAATCACTCTTTCCATTTGGAGAGATTGCTCTTATTTCTAAACATGGCTCGTTATATGATGAAGACTGTGCTTAAGTGATCATACACAATGGGGGAGATTGTTTTGCCAAGTTTTGATGATGTTGATTCTCACCACTCATCAAAAAGGGGGAGAAGATATAAAAAGGGGGAGAAGATACAAAAGGGGAGAATACAAACTGAAGATCTGAAGATATTCAAATTTTCAAAGTTTTGAAGCTATCAATGTCATATCTGAAGATTCTCAAGAGAAAAGTGAAGACAAGTGAAGACCCGAAGACAATTGCAAAAAAAATTTAATCTTGAATTCAAAGGGGGAGATTGTTGGATCAAATAATTGTATTCAAGATTAAAGTTAAAGTTAAGGGTTTAAACTGCAATTGTGTCAAAGTTAAATTAGAGGGTCTAAACTGTATTTACTTGATAGTTACAGTTCAGGGTTTAAATTGTAATAGTTTAATAGTTATTAGCTATTGGGCTCAAGCCCGTTAAGCTTTTAGCTAAGCCCGTTAGGCCTAAAGCCTGGGTATTTAATGTTTTGGTTTATTAGATTTTAGGTTAGAATCCTCATAATTATTATCATAATCATATTAGAAAGGTAGAAAGGTTTCTCTGTATTCAAGGGTATCAAGAACACTCAAGGGTTTCATTGTTTATTCAAGGGATTGGTACGTTTTGTTAATCTTATTATCTCTTGATTATTATTGTGTTGCTTGATTACTTGATTGATTGTTTACCAACTAGATTAAACTGGGATAACATTAGGTCGCGATGTTCGTGGAACAAGGAATTCTTCAGATCTTTGACTAGCATGACGTTTCACGACTGAGTAAGTTAATCCACAGACATCAGATCCCCCGGTTACACAATTGACGACCTTTGTGTGTTCGGGCGAGGCTGGTCGTGCGTTCGTGCCCAGTAATTCTTGTAAGTGCCCCTTAGGCACGAGCCAGGCCAATTCTCGCCTTAGAGCAATAAAGTCGTCCGTCAAGTGGCCATGATCACCATGGAAGTCACACCATTTGGACTTGTCTTTCTTAGCGTCGTCTCTCTCACTTTTTGGAGGCCATTTGACATGAGACTGAAGACTCTTGAGACTTCGACAACATCCTTAGACGTTCTAGTAAACCAATAAGAAGAGACCTTAGGAAGTTGAGGGAATTTGCTTGCTGGAGTGGCCTTCTTCTTATCGAATCTTACGTTAAAGACCTGTTTGGATGTCTCGACTTGAGTTGTTGGTCTTGCTTTGAAATCTGGTTTCTTGATGCTCAGGACCTTCTTGTCTCCAGAATGCTTGCGACGAAAAGTTGCGTCCTCTTCGACCAGCATATAAGCTAGCGTTCGAGCTCGGACGTCTTCAAAGTTTTCTGGCGAGTACTTGGTTAAATCCATGTAGAGATCGGAATTGTCGTCAAGACCTCGCTTGTAAGCCTTGATCGCAGTTCGAACCTCAAAATTCTGCACACTGATCATCTCAGAATTGAATCAGTTGAAATAACTCCGGACTGATTCATCTGCCTTCTGAGTGTATAGTGAAGATCGCTGGTTTGTATCTCCATCTTACGACTACTGGCGAATTGCTGAAGAATTGATTGATCAATTCTGCAAAACTGTCGATGGACTTGGGTCGTAAGTTTATCAACCACTGCAGAGCAGCTCCGATGAGGGTCGCACCAAAACTCTTGCACATACAAACTTCCTGATATTGATGGGGTATCGACACAGTCCACATCAGTTGCTTGTATTATGCCATGTGCTCCGTTGGATTGCTGATTCCCGAATATTTTGGCGTAAATGTCGGGATATTATATTTCTTTAGGACGTCGACCAGGGCAATTTCATCAACAAACGACGACGCTTGGAACCCGATTCTTGGTTCGAAGTCTACTGGCACAGCTGCTCCAGGTAGTTTTGCGAGTAGCGATAGCTTCTTTTTATTCTGTTCTTCCAACTGTTTTAGACGACGTGTAACGGGGTCGTCTTCATGTATTCCATTGCTGCCTATAAGTTACGTTGGTATAAATCCCGAATCTTGGGACCCGTTGTGCTGCGATGTGCCTCCATTGTCTCCATTTATTGGTACATGCATGTGATGCATAGATATCGATGGGAATGATGTCACCGGAAGTGGCATCGTCGAAATCGTTGGGATGGAGAAAGTGGAGACTCCAATAGTTGCTCCCATACCTTGCGTCGTCCTAGGGTACGGAGGTGGCGGAGGTGGAACACCTGCAAAAGGCATGTTAAAGGGTGGCCTTGGACCGAAATGGGGTCCAAATTGGTTACCCATGTTTGGATTCCCTATCAATGGGTTTCTCATAGTTGATAGCTCTTCATTACCAAATTGATTACCCATGTTTGGACGTCGTCCTTTAGAAGGAGTGATTACAAGTACAATTGACAATATTAAAGTAGAACAATAATGTAATCGTGCGATTGAGCTAGATGTCGTGCAATAGAACGCTTCTGTCGAAAGATTATGCTTGAAAGAATTCTTGAGAGTTGTATCTTCGTAATTGCTTGTTAATCAGATGATGATGATGTGTGTTTTTGTGTAACTCTTCGAGGTTGTATATATAGCTTTAATCGCCATAAATGAGCATTGATTGTCCAACGGTCTTGACATTGATTGATCATGATGACGATCGTCCGTTATATCCATTGGTCGTTATGTGTGTTAAACATAAAATCCCAATCAATCAAGCTAATTACTCTAGATTTATCTAATATGCTCAAGAACTAGAGAGAGAGTCTAGAGAGAGAAAGTAGATCTTGTATTTCACAATTCTAGATATTACAGTACACGCATAGAACTCTAGTTCGTTGCCACAAGATTACAACACAAACCTATATATACCACACATCTAATAAAGACTTAACTATTAAGGAAAGTAAACTTGCTTTGACTAACTATTACAAGGTCAATGTTGACTTTTACACATTTGACTTTCCTATTAAATCTTGGATACAATATTTAGACTTAACAATCTCCCCCTTTGTATTCAAGATTTAATAAAAATTTGATGCAGATCTTCAGCTCTTGATTCTTCATCTTTTATCTCTTTGCAGCTTTCACAAACTTTAAACTTTCAGCTCTTGAAAAATCTTGAAAAGTCTTTTACTCTTTGAAGCTTTGAAAGTCAACAAGCCTTGAACACGAAATGGAATTCTTGAAATTTCTTTGAAACTTGAAACTTCATTTCTGAAAATTCTTTCGTCTTCAAACAAAATTGTATCTTCATCACTTTGATCACTGAATCGTCTTCGGAAGAATCAACCTTTCACGAATCATCTTGATTTGACTTTGAACATTCTTTATCAGACTTGACCTTTGAATCAGCGGAAGCAATTTGAAATTCTGACTTGAACTTTGACAAACTTTGACAACTCTTCATCTTAGAAATTGATCTTTGTAACATTCTCCCCCTTTTTGATGATGTGAGCATCAGATCATCAAAATTTCTTCAATTTCATCTCAGACTTTGATAACCCCTTTGAAACAATCTCCCCTTTGATAAATGTTGTGCTTTGATCTGAAGAGCCGAATCATGAACTGTTTATATCCGAATCTTTGCAAATTCAGACATAATAAGCGTGTAACCCTGATTCAACAAATGAAACAGTTAGAAATGCCTGTCAGTAACACGAAGTTACTGTGTACAACGGATGTACAATGTAAGGAGCTGGTTTGATGTTGACTCCCCAGGACTTCCATTCAATCATTAAAAAACACAAGGTAATTCTATGAATGTTCTGACAGAAAAACAGATTTTCTGTGTGCTCGTGCTTGTGTATGAAAGAATTTTAGCACAATGATTGTGTTTCATTAAGGCTTAAAGTATGTAAATCACTGAGACAACAATGATTGTACATGGACTCAATGTGCATGAGAAAGGGTGCGAAGGTGGGGCAGCTTTCCTTCTTTTTCAATATCTAAATATTCCGAGTGAAGATTAGATAGCATATGTGATGCGTCCCCAAGAAAATGAAACATTTCTTTTTCGAGAAAGAAATGAGTGGTTGGTGGGGTAATAGCAAGAGTTGGCATGGGCTCACTGCCTGTTTCAATGATGGTCACCAAAGAATGTGAACCAATCAGTAGATGTGGTTGCCCGACTCAGAAAGTGGTAGGTGCAGAGTTCTAATATTCTTTTAACTCTGTTCTCTCACCCTCTTTCTTTTAAACATTTAAGCTCACATCTAACCAATCTCTCATTTCCATTTTATCTCAGCTCACTCCCACACTCAATTCTTTTAGACCCCTCTCCCCTCAATCACTCAAAGGATTTCTTCCGAGGTAGGAAACACTGGTTATCGTGAATCCATGGAATATCTATTAAGCACTCACACTGAATCCCATGTTCCTAAAAGTACATGCTGGTCAATGATTTTCTTGACATGTAAATCACAAGAAATCATATGTCAATGTATGTATGCTCATTGAAAAATATGAATGAAATTTGAGCAATTGAACTTTGAAGATTTCTCAAAACAAGGATATTGAATGAATGAAATGAAGTCAAGAGAATTGTTTTGAGAATCTGACAATGAATCAATCAGATCAAATCAATTGGTTAGGGTATCAAAGAATTGGTAATTTTGTTTATATGAACGAATATAAACAATTTATCAAAGAAAGCACAAATATGAACAAGATGAATGATGCACAACAACTTTGAACGCAAACGGGAGTATTACCATCGAAAAATTGTTTGAATTTGAGACATAGTAATAACAATTTCAAATAAAATACTGAATCGGTGTGTATGAATACTTGACAGTATATGGACAAGATAATACACAAGTATTGATCTTTGGAAACACACGGTCAGTTAAACAATAAGCTCAAAAATTTTAGAAAAACATTTAAAAGCACACTTCTAAATTCATGAAATCTTTTGAGAATAAGAAGTGGTTTGACCATTTCAGAAATTGTTTTTCATGTTCGAAAGTTGTTCTTCTTTCAAACAATCAGAGATCTAGGATCAGAAGATTTTTACCTTTTCAGCTCCCCCTCAATTCATGATAATATGATTTATGTCTTTTTAGCTCCCCCTGGATATTAGCATAATATCTTTCTTTGATCATTGATGAACGGGTCCTGATCTGTCATGTGATCAGAAACCATCACCTTTACTCCCCCTTAAATTAAGCATCTGAAATATGTCAGTTAAAACAGGATAGAGATCAAACACTCCCTTTGAATTGTTAGACCATCAATATCAGAAAAATCTAGCAAAGAAAAAGTATAGGATAGAGATCAGATCAATTCTCTTGGGATGAAGACCATCAATATCCATCGGATGCAAGCATACAGAAGTAAGGTCTTTTTGATCACTGAGGTCCGAGTCCTAAACTGTTGTGTTTAGAAGCCATAATCTTGACATTGAAGTTCGGGTTTTGAACTGCTGTATTCAAAAACCATTTTGACATTGAAGTCCGGGTCTTGAGCTGATTTACTCAAGAGCCATTGTATTTCTTACTCCCCCTTGGAGTGAGGTGCCTGCAACACAAATTCAGGTTTCGGTTTTGGTACCCACTGGTATTTGGGTCCAGAAATGTTAGTTGCAGTGCGTGTGGGGGATACGAAGTAAGATCCATACCAGTAATGATCACTAGTCTTATGGATATGATCATGTGTACAACAAATAGAACAATAATATTTCTTACCGTTGGGTGCTTTGTTCTTCTTTGCTTTGTGTACGTGTACACATGAATTCTTCTATTTCAGCTCATCAGTCTTGTCATCTTTGACTGATTTCTTCATCCAGACCAGTTTCTCGTTCTTGAAACTTTTTCTCCTTGGATAAGAATCTGAACCATCTAAATATTCATCAAAGAACAAGTTAGTGCGACGAATCTGATTGAATGATTTGATTGACCTTTTTGAAGAGACATACTTAAGATTTGAACTTGAAACAGATTTTTCAAGCTCTTTGATCTTTGACACGAAGATGTCTCTTTATTTCTCAAGCAGATCAATCTTTGTCTTGAATTCAGACTTCATCTTTTGCTCTTTCAGTCCTGTAGCAGACAGTTCAGACAATTTTGAAGTCAGTTTCTTAATTTCATTCTCAAAGATTAAGCGTTCTTCTTCAAACTCTTTTTCTGAATCAGTTCGCTGGCCAGATAATTCTTTAAAAAATCCTACATTCTTTTGTTCTATGGCCTTTTTCTCTTTAGCGAACTTTTCTCTTTCTAAAATCAGAACTTTCTCAAAATCTGAGATTTGTTGAGAAAATTTTAAGCATTTAAGCTCCACCGACTTCTTTTCTTCATAGCACTTCTTGGAAAAGTCTGAGAACTTCTTGGAAAAAAATTTCTTTTCACTTTCAAACTCAACTTTATTTGCAACAAGCTGTTTTTCCAAATCAGATAAATTCTTTTTAAGCTCAGAGTTCTCAGATTCCAATTTCTGAATCTTCTCATCAGTCAGCCCAGAAGATCTTTTCAGAAGATCTTCATTGAGAATATTTAGTGCACTGAGTTCTTCTTTCAAAGATATAGTTTCAGCATAGTATTCTCTTGTCTTTTGAGAATAAAAATCAACTTCATGACCCAGATTAATCTTCTCTAATTCCAGCTTTCTGATCTTTTCTTCAAGATCTGAAATAAATCCCATGATTAAAGAGTAATCAGCTTACAGTGAATGAACGTTCCAAACTAATGTATCAGAAAATCAAAAAATCAGATCAAATTGAAATCTTAAAAAAATATTTCGTGAAAATTGAAATTTGAACAATAATTGTTATTTCGCAGTGTTGAATTTTTTTTTTTTTTATACTAAGACAGGGAGACCCGCAAAGTGGAGCTTTGTGGGTGAAGACAGAAACGCAAACTAAGATTTGCGGGTGTAGAGAGAAACGCAAAGTGAAGCTTTGCGGGTCTAACTACAAACGCAAAGTGAACTTTGCGCGTGTAGTAAGATCCGAGAACCTGACTTTGCGTGTGTCACTTGAGACGCACAATGAGCTTTGCGGTTCCAACTTGAACCGAAAACCTGAAATTTATGTAAAATTTATGAATGACCCGCAAAATAACATGAATGACACGCAAAGTTTTATGAAGGACACGCAAAGTTTTATGAAGGACACGCAAACCGTGATGAATGAAACGCAAAGTCGAGTTCTTGACAGATTCAAACTTAAATCGATCGAAACCTGCACAATTGATCTCAAGAACCTGTTAGCATCATCGAAAAACAGTTCTAAACACACAAACACAATCAATTTTCGATTAAAACAACAAATCAAAGGAATTCGATCAAGAACAGAGTTTGAACTCGATATTTCCAGAAAACTCAAATTTCGAAAATTGATATCGAAATTGATAGAATTATGAAATGTAATCAGAACAAGAATCAATCCTACATATAAAACGAATCCAATGAATCCATTTTCTTGCATCAAAAACGATTTTTCACATGAAATTCGGATGAACAGTACCCAAACTCTTGATTTTAAAACTTCAGATTTCAATTCAAATCATGATCAAATCTTTCCTGAAAAGTTTGGTTCAGCTCTGATACCAATTGTTAAACATAAAATCCCAATCAATCAAGCTAATTACTCTAGATTTATCTAATATGCTCAAGAACTAGAGAGAGAGTCTAGAGAGAGAAAGTAGATCTTGTATTTCACAATTCTAGATATTACAATACACGCATAGAACTCTAGTTAGTTGCCACAAGATTACAACACAAACCTATATATACCACACATCTAATAAAGACTTAACTATTAAGGAAAGTAAACTTGCTTTGACTAACTATTACAAGGTTAATGTTGACTTTTACACATTTGACTTTCCTATTAAATCTTGGATACAATATTTAGACTTAACAATGTGGATTAAACATGTAATAAGAGATTCACAAAAGAAAAACGGTTGTATGCAATAAATTGTTAACGATCGTTAGTAATGTTACATAGATCGTGATATGTAAGTTGTCGTGAGACTTTCTTTAATCATGGACTTGAGAAACTCTCGATGGTCGTAGTTAATGCCAAAAATTACACAATGAATAACTTAAGGTCGACGTAGACCTTTATCCAACAAAAGAAAGTAGCCGATAAACAATATGAGCGATAAATGGTAAAATAAAGAGACAAGGGATTTGGTGACGCGGAAAAACCTCAACGAGGAAAAAACCGCGGACGACAGGGAGATGTCGTTGTGTAATATAATCACCAATCAGGGGTGATATCCTTTGATGTTACAATATATTACACTATCTATACAGGAAACAGATGTATGATTGTAAAATAAGTGTGTGTCGTGTATGAAAACACTATTATCGTGTGTAAATTGATGTTTTCGTGTGAATGCAAGGTCGCAGATATTATTCAGAGAGCTTGTAAACGTATACTTAGAGTATTATGCCTTGGTTGTCTAAATGAAGTGTTGATCTTGAGTATTTATAGTCTTGATTCTCCATAAATGTGTCTTTTGTAACTGTGACGCTTCATAAATGAACTTGATGGTGTTGAGTCGTTATTACCGTTGGTATTTATGAGCATTGAACCTGCATTAAATGATCAAGAAAGAAACGTTGGGTTATACGTTAGTATGGTCGAGGTCGAGTGTAAATATTGACGACGGTCGTATGACGCTCGACCGACCTTTGAGTAAGTCTCGACGGAGGTCAGGGTTATGTTCGGTCGACAGAACCTTATCTTAATAAAAGATAAGTCGTGTGAGATATTCATTAAATGTTCCTTCGTCGTGATCATGTGTTTTTTACCCAAACAGTTTGCCCCCCAAAATTTAAAATTCTTTTTCACGGGAATTTTAAATTTTTATTTTTGTCGAGTGCCACGTGTCACTTGGCGAAAGGTATTCGTCACTTCAGAACCAAAACGGTTCGTTTCTAACTGGATTTCCTGACACGCGTGACGTCATGTAGGCATGGGGAACTCGCATGATAGCTAAGAGTGACAGGTGTCGATCATCGAGCGAATATGGCCGATTCGATCCTCGCGTATAAAAAGGAGATTTTGGAGATAACTTCCTTTTACTCGTTCAAGTTATTTTTAGAGAGAGATTTCCTTCGAACCTTTGTGCAGTCCTTTCCTGAATTCAGACGATCCTTGCCTATTTTAGGTTTCCTTCGAGGTTTAGAGCGTCCATTTAAGGTACGGTCTCTCTTCTCAAGTCCATGTATTTTAAGACTCAAGCTCGAAAGCCTAGGAAGGGTTGGGACGCTTTTGGTTTTTACGTAGCAACTGTTCAGGACCCTGATTTCGTTATGTCGCTAGATCCACTTAGTGTTATCTGCGAGGATGAGGACATCTAGTCTTTTAGACGACTAGCTAGGATTCCAGAGGATATAACCCTTAGTCCACCGGCGTTGCTCCGTCCGGATCAGTGTCCCGAGGGATATTTCGTGATGCATGAATATCCCTTTGAGTTAGGATTTTCATGGCCCTATTCTCCTTTGTCGAGATCGTTCTTGACAATCTTCGGCTTATCTCCGGGGCAAATGATGCCCCAGTTTGGAGAGTCGTTCAGGTGATTGAGCGGGTGACGAGTAAATGGGAATCGTCATTTATTGTCTATGATCTTTTTTTGTCTTATACGGTTAAATCGGAAGCGAATCATCGCTACAGCCTTTCTTCCAGGTTTAGAAGATCTCGCATTCTGGTTCATAAGATCGCGGTTAACGATCGTAACTGGAAGACTAAATATGCTTTTGGTCATTTAGCTACGGTCGCTGGTGACATCCAGTGGCTTTCCACAGGATGGAACACCGACAGTAAGATAGTAGGACCTTACTCCGTCTATTCGTCGCTTAATTTTTTTTTTTTTGTTACAGACATTTTCATTTATCAATAATTGATTTTTCTGTCCTCGAGCCTTCTGCCGATTCAACCGCCAAGGTCGAGCGGTTTCTAGAATTTAGTGACGAGGAACGTTCGTTTTTCTCGGTTCGTCCTACTGCCGACTAGGACGTGGACGACGACGACTTGCAGTACGCTGAGACATCTGTTGTATCTTCCGTAGAGGAGAAGTAAGAGAGAGAAGGAGAGAAAGAAGAGGAAAAGGAGATGACAAGTAGTGTACTCAATTCCTATTTTCTTATGTGTTTTTCCTTGTGTTCGTCGTGTAATTTAATCGTTCTTCCTCCTTTCAGGTGTTTCTCCTTCAAAAACTTCCATTGTAGCTGATCGAAAGAAAGCTCACCTAGAATTAGCCCAGAAGGGCAAGGAGAAAAGGAAGGCGGCTAAGACTGCGGGATCAAGCCTTCCAAAACGCATGCGATTGTCGGTTCCGGGGGAACCGTTATTGATGGGTGGGGACGTGTCTAGCGTCTCCACTCCGGAAATGACGAAGATGGGTGATGTCGTACATGCGGATCCCATTAATGTCGCGTCTCTGGTGGGAGAGGTTCTTAAGGACCCTCGTGTTGAGCGTCCTGTTCAAGTGACAACGGCTTCTGGCCCTCCTCCCCAGTCTGGCGACAAAGGGAAGGGTTCTGCGGAGGTCCATACGGTAAACTTTACGTTACCGTCAGACTTTATGAGGGATAACTCCCTTGATCGGGAGAAGTTGTTCCCTCATCTGGAGAAGTACCTGCTCCCGTCTTTCAGGGATAAGTTCAGGGAAATGTCTGTCGAGGACATGGAGTCGAATGTCGCAGGTTTATCCTTCCTGGTAAGGATTAGTTTTTATTTTCTTTTAATATATTAGAATAATGTATTGATCGTCATATGTCGTATGTTGCATGCTTTCCAGACCTTTCTCGGTCTTTACAACGAGATGGAGAAGATTAGGCGTCTAGTACCTAAAGCTCTAGAGAGGGAAAATCTGCGTTAGACAGGGAGCAAGCGGCTCTGGCCAGGGAGAAGGCTGCTCAGGCCGACGTGGAATCCATGAACAGTCGCCTTGAGGAAGTCCAAAAATTCTGGATGTCGTCTGGACGCAAAGGTCTGACCTGCAGATCCGTCTAGACGTGTCATGCGACACGTTAAAAAGGACGAGGTTGGATTTGGAGCGGGCCTTGGCATCCTTGGTTGTGAATAGAAAATAGACCGAGGACCTCAAGGCAAAGGTGGCCGAACAGAAGCACAGGATTTGGGAGCTGGAGGAGGAGTTGAAGGCCGTCGTGGCTTTCACTCGATGGACGACCAAAGCGACCATTATGAGGCGTCACTTGGATGGGAAGAATCCTTTGTCCAATGCTACTGAAGACATCAAACTTTACCTTGAGCACATTGGGACTGAGCAGGACCTAGACTCCGAGGATGAGAAGGATGTCGAGGTCGCGGAGGAAGCTAAGGCGGACAAGGCCCAGACTGGAGACACTTATTCGTCGCAGCCGGCAGGGGACGCTACCCCTTCTTGAGCTCCTTTTAACTTTTACTTTTGTAATACTTAATAGGTCAATCGTTGGTGGTTGAGCCTTCCCTAGTAATCGTTTACTTTAAATACAAATGCTTCCTTTTGCCATATTGTCAAGTATTTTTATATATTGCAATAATATTCATGTCATCGAACATAGATACTCGCGACTGAGGTAATTCAAGCGGTTTAGTACTTTTTCGAACTTTAAAGATCATACGACCAAATAAGTAATATGCGCAAAACATCCACAAAACGCGAATAATTCTAAAGATACTTGCGACTGAGGCATGTCATAATATTTCAATCAAAGATACGTGCGTCTGAGGCAATTTATTCACATTTAGAACGTTTCTAAGTTTAAGAACTTAGATTATACACCCTTTGGTGTTCTGTGAGGTTAAGTTGTGCGAAAGACTTATAGTATCATGATAGACTTATAGTCTCATGATGGACTTATAGTCTTATGTCATGCGATCCTGCGAAAAAACAACGTCAAAGGTTGGTCGTTGGCTAACCAACGACCCTTCGATGCTTAAGTTAGCACTTGGTCGAGATAAATAATCGTACTGAAAGAATTCATGGTTTTTAGAAGAAATACCTCTTTAGATGTATTGTGTTCCAACTGCGTAGGATTCCCTGGCCGTAGAGAGTTTGAAGCCTATAGGCACCTTTTCCCATGACCTGAGATATACGATAAGGACCTTCCCATTTAATGGAAAGTTTACATGTGTTTGGTTCTTGAGTGTTCTGAAACACTCGACGCAAGACGTGGTCGCCTACTAGGAAGACCCTAATCTTTACGTTTTTGTTGAAGTGTCGTTCGACTATTTGTTTATGGGATGCCATTCGAATCAACGCTGATTCCCTTAGTTCTTCGAGAGCATCGAGATCGTAGCTTATGTCGACCATGGTCGACAGACATGGGTCTCGACGTAGGTAGTTGTACCTCGACAAGTAAAACTGCTTCACAACCATAGACTAAGGAAAAGGGAGTTTGTCCAGTGGACGTATGTGGAGTCGTATGATTTGCCCACAGGACCGAAGGAAGTTCTTCGACCCATCTTCCTTTTGCTGCTTTCAGATGTGCTTGATCGAGTTTATGATTGTCTTGTTACTTGACTCAGCAAGTCTGTTCGACTGAGGGTATCGTGGTGTCGATGTCGTGAGTTTTATGTTATAATTCTCACAAAACTGTTGAGTCCTTTCGCTGATGAATTGAGACCCGTTGTCACAGACGATCTCGGATGGTATTCCAAACCTGCATATGATATTAGTCTGGATAAAGGATATCACCTCTTTGTCCCGAACTTGGGAAAAAGGGGTCGTCTCTACCCATTTGGAAAAATAATCTGTAAAGACGAGTAGAAATACCTTTTGCCCAGGGGCAGGTGGTAACTTAGCGACAATGTACATTCCCCATTTCATGAAGGGCCATGGAACTAATGTCGAATGTAAGGGCTCAGAGGGTTTGTGCGTTAAACCTGAGTGTCGCTGACAAGCGTCATAGTTCTGTACATACTTGATTGCGTCTTGTCGTAGCGTCGGCCAATAGTAGCCTTGTCGAGACACTCGATTGGCTAAGCTACGACCACCTGAATGATTACCACACTCTCCATCGTGCATTTCTTGCAAGATATTTTGGACTTGCATTCTGCTCGTGACACATCGTAGATTAAGACCAGTAGACGATCGTCGATAGAGTCTGCCTTGTATCACGACATACCGTGATGTTTTGAATCTTATCTTTCGAGCCTCTGACCTATCTTCTGGGAGTTGGTCGTGTGTTAGATTGTTCATGATGTCGCTCAACCAGTCTTTTTTATTGCTATCAATTTATCCGATGTCATCGTGACCAATAGATGACATCGTTAGATGTACCATAAGAATCGCGTCGAATAGCATCGAAAAAGGTTCGAATTTTTCGGATTTTGCCTTGGCTACTTTAAGATATGCTATCATCTTCGAATCTTTAGCCGAAATTTTATTATTCATTTGGTTTACGATAAGGAGAGAGTCACTCTTGACGTGTAACCCTTTTGCCCCCAAGTCGTGGACCATATTCATCCCGACGATCAAGGCTTCATACTTTGCTTTGTTGTTGGTTGCTTTGAATCGCATAGTATGGAGTACACCATCTTGTCCCCCTGTGGCGACTTTAAGACGACGCCCAGTCCTGTGCCTCTAGCTTTGCACGAGTCGTCGACATATAGAGTCCAGGGTTTGTTGTCGTGACTCGCCACAGAACAAACTTCGTTTTGAGCTTCTTTTTTAGTTCAGGACTAAAATCGGCGATAAAGTCTGCTAGGACTTGCGATTTGATCGCGGTCCTGGGTTTGAAGTCTATGTCATAACTACTGAGGTATATGCTCCATTAGTCGATTGTTAATTCTGGCTTTCTCAAGATAGACTTGAGTGGAAAGTTAGTAACGACAGTTATAGGATGTGATTCAAAATAATGTCATAGATTTTTTGCATCTGTGACTAGCGATAGTATAAAGTTTTTCATGGAGGAATACCTGGTTTCGGCATCGATTAAAGACTTACTTACATAATAGATGGGCAATTGTTGCTTGTTGTCTTCCCTTACCAGGACTGCACTTACCGCGTGAGAACTGACGGCTAAGTAGAGCTGCAAGACCTCATCGTCTTGTGGTTTTGATAACAGTAGAGGTGACGCCACGTACTCTTTCAATTTTTGCAATGCTTTCTCATGGTCGTCCGTCCAATGGAAACCTTTGTTCTTTCGTAATATGTTGTAGAATAAACGACATTTGTCTGACGATCGGGATATGAATCTGTTCAGGGATGCTACTCGACCGGTTAGACGTTGCACTTCTTTGAAATTTCTTGGTGATTTGATCTCAACGATTGCCTTGATTTGGTCGGGGTTAGCTTCGATGCCTCATCGAGTCACCATGTATCCTAGAAATTTCCCAGCACTGACTCTGAAGGAACATTTCGTTGGATTGATCTTCATGTGGTATTGTCGAAGTACGTCGAATGTTTCCCGTTAATGCTCGACGTGATCGATGGCTTGTCGAGATTTGACCAGCATGTCGTCAATGTATACTTCCATAGTGTCACCCAGTTGGTCTTTGAACATTTTGTTCACCAGTCGCTGATATGTGGAACCTGCATTTTTTAAACCAAAAGGTATAACCTTGTAGCAATAGATTCCCCAATCTGTCATGAAGGTTGTTTTTTCTTGATCGTCGACGTGCATAAGTATTTAATTGTAGCCCGAATATGCGTCCATGAACGTTAAGAGTCATGTCCAGCAGTGGCGTCGACCAATGCGTCAATATGTGGTAAAGGAAATGGATCCTTTGGACATGCCTTGTTTAGATCTATGAAGTCTATACAGACCCTACATTTGCCATTTTTCTTTTGTACGACCACGACGTTGGCTAACCAGTCGAGGTACTTTACTTCTCGTATCTTTCCAGTTTTGAGGAGGTTGTCGACTTCATCGTTGATCACCTTGTTCCGATCTGGAGCGAATTTTCGACGTTTTTGCTTTATTGGTTTGAACGATGGATCCACGTTCAACTTATGGAGACGACTTGATCTAAGCAAAACAGTCGGCGTTCATCCAAGCGAAACAGTCGGCGTGGTCCTGTAAAAAAGAAATTAGTTCCTTTTGAATAGAAGGGTCGAGCGAAGAACCTATGGAGACGACTTGATCTGGCTTGTCATGATCCAGGATAACTTCCTCCAAACGATAGTCATCGACGGTATCGGGAGTATCCTGGCTCTGTAATTGCTAGATGGACTGCTTCCTGGGCTTCATCATTATCTTGTAGCTATCCCAAGTGACTTTTGGCTCACTTTTGATCTTCTGGATTCCCCATGGAGTTGGGAACTTCATCGTATGGTGGTAGGTCGAGGGGACTGCCTTCATTTCATGGATCCAGGGTCGACCGAGAATGACATTGTATGTTGAGGAACAGTCTATGATGTTGAATCTTATTTGCTTATTGATCCCCTTATCGTAAACTGGCAGGACGATTTCTCCATAGGTGCTCGTCGCATCTCCATTAAAGCCGACCAATGTTGTCGAACGTCGGACGATCTCTGAATTGTAGAGACCCATAGCTTTAATGGTGTCGAGGAAGATGATGTTTTCTGAGCTTCCTCCGTCAACCAACATCCTTCGGGTCAGACAATTTCCGATCTTGAGTTGGACGATCAACCCATCGTGATGTTTCAGATGTAGGTCGCCCAAGTCATCTTGATAAAATGTTATCTTCATGAACTCGAGCTCTTGTTCTTCTTTTGATCATGAGGATCGAGGGATTGGTAGATTGCTTTCACTCTGAGACGCATGCCTTTTTGCTGCTGAATAGGTTAGACCACATACGTCTGACCCACCAGTCACGCATTTTACGACTTTCTCATGATCGGGGGACGGTGGTCGAATGTTTTTGTCGAGTATCGTTTGTCCGTCGAGGATACCCTTGAGGTTCCCTTTTGGGATGTCCCAAGCGAGTTCCTTCTTGAGTTCTATACAGTCGTTGGTTGTGTAACCGTGATCGTCGTGGAAATCACACCACTTGGTCTTGTCTTTCTTATCGTCGGCCTTGTCATTTTTCTTTGGCCAACGAATAGTTGCTTGCGCGGTCTTCAATGCGTCGACCAAATCCTTGGAAGTACCCTTAAATCCATATGAGGATATTTTAGGATACTGAGGGAACTTGGTCGTGGTCGAGAAGTTTTTCTTGTCGACCCGAACGTTTGAGATTTGCCTCGACGACTTAGCTTTAACTGTCGATCTAGTTTTGAACTTGGGTTTCTTTACGCTCAGCGGCTTCTTATCGCTAGAATGCTTACGACGAAAAGTTGCATCATCTTCAACCCTCGTGTAATCCAAAGTTCTTGCGCGCACGTCTTCGAAGTTCTCTGGGGCGGTATTTCGTCAGATCAGTGTAAAGACCTGAACTTTCGTCTAGACCGTGTTTGTAAGCTTCGATCGCGGTCTTGATGTCACAGTTGCGGACGCTGATCATTTATGCGTTAAACCTGTTGAAGTAACTGAGAATGGATTCTCCTTCCTTCTATACGACATAATATAGGTCGCTAGTTTGCTTCTCCATCTTACAACTGTTGGCGAACTATTGAGAGAATTGAATCACCAACTCGGCAAAAGACCCAATTGATTTTGGCTTGAGACTAATTAACCATTGCAAAGTTGCACCTATGAGAGTCGCCCCGAAACTTTTACACATACACACCTCTTGGTACTGGTGAGGGATCGAGACTGTCCACATTAGTTGCTTGTACTGAGCAACGTGTTCAGTTGGATCCGTGACACCAGAGTATTTCAGTGTGAACGTTGGGATATTGTACTTCTTTGGAACGTCGACCATCACGATCTAGTCAACGAAAGGTGACGCTTGAAATCTCGTACGAGGTTCGACGTCGACCGGTACCGCTTCTCCTGGAAGTTTGGCAAGTAGCGATAGAACACGCTCGTTTTGCTCTTACAGCATCTTTAACCTGTGGGCGACAGGATCGTCTGGAACACTTCCTTGAGCACCTGATGGGATATGTCCTGAGTTCTGAGACACATTCCGCTGGGACGAATCAGAAGCATATCCGTTGAATTGGAAAGAAGGCATCGACATCGTGGGAATTGATGTTGTTGGAGGCCTCGAGGGAATCGGTGTCGTTGAATGAAAAAATGGTGGAATTGTAGTCATTGATGGCATCGAAAGAATTACAACTGTCGAGGGGAAGAATGGCGGCGGTGATGGAGGCAATGTTGGCATAATCTGACAAGAAAAACCAGGGAAAATGGGCCGAGGATAATTGAGAAGTGGAGGTCCCGTCCAGGGCATGCTGAATACACCTTGACTATGTGACGACCCTGCTGCATTGCTTGCGTTTCGATTCCTTAGGGATTCAATCTCCTCCACTGCTTGTCTATGTTGATTTGTCAAAGCATCAATTCGGGCACGAGCTGAATTCAACTCCATATTCATTTGAGCCATGATTTGTTCCTGAGTTCCTTGAGCTGCCATTATCCTGTGAAACACAAAAAAACTCGAGGAAATTGTTAGCTCAGCGCACTATCGTCTAGGATTTTCTTTAGATGGGGCCCCACGGTGGGCTCCAAACAGTTAATGCCAAAAATTACTCAATGAATAACTTAAGTTTGACGTGGAGCTTTATCCAACTAAAGAAAGTAGCCGATAAACAATATGCGCGATAAACGGTAAAATAAAGAGACAAGGGATTTGGTGACGCGAAAAAACCTCAACGAGGAAAAAACCATGGACGACAGGGGTGATATCCTTTGATGTTACAATGTATTACACGATCTATACAAGAAACAGATATATTATTGTAAAATAAGTGTGTGTCGTGTATAAAAACACTATTGTCGTGTGTAAATTGATGTTGTCGTGTGAATATAAGATCGCAAATATTCTTCAGAGAGCTTGTAAACGTATACTTGGAGTATTATGCCTCAGTTGTCCAAATGAAGTGTTGATCTTGAGTATTTATAATCTTGATTCTCCATAAATGTGTCTTTTGTAACTGTCACGCTTTATAAATGATCTTGATGGTGTTGAGCTGTTATGACCGTTGGTATTTATGAGCATTGAACCTACATTAAATGATCAAGAAAGAAACGTTGGGTTATACGTTAGTATGGTCGAGGTCGAGTGTAAATATTGACGACGGTCGTACGACGCTCGACCGACCTTCGAGTAAGTCTCGACGGAGGTTAGGGTTACGTTCGGTCGACATAACCTTATCTTAATACAAGATAGGTCGTGTGAGATATGCATTAAATGTTCCTTTGTCGTGATCGTGTATTTTTTACACAAACAGTTGTCGCCTGGGACGATAGTGTCTTCTGTCGTACGATGTCATCAGGACCTTATCTTAATACAAGAATGGTTCATTGTCAGGAGACGATTGGTTATCTTCCGTCGGTCATGACTTGTGGAATTTTACCCAAACACCTATAACTTCAATCAAAAGGATCTCGGTGAACAATGGCAGAAATATCACGATGGCTCAATCATTCAACTTACAATTGGGAATTGCTCGACTAAGAGAATCCTGGTATATGGAGGAAGTTCTACCAATATCATTTTCCTTAGCACGATCAAAGCTATCGGAATTGATAAGTCAGAAATCGTGCGATGTTCGTCGGTCCTTGTGGGCTTCATTGGTGACATGTCTAACACCATTGGGGAAATTATTCTCCCAGTATTCGCTAAAGGGGTCAATAAGTAGACCAATTCAACGTCATAGATTGCTCGTAGGTACGTCTCTAGACCCTTCCTTAAAAGAATCACTGATTTCTTTTTTGCAGGATAATGCCGACTGTTTTGCTTGGACGCACGAGGATATGGTTGGCATCGACCCTAAGGTCATCTCACATTGACTCAACATTGATCTGTCGTTCAAACCAGTCAAACAAAAGCGTCGCAAATTCGCTCCTGAGCGAAACAAAGTAATCAATGAAGAAGTCGACCATATACTCAAGACTGGAAAAATTCGGGAAGTAAAATACCCCAAATGGATAGAAAATGTCGTGGTCGTACAGAAGAAAAACAGGAAATGGAGAGTATGTATCAATTTCACTGATCTCAACAAGGCTTGTCCTAAAGACCCGTTCCCATTACCTCACATTGACGCTATGGTTGAAGCGACTGCCGAACATGAACTATTAACGTTCATGGACACATATTCTGGGTACAATCAAATCTTGATGCATTGTGACGACCAAGAGAAGACGACATTCAAGACAGACAAAGGGTTTTACTGTTATAAGGTCATGCCTTTCAGTTTCAAGAATGCGGGATCAACACACCAACGACTGGTCAACAGGATGTTCAAAGAGCGTCTTGGAGACACAATGGAAGTATACATCGACGACATGTTGGTCAAATTGAAGCGAGCAATCGATCATATCGATCATCGGTAGCGATCATTCGATATTCTCAAGGAGTATCATATGAAGCTCAATCCAACGAAATGCTCCTTCGGAGTAAATGCGGGGAAATTCTTGGGATACATGGTCACCCGTTGTGGGATCGAGGCCAATCCCGACCAAATAAAGGAGATCATGGACATTAAGTCCCCACGTAACCTTAAATAGTTCCAACAACTTACTGGATGAATTGCGGCATTAAACAGGTTTATCTCTCGATCTTCAGATAAGTTCCACTTATTATATAATGTTTTGAGAAAAAAAACAGGGGCTTCGAATAGACGAGCGACCATAAAAACGCGCTCCAAAAGCTCAAGGAGAACATGGTGTCTCCACCTTTACTGTCGGAGCATGAAGATCACGAGGTACTCCAACTTTATTTATCCGTCAGCTCGACTGCTGTAAGTGCCATCCTAATCCGAGAGGACGAAAAACAACAACTTCCAATCTATTACGTCAGTAAGTCACTTCTCGACGCCTAAACCAGGTATTCCTCTATGGAAAAACTTTTATTGGCTTTAATTACACCAGCAAAAAAGTTACGTCATTATTTCGAGTCACATCCTATAACTGTCATGACTAACTTTCCTCTTAAGTCTATCTTGATGAAACTCGAGTTGACAGGTCGACTGGAAAAATGGAGTATCTACCTTAGTAGTTATGACATTGAATACAAACCCAGGACCGCTATCAAATCGCAAACACTGGCCGACTTCGTTGCCGATTTCAGCCTAGAATTAGATGTACTAACAAAACCTGTGGCCACTCTCGACGACGCGACCTGTACTTTACACGTCGACGGATCATCCAACACGCGGGGGGCAGGTCTTGGCGTCGTCCTCAAGTCTCCACAGGGGGGGCAAGATGGTCCTCAAGTCCAAGGTATTTCAGGATTTTTCTATTTTACAGATCCCGAGGGATCAAAATACCCAAGCTGATGCACTAGCTAATCTTGGATCGGCACTCAGACAATCCCCATTTGATGTCGTTCCAATAATTCATCTGGCGACGCCGTCCATTGAAAACGAAAATGACGTCCAAGCAATAGAAGAGGAAGACAACTGGTTGAGCGACATCAGAAGATTCTTAACGAACGACCAACTTCCTGAAGACAAAATGGAAGCCCGAAAAATTAGATTTAAGGCATCCAGATACATTATGATTAGAGGACAACTCTACAGACGATCGTCGACAGGACTAAATTTACGTTGTGTTACCAATAAAAACCAAGTCCAAAGCATGTTGTAAGAAATGCACGATGGAGAGTGCGTTAATCACTCATCTGGTTGTAGCTTGGCAAATCGTATCTCTCGACAAGGATATTATTGGCCGACCTTACGACATGACGCAATAAGGTACGTCCAAAGTTGCGACGCATGCCAACGACATTCAGGTATGTCACATAAACCTTATGAACCTTTGTACTCGACTTTAACTATGGCCCTTCATGCGATGAGGAATGGATATTGTCGGCTAGTTACCTCCGGCCCCGGGTAAAAGGTATTCCTTCTAGTCCTTACAGATTATTTTTCAAAATGGATAGAAGCGACTGCTTTCTCCCAAGTTCGGGACAAAGAAGTCATCTTTTTTATCTAGACTAACATCATTTGCAGGTTCGGAATCCCATCCGAGATCGTATGTGATAACAGGTCGCAATTCATAAGCGATAGAACCCAGCAGTTCTGCGAAGATCGTAACATCAAACTTACGACTTCGAAGCCCCTGTATCCTCAATTAAATGGACTTGCCGAGTCGAGTAACAAAACAATCATAAGTTCGATCAAGTAAAGACTCAAGGCAGCAAAATGCAAGTGGGTCGAAGAACTCCCGAAAGTTCTTTGGGCCAATCGTACGACGCCTCGTTCATCCACATGGCAAACTCCTTTCTCTCTGGTCTGTGGTTGCGAAGAGGTCTTGCCTGTCGAGACCCAACTTCCGACCTCATGACACACGTCGGTCGATCACAACTTAGTCGACCTAAGTTACGACCTCAACGCGTTGGAACAATTACAGAAGTCGGCATTAATTAAAATGGCGTCCTAGAAATAATTAGTCGAACGACACTCCAATAAGAATGTCAAGGCCAATATCTTTCAAGGAGGCAATTATGTCTTGCGACGTGTGTTTCAGAACACCCAAGAACCAAACTCAGGTAAGTTTTCCATCAAATGGGAAGGTCCATACCGGATAACTGAGGTTGTTGGAAAAAGGAGCTTATCGATTGCAAATCCTCGACGGTCGTGACATTCCTCGAAGTTGGAACGCGATACATTTGAAGAAGTTTTTCTTTTGAACATATTTCTTTTCTTACGATTATCTCTTCATGACTATTACTGACTTAAGCATCGGAGAGTCGTTGGCCTCTAATGTCGTTTCACTGCAGGATCAGTCGACTATCCGATTACACTCATGGTTATACGATCATCTCATGCCCAAGTCGTACGATCTACAACCTGGTATCATGAATCTTACCTTGATCGTAAGTTCCTTGGTTCCACCCTTTGGGTTAACACTTACTATTTGATCATACATGATGGTCCTTTTTACTTAAGGATAATTTAAACATCTAAACAGGTTTTCTCAGTTGACATGTTTATAATTTGCGTCAATCGCAAGTTACCTGGTCAAATAATTTACTTGCCCAGTTGTTAGTCCATCGATTTATGCTTGAAAGTATTGAATGTCGTGGGTTACTTGGGAAATTTCTATCTCTGCTTTCCTCTCGATGTTTGTTGTGAATGACTTATGCAATTATTCTAATGGTTGTTTCGACAAAGTAAATATTGTGATAGAATAAAGTTTCGACGGCTTTCATAGTCAAAAGTTATTGTATTAATATCTAAAAAGATATTACAAGACATGGCACGACCACCAACGATCGCCCGATTGAAAAAGCAAAAAAAATTTACAAAAGGCTAAAACTAAGGAGGTGGTTCCTCCTGCTCCTGCTGTTGGGGGTCGACCGCAACATTTCTACCTTCGGGGGCATCCTCCCCCGACTCGACTTCTTGTTCGTCTTCAGAATCGAGATCTTTCTCGACCCCGATCGATCCCACGAAGAAGGCAAGTTCATCTTCTGTCGACGCCGGGGGTTCTGACCCCTCAGGTGACGTCTCATCATGGCTTTTCAAACCTTGAGGTGACTGAAAGCCTCCACAGACTTCACCTCCTCTTCGAGATCGGAGACCTGCTTCTTTATTGCCCCCAACTCCGCTCGAAGGGCCTAGACCTCTTTTTCATTTGCAGTCGAGGCTTCCTTAGTCGTCTTTAACTCCGCCTCCGTCGCGGACGCTCGACCTAGGGCCTCCGTTACCTGCCCCCGGAGCTCCTCCTTCTCATGACCAACGACCTCAAACTGGTTAAGGGTGTCATCGAGACGGATGGAGTACTCTTCCTTCTTGGCCTCCGCCTCATTGGCCTTGGCCTCTGCCTCCAGGGCCCTAGCCAGCGCCACCTGTTCTTTTGCCAAGGCAGTCGGAACTAGCCTCCTCACATGGTCCATACGGGTGTTGAGGAAGTGTCCCGCTTCGAGAGCCTACACAATTGTACGACCAGCGATTAAATCTTAAGACAAATAGCAATTTAAAAAATCTTATGACTAAAAAGTAACTTACCATAAAAGAGAGCCCTAAGACATGGGCGGTTAGGTCGTCGACCGATACGTCCTTGTATCGGTCAGAGAACGACGGTAGAATGAATTTCCCCAGATGGGGAAACATGGACCTCCTATCCAGCTGACCGAATGACATAAAGTCACCCAGGAGAGTGAAGCTCACGTCGATCGGAGTTGGAACTTCACTCGTCTGGGGAGCCTTCACCTTGTCCCTCGACGGAGAGGATTGACCTTTCCCCCCGGCTAGTGGAGCCTGCGAGATCGGCTCCGTGTCCATGACTACAGGTGTCTTCGCCTTGTCCAAAACAGTGACCTCAGGGGCACTGTCCTTTGAAGATGGTTCTCTCAGGACCGTCTTCAGCTTCTTGACCCCCGACCCAGATGTCGGGGGAGCTTTTCCCTTGATTTACCGCCATTTACGGGCGAGCTGTGCAAGGGCCTCTTTTCTCGAGAGCCAAATCGTTGGTTTCATGGGGGTTGATCCTCCTGAAAACAAGAAAAAACAAGTAACGTCCATGACTAAACCTTACAAAGACCCGTAAATAAACGTCTCATAAGACTAGACCTTACAAAGATCTTACGATCCAAAGGTAGCGTCTTACAACTAAACCCTAAGCGATCTACGACCAGTGGGTGACATCTTGTGACTAGACCCCACAAAAGTCTCACGACCAGTGGTCACGTCTCCTGACTAGACACGCTAACCTACGACCAACGGGTGACATCTTTTACAGACTAGACCCTATAAGGTCTTACAACCGATAGGTCACGTCCCACGACTAGACCCTATAAACTAATTAAGGGACAAAAACTTACCTGTCATCTCTGGAGTACCTTCATCGATCTCCTCCTATTCTCCTCCTTCTTCCTCGACGGAAACAACGACTAATGACCTGACGTATTGTACGTCTTCGTCCTCGTCAGCAGTAGGACGAGCAGTAAAGAAGTAACGCTCCTCGACACTGAACTCGAGGAATCGTTCGATCTTAGCAGCCGAGTCAGCAGAAAGGGTGGATATCGAGAAGTCAATCACTAACAAAACAAAAACAAATGTTACAAAATCTTCGACAGACAAAGCAAACGACGAAGTTAAATACTAAAAGACTCCATATCTTACCCTCTGTATTCCACCCAGTGGTGAGCCACTGCTCATCGTCGCCGAGCGATGCAATGCATATGAAGACCTATCTCATCTTCCACTTGCGGTCATTGACCGCAATCGCCTGAACCAAGGTACGAGGCCCTCTTTATTTGGAGAAGAGGCTATACTGGTGGTTCGTCTCCGCCTTGACCATATAGGCCAAGAGGAGGTCGTAGACGGTAAATGGCGACTCCCATGTATCCGTCAACTGGGACATCATTTGCCCCGGCGATAATTCGAAGATCATAAGGAACGATCTCGATAGCAAAGAATAAGGCCAGGTAAACCCTATTTTGAATGGGTACTCGTATATAACGAAATACCCAATCGGGCATTGTTGTGAGCGTAGAAATGATGGAGGACAAAGCTCCACGTTTTCAGGAATTCCGTCCAAGAGTCAAAATGCCTCAACGTCTTCCTCCTCGTTGACGTTACTGATTGGGTCTGGCGACATAGCGAAATCAGGGTCGTGGATGGTCACTACGTAAAACCCAAACGTGTTCCAGTTCTTCCTAGGTTTACGGGCTAAAGTCTTGAAACGCATAAACATGGTCAATAGATCGTACCTTATATAGGCTCTAAACCTCGAACTAACAGTGGCAAAGATGTTGCCAGTTTTTGGCAAGGATTTGTCGAAAATATGAAAGCTCTCTCTCAAAAGAAATTGTAATCGCATAAAAAGGAAAGGATTCAACCGGAGATTCCTATTTATACGGGATTCAGTGTCAGGTCGAGTCTACAGATAGTCGACACCTGTCATCGACCATTCGCACAACATCCGCCGGATGAACGACACATGTCCCTACACCTGACACCACGCGCCCCACGTCGCCATGACATCACGGCCGTTAAACGGTTGCACGCTTTCCCTCGTAATCGCTTCGGTTTTCGAGGAACTGATTCAGTTACAAATCTCGACACGTGTCCAATCTTGTTACAAAAATCGAAAAGTCGACTTGCCACCTAATTTTTAAATTTTTGGGGAAAACTGTTTGAGTAAAATTTCACAAGTCACGACCGACGCAAGGAAACCAAACGTCTCGAATCTAAAGATCATTCTTGTATTAAGATAAGGTCCAGACGATCATACACATCGAGAGTCACGATCGTCCATCATGACGATGGTCAAGAGGTTCTCGCGTCCACAACAAGAAAGAACCTCTCGATAGAATTATATCTCACGACCTGTATAACGTAACTAATGACTGATTATCATTTATTACATAGGACCATTTCCTTTTATGAATCCTTTATTACAGGTTTAAAGTGCATAATGACCAACGGATATAACGAACGAACATCATCAAGATCAATCATCATCAAGATCGTTGGACATTTAATGCTCATTTATGGTGATCAAAAGTTATATATACAAGGCCTGAAGAACCATTCGGGACATCTAAACTCAACTGGAACATACAAGGGATCAAGCGTACTCAAACTCTCTTCCCTCAAGCAACATCTCTCGACGAAGTGCTCCATCGCACGACGAACAGTCACAAATTTACGATTTGCTTATTTCTATTTGTAATATTGTCATTTGTACTTTCGATCACTCCTTCTAAAGAACGAGTCCCTGTTTGACGTCCATAGTGCACTTGACGATCTTTGCTATCGTCCGCGGTTTTTACCCTAGACGGGGTTTTCCGCGTAACCAAATTCTCTGTCTCTTATTTACTTTTATTATATGTCGTACGATTTTTCGATCGATCGTTTACTTTAGTTGTTAAAGCTCCACACCGACCTTAGATCGTCCTTGGGACGATTTTTGGCATTAACAGTGCTCATAGGGTCTAAAGCCATCTAAAAGTCAGGGATAGAAACAATAGCGCTATAGAATCCTAACAGGTCCCAATTCTTCCTAGGTTTGTGAGCAATAGACTTTTGGTGCATACAGGGACAGAAATCGTACCTTATATGAGCTATAAACCTTGAAATAGTTTTGGTAAAGATCTGAGTTTCAGGTTTTTTGAAAAGATTTCAGAGGATCTTGAAGACTATTTCTCTCTCTAAAAATCAGGTTCGCCTAAAAAGGAAAGAAAAAGCCGGAGATCGCTATTTATACATCACTGTGTCAGGTCGAGCCGACGGATGGACGACACCTGTCCATCATCCTTTCGCATGCACCGTCGAATGGACGACAGGTGTCCGGATAACTGACACCATGCGCCCCACGTCGCCATGACGTCTCGGCTATTACGGATTTGCGATTCCCCATGTAACCGAATCAGTTTTCAAGAAACTGATTCAGATACCTTAGTCGACACGTGTCAAAAAAGTTATGGAAAAATTTAAAATTCGGATTTACCGCCTAATTTCAAATTTTGTAGGCAAACTGTTTGGATAAATTTTCCAAAGTCTCGATCGTCGTAAGATTCGCATGACCAAACATATCCCTAGGCCATATCCTAACAACCACAGACAATAAGACCCACATTCGCCACTATTAGTATCGGTCACAAGATTACCCGTGACTCACGACTAGCGACTTAAACTTCCTTTCGACAAATATGACGTAAGTCTATTTACAATGTTAACCATTTAATACACAACAAATGTTTCTCTTACTGACTGTTGAATGCATGTCTCAAGTCATTTATGGTCCAACGGCTATAACTGAAGAACAGTCATTGTTAAGTCTGATTTTGTAGTAATCATTGTAATTATTATCCTAGTCTAATTTGTGGTTAAATGAGCTTATCTGTACTATTAAGGCTAGGGGTATTTAAGTCCCCTTAGGCCTTTGTTTTTGTAACTTTTGAACACATATTGAATACATCAGTTTAGACTTTTGACGCTCCTACTTTCTCTCTCTACTTTCTCTCTCTACTTTCTCTCACTAGATTTAGAGATCTTGGACTTTCAATTGGTATCAGAGCATATCTGAATCTGAGAGGACTAAGAGATTACGTTTTTTATTCTGAATTTGTGGATTAAAGCAGAAAATTTGATCGATTTTCTTGATTTTTTCAAGAAAATCTCATTTTTTTGCTTTTTCATCAAATTTGGATTATTCTCTGGGCGAATTGTGTTGTAACTTGATTCATTGGATTCGATTTTGTTAGGAGAACATAATTGATTCATATAATTTTGCAAGAAAAACTGTATTTGATCATCGATTTTGAGAAATTTCATTTTTTTCTGGAAACCCGTTTTTCGAACTGTTTCATTTTGAAAATCTCGATTTTGTGGTTTTTAATCGATTCTGTTGATTGAAATGTGTTAGAAACCTGTTTTCGTTCAATCTTGTGTGAATTTGTTGCATTAATTTCATGGATATAATCGAACTTTGCGCTAGTTCATCACAGGTTTGTACGAGTTCATCTGGTTTGCGCTAGATTCATCGAGTGCCATCTACGTCATCACGAGAAGTTCAGACTTTGCTCTTAGTGTTCATCACGTAAACTTTAGTTTGCGTCTCCTTCTGTTCACGAGAAGTGAACTTTGCGTCTCCAGTGCTTCAAGCAAAGTTCATTTTGCGTTTCATTCAGCTCACGCAAAGTTTCTTTGCATTATCAGTAGCTCACGAGAAGTACAGTTTGCGTCTCAAGTTTCTCGCGCAAAGATCAATTTGCGTCTCTCTTTGTTCGCGAAAAGTTTAGTTTACGCCTCAAGCTTATCACGCAAAACTCAGTTTGCGCGATCAACACCTCACGCAAAGCTTAGTTTGCGTCTTCAACGTCTAACGCAAAGTTCGATTTGCGTCTCCCTTGGCTCGCGCAAAGCTCGTTTTGCGCCACTAACTGCTCACGCAAACCTCAAGTTTGCGCCAGATTTCAACTTTCAGACTTTGAATTTTTTTCAGACTGTTGATCAGAATGTCTTTGCAAGCTCAAGTATACAAGAATGACCTGATGATGTCATTGGGGTCTGACACTCGACCTCCTGTACTGATTAACGAAAATGAATTTGAACAGTGGCAGGACCGATTCATTAACTTCATAGAGAGAAAACCGAATGGTGATAACATGATGAAATCTCTGACTGAGGGTCCTATGGAGAGGCTGATGAAAGTAATTCCAGCTACTGCTACTACTCCGGCTACAACAGTTGAGAAAGCTTTAAGAGAGTATGAAGCTGAAGATCTGTTAAGATATCAAGCTGATAACCAGGCAAAATCTAATTTGATTCTTGCACTACCCAATTCAATCTACAACAGAATTGACTGTTTCAAACAGAATCCTATGCTTATGTGGACTCAATTGGAAAAGATCATGCTTGGTACAGTTGTGTCAACTCAACTGCGTCAGACCAGGTACATGAATAATTTTGAGGAATTCAAGGCGAAAGACGGAGAAAGTCTGAAGAATGTATTTGATAGATTTTGGGCAGTCATCAATGATCTGTATAAGATCAAAGTCACAAAGACTGAATTGGAGGCAAACCTGAAATTTCTGAATGCACTCCAACCTGAATGGAGCAAATCCCGTCATCGAATGAGGAATGATTTCAGGATATCCACAATGCCCATTCAGGAATTATATGAAATGCTGATGACCGATGAAACCATGGTGTTGGAAAAGAAGGCTAAGCTTGATAAGAAAAACAAGCCTAAGACTGTTGATCCAATTTCCCTCTTAGCAAGTCAGCTAGCCGAACAAGCTTTGACAGAAGATGCTTATGATGGTTCAACAGAAGATGATGGTGAAGCTTTGGAAAAAGCAATGATACTTCTCTCGCAACACTATCAAAAAAAGTTCCAGCATAGATCAGGATCAAACAATCTTCGTTTCACTTCCGGCACAAAGAAAGTGGAACCCGGTGCTCCATCAAAACCATATGTACCAAAATATGAGCCTTGAAAAGTGGTTGAACTGAAAAAGGATGATAAGAAGGTTATGAACTGCTACAACTGTGGGAAACCGGGTCATATAGCCAAAGATTGTCGGGTGAAGGTGGTCAAAGATTCTGCTTTCTACAGAAAGAAGATGGAACTGGCAGAGAAGAGAGAGAATGGCACCATCCTGCTTGCTGAAGAAGAATATTGGCTGGATCATTCAGATAATGAAGCTGAACAAGAAGAGACTGTTGCTATGTGTTTCATAGGTGATGATAAGAGCGATGATGAAGATGAGGACACCTCAACAGATGAATCTGAGGTAATTTCTGAGTTTGATTATAATTTCATCTTATCTCAAATGAACGTTATTATCACTGCTTTACATGATTTACGTTCAAAGTTCACATCTGAAAAGTTTGATAATCAAGAAAAGTCTGTTTTAATTGAAAAAAGTATTTTAACCGACACAAAAGAGAAATTTCAAAAGCAGTTAGATGATTTAGAAAATTCAAATCAGACTTATCGTGATTCTTTGACTGAACTGACCAATTTAAATCAAAATCTTTCTGATAAAATAATTGATTTAGAAGGAAAATTGTATAAGAGAGAACAAACTGAGCAAACCATTTACATGAATAAACCAAAGAGTGATGAATCTATAAAGGAAAAGTGGGGACTTGGTTTCGAAAATCCGCATTTTTTAAATCTTGCTAAAACAGAAGTCCCTACTTTATATGAATATGATCATCTTGGTTTTGCAAGATATGCACCTCAGTTTAAATTCTTTTGGACAAGTGAAAAACAAATTTCAGAAGATGAAAATGAGAAAAGAATGAAAAACAAGAGGATGGAAATGCAATTTGTTTATACTTCTGAAAATTCCAAGTATTTTCCTGAACAATCCAAGAAATCCAGAAAATCTCAAAATGTTTTACATGGCAAGTCTTCCAATAAATCTTCATTACCAACTGAATTTGTTGATATATATGCTAATACTAATAAGGAAAATGTATCTCCGGATTCTTATGATTCTAGGAAATACATTCCCCCATTAGTGTTAGAAGGTAAGATAGTTGATCTTGAAGACAAATTGGAAGAACAAAGTCTTCAAACTGATTTAGAAAACAGTTTATTTCTTTTTATAATGAAAACAAGTTTTGAAGACAAAATTACTTCTGGATTTTCTATCGATTCTAAGGAAAATACTCAAGTTACCACCAGTTGGTAACGCAAACCGACACTTTGCGCCAGCCGTTGATCGCGCAAAGTTCAGTTTGCGCCACCAAAGGGTCGCGCAAACCTCCTCCTGACTTGTGTTTTTCTGAAAATTCTCACTCCAAGGCAAGTTCATCTATGTCGAATGCTCAGGTTGATTTCTTAGATAAAATTTATTCTTCTACATCAATTGTTGATGAATCTTTTATTCTAAATGATCAATATTATAAACCTAAGCGTAAAAGAAGACAGTCAAAGAAGTCAAGGAAACATGATAATGTCTTGTCTGAAAATTCTAATTCTTCTGATTCTTCTGTTTCAGATCGGACTGTGAAGAGGTTGAATAAGCTGATATGGAGGGTTAAACAGCAATCACCAGAATCTGACCTGTTAGGAGATAAATGTGTAGAAAATCTTTGTGATACTGATACATTTGCTTCTTGTAATAAAACCTCAAAATATTCAATTCAGCAAATGATTCACATAGCAAAGAATGTCTCATATGCTTCTTCTAATTCTGATTCTATTGATTGTGTTTCTTCCTCTATTATTGATTGCTTTCATGAGATTTCAAAATCTAAATCTTCGAAAAATAAAAGACACAAATCTAACAAGAAGGGACCCATAAGTGTATGGGTACCTAAATCTGTGAAGTTTATGTATGTGCAGCTTAGTCATTTATGGTATCTGGACTCGGGGTGTTCCAAACAGATGACTGGCAACAAATCATTGCTTTCAAATTTTAAAGAAAAATGTTGCGGTCGTATTAAGTTTGGAAACTGTGAGACTGCTCCAATTCTTGGTTATGGTGATCTTGTTCAAGGAAATATAACTGTCAAGAGAGTCAGCTACGTCGAAGGTCTAAGCAACAACTTATTCAGCATCGGACAGTTCTGTGATAAAGATCTTGAAATTAGCTTTAAATCTAAAAGAGTTGCTGTGAAGAATGACAGTGGCAGGGACTTATTGGTTGGAAAGAGAAGATCCAATTTGTATACAATTGATCTTTCCAAAGTTAAGATCCCATCAGACATCTGTTTACTATCTAAAGCCTCTGTTCATGAAAGTTGGATTTGGCATCGTCGACTAGCTCATCTCAACTTTAAGTATATGGATCGCCTGGTCAAGAATGATTCAATGAGAGGTCTTCCAGTACTTCGTTTTCAGAAAGACCACCTCTCTCAGGATTGTGAGAAAGGAGAGATGAAGAAAGCTCCTCACAAGCCAAAGCCTGAACCCTGCACTTCAGACATACTTGACTTATTGCATGTTGATTTATGCGGACCGATGAAGACAAAGAGTATTGGTAAGAAAAGATATGTCTTGGTGGTTGTTGATGATTACTCAAGATATACATGGGTGAAGTTTCTCAAATCCAAAGATGAAACCCCAGACATTCTCATCAACCTCATCAAAACAATTCAGACCAACAAGCAAAAGAAAGTCAAGGTTGTCAGATCAGACAATGGCACTGAATTCAAGAACAGTACTCTTCAAGCTTTTTACGAGGATCAAGGAATACAACAACAGTTTTCTGCTGCTAAAACACCGCAACAGAATGGGGTTGTTTGAACGTCGAAATAGAACGCTTCTTGAGGCTGCAAGATCTATGCTTGCTTATTCTGGTCTTCCTTTGTCTCATTGGGCTGAAGCTGTTTCAACTGCATGTCATACTCAGAACCGATCGATTGTACATCGCCGATTCAACAAAACACCATATGAGTTGATGAACGATATCAAACGGAATGTCAAATATTTCAAGTCTTTTGGGTGTAAGTGTTACGTTCTGAATGACAGGGATAATCTGAACAAGTTTAGTCCAAAGGCAGATGAGGGTATTTTTCTGGGTTATTCTTCTAACTCTGCAGCTTACAGAGTCTTTCTTATCTCAGCAAGAAAAGTGATAGAGAGTGTAAATGTCAAATTTGACGAAGCTGCTGATTTGGTTTCTGGTCAACCAGGATCAAAACCCGTTCTTACTAAGAATTCATCTTCTGAACAACACAGTTCAGAACCTTCACTTCAATCGACAAATCAGGATCCTTCTTTTTCTATTCTTAATCTTTCTGATTTAGATTTTCTTTTTGAGAATTTTTATGATCATGTTCCCAGATCTAACACTGATAATGTCTCAAATGTTTTGAATCAGGATACTGTGAGCACATCTACATCCAATTCCGCTGCAACTATCTCTGATACTGATGTTGTTCCAGTACCTCCTGTTATTCAAACCAATATTTCTGCATCTGATCCAGTACAATCAGAAACTGTGCAATCAGAACCTGAACATGTGACCACTGAATCTATTCCTGAATAATCTGCTCAAGAACAATCTGTACAAGAAGAACAAGTTCAAAATGAGGATCAAACAGCTACTGTCCAACCAACACTTCCAGAGTATGATTCTGAAGTTGTTGAACTTCCTCCTCCTCCTGTCGAGACAGTATCTATATCTTTATCTGACATAGAGGCTCCTGAACCTCTCCCTCATCAATTAGAAGTTGTTCAAGAGACTATTGATCCTCTCCCTCATACCACCAAGTGGACAAGATCTCATCCCATTCATCAAATTATTGGAGATCCTCAAGCAAGTGTGTCTACACGTTCCAAGACGGCTACTTCCAACGAATGTCTCTTCACTTTCTTTCTAAGCAAGATTGAACAAACAAAAGTTTCTGAAGCGTTGGAGGACCCGTATTGGATTATAGCAATGCAAGAGGAGCTCAATCAATTTGACGCGCTGAAAGTTTGGAGACTTGTACCACGGCCCAAAGGAAAGAGCGTAATTGGCACAAAGTGGATATTCAAGAATAAGAAAGACAAAGATGGTATCGTGATTCGCAATAAAGCAAGATTAGTAGCCAAAGGATATCGACAACAAAAAGGTATTGACTACGACGAGACATTCGCGCCGGTGGCTCGACTTGAAGCTATTCGTATGTTTCTGGCATTCGCTGCTTATCGGAATTTCACTATATATCAGATGGATGTGAAGACAGCTTTTCTGAATGGGAAATTGAAAGAAGAAGTCTACGTTTCTCAGCCAGAGGGGTTTGTTGATAAAGATCATCCGGATTATGTCTATTTTCTCGATAAAGCACTGTATGGCCTAAAACAAGCACCGCGCGCTTGGTATGATGAGTTGTCAGCCTTCTTGATCAAATCTGGCTTCACCAAAGGAACCATCGATACTACTCTTTTCATTTATAGATCTAACTTGGATATCTGCTTAGTTCAAATTTACGTAGATGATATTATATTTGGTGCGACTAATAAATCTTTATGTACTTAGTTTTCTGATCTTATGACTTCCAGATTTCAGATAAGCATGATGGGAGAAAGTAATTTCTTCCTCGGCTTACAAGTGAAGCAGCTTCCAGATGGCATTTTTATCAACCAGTCGAAGTACGTATTTGACATATTGAATAAATTCAAAATGGACAAATCTACTTCAATCGGTACGCCTATAGCTCATGGAGCCAAAATCGGACTAGATCCAGATGGAAAAGCTGTTGACCAAAAGAAATATCAAGGAATGATTGGATCACTGGTGTACTTAACAGCGAGTCGCCCAGATATCATGTTTTCTACCTGTCTATGTGCCAGATTTCAAGCCAAACCAAAGGAATCCCATCTGCTAGCAGTCAAGCGCATATTTAGATATATTAAAGGAACTCCTTATTTAGGTTTATGGTATCCTAAGAGTTCTGACTATAAGTTGATTGCTTATTCTGATGCAGATTTTGGCGGTAATCAATTGGAGCGGAAAAGCACTTCAGGTCACCTTCAATTTCTAGGTGACAGACTGATAAGTTGGGCGTCGAAAAAGCAAAATTGTGTTTCATTTTCAACTGCAGAGGCAGAATACGTCGCCGCATCTAGTTGTTGCGCTCAAGTGCTTTGGATGAAGACACAACTTCGGGATTATGGGATGCTGTACAAAACAGTGCCTATATATTGTGATAGCAAATCCGCGATCGCGATATCAGTCAATCGGGTCCAGCATACTAGGACCAAGAACATAGATATGCGGTACCATTTCATAAAGCATCATGTGGAAGAAGGTACTATTGAATTATATTTTGTACCAACTGAATATCAACTTGCTGATATCTTTACAAAAGCTTTAGATGAAAAACGTTTTAATTTTTTGCTTTCAAAACTTGGCATGTTGAATTTAAAAGTTCAAATATTTACAAATTTTATTCTATAAAGTAAAAGCTTTACAGATTTTCTTTTAGTTGAATAAAATGTGTGTCAAGGATAAATTTTCAAGTTGCTTTGTTTATATTAAAGTTTTATATGTTCAACTTTCAAGTCTTACATAAGTCGAAAAGTCAGCAACATGTTTGAAGCTTTTGATTCTGCTTTAAAGATATGTGAGTCGGAATATTTATAGTTTACTTTGCTTTGACTACCTAAATGATCAGAATTATAGATCGGAGTGAAAATATGGGCTAAGCACTTAGATGTTGACCTGAGTGATTTAGATGAATAATAAATATATAAAATACAGAAATCTCTGAGTTTAAAAGTTTGTACCTGTGACCTTTCTGGTTTGGGAAAGTAAGTTCCGTGGGATGCTTGTCATTTGGTCCCCTAAGGTCAATTGGTCTGGGAGTGATCAAACCCAAATCCTTCTATAGAACCAGATCGAAAGTCATGGTCTACTGGTATGAATGGGTTTAGGATGTGTTGATGTAGCCTTTCTGATCCGGGAAAGTAAGTTCCAAGGGGTGCTTGACACCTAGTCCCCTAAAGCCAACTGGTCTGGGAGCGACTGACCCAAATCCTGCAATAGGGTCATATAGAAAGTTACGTTTACGGCATGTTCTTTACTTACCGAACTTTTTGATTAAAAGATGCCAAAGTGCACATGCTTAAAAGATGCCAAAGAGCACACTCATGTGAAGATGCCAATGTACACAATGCTAAAAGATGCCAATGAGCACACATCTCATGATACTTGGTGATATGTTTGAGTTGCGATAAACCTGTAAATTTGTGAAAGTCTTAATTTTTGATGGCTTAATGTTAGTACATGCAAAGTTCTCTATAATATTTTTAGAATTGCATTTTTCTTGAAGCTAATCGAAGTTCGCATGCGAGCACACTGAATAGATTGCTGGAAGTTTTTGAAACTGAACATATCTTAACTTGATATGCAATGAAACTTGTCTCTGTATCCAACAACACACGCTTGATTTCAACTAATTGATAAATCTATGATATTTTACTGAGTAGACATTAATTTGTTTACTGTTTAAAATTTTATATGTTCAGTTGTTTCAAAATTTATATTCAGTATATTTTTCTTTTTAAACTGATGTCTTAATGATTGTGTATCCATATTTTTGTCAATCTGGTCTGTGCATTTTTCGAGGGGGAGTGGTACTTTGAATGTGATTCTAACAACATTCTGTTTTTGAGGGGGGAGTGAATATAGCTGATATGATACTTCATGTGCTGATAAGATAATTCATCAGGTAAGTATTTCTGACATTTCTACACAATTGCTATACTGATATGTTAACTTTTGTGCATTTGTGTAGGGGGGGTAAAAGAGCTTGGTAGGTAAAATTTCAACTTTTTTGTACTTATATTTTTTAAGAATGTTATTTTTTTTAGGATTGTTATTTTTTTAAGTGAATTTTTTTTTGTTTTAGTATTAAGTGTTCTTTATTTTTTTTAGTTTAGTTTTTTTTTTTTTTACTTGGTTTAATTAGTGTTGTCTTATTATTTTCTTCTTTCCCGCTTATTGTGTTGTTTTTCTGACTATTGAGCTTCTTCATTTTCTCTCTGTCGAACACTTCTCATTATCGAGCTCTAATCTGATTTCTTTCAGATTTTGATCCTTGCAATCAGGTATGATTTCGATTCCTTTTTACAATTAGTCTCTTGGTTATGAGTTGGATTGTATAGTGTTCTTAATCGATTTGATCTGTTCATAATCTGATTATTCGCATATCTTCGAACTGTTCATCTTCTCATATTGTGATTTGTTGTTTGTTGCTTGAATCGATCATTGTGTTTGTCTTAGTTTCCTATTTCGATTCTCAGGTATGTGGTTTCCATCTTTGTTTCGATTGTTTGTTTCTTCGATTTCGTGTTTTTTATGTTTTTGCGACTGTTCATCTGTATATTTCGAAAATTTTCAAATTTTGGGTTATATACTGATTTTAATCAATATCTAGTTGATCGATATGTGTTTATATTTGTTCCTAAATGATTTTCGTATCATCAATTTTATGTTTAAATCGATTTTGAGGATTTTTGAAAAATATCAGATGAACTCACGCAAAGTGGTTTTTGTGTTAGGGTTTTTGCGTTTAAAGTTAGTCTCGCAAACTTAAGTTTGCGTTACCTGTTGGTCACGCAAAGTTAAGTTTGTGCTTCACGTTGGTCATGCAAAGCTCATTTTGCGTTACCAACGGGTCGCGCAAAGCTCTCTTTGCTTTACCTTCTTGTAACGCAAACCTTGTTTTGTGTTGTAGTTCTTGTTTGAAGTGTAGTTTGCGTATCACATTGGTTGCGCAAAGTTCACTTTGCGGTATCTGTTGGTCACGCAAAGTTTTCTTTGCGTCACCTATGTGTCACGTAAACCTTTGTGGTTTTGTTTGTTAATGAAATTTTTTCCAAGTATAGTTTTCTTCACAAGTTACTCACGCAAAGTCTACTTTGCGTTATGAACTATTTACGTAAACCTCAGTTTGCATTTCAAGCTTGTCACGCAAACTTGTCTTTGCGTTTCTAGTTCATCGCGCAAACCACCTTTGCGTTTCCTACTTGTCACGCAAACCATACTTAGAAAAATTTTCACTTTTATGTTTTTCTTACTTTGTCTAAATTTTCTTCGTTTCTGTTTTTCAGGTTATTCAATGACTTCTCAAACTCAAACTGATCCTATGATACAAGACGAGAATGTTGTTCTCGATGATCCATCTGACCGTGCTTCGCATGAGACGCCAATGTCGTCTGTTCCATCGGTTGGAGCGAATTTGTCTGTTTCACAACGAACACCAAACGACATTTTTCCCACATTGATGTACATGCTTCCATACAAGCCAAACAATTACTTCATCGATTTTGACATAATCAAAATTCATCCAGTCATATGTGCTATTCTCAAAGGTCATCCGCTCGCTCCGGCTCTTATATGTTGTGCAGATGTTCCGGAAGTATATCTTCAACAGGCATGGCATTCAATCACAAAGAATGAGCTCGTTCGACCTCATCGCTTTGATCTGCAGATTGATCAGTATGAGTCATTCTTATCCTACAAGCGTCTACGTCTCATTTTGGAGCTTCCTGAGCCCAACTCCAGACCAGGCAGAACTTCTTACGACAGCTTCCCTTCTGAAGTGGATGTTCTCGACGGAATTCGAAATCTCGGATATACTGGCACATTGAACAGAGTTAGTGATTTTGACAAGTCTAATCTTCCTCCAGTGTGGTATGCATTGTTCTCTGGCATGGACAATACAAGTCTGCTTTATCTCCGGTTGTTCCATGCAGTCGTCTATGACTTGCATGTCGACTACACATACATCTTCTGGACCGAACTTTCGGAGAGGGTGCAAGACAAACGGACGAATAAGAAGCGTAAATTCATTCCTTTTATCCGGTATTTGAAGATGATAGTTCGCAGTATGCTCAGAAGCAATCCGGCTTTTCCACGTAGATTATCTTGGCCTCGGGTTCCTGATACAGAAATGACTTATATTCAGAAATAGAAGCAGTCATTCAACTATTCCATGACAATTCTGTATGCTTTAATTGCAAACTATGCTGATATGACGGATGACAGCGTAGTTCAGTACTGCATGGAGAATGATTTCGTGGAAGCTGAACAAGATGAACCATCTCATGAAGCACAAGCTACTGCCGATCAAGATGTTGAAGTTGAAGTAGTTGTTGAACAGGAAGTTGAAGAATCTGCCGATCAAGGAGTTGAAGCAGCCGTTGCAACTCAACAAATTGGTGTTGTTCTTGCTGATATTATTCCTGATGCTAGTGCTGCTGCTGGTATTGATATTGAAGATGATGATGATGATGATGATGATGATGTTAATGCTGATGAATATGAAGATAGAGATGCTGATGATGATATTCATGATGATATTTCTGGCAGTGAAGATGATGACAATGATGATCATGATGGAAATGACGGTGATCAACCAAGTCTTCAGGTATATACAAGGCAATCCAAGGAACCATAAGTAGATGTTTCAAGAGAGGTTGTATCAGAAGATGAATCTGTTTGTATTAATCCTTCAGTTGCTCGTATTCAAGTGGATGAATTGGATTTAGCGTTTGCTCAAGCCTCAGCTCAGATACAAAGTCAAGCTCCAGCAACTTCTCTTGCTGCTATTCATTCTACAACCGTTTCAGTTGTAGAGCTTTCTTCTGTTCAAGCTCGGGTTTCTTCTGATAAATTCACCACTCTGAATGAGGTGATTAGTCAACTGTCAGATAAGTTGGATGCTGAAAAAGAGGCACAGATTCAGAAGCTGAAGACTTTCTTTAAAGGAAAAATGCCAGAAATTGATGTTTCCGTGATTCCTCAAGAGATTCCTTTTCGAAGACCATCTGGTGTTATTATTCGTGAACCGTCTTCTGCACATGTCTCAACTACTGCTCCACCGATTGTATCTCTTCCGATTCCTCCTTTGTTTACTCAGTCTGCGGGTATTTCTACATCAGTTCCTACTGGTACATCTTCCCTATCTTCTCTTCACGATCTTCCAATATCTGAGTTGACTGATATGTTATACGCTCGTCTATTGTCTATATCACCGCCACAACATCAAGATCAAGATCTGATTTCTCTTCTAAGGAATTTCCATCCTACGCCGCCTCCAGTTCCTTCGTCTAATTCTGAGAGAATTACTGCTTTATCTGAAGAGTTCCAGTCTTTCTGATCTGAAGTTCAATCTAGTTTTGCTGATCTTAAGTCTTTCATGACTCAAGCCTTTTCTGAACTTTCTAATAGATTTGATCTTCATACACAGAGTTGCAGAACTGAGGCAGGTCCGTCCCTTAAATGCCGACATGACCAAGATGATCCAGATCATCAAGGCCATGAGGGGGAGATGGTGAAGAGACCGAGAGTGGAAGGATCTTCTTCAGCTAGAGAAGATCAATCTTAAGAAGAGGTGGCTGGTGTTACAGAAAAGAATGCTGACAACGTTCAAGACTGTAGCATTCAAGATCTAGTGAATGTCATGATTGAAAATGTTGATTTGTCTTCCATGTCAAATGTACTGAACATTTCTGAACAAGATATAAAGAATAATATGCAGATTGTTGTTTATATTGATCCTGACACTGCATCAAGACCAATTGATTTAGAGGATTCTGAAGCTGCAAATGACATGAGATCCTTCTTTGCAAATTTCGTAGACATAAATTCAGATGATGATGAAGACATCAGATTTGAGAAGATTTGCCAAGTAAAAGAAGAGGATTGTGATGACTTAGTCATTATTTCTGATACTGAGGATAATTCGGTATTCATGGATGCTAAGGATGAAGAGATTATAGACATGTTGTACAAAGATCTTCCATCTCAAGAAGAGATTCCTGAAACTGCTCCAGCTACTTCTACCCCTACTGATGACACTGCTCCGACTACCACTGCTCCTTTAAGTTCATTTGAAGTTGGTCAGTCGTCAAGAGCACAAGCTGATGTTCTTACTTCTGAACCTGTGATTCCACCGTCTATTCTAGAAGAAGGACCAGTTTTGACCAGACAAGAGAGACAAAGAAGTCTTCAACAAAGGTATATGGCTTCAAGACAAAGATCTGCCTTTCTAGAAGATTCTCAGTGTAATATTTTCGTTTCTAGAAGAAGGCCGATCAACATTTATGCTATCCTTGTTGTTGAAAGGAGTCAGAGGCATATCAGTATGAATACTTGATGCTCATCAAGTTCCAGCGCCGTAGAAACAATCTCGTTTCTTCTCCACACTTGATTGTCCGAGTTATCAGCATCACAATCAACAAGTTAGTTAATCTCTGGTATCCGGAATTCGAAGTGGAAAGAAGAGATTGCAAGCGATATACTTTCTCAGAGGCAGATTCCACTGATCTTTCTATTGTTGACATTGAGTTTTTATATGATCATTTCAGGAATCTTTATCATAGAACTCAGGATGTTAATCAAGCATTGTTTGTTATCAAAAGATTCATTCGACGGAAAATCAGATTCTTCAGAGTGTTTGATTTTCAGATGGCCGTTGAAAGCTTTCAGCCAGTTGTAAACCTTCTAAGGCCCAATCGAAGCTTGCCAGACTTAGATTCTTATCCTTTATTCACCATAATTCAAGATCCATATGGAGTTGTCTACAAGAATGGCTCAAGTCAAAAATGCTTTCTCAGATTTGAAGAAATTAGTCATTACTCAGATGGAACTTTGAAGGTGATCAAGCTTCAGTTGGAGCAACGTCTGAAAGAAGCTCAAAGAAGATTTTTGGAAACAAGAAGTAATGCTTTTCTGTTTGATAATGATGAAATTCGTCTTATCAAGAAGACATTGAATACAATTCATGAGAGATTGAATTTCCGCTTAACTCTAAGACGTTTGGAAGTTTTAGTTGGACTGAATAGACTTCGTCAAAGAGAAGAGCGTCAATGATTCACCAAAGTCGCTTTGTTGGTCAATGCTGTTTTAGAAGATTGATTTTGAAGACCACTGCGCCAATGATTAGTAAGGGGGAGATTGTTAAGTCTGATTTTGGAGTAATCATTGTAATTATTATCCTAGTCTAATTTGTGCTTAAATGAGCTTATCTGTATTATTAAGGCTAGGGGTATTTAAGTCCCCTTAGGCCTTTGTTTTTGTAACTTTTGAACACATATTGAATACATCAGTTTAGACTTTTGACGCTCCTACTTTCTCTCACTAGATTTAGAGATCTTAGACTTTCAGTCATCAAGATCATTCAAGGCATGGACTGTTATAACTCATTAAAGCTCATTTATGATGGCAAAATCTATATAAACAAACAACCAGAGCTCATTCAAACACATTAAGTTGATTCAAAAGCACTTTACTACGCCAAAAGCAAATCAAGTTATTTTTTCTTGAAGAAACTCATACGCTTCAGTCAATCTCCTGACACACAAAGCACTCTTACAATTTGTTTACTTTTCATTCAGATTGTAACTAATTGTACTCTCGATCAATGTTTTTAGAGGACAACGTCCCTGTTTGACGTTCATAGTGCACCGGCGATCTAATCTATCGTCCGTGGTTTGTATCCTCTACGGGGTTTCTGCATCACCAAAATCCTTGTGTCTCATTTATTTTCCTTTGTTTGTCGTGTGATTTGTCCAAGATATCTTTCTTTAGTTGTTAAAGTTCCACACCGACCTTAAGTCATTCCGAAGGGTATTTTTGGCATTAACAGATAACAAGGCACAATTTTATTCAGTTAAAGATGAAGATGAATTTAATAATTTTGATATTTTGTAATGGTGGGAAAAAATGCACATATAATCTATGATTATGTCTGTCGCAGCTCAGATTCAATAATTGTCTAAGTTATTATGGTTTCATTGATTTGTTATCTTGTTGTTCTTTTGATCATTAAAAGACTTTTAATGATATGAAGAATAAGACGATGGGTATTGTTTAATAGACTATTTAAGTAACAAAAAAAATTGGTATTAAAAGACAAACTTATCAAGATTGCAAAAATATATAAGTGAAGACTAAAAAAGTGAAAAAGAAAAAAACATGTTCTATCGATATTGATGATTTTAGACTTTTAGATTATAGTTTAAGGAAAAAAAATTGTTACAAAGAAAACAACATTATATGTATATAACGATCATTAAATTATGGGCAAATTGTTGAATTTAGAACGTACATATTTTTGGTTCCATTTTTTTTTGTAACCGCGGGTTTATAGGCAAACTTACGCTCATCGACTAATCTCCCAGGAGACCACGAATGGGCTGAAGTCATCGCAGGTGAACCTCCCATGGCACAAGGGTTTTGGTAGCGCCTAGATTTGAACCTGGGGTTAGATGAAATTTTCCACTACATCCCTCTAAGTCTTAACTAGTGCGCCACAACCTAAATGGTTCATTAAAAAACCTTTTTTTTTGTACAAAGTTATAATAGGTTTAATTATTTCGTTTACAATGTTATAGTACTTTCTATTATTGAATCGAAAACATTACAAGTTCCTTTAATTCAATCAAAAACATAATAAAATTTTCAAACCAATGTATTTGAAAATGAAATTTCCTAAATTTACAATCGAGATAAAATATATTGTATTTTGATGGGTGTTATTTTACTTGTAAAATAATTAGTCAACTTTCAGACATTTAATAAAAATTGTAATTAATAATTTAATGATAAAATAAATCAAAATTCAGACATTGGGCGTTATATAGTTTTAGGCTTTGGCAATTCTTTGGGGTGTAAAATGGAAAAAAGTAATAAAGTAACTAAAACAAAATTAAATTAAAAACACGATTTGGCACACTACTAAATTGCAATAATAACTTTATAATATTTGTAATCAAGGCTTGAATACGTCGATTTATAAAAATACAAACGAGTATTCATACTTCACGGCCACGATTTCTTTTTCACCCAACCGTTCGGAAATGCATCATTAGATGCGGAAAGATAGAATCCATCGGACGTAACTAACCAGTAACAATGAGCATGGCCGGCAATTTTCTTGCGACATTTGAGAATGATTTCTCGATCGACCAACGCCAAAGTCTGATGCCGAGAACCCCACCAGAAGTTTCCATCAAAACGCGTACCAATTACTTTTTGGCAGAAGGTCCAACTGTAAACCCCGCCAGACGAAATCGTTTGATTTCCAAGATCTTTATCACCCGTAACATGAATCACAATATCATCAGAGATTTTATTTGTAACAAATATGGTCCATTTTTGGACTATGAAACAGCTAGAAGAAGGAGTAACAAAATAAAGGACTGAAACGAAGAGAAGAAAGAAGATGAAGCGGTTTCCACTTGTATAATTCATGACTTAATATTTTCGGATTTGTAACTGGGTTTGAGGGTTGTTCTATGTTTTGATTATATATAGAGGTGGATAGTTAGTTAATACATAGCAAGTAGAGCATTAAATTCATTGGTGGAGTAAATTTCCGATTTAGTATATGAATTACTGTCATTTTTTTATGAAATTGGTCCATAATTTTTACCAAACCACATGGACGAAATTTGTAATTTACTCTTTTAGTTATGATTAATAAGAGGTGGTGTGTAAAAAGGTCTGAATGATTCAGACTTAAGAGCCATTAAGAGGTTTTAAAAAAAAAAAAACAACCCCTAAGTAACTCTGAACTAAATTATTCAACGTCTACCAAACAAGTCATTATGTACAAAGGTGTTTTCTTTGTTTATAATAAACTTACGCCTCCCGTTGTATTGCACGGACAAATAACTAGTATGTAATAAATGAAGATTAAGTACCAACTTCGTTGAAATGACATAGCTCAGGGATCAAGTTCAAAATTTACTCTCCAAAGTATACAATCTTACACGTGGTGGAAAACAATTTGAATTGGTGAAAATGAAATAAAATATTTGAGTAAACTACGATTTTAGTCCCTATGGTTTGATGTTTATAACGATTTTCGTCCCTAGTCTTTCAAAACTGCTTTTTTAGTTTTTGTGGTTTCTATTTGCTTCTATTTTCATCTCTTCCTCTAATTTTATTAATATTAAATGTTAATTCATTTAAAAATTAAATAAACAAATTACATATTTGGTCCTTGTGGTATATAAAATTTTACATTTTTATATAAATTTACATTGTTTTTACTTTTTCTTTATTTACTAGTGTTGGGCCCGTGCATTGCACGGGAAGATAAATTTTTTGTTGGAATATTGAATCGAGTTAAAATGAAACGAAAATTCTCTGTTAACAGTTAATGAAATACAATGTGAAAAACGAATGTATTTTCATAAGTGGTTAACTTGCATATATTCTTAATCGTTTGTTGTTATGAGTTTGTGCAGAAAATATTGGTAATAGTTTTGTATTATATTATTTAAAACTCAAACGACATGTCTCACAACATATTTATCTGACTATTGACTTCAAGACCTCATAGTATTAGTCGATAAAAATAAAGATATGTATATATATCTTATTCCCCTACTTCGAAAAATATGATTGTGGGTTTTGAAAAATATAAACAAATCCTCAGTAATTAAATAAAATAAATATAAAAAAGTAGTTTTTCAAAAAAACAAAAATATAGTGAAATACCTTTTGTTCAGTTGCAGGTTCCGTCATTGACACCCGACCGTTCGTCTTCTTCTTGTACTCGAATGATACATAGAGAAGCTATATATATTTATAGTGAATGTAGAGAATATTTTAAAATATTTTATTTTCATTTTCGATTTTACATTTAAATGTAAATATATTAAAAATATGGAAGAATATTTTTATATCTACATCGTTTCTATTTTATTTTCTTTACACTTGGTTAATTTGAAAGTATTGCGGAATATTTTTATTTTAAAGAATACGATAATTTATTAGTGTATCTCGTTATTTTTGATTCATATCAACCTTCTTTTTTCTTCTTTTAATGCTCGTGAAAAAAATACGTGTAGATTTTATATTATCAAAAAAATACGTGTAGATTTTATATTATGCTAATATAAAATACGTGTAGATTTTATAAAATAAAATAGATTTTATATTAGCAAAAAAAATAAGGAAGAAAAAAGAGTTTATATTACATCTTATTATGTAAAAAGATTTTATAAAATAAAATATGGAAAAAGATTTTATAAAATAAAATATGAAAAAATCATTATGAGATGTAATATAAAAAAATACGGAAGAAAAAAGATTTTATATTACATCTAATTAATATAGATTTAAATGTAAAATCTACATTTAAAATAGATTATGCTAATATAAAATCTATTTTATAAAATCCTCCACCAAAAAAAACAAATAGTTATATTAATAAATGAGTATCCATTCCCCAAATAGATGATTATGTGAGATACTGTGCTTGGAAAGGTTGTACCAAAGCATTAAGAAATTGTAAATTAAGTAATTGGCTTTAATTATTTGTAATTTGTGCTTAAAATGTTGTAATTAAGAGTTTTTTATATCGTTTTTATAATATAGTATAGATTGTACTTCATCATGACATTTATTTTTCTATTAATTATATTGTATATTTTCATAATTATTATTACTTTAATTATAAAAATAATCAAATAATTTTATTAAAAATACTAATAAATACATGAAATTTTTTTCAAAGCTTTAGGTTTAGATCTATTAAAATTAATATTTTTTTTCTGTTGATTTATTAAAATTTTTATTTATTTTAAATTACCATTGAAATTTTTTTAATAAATTTCGAGAAAAAAAAATCTTATTTTATAACAACCGGTTGTTTATTGGTAAATTCACTTTACTCCCATTATTTCATATTTTCATTTAAACTTTATTTTTATTAATTAATCAAATTTGTTAATATTTAAAATACACACACACACATATATATATATATATAGAGAGAGAGAGAGAGAATGGAGTTCAAACGAGAACGATACATATTTAAAAGAACACGAGAACGGTAAATCACATACAAAATCATAAGTGATTTTACATTAGTGGGGAAGTCGTACAAAATCATAGTATGCGGGCGACTTTTGCCACGACTTAAGGTTGCGGGAATCACATGTAAAATCACATATATTTTGTATGTGATTTGCCGTTATCGTGTTCATTTTAAATAGGTATCGTTCTCGTTTGATCCTCCCCCCGCCCCTCTCTCTCTCTCTTTGTGTGTGTGTGTGTGTGTGTATATATATATATCAAGGTTTTAAATAATGCTTGTGTTTGAAGTCATGTTAATTTTGAGGCACGTCATGACCCATTGCATAATTTTTATAACAACATATTGAAATCTTCTTATCCTTTTATTTTCTTATTTTTTTTTTAATATATAACCTAATTTAAAATGGTGTGTGTGTGTGTTTATGTGTGTATGTCTTATTTAAATATTAAACAAATTTGATTAATTAATAAAAAATAAAGATTAAATGAGAATTTAGAATAGTGTAGTAAATTGCATTTAACAAAAAACAACCGGTTGTTATAAAATAATACTATTTTTTTCTTGAATTTTATTAAACTTTTTTCAATGATAATTTAAAATAAGAAATAGCTTTAATAAATTAATAGATAAAAAAATATTAATTTTAAGAGATTTAAATCTAAAACTTTGAAAAAAATATCATGTATTTATCAATATTTTTAATGAAATTATTTGATTATTTTTATAATTAAAGTTATAATAATTATGAAAAATATACAATATAATTAATAGAAAAATAAATGTCTTAATGAAATACAATAAATAAAGGAAAAGTAAAAAAATATAAATTAGGATAAAAATGAAAAAGTTTATATACCACAAGGACCAAATATGTAATTTATTTATTTAATTTTTAATTAAATTAACATTTAATATTAATAAAATTGGAGGGAGTAATGAAAATAAAAGTAAATAAAAACCAAAAGGACTAAAAAAGCAAATTCTGAAAGACCAAGGACGAAAACCGTTATAAGCATCAAACCACAGGGACTAAACTCGTAGTTTACTCAAAATATTTTGTGTATGTACAGTTGTGCACATACTCCTAGGATACGTTATACCATAAAATTTGTTGACAACAAATTTGATTATTTTAGTATATCAATTTAAAATAAGTGTTTTTCTTCTTCACGAGTTTACTTGTGGATAACATTTCATTTATTGATTTTTTTATCGGCAGTTGAAAAAACTATATCTAAATATAGCGTTTGGTAAACAAATATGATAGGATTGGATATGATCAGGGTCGTCCCTGGGGGAGGGCGGGTCGGGCGTACGTTCAGGGCCCAAACAAAATAGGGGCCCAATTTTTTTAGTATATATTATATATTAGTAGTTAAAAAATTTGTAAATAAAAAAGACAAAAAAATTAGTATATAATAAAACCCAAAAAGAATTTAACATTATATTAAGGGCACAAATATGTATTAGTTAATAACATTGGAGAAGAAAAACTGTAAAAAGTTATTTAGTCTTTCATTTTATAGTATTGCTTATTGTTTCTTTAAGTTTTTTTATCTACTACTAATATATAAAAACTATTATTGCATATAATCCTTAATATAAACTCCATTACTCATCTTCTACATACTCTTTTCATTATTTCATCCGTATGAATTTCATTATTGTGTTACAATATAGTAGATTTCTTGTTATTAACTAAGAAAACTCCTACATTTTTTAAAACAATTATCAAACTATATGAGACGACCCAACATATATCTATATTTAAGATTTCAAAGATACTTCTTTTTTCATACATTATTGACTATTTATTATCTAATATTGGGTGCATGAATCTTAATATTAGATAAGATACTTTATTTTTCGGTCCTATAATACACTTTATAAGGACACTTGAACCATTTAGGCGTCTTATAAACTCAATTTTGTTATAATGAACCCTAAATTAATTCTTGAGATTGTTTAGAAAAAACCTAAGGAAAAAAGAACTAGATATAGTGTGAATGACACTCTTAGGAGAAGTGTTACAACCCCGTTATACTTCACCATCAAGGTCTCAAAAGCAGAATCACAAACCCAAAACCCATAACATCTCATCTCACCACAATCTCATAACGTATATCTCATGAAGAAATGGAGAAGAAGAGTGGTGCAATGGTGCAATGTGTTGTCGTGGTACAAAGATTGACGGGAGGAAAAAATGAGATGGATAAAGGATGGGTGACAAATATTTGGTGCTTCAAGGGAGACAGTTATGGTAGAGGAAGACGACAAGGGTGTGGATGAGGTCTAGTGCTTCTACGGAGACAACGACAATAGTGTCTAAGAATATTCTTGCTATTGGAGTTCATCATTCAAGGGTAGTAGAAAGTTGTCAAAGACGACAGAGATGGTAGCTAGTGTATAAAGTAGAAAGAGAAACTTTTGAGGAGGTGAGGGGAGATGTTCAACCCAAAAAAGATGAAGAGGAGGGGAGGGAGGAGGGAGGAGGGGGGGGGGGGGGGAGGTTTATATTTTTTATTATAATATAACAAGTATAATTTAATTACTATTTATTTAAAGAAATAAATGTAAAATAACCAAAATGTCCCTTCTTAAATGGAATTAATAGAAAAAACTGACAGTCGTAACAAATAGGGACGAAACCTGTCGTTTTTTCATACATTAACAACAAATCTATACTACTTTATAAAGAATTTGGGTTGTTTTTTTTAAATACAATCTTTTAAGCCTATTGTACCACTACTTATGGCTTATTTACTTAATTTTCAACTTTACAAGTGTTTATTGCTTTGGTACAAGTTGTTAATACGTTTTAGATGGCCAGGCTTCAAAAGCCAATTTCCTCCCTTCCCAAGAGCGCCGATTGAAATGCTTCCCTCTGTATTCTACTTTCAAATTCAAATTTTTTGAATCTCCTTCATCACGTCGATTGAGTTCCCAAGACGACGATTCAAGCATTCTCCATCTCTATTGTAATCGATCATTTATAAGATTTGCTTCTATATCCTTCATTTTTCGGTTAGGGTTCCAAGTTTACGGTTCAAGCCTTCAATTTTCTATCGCTTTGATCCTCTACTGAAATTGGTTAGGGTTTGCTTCTTTACCCTTTTGCTCCCTTTTGGTTTGTTTACTTTGTGTTTATAATCGATTGTTGTGTTAACAATATGTGGTTCGTCTTCTTTGTGAAGGTTGAACATACAGATGTAGCCAAACTGGAGAACAAACCCCATCAATATTGGTGTCGTTTCGATGCTTAATCCATTGTCCCATATATTTGACAAACTTTCTTGCGACGTCCTATCTCAAATTGCCGAGTTCTGCGCCTGGGGTTCAAGGGCGTTTCTTCTAAGGTACGTTAGGCTTCTCTTTCAATCGATTTAAGGTTTGTTTCTTCAATGTCCATCTGGGTTTTGTTCTAATTCAACCCTAATCTGATTTTCCATCTTAGATTTTTTTGCTTCAATGGACTTGAATATACATATGCATTATATATATGAAGTTGAGTCTGCGATAATATATTGTATATATTCATTTGTATGAATCTTTTATGCTTTCAATCATTGTAATCAAAGAGAACTGTTTCTTTTTTCTAAAATGGGAAAAAAATATCCAAAAATTCAAGAATTAGAACAAAACCTAGATGGACTTGAATACATATGTTGATATACACATGTATGCATTCATATGTCAAGAGACCCCACTCCTTTTGTTGTGGCTCTGCCACCGATGGTGACCATATAAGATAATAGGAATTAAGATCTCTCTTGAACAAGCAATGAACCTCTAATATTAGACTGATATCAAAGTTGTAATATGCTAGCTTTACAAAGCACAATTAATTTTGGTATGGGTGATAATTTATTTTAAGATACATTACCTTTGCTTTAACATTTTGTATGGTATTCCAGCTTAATACTTTAATACTTTTTAGATGGATGAAGACCTGTGAGAGAACGCAACCTTCCATGGTGGTATTAGGTAGTTCTTATAAGTTATTTTCTTGTTACATTATTAGTTTATTGTATATGTTTGTTTTTTTTCATAGATTCACTCTTTCCAAACTAAATGATGTTTTTCATTTTTAAACATCAAATTTCTGTCATGTTTTGGTAGTTTGTCATTTATCAACTTATTATGTATGTGATGAAAAGAAAACTCAATTATCACTCTATATTATTATTTTTTTCAGAAATCTCCTTGATCATCACTTTTGTTCAATAAAATCAGTATTGTTTGAAAGATGTATATATAATATTTGAGTAGCACGATATTCCTGTGAAGTCTGGTTAATATTTTATACAATAAAGGTGAACTTTAGGCATCATATGAGTTCTAAAATTTCACCTTTTTGTTCAATGCATTGCATTCCTGGTGATGTAGTAATCAGAAAACCATATGCATTCCAAAAGACACGGTCTAAGTATGAAGGAGATATGTTTGCTCAAGTAGTTACAGACTTACAGTGACAAGTTTCTTTAGTGAAGCTACTATATATTATGTTACAAGTGAGCGTAGTTGTTACTCGGTTACTGTTGAATCATTTAGTTTTTCTTTTTAATTTCTTATGGTATAACTTGCCAGATTAGGGTTAAAGTTGGGTTACTATTGAATTTCAATATATATTGGTTGCTTTTGAGGGATTTGATAAAAGCTTACTATATGTGAGATAGGGTAACACCATGTGTTGTTTTGTACGGTGTTTATTTGACCATCATCCAAAAATCCCAATAGTTGCTTATTTTTAGTTCTTAATAAACTATTAATTTTAGACTATGCTCATAATAAACCTACCTTTATTAATCCTTTTCTTAATTATTGTTTCAAAGAAACCCCTGCTTGTTCTTTTACACGTCATACGATTCACTCTCCACCGATTTTTAAGGCAGGCAACTTCTCTTACAGTTCTGATTTTGCTCATAGCAGTTTTTCTATTACCGGCACACTGAATGAAACAATGTAAAACTGTTAAGGAAATATCCCAACACAGGTTACAACCGCTTAGTCTTAATTCCATTCTTTATCACTTCAAGTTAAGGTTTAATTGATCTATGCATCGCAATTTTGATCATCACTCCAAGGTAAAGGGTTGGTTTCCTATCTTTGAGTTTCTTACACCCTCCCTATGTGTAAAGGCATTGCAATATCCAAACGGTTGTTCAACTTCTTGAAGAATGAGAGGCTAAGATTACTAAGAAGTTGCCACTGCGTCAACAAATTTTGTCTAACTACCTTATGGTCAAATTGTCAATCACTTGAAGGCAATATAAAGTTAGGTTGGAGCTCTATTAATCTAGAGGATCAAGGGGTTCTCATTAGAATTTTACTTGCTTTTTTATCTTATATTTTAAGAAAGTTTCTATTTTTTTGGGTTAGAATTTACTTGCCATTGCCAACATGTGGCTTCTTCATACCCATGTAGGGTACATAATATTTACTGTCACTTGTTCTTTTTTTGGTTTGAAAAGTGTGAATCATGTTCAATATTTCAATTTTTTTCTTTAATATGATGCATACCGATTATCTTTTGAAATTTCAAAGTGGAGCTTCATTTGATATTCTTTGCCCCGCTTTTGGTTTAAGATAGTGAAAGCATAAAATCTATTTTACGGTTGAATATAAACATAGGTACAGTAAAACAAATGAATTTTGATCGTGTAATTTATCCTCAGTTTTGGGTATGATAACAATGAAGTTAAGTCTCATTGGTGTAGCCTTTTTATTGTTTGGGATAAATGAATTTCAATGTACATCGTATGCACTTAGTGGGGTGTTTGGTTCGCAGGATTCCGATGTAATCTGAAGGAATTGGAATGATCAATTCCGTTGACCAAATTCCTTTTAGGCATTTGGCACATTCCACCATTCATGGATTTGGTCATTCCATCACATTTGAGAAGGAATTCAATTTCACTCCATCTCATTTTCTCAAAAAGACAAAACTACCCCCATTTACCTAGATCCATATGAACCTCCGGCGACCACCACCGATCGGAACCACCAACAACCACCGTTCTGAACCACCACCGACCACCGTTTTGAACCACCGCTGACCACCATCGATCGAAACCACCGTCGACCACCGTTCTAAACCACCGCCGACCATCGTTGGCCACCACTGGAACCACCGTTGGCCACCGTTCTGAACCACTATCGACCATCGTTTTAAACCATCGCCGACCACCACCGATCGGAACCCCCGTTCTGAACCACCGCCGGCCATCGCCGACCACTGCTTAGAACCACTGTCGACCACCACCGATTAGAACCACCACCGACCACCGTTCTGAACCACCGTCGACCACCACCGATCTGAATCACCATCGACCACCACCGATCTGAACCACCTCCAACCACCACCGATCTGAACAACCGTCGACCACCACCAATCTGATCCATCTCCAACCACCACCGATCTGAACAACCGGAATCTACAACCTATCTGGACAATCGTCAACCACCACCGCAGACCACCGATCTGAATCACTATTGACCACCAATCTAAACCACCACCGATCTGAACCATCGACCTGAACAATGTTAGTTGGATTTTGGTTTCAAATTTTTCAAAAAAGGTATTTTGGTCATTTACTAATATTTCATTCCAATTCCAAAGTTACACTATGTGAACCAATCAGACAGATTCCAATTCCTTTAACAAATTCCATTCCAATGTCTGTCAACCAAACAAATGGTGAAACCTGATGACATTCCATTCCAATTCCTTCAAAGTCAAATTTCTTTGACAGATTTCATTCCATCCAAAAACATATGGTGAACCAAACGCCCCCTTAGACTTTGATTTTGAGTAGATGTTGATTTTGTGTGAGATATATCCATGAATTTCTTATGTTTTTCGCTTCACAAAAAAATTTGACATCCCGCTAAACACACAACTACATGACAATGCATGCAACAATTTTTCTGATAAGCACTAACTGGGCAACAATCGTCGCTTATGTTTCTTGGGAAAGACTTTTTGCTCTTTCGTTTTTACCGGATAAGATTTTCCGTCTTTTTTGCACTCATCTGTTAATGTAAATTAACCTGATAAGCACTTACCGGGTAACCGTTTGATGAATGGTTATAAGTTCTTTTTATTATTAGTTAGATTATACCTTCAAAATATTACCAACCAACCATTTTTATTTTGCACTAAGGTGTCGTTTGTTTTTTAAGTGGTATAAAGTCTGAAGTCTTATTTTAGTTAGAGTAAATTGCAAATTTCGTCCCTATGGTTTGATGAAATTTTGGATTAGGTTCCTTAAATGAAATAATTACAGAGATAGTCACTGTGGTTTCAATTTTGTTATGGATCAGGTCCCTCAGTTAACATCCGTTTAAAATCTCTGTTAACTTAGAGTTATTTTCATATTTTCACTACTTTATGAAAGTTTTAATTCCACAAGGACCTATTTTACCAACTTCTAAAACTTAAGAAACCTCCCCTCTCTCTCTAACCTCTTCCCAAGTTACCTTGAAAAAAAAAACCAAAAACCATATATAAATCAAACAAAAACAAAGATTCAAACTAACAAAATATAATCAAAAAACAAACAAAGATTCACAACTCCCCTTCACTACAGACTCCACTAATATGGTATCACCTCCAACCCCTCGAAACACCTCCTTTTCCTCATCACCTCCATCTCACCCTCTGCCGCCACACACACCTCCACCTTCTTCACCTCCTCCACCACTCCACTGCTCTGCTCTGGATGTTGTAGTCGGCAAGGGTACGTCCATCCTCGAGTTGTTTTCCGGCGAAGATGAGTCTCTGTTGGTCTGGTGCGATTCCTTCTGTCTTGAATCTTGGCCTTGACGTTGTCGATGGTGTCTGAGCTTTCGACTTCCAAAGTGATGGTCTTGCCGGTAAGTGTCTTCACAAAGATTTGCATGCCACCACAGAGACAGAGGACCAAATGGAGAGTTGACTCCTTCTGGTTGTTGTAGTCGCCGTCCTCGAGCTATTTACCGGCGAAGATCAATCGCTGCTGGTCTGGGGGATACGTTCCTTGTCTTGGATCTTGGCCTTGACGTTATCGATGGTGTTGGAATAGGGTTAATTTTACTAGGGTTTTTCTTGATCATTGAGATCCGAGAAACCCTTTGTTGCCGTTCCTTGCACATGTGATTAGGGAGGGAAATTTATCCAGATGTGCAAAGGGGTGATAGATTCTACTGGAAAGGAGTTGTTTGGAGAAATTGGATTAAGAATGAAGGAATTTGGGAGGAGAAATTTATGAGAGTACATCATTGGAGTTGACGATTGGTGGGTGTTTGATGCTTGATTTTTGTATCAAGATTATTTCAAAGGGATTATTTCTAATAACAAAATCAAAATAAAATAGGTTTTATGTTGTTGATTTTATTATTTAAAAATGGGTTTGATTCTTAAAAAAAATTGGTTTGTGTTTGATTTTGTTCAATTACTTTTTCTAGGTTCATATCTATTTGTTTGTTTGATTTTATATATGGTTTTTGAGTTTGTTTTTATTCATGGTAACCTGGAAAGAGGTTGGAGAGAAAGAAGAAGTTTCTTGAGTTTTAGAATTTGACAAAACAGGTCCTTAAAGCAATTAAAAGTTTCATAAAGCAGCAAAAACATGGAAATATTTCTAAGTTAACAGGAATTTTTAACGGTTGTTAACAGAGGGACTTGATCCATAACAAAAACAAAACCAAAGTGACCATCTTTGTAATTTTTTTATTTGAGGGACTAAATCCAAATTTTTACCAAACCACAGGGATGAAATTTGTAATTTACTCTTTTAGTTATGATTAATAAGAGGTGGTGTGTAAAAATGTCTGAATGATTAAGACTTAAGAGTCATTAAGAGTTTTTTAAAAAAAAACAAACAACCCATAAGTAACTCTGAACTAAATTATTCAACGTCTACCAAACAAGTCATTATGTACAAAGGTGTTTTCTTTGTTTAAAATAAACTTACGCCTCCTGTTGTATTGTGCGGACAAATAACTAGTATGTAATAAATGAAAGATTAAGTACCAACTTCGTTGAAATGACATAGCTCAGGGATCAAGTTCAAAATTTACTCTCCAAAGTATACAATCTTACACGTGGCGGAAAACAATTTGAATTGGTGAAAATGATATAAAATATTTTGTGTATGTACAGTTGAGCACATACTCCTAGGATACGTTATACCATAAAATTTGATGACAACAAATTTGATTATTTTAGTATATCAATTTAAAATAAGTGTTTTTCTTCTTCACGAGTTTACTTGTGGATAACAGTTCATTTATTGATTTTTTATCGGCAATTGAAAAAACTATATCTAAATATAGCGTTTGGTAAACAAATATGATAGGATTGGATATGATCAGGGTCGTCCCTGGGGGAGGGCCGGTCGGGCGTACGTCCAGGGCCCAAACAAAATAGGGGCCCAATTTTTTTTAGTATATACTATATATTAGTAGTTAAAAAATTTGTAAATAAAAAAGACAAAAAAATTAGTATATAATAAAACCCAAAAATAATTTAACATTATATTAAGGGCCCAAATATGTATTAGTTAATAACTTGGAGAAGAAAAACTGTAAAAAGTTATTTAGTCTTTCATTTTATAGTATTGCTTATTATTTGTTTAAGTTTTTTTTATCTACTACTAATATATAAAAACTATTTTTGCGTATAATCCTTAATATAAACTCCATTACTCATCTTCTACATACTCTTTTCATTATTTCATCCGCATGAATTTCATTATTGTGTTACAATATAGTAGATTTCTTGTTATTAACTAAGAAAACTTCTACATTTTTTAAAACAATTATCAAACTATATGAGACGACCCAACATATATCTATATTTAAGATTTCAAACTATAACCAACATGGACTTTTTATTCTAAGATTGATGGTTTTTAAAAAGTTTGTTTCATCCCTTAAAAGTTTAAAATGATGATGGAAAACATAACATCAGGTAATATGTGGAATATCTACTGATTTATATTGATTTACTTAAACTGTTACTCCGAATAGTCAACATAGTGACGTCAAATGATTTCAATCTATATATTAATTAATATATCATAAGATGCCTTTGATGGTGGAACTGATTGACGATGTTATGCAAAAATGATATGGTAGATAATATTAATTTAGAAATAATTATTGATTGATCTTGCGCTAGGAATACGGGAAAAATCGATTTTATATGAATTATTAGTATTTTTTGAATTCAATGTTATTTTGATGATATAAACAATATATTGAAAATAATTTCGTAGTTATCAAGGGCCCGTTTTTACATCTCGCTCAGGGCCTAAAAAATGTGAGGATCAGGCCTGGATATGATATAACAAAATTGAATATGATTGAATAGGACAAGAGGGCATGACTAGAAATGATCAGACAAGACCACTTATCTGTATGGTGTTTGGTACAACTACGATCGGATAAGAGATGACAGGACAAGTTGTCGCATAAAGATTGTTTTATTTTATATTTCATATGGTAGTTATATATGACACAAATCAAATGAATATTTAAATATTTAATTTATAAACATTTTATAATTTTCCTATACATAATACATATATAATGGTACCTAATTTGAATGAAAAGCTTGATATAACTAATGGTAGTTTGAAAAAAAAAACAATTCGTACATAGTAAAAACAAAGTTTTATTAGGCTTGGAAGATCCTTATAAACTAGTGGAGATGCGGTGGAGGGTTTTGCATCGACAATGGTGGTGGGGGTAGAGATGGTGGTGACAGGTGGACGACGTGACTGTGGAGAATGTGAAGATGGTGGATAGTGGTGGTGCCAGTGCCGGTCAGCAATGGTGAAGAAGGTAGTTTTGGCTGATGTTGTAGTCAACAATGACTCTAGAGGATGTAAAGATGGAGGATAAGAGGCGTTGTGGATGTTGTTGCAACGACAATGGTGGTAAAGGTAGAGGTGGTGGTGGCTGGTGAACGACAGTGACTTTGGATGATGTGAAGATGATGGATTGTGATGGTGGTGGTGGCGGCCGAGAATGGTGGAGGAGGTAGTTGTGTCCAATGTGGTGAAGGTAGAAGTGGTAGCTAGCGGTGGTAGTTATAGCCGATGGTGGTGGTGGTGGTGGTTATGATGGAGGTGGCCGACGGTGGTTGTGGAGGTGGTAGAAGAGGTTGTTGAGTGGAGGTAGCCATGGTGGTCGACGGTGGTGACCATTTAAACAAATACCATATTATGATTATATCAAATGAGAGTAGATTATAACTTTTTAGTTTCTATCCCATCTATGTCCCATTTTGCTCCATATATTTTGGAGGAAGAAAAAAAGCCTTTTTTGTCCTCCTTATCCCACCCGGTCCCGGTCCCGACCCCGGCCCCGCCCCAGTCCCAACCATACATGAAAAGTGAGTTTTTGTTTTGTCTCATGTTGCACCAAATAATATACCAAACACAACCATAGGATAAGGAAATGGATATGTGGTTAGTCTACCATTCCCATCTCACATCGGACATCCACCCCACCCACACCAATTTCTTATTTGATATTACATCTAAATTAAAGTTTATATAATTTGTGAACTTAAAAAATCATATGTATTATATACCTGTCTTGTTAAACTTCATACTTCTTCGTACTAATAGACCTCTCTTAAGGGTTGTTTGGTTTGTTTTCTATTAAGTCTTGTATGGATAAAGCTGTCTGTATGGATTAAAATATGTCTGTATAGATTGAGATTATTTTTATTTGTGAGGGTTTTTTGATAGATACAAGGAACGTGTTTTTTCTAACTGGAAAAGTCAGGCATGGAAAAAACTTGGTTTTCTGCCCTAGAAGCTTACTGAATTAGCCACTTTCTTTATCACTAACCCACTACCAAACAATCATGTATAGCTAACCGAATAAGAAGTGAGTAAAATTCCCAAGACTCTATAGTTTGGAGAATAGGAAAGACATATCGGTAAAGGGTAGAGGGGAGTGGGTTGGGGATGAATGGAGGTGGAAATGGGAATGGAGGCATGTTCCGCGAGGGAGGGAAGTAGGTGAACTAGAAGCGCTCTTGGGAGAGATTCAATCTAAAAGTCCTAGAAGGGGTGGCAAAGATAGGATAGCATGGTTGTGGGATACCCAAGACGGTTACTCGGTGAAAAAAATGAGGGAGATTTTGGAGGATAAGAGAGCGGGTGGATCGAGTGTAGGGACGAAAACAAAATGGGTCACGAGTGTTCCAAAAAAGATAAGTGTGTTCCTTTGGAGAGCAAGATTAGGGAGATTACCAACAAGGGAAGTATTGGAAAAAATGGGAATCGAGTTGGAATCATTACTTTGTCCACGATGTGGTCAAACTATCGAGACGATCACTCATGCTTTATTTAATTGCGAAGAGGTAAGATGTTTTTGGCTATAATTGGGACGATGGTGGAACGCAAATCTATAGCGGTTAATTCGATCACAGAACTCTTGGAGATGGGGAATCAATTGAACTTGAACTCATCGGCTTTGAAACGGTGGACGACGGTCGTGGGATGTTTCGTATATTTCATTTGGACACATCGTAATAAGGTGATTTTTAAGAAGGAACAAGGAAAAATATTGGATCAATTCTTCATGGCGCAACTACGAACCTTTGAGTGGATTAGAGGTCGCAATCAAGAGCTCGTTTCCGACTTAACTTCATGGCTCATGGCCCCTCGGCTTTAACAACGGTGGAACAGTCGAGGCATGGGTTGTTCGATGTGAAGCGGACAGATCCGTTGATAGTAGGTGGAAGGCGCGGAAGATTGACATTATCGAGTAGACTCATGGAAATGGCGATAGCTATTCGTGGAAGATGGCACAATCCCAATGGCGAGTTTTGCAATCGTGTGGAGTTTTGCGTCGAAAGGCTACTGCGGGTCAGCCATGGAAGCTCGCGGAGTGGTTATATCGGTTAACCAATTGGGCTTTTGCGGTCTTTCGGCTTTGTGCTTGTTTGCTGCTCGCAAACGCCACTGCTGGTGGATGTTTCTTGTAGTGGGTCACCTAGATCGACACTTTTTGGTTTGGATTGAGTGGCGGTGTTTTGTTGGATTATGTATGGTTCGTTCTGTTATTGTACTTTGGTAAATTGTAATTGGTTGGTATGGTAATATATGCGTTTTTTGTTGCCGTTCAAAAAAAAAATGTAACAACCCGACATTTCATATAACATGTAGCATAATTTCCATACAAAACAAATCATATTGGGATACACATTGGGTCCCAAAACTTCAAAACCAAATATAATCGCTACAAAGTTTTTGCTAAATAAACAATATACAAAACTATACAACCTAAATATATACATACATTTTTATACAAATGATTTTAATACTCTTAGAGTTATTTAAAGAATTTCTTTTACATCCCTTTTTTCATGTTTCAGTTACACCATTATCATATTAACACGCATATTACTCTCTTAAAACTTAAATATCTTTACAGAATATGTTTTTTTTACAAATTAACCATTACAATAATTTCGTCAATACCTTCAAAACAAGCAAATATATTAAATATTTTTTGAATTAATTATATTATTAAATATCATAAACAGATAAAAACAAATTACAAATTATTTTTAAAGTAAACTATGATTTTCTTCCCTATGGTTTGATGTTTATAAGGATTCTCATTCCTGGTTTGTAAAAACTGTTTTTTTCGTCCATGTGGTTTTCATTTTGCTTCCATTTTCAAAACATGTTGTGGATGTTAAGAACCGGATTTGTTCTTGTAAAAGATGGGATATTTTTAGTATGTTCATTTTTTTTAAATATGTACGTCTTTCAAATTTCTTTTTATCAGTGGTGCTTAGTGAAGATTCACCTATTTTTTTCATAGTAGATATTACCATTGCCTTTTTTTTTATTTTACGGTTCTTCATGGAAACATTATGACAAAATTGGTTTTATAGGACGCTTAAAATATCTAAGTGTCCTGATAAAATATTTTTTTAAACTTAAATTTATAGGACAAAACCAAAAATGTCTTATCTAAAAGTGTTACAATAGGTTTATAAGATGCTTTTAGGCGTTTTAACAGTTTTTTTAAGACACTTTTAAAATAAACTTGGTACGTGACCAAGCCCATGCAAAGTCTCAGGCAGTAGAAGATGTCCACGTACATGTTGGGTTGATTATTTAATTAGTGTCTATTTTAATTGTTGCTTTTGTTTTCCTTTTTGTCAGTTAGGGTTGTGCTAGAATAAAGGAGATTGAGGGGATGCCACGTTTCCATGTTTTCACCATTTTAGGAAGTAGTGGTTTATGTATTTGTTCTCTTTTAAAAGAGAGAGGTCTTATGTTTATGGATAGACAGAAAATTGCTCCAAAACATCTCTCAATTCTTTCTTGCTTCTTTCTTATTTTTTCTTAGCCATTGTCATCACGATCGACCCACATCAAAACTATTGTATTAGCTATTTTATATGACACTACTTGAGAAAGTGTCCTAACAACATAAGTGTCCTATAAAAATATGAGTTTATAGGACCCTTCTCAAAAGTGTAATATAAAATAGCTAAAAGGACACTTTATTTTAAAAAGTGTCTTAAAAAACTTGTTAAACGCTTAAAAACATCTTATAAACTTATTGAAACGTTTTTACATAAAACGCTTTATAGTTTGATCCTATAAATTTAAGTTATATAAAATATTCTATTAGAACGCTTAGACATTCTAGGCGTTCTATAAAACCAATATTGTTGTAGTGAAGGTATCATCATCGATTGCAGTTTCATTAATGAAATTGAGTTTTGTTCTAGTTTCGAATGAAATTGGGTTTTGTCACAACTGTCATCGAAGGAGGAGAACTACGTTGAGGAGGAATACCGCCCTCATTGGGTCCAAGTGTTGATACACTGATTTTAAAAAAGTCTTTCCATATTGCTCAAGGAGTACAAATTTTAGAATAAATGATAGTTAGACACTAAACCCTAACTTAAAAGAAATACTTAATAAGCATATAAAAAACATATATACGTTTATTTAATAGATACAGAACAAAATCAAAAAAATTACCTTATATATATACTTAAAACCTTAACTTTTAGAATTAGCAATAAACCGTAAGTACTTCCTTATTATAAAACAAATATTCAATAAACATACAATATAAATAAGTAAATAACATATTAAGCCTTATATTTAAAAAAAAAAACTAAAGCCAGAAAAAATAAAAGCAATAGGCAACTTTCTATTTAGTGTCATAACTCAAATGAGTAAAATCTCAAATGAGGATTGAAAGGGGTCTTTCAAAAAATTTGGTAGGACCACTATGTAAAATTGATTGGGGCAGAAAAAAAAATATTGAAGGTAAAATGATGTTTTCTTGAAACTTGACTCGGGTTAATGTTGTTTTTTTGGGTTTCTAAACTAAAGGAATAGAATTACAAGGAATTCTACTACTTATTGCTTCAAGGCGAGTTATCTCTATCCTTAAAGCAATTTCGCCCCCACCGTTTGATAGAACATAGAGCTATGGGTTTGTGGCGAATTACTTCTCAAGATACAATAAAACAACTTATGTAGAGCAATTATCAACACCGTACTTTGTGGTGATAATTCGGTTGAACTATTGAGTCTCAAGGATTTCTAGAAACTAGAAATTTGTGTTTCTATAGCAACACAAATTTTAGCATTCTGGTGTATTGAAAAAGATGTCTCATTTCGGTGTCTAGAAGATGATATATATAGAGGAAAAAATGAAGAGGTGCAACCTTTCATGAAAAGGTACAATGATTCAATTTTCCTCAAAAAATAACCGAATTAACTAACTAACGGAGTTAACGAAAAAATTAACGGATCGTTAATTATAAGGATCAAAATTCACTCTTACTATGTGGGACAACAAGAGGTGAAAAAGTACCAAAATGAGACTTTCTCATCTTCCTAAAACTTAACCCAAAATATTTTAGACTCTAACTTATTTTGAAAATTTCCCCAATAGTTAATAGACCCCATCCTTGTTCAAGTGACTCTGCATCTGGTTTTGTGTATTTGGTTTTATGTCTGATTTCATGAATGAAATTGAGTATTGTACTTGTTTCATTGATCAAATTGGATTTTATATATTTGGTTTCATATTTGATTTCATGAATGAAATAGGGTTTTGTACCGGTAAAACCAACACGACCGCAAAATTGAAACACAAGTCTGGAAAAATATGAATAAAAAAGATATGAAATTTGACTAGTAATATCTTCCAAAAAACGGTTCCTCAATAAAAAAATCCCAATAAAATATGCAAAAAAATTCGTAATTATTATCATCAATTAACGTATAATCCAATCAATTAATAAAGACCGAATTACCCTTTTCCAATAATTAAAACTGGAAAAGTAATCCAAACTGTTACAAAAAATATCGCTCCTTCATTATCATTCGCATATCAAAGAAATTAATAGGTCGAATTGGTTTGCAAATTTTGCACTAATGATGTAGGCCTGCAACGTTGGTACGTACAAAACGCTAAAAAGTTCAATACCTAACTGAATTTATCACGGATAATTTCTTGCAGTCATAATTTGTCGGGATTAGTCTAGGCATAGCCTAGGACACCCTCTAAAAAAAAACTCTAGCCTAACTAAGCCATATCCAAGAATATGAACACTCAACTCGTTTCCCATGTGTACCACATACGCCTCTCCAACTGTTCCAATGATGTGAATCAACGTCGATCCTTACACACATGACTCATGGAACCCGAGTCAATCCATCAAGCAACATCATCATCATAATAAAATGATCTAGATACTAGTGATATTTAGCACGTGTTAGACATTATAAACGTAGCATGCTCGAATATTTATGAAAACACTAAACACATATGATCATACTATATAATATCTAAAAATACAATATTTTTTTACAAATATCTATACTATATTATAAAGATAACATAAAAAACTCTTAAAAACAAGTCTTAAAGCTTAATATACCGCTATTTAATGTTAATTACTTAAAAAACAACCATAAAAGCTGTATGTACTACATTTAATTTAATGTTATTCATTAATTTTCAATCATTAACTCTAACCATTTTAAGTTTTAACTCCCCTAAAATTATTTCCCATTTAAGTCCCTAAAATAACTCTCAGCATATTTTAGATATAAAAAATATAAAATATAATTAAAAAATCTTACAGAATATTTTATAAAAAAAATTATATTATTAAACCAAAATAAATTACATTATATTATTAAGTCTAAATTAAACAAATTTATATAAAAAAATCATTATCACTCTCTCACAACCATCCAAAATCGTAATGTAAATCGACAAAAAACAGAAAATAAAATGAAACATTAAAATCATGATGTATCTAGCTGCATTGCGCGAGTACACTTCTAGTAATATCTAAACACATGTATTTCAGTTTCAGACACAAAAAAAAACTCACGTTATTCGCTTAACTTCGAATCTTGATTTACCACCTTAACCTGGCCACAACTTTCTAGATTGCCTTACGATTTGGTGTGATTGGAACGAATGAATTCATACGCATATTTATAATAAGATTGAAAATTCGAGGTCTAGAAATTTGGTAAGTCAAAAAGTTTTGCCCACTTGCATCTCTTGAGATTGACACCTCTAACACACACACACACATACACATCTATACTACTTTAATATGCATTTAGGAAAAAAGTCTTAAAGACAAGTTTTTAAGCATTGAATACAAGTCTTTAAAGCATTAAAAAAAAAAAAAAACTCTTACGCGCATTTGATAAAGCATGGTGTACAAGTATTTTATGCAAGGATTTTAAAATAAGCTAATACCTAAGAGTACAACTCTAGCTCATGCTTTCTATAGTCTCCTTCTTTCTCTTAGGGGACATTTGGTTCGTCGGATTCCGACGGAATCTGATGGAATTGGAATGGTCAATTCCGTTGACCAAATTCCATTGTTATGTTTGGTTACCCATGGAATGAAATTAAATTCCAAACATTCCTTCAAATAAGGATTTCACCATTCCTTTACAAAAGAGAAGGAATTGAAATCCATTCCAACCAAAAAATTTAAAATGACAAAAATACCCTCATTAAACATAAAACCCTAGCCTTATCATACGTTTATTTCTCATTTGATTGTTTCCTCCGACTTCTGGACTCAACCTTCAACTTCGAGACTACAACTTGCATTCATACCGTTTCTCTCTCTGTACTGCTATTGCTTCATCGATCGAACGAAGACTTCCTCATCCTCCGACTTCGAACTGCAACCTGCATTCCATCCTACATCCTCCGACTTCCTCACTCTGTTTCTCCTATCGATCGAAGACTGGTTTCTCTCCACTGCATCTTTTTCTTTCTCTCTACTACTTCCGTCACTCCCTCCTCTAACCTCCCTCCCCATAACTTTGCTTCCTTTGCCGAAGTTGCCATGTTCGGCTGCTGTGAGGCGCAACAAGATACCAACGGTGGTGGCAGATGTTGTTTGCTTCGGGAAGTTAATGGACACTAGAGTGGTTGAAGATAAACTAGGGTTTTGAGGAGAACTAGAAGAAGGAAGAGGATAAGTAAGGAAGGCAGCGATTTAGGTAGGTTAAAAAAAAGGAAGGGGATAAAGAAAGTTTCCATTATAATTTAAAATTGAAATTAATGTTAATTCATTACCAAAATTAAAACTACAATTAAAAAGTGACCGGGTTTTTATAATTTAATTACCGAAATTAAAACCAAATTTATGGAAACAATAGTAATTTACATTTTTTTACATAAAAATGAAAGGGTGTTTTTGTCATTTTTCAGTATTTCATTCCAATTCCTTCCGGATTCCAATTCCTTTGACATATTTCATTCCTTCATAAATCATTATGCGAACCAAACGCCCCTTATTTCACGCCTCAGGTGTTGGAAGACTTCATACTCTTTCAAAGTTGTTCACGTCTTCTATTGGCTCCCAATCGTGTTCTACCTGCTCCTATAGCTCCCAAGACCAAATTGCATATAAATCGGCTTCATCTTCTCTTTTATCCAATTTCAATCTCTTTTCTTCTATCCAATTTCAATCTCTTCTCTTAAAATAAGCCCTAAACAGTGTGAGACGGAGAAAGAGTCCGACCACCGCTGATCAGAGTTCTAGAAGCTAGGGTAAGATTTTATGCCATTAATATTCACCTTTGATGCTACGTTGTTTGATCTTAGTTCCTTGCATTTTTATTTTCTTCATGTTTTGACCTAGAATTCATGGCGCCTCCTACAATTAGGGTTTAATTTAATTGGTATTTGATGTTGTCCACCAACTGCTTGACAAAATGTTTCAATGGTGTCAGATTTCGCTTTTTGTGAGGGTGCATTTTAACGGATCAATCAGCTAGACCAAGGTATGCTCATATTCAACTAATTCTCTATGCATTACCGGTAAGTTTATCAAATGTTGATAAATCATTATCGATATGTTATCCGCTGAAAAAGAAGCAAACAAGTTTCTACAAAAAATTGAACTGAAACTGCGAGAATTAGCTGGTATAAGAAACACTTTGGTATACTTTTGAAAAATACAGAGTTGCTCTTAAGTTTCCCGCATTTGACTCCTTAACTCACGCGAGCTTTCAAATGTAAGTTTGTTGTACGACAGATCACTGCAAGAAAATTCACAACATTAATCAATACTTAATATAGATGGTATTTAATGTCTCTGAACTGGAACAACCTCCCTTTATGAATTCTAGATAAAGTAATGTTCAATAGATGGATATATTGACTTAATCATAGTTTGCACCGGGAAGTATATCTGCCTCGATGAAAATTTTCTCAAATAAGTTCAACCTTTTCGGTTGCAAAGCTGACACATGGTTGGTAGCAGAATACCCAATATGGGGGAACAAATAATATAATATAGATGATACCAGTCTTATATACTTTCCAGACATGATAGACACAATTTACATTATTGAATTTCACAAGATGGAAAATTGAGGGAAAATAAAATGATAATAGTCAAATGTTCTGTCTAATACATATACACTTGAGACAACACAATCGTTTGGAAGTCACTTTTTGTATTTTTGTAACAAGACTCCTTTCTCCGAGTAGGAGAAAGAATGATAAGATTATACAAGAGAATTTTTTTAGTAAATTGAACAGTAAAGTTTTATAAGATGTTATTTCCTCAAAAATATAAAGTTCATAGAAGCCTATTGTTGCCTCAACTGAAAATAGTATTCACAACTTCTGTACGTATTCTTTTCAAGCATTTTCTCCTACTTAGAGGCCAAACCAAATTATATGTCTAAATGATAGTTGTTCTACGACCTCTTATGGTTCTACTCGAATTGGAATCACCCCATTTGGATCATCTATCGATTTTATACAAACTTTACAAAAACACAGGGACTGATCACGAGTAGTACACTGTGATCAGTCCAAAACACACATAGTTTTGAGTCACTTAGAATCTCAACCGGGTTTGAGGCCCTTCATAAGAGTTGTAGTATACATTTAGGTCGTTCTACCAATAAAATTTGAGCTCATTTGGACTTACGCTTTGAGAGTTTTGCACTGTGAAAGAAGCTAATCTGCACTTAAAACGAACTATTGTTTCACGGTTCCTTTTCGTGCTTCCATGTAATAACTCCTTTCGTCTTATCATCTAAAAGACTAAAACCTTTTTCAAAAGGTTGATATATGGTAATATCTCAGTATAGGGGATGATGCTAAAGATATGTATTTGTTTTAGACTTCAAAAATGCCGATTTGTCCACTAACCATAACTGTTGCACTCGGTTGTAACGTCAATTATCCCATAATGCAGAAATAACTAAAGCTTAGTTTCCTCTTGAAACATTCATATTCTTTTGATAGTGATAGCTTTTGTCAAAATTCACATTTCCCCGATGAACCAAAATATATAGACTATACTTGGAGGTCTACTGGTACAAAGCATACACCAGTTAGAAAGGAAGAACCAGTCAAGAGTTAATAATGATATGTGGATGCCAGGATGCATTTGTGTCTGTGAATATACCAGTTTGAAACAAAACCAATTCAAGAACAAAATTTTATGTTGATTTATACATTAAATATATAGAATAAGCACATATGTAAGTTTAATTCCTATCCTACTTTCACTTTTACATGTGCCCTAAGCCCTATGCTCATATTGGTTTAACCTATCTAATGAACAAATTCATTATGTTGTCTCACCTGCTTTCTCTTTAGCAGGCACAATACCTACATTTTGCTTTTATCCTTTTAACTTATACTTAGTTTCAATGTTCTTAGAGCATCTCCAATCGTCCTCTAAAAACACCAAAACCACCAATTGTGAAATCCAATCGTCCTGCAAACGGTAAAAAAATTGGTGATTGAATTAAAAAATCTTCATGTGGCCTCTAAATATGGCGTGTGACTGTAGCACCGCCAAATAATTTGGGCCCACCTTTTCTCTTTAATTTTATTATTTATTTAATCAAAAATATAATACTTTTAATATTTAATATTTAATATTTACTTTTAATATATTATGTTTAATAATTATTATTTTTATTATTTATATTTAAAATTTATTTATAAATTTTAATTAATTTTAATTATTGTTATTAAAAATAGTTAATAATAAATAAAATATGTTATTTTAATGTGGGGTTTATAAATTTGGTGTTTTTTTTAGAGTGTGGTTGGAGTTGTTTTTTTTGGTATTGATGGGCCCACCAAATTTGGTGTTTTTGGTGTTAAAATTGGTGTTAAGGTTGGAGATGGTCTTAGTTTCTAAACAGATAACCTAAATTGCACCGGGTTTTTATTTTTCAAACCTAAAATGATGCCACTTTAGACACCTATAGAAATTCCATTCAGTCTTTCGATCAGGTACAAGACTCCAACAACAAATTTTCGATGTTAGATTTTTCTGCTTGACGTTATTTCCATTCAGAACTAATATGAACATAATGAATTCCAATTGATGGGTCATGTATGTAGAGCTAGATGCCAACAACTGAACCAACCACTGAAATTGCTGCCAAGGTATTGCCTCACTTCACTATTCTCATGAACTTAGATTTCACGGTTATCATGAGATGGTAAGCTACATGATAATTATTGATGATGCTTAATAGTTATTTTCTTTTTATTCTTGAAGGGTGATCACGAGACCCTTATAAATATATGCAATTTCTTCAGTCTAATAAAATCATCAAAATGGTGTCACAAAAACTTTATCAATTACGATTCTCTCCCATGCTTCTTTTTCTTTAGTATTAAAATTGAACAAGAAGATTGGAAATGCATATATAACATCAAGTAGGTGGTATGCTATGAATGTAGACAAATTGATTAACCAAAGAAATGTACGGTTTGATCTTTCACATAAATGGAATTGCTTAACCACAACAACAAACCTTTTTCAGGTATGATTTCACATTTCTTCTGTTTCTTTTGTTTCACTAGATTACCGGTAATTTGGTTTTTTGTTTTTGTTTCTTATACTCGGTTTTATTGTAGTTCAAGTTTGTCACTTCCTCTAAACATGTTGTCATTTCTTTGTCTATTGTTGACTGCATAACCACACTACAATGTTGTTTTTTGGGTGTTTGTTGTTTATATTATTTTTACATTTGCTTAAAATTGTTATTGTTTTTTCTTAAATAGTGTATGAATTGTTGCAAATACAACAAGGATTGAAGCCCTGAAGTTACCAATGGCAGATGGTAAAAGTAAAAGCATATATCAGCACATAATAGTTAGAAGTTAATCTTTTTGGTTTGCATTTTACTTTAGAAGTTGTAATAATGACTTTTATGTTTTGCTTGGATTATGAAATAATATGTGTTTGTTTAGAAATATGTTATGAAATCCTGATTTATCTACATCTGGTGGTGCTGTTTGTTGATATAGTTCATCATGACAATTAATAGTGTTTGGCACAACTTTTCTATCCTTAGCGGTATCAAATTTTATTCCATTGATTGGGGTTGCATTTGTACTTGTCAAGTATATCTCTTAGCTTCGTGTAACATAACTTAAAACTTTTGTTTTATCGGTTTAACTTCTTAATTGTGGTTATGGCAAGTACCATGAAAAACATAGCTTTCGAAGTTGTCTTGAAATGGTCTTACTAGACATCAATTGCTCATGAAAATAGTAGGTATTTGTTTATGGATTCCGACATTGCTACTCCGAGTCATCTTTTCTCAAAGGTTTGCTTTAAACTTTTCATTCATTTTGAAGAAATGGTGTGGTTTATTGGTTTTAGCAGCTTTGTTTATTTGCTAAAAGTAAAAAATACTTCCCTTTTTCCTATCAAGTAAGAATCATCTCCCTCACTTACCAGTTAAGACTATATATCCTTATAATCGCTATAACTGTTAAGATTCTCGTCTTTTGCCATTTATATTTGTTGGGAGAAGAAGTTTTTCAAACATAAACATGCAACGAAAGCTTATAACAAAAAAACAAACTTCTTCTTCTAAGAGAGGATTCATTGTACAAAGAAAATAGCAACTAAAAGGATAAAATAAAGGTAAAGATCAAGCTCTATCAAGTTCACACATCAAGCTCTAAGTTTTGCAAGATTTTATCCTTCTTCTCCAAAGTTTTTTGTTTAAAAGGCAATATTTTCTTTAGCATTTAACACACACACACACTTGTGTATGTTTTTGGCCGAAATATGGAGGGGAGGGATCGACCCCTTCTTAAAAGTGAGAAATAAAGATGGAGTGTTGTCATTAATATAATTAATGACATGTTGCTTTTGTGTCTAACAAGCAACCTCATACTTCCAATATTGGTCCCTCATCTTTTGCCTTAGTTTCTAGTTAAACCATCACTTATGATGTTTAACAAACTTTCCCTGTAACCATAAAATTCTTGCAATTTTAGTTTGGACTTTGTGTGCGACCGAATAAGATAATGCCAATAATTAATTATTTTGTGTCAACGGGCATATCTCCAACAGATTCCCACTTGCACTTGACATAATAACTATATAATGGCATTGGTGTGTCATTTAAGATACTATTTTTGTAATCAAAACCAGAAGGTATGAAACAGTCCTATAGGTAAGTAATCAATAATCCTTTTGTTCTAGATATTTGTATGAACGCGAGACATGGTTTAGTGTCAATCTTCAGATCTCTCAATATTATGTTTCTCAATAGAGAGTTGTGGTGACCTAAAATAGACTACAAAATTGATCCAATATCAATTCGGTCTTATTATGGCCATACATTTAAGTGTCAGCACCAAATCATTGAGGGGCCCATGGATATCACTTTTACCATGAGGCAAAAGGAACAAATTGCTTTGACTACATAGACCTCCCCACTAATCTTGTTATATTTGATCAGTCCATTTATAACTGCTAGTTATGGACAACGTTGGAGAATGGTCAAAACATAACCGATTTCGTGTCAGGAGTCTCGTGTATCTCCACTCTAGGATAAAAGATATTACCATCTTAGAATTACTTGTGACAAAAACCAAGAAGTAATCTCTAAGTGTTGGTCGCTCCAAAACTTAATCTCTATCAAGTTTATATGAGTGTTGTTGCATTCAAGCTATATCCATCTCTATGGATAATCAACTTGCACCTCATATCAATCTTAATTTATTACTCCCTTCCTTTGGAGAATAAACGATTGTGGAGATTTTTGAATAAACTAGTATTCAAAGGAAGTTTATAAACATGCAAAATAGAACACAGTGATACACCAATGAAATTGTAACACCCCCTGTTCCGCGTGGTTAAGAACGGGGCGATGTCACAGTTCAGGGGACATCAAAACAAAAATAAATCCACTGAGTAGACTTATAAAATTCAGAGCATGACTATACCACATAAACACGAAATTACAAACCATCATATGAAGACAACTATAGCTAAGTTTTACAAATATATTTACATGGACATAAAAACAAAAGAACCAAAAAGCATAATATTCAAAGATCTTCAAAAGGAAGTCCAAAATAGTTGTCTTCTTTTCTTTATATTTCCGTCCCCTGTCTAATCATCTAGTACCTGCCGTGCCAACAAAACACACACGGCTGAGCAACTTTGCCCAGTGAACGGATTAATAATAATAAAAGAAACGATAATTTAACGAGTGGAAGCGAAAATGAAATAAAGAACATTGATATTAGTAACTATCAAACAAATGTTAAATAAGCGTAGACCACCAAGGCCTATCTGATTCATCATTTAAAATATATAAAAAGAATGTATTTTTTTTAAAAGAGTAAAAACCGTAAAACCAATCAAACATCACAAAGATGTAACAAGGGTCACAAAGACCGGTGTGTATCATAAAGATACGTCATTCTCACAGTTTGATCAAACCACGTAAGTCCCATGGGGTAACAGTGTGGGCACACTCACCATCTAACCCCTGCCGTGAATAATTCACGACCCGACTCGTGTAACTAGAATCGATCCATTCGCCCTCGATAGCCGTTACTTGGCCAGACCCCATACGTGTCCATTCTAAGTGAGGACGCCACGATTGTATAGACACCGTGGATTCATCCCGACCTTGGTGCCCCCGATGGTCAAGTATTCTATAAATCGAAAACGGAATCATAGGTCTACAACACATGCGACCTCATGGAAACAAATTCAAAAATCCAATAAACCTTGAAGGTTTTAATTCAATTATTTACCAATGATTCATGATTCGAAGCAAAGAAATATCATATAATCATAATCAAATATCTTTAAATAATAATGTCACATGATAACTCAAAACCAACAATTTTCAAAAGTTCAATTCGGAAAGTTACCATTTCACTTATGTGATAGGTAATGCATGGTGTACCATACTCAAGGAATAGACACGTGTATACAAATACGTATCCAAGTATCAAACAAATGAAGAAATCCGTACCTCAATTGAATTGAGATGCAACACGAGATTAATCGAGACCGATGACGAACTTTAACCCTTTCGATTTCCTATATAAACCACCAATTATTATTAATCGCACAACCTAAAACTCAAAGCTTATTATACTAGCTTAATCACAAATTTATATTCTCTTAGACATTAAACCGATCACTTGGTGCGTGGTTAAATATCTAGATATAAATATCACCATTTGATTCTAAACTTTATCCGTTTGTAATTTTGACAAAAACAAACATTCCTATATATGTAAATGATTATAACTTTGCTATATCTAACCATAATCTACCAACCAACTTCAACTATCCAAACTTACCAACTTAAATAACTTAAAAAGAAATTTATACCTCTAGGAAGGGCTCGATGAGTAGATTCCGAATATGTAATTGTTACCTTGATTTTTTCAACAATTTGCGAGATATATTAGAGAGAACGAGAGTTTAGAGAGAGAAGAATGAGACGGTGACAATTTCAATTTGAAGAAGACGATGATCATGATGTTTACTTCAATTTTGATTATCTTATAAATACATATTTAATTTTACTTTTTCTTTTAATGATTATTTAAAATAGTTTAACTATTTGACGGTTTTAACCCCTAACTATCATTGGTTGTCATATTTAATTATAGTTCAACTCGGGTAAGAAATAATTATACGTTTTTAAAACCGGGTCTTACACGGGTATTACATTTCTCCCCCTCTAAAAAGAAGGTTTCGTCCCCGAAACTAAATTAGGGATATATATTTCATACCTTGAAATAGATGTGGATATTGCTTCCTTATCGATTCTTCTGTTTCCCACGTCGCTTCTCGATCTGTATGATTTTTTCACAATACCTTCACAAAAGGGACGGTTCTGCGCCGCAATCGTCTCTCTTCTTTATCTATGATCGCTTCCAGCTCTTCAACATAAGAGAGTTCTGGCTCAATTCGTTCTAGAGGATAGTCAATCACATGCAAAGGATGATAACGATATCCACGGAGCGACGATACATGGAAAACATCGTGAATGTGCGAAAGTTGCGGAGGTAATGCCAAGCGATACGCCACCTCGCCAACTCTCTCTAATATCTCAAAAGGTCCAATATATCGAGGACTCAGTTTACCCTTGAATCCGAACCTTCGAACACCTCGAAAAGGAGAAATTTTCACAAAAACATGCTCACCGGGCTGAAATTCTATTGACCGTCTATGCTTATCCGCATAACTCTTTTGTCGTGACTGAGCTTCTTTCATTTTCTGCCTAGCCACTTCAACTTTTTCCGTGGTTATTCGAACAAGATCAGGGCCTTCGATAACTTTCTCGCCTACTTCATTCCAACACAAAGGAGTTCGACATTTGCGACCATAAAGAGCCTCAAATGGAGCCATACCGATACTGGATTGGAAACTATTGTTGTAGGCAAATTCAATTAAACAAAGATACCCATCCCAGCTACCTGACCACTCAAGAACACAAGCTCGAAGCATATCTTCAAGAGTTTGGATTGTTCGTTCAGTTTGACCATCAGTTTGAGGATGATAAGACGAACTCATGGTTAACTTTGTACCCCAGGCCTGGTGGAGACTCTTACAAAATCTAGAGGTAAATCTGGGATCTCTGTCAGAAGTAATTGAAACTGGAGTACCATGTAGTCGAACAATCTCTCTTTCAAACAATTCAGCTAACTTGTCAACTGAAAAGGTATCTCGTATAGCCAGAAAATGTGCCGACTTCGTTAATCTGTCAACAATCACCCAGATAGCATTATGCTTACATACAGTCATTGGTAATCCTGTCACAAAGTCCATTGAGATGTGCTCCCATTTCCATACTGGAATCTCTAAGGGTTGTAACAGACCGCTGGCTCGTTGATGCTCGATTTTCACTTTCTGGAAAGTCAAACATTTAGCAACATACTCGGCTATATCACGTTTCATACCATTCCACGAAAAGTATTGCTTTTAGTCACGATACATCTTGGTAGATCCCAGATGAATTGAGAATAATGAGTTATGTGCTTCATTTAGCACAACTTCCTTGACTTCAGAATCGTCAGGTACACATAGTCGGTTTCGATACCAGATGGTACCCACGTCGTCCACTCGAAAATCTGATTTTGGATCATCTTTTGATTTTTGAAGGATAGCCCAAATCTCACCATCATGTTGTTGTGCTTCTTTGATTCTTGAAATCAATGTCGATTTAATCTTCAAACTGGATACAGATTCGACCCCAGTACGAGATACTAACTCAATACCCAATTTTTCCAATTCGGATACCAATTGAGGTTGAGCAATCAAACTCGATATAGTACCAAAATGTTTGCGACTCAAGGCATCGACAACTACGTTAGCTTTACCTGGATGGTATTGAATACGAACGTCATAATCTTTTAGAAGTTCGAGCCATCGTCGTTGACGCATATTCAACTCTTTTTGGGTAAAGATGTATTTTAGACTCTTATGATCAGTAAAGATATCACATGTCTCACCGTACAAATAATGACGCCAGATTTTTAAAGCAAAAATAACCGCAGCCAACTCTAGATCGTGAGTCGGATAGTTCACCTCATAAGGTTTGAGTTGACGCTAGGCATATGCAATAACTCTACCGTTCTGCATCAAAACACATCCGAGTCCAGTTTGAGAAGCGTCACTATAAATCTGAAAACCACCTGATCCTGATGGCAATACCAAAACTGGAGCTGAAATCAACCTCTGTTTCAGTTCTGCAAAACTCTGATCTTGTTCTGGACCCCAATCAAATTTAAATCCCTTTCGAAGGAGTTTTGTCAACGACAGTGCAATTCGAGAGAAATTTTCCACAAATCTCCTGTAATATCCTGCAAGTCCCAAGAAACTACGAACTTCGGAAATATTAGTTGGCCTTGGCCATTTAGCAACAACTTCAACTTTAGCAGGATCGACTTTAATACCTTCTGCCGATATAATGTGGCCCAGAAAACTAACTTGTTGTAACCAGAATTCACACTTCGAAAATTTAGCGTAAAGTTTCTTTTCTCGAAGTGTTTCCAATGCCTTTCGAAGATGAGTTTCGTGATCTTCTTTTGTTTTAGAATAAATCAAAATATCATCAATGAAAACGATCATGAACTCGTCGAGATAATCTTTAAAGACACAGTTCATGAGATCCATAAAGACTGCAGGAGCATTAGTCAGTCCGAACGGCATAACTACAAATTCATAATGACCGTAACGCGTTCGGAATGCAGTCCTTGGAATATCTTGCTCTCTTACTCGAAGCTGGTGATATCCAGATCTCAGATCGATCTTGGAAAAGTATGTGGCCCCTTGAAGCTGATCAAACAAATCGTCTATACGGGGCAAGGGATATTTATTCCGTACCGTTACTCGATTAAGTTCACGATAATCAATACATAATCGCATCGAGCCGTCCTTTTTCTTAACGAATAGGACCGGTGCTCCCCAAGGTGAAACATTGGGTCGGATATATCCCTTATCCAACAATTCCTGAACTTGACCCTTTAGTTCCTTCATTTCAGTTGGAGCCATTTGGTAAAGAGCTTTTGAAATAGGACTAGCTCCCGGAACAAGTTCTATAGTAAATTCAACTTCTCTTTCCGGTGGAACTCCGGGAAGTTCATCAGGGAATACATCAAGGAACTGATTAACTACATGGATATTTTCAAGTTTAGAAGATACCTCGTCTGGATCTTGCAACGATGCCAGATAACCTTCACAGCCTTGCAAAGTAAAGAAATTGGCCTTCAAAGATGATATAGTTGTAGTTCCTGGCTTTGGTTCTATCCCTTGATATATGAATTCAGGATGATCTTTATCACCAAAGAAAATCTTCTTTGAATTACAATCGATCGTTGCCTGATGCTTAGACAACCAATCCATTCCAAGGATAATATCGAAATGCTTCATTTCCATCGGGAGTAACGTAACTTCTCGAATATGGTCGCCGATAGTTAGAGGACAATTTTTGAATTCAGTCACAACACACACTGAACCACCTACCAGAGTCGTGATGAGTATGGGAGACTCTGTTGGTGATTCAAATTGTTTAAGATGTTCCTCTAAATTCTCAAACATAACAGAATGTGAAGCACCGGTATCAAATAACACATATATAGATCTATTAATAAGAGAAAGAATTCCGGAAACCATACCAGCAGTGGACTTTTCACCGGATAATGCAAATACACGACCTCCAGCTGTTGATGGCTTTTGTTTTTCTTGAGATTTACTTGACTGGTCAGACTTACAATCTTTGGCTAGGTGACCTTGATTACCACATTTATAACATGCCCCAGTCATTCGAAGACAGGGCCCTGGTCGATGCCACTTTCCACAACGATTACACTTGATTGCAGAAGACGCTCCTGAAGAACCTTGATTATGACTAGAAGAAAAACCTGGTGCTTGAGACTTACCTGAACTGAACTTTGATTGATTCTTGTCATTATTGAATCTTGATTTATGAAAACTTTTACTATCCGCACGACCAGATTGAAAATCACGTTCCCGCTTCTTGTTATTGTCTGCTTTTCGATCCAAAGCTGCTTGACGAGATCTTTCAATATTCTTACCAGCATCAGCCAGTTGAGAGACAGAAGAAAAAGGAAGATTCAAAAGTTGATCCTTAAATATGTCGTTCAACGCCCATTTGAATTTATCGATTTGTTGGGTCGTAGTACCTGCTGTAGCACCCGCGAATCTGGCTAGTCGAAGGAATCGAATCTGAAAGTCTGAAATAGATTCATCATCTCTCTGCTGGATAGATGAATATTCACGAGCATATGCGTCCTTGTCTGATGCAGTGAAATATTGCTGATAAAACAACTCTTTGAATCGAGCCCAACTGACCGGACATGCATATAACTCAGATTGATTTGATTGTAACCAACCATACCACCAATTATGAGCATCATTTTCTAATTTATAGGTGGCTAACTCCACTTTTATCTGATCAGGACAGCCCATTACCCGAAAAATTTTCTCTAGATGAGTGATCCAATTCTCTGCTTCAATGGGATTTGAAGCTGAAGTAAATATCCTTGGCTTTTGCTTGTTAAATTCCCTGAGCCATGTACCGATATTCTCAGATGGAGTACTGGAATTCGGAAGTTCATTAGATTGAGGAGGAGGGTTTCCACTAGATTGCCGTGATGCCTCAGTGAGTTGAGCTATGTACCCCGGCATCATTTGTGATAGAACTTGTTGTACGGTAGCAGCAATATCAGGATTTACTGGATGTTCTGGTGGAGGATTCGCCCCACTTCCATATTCAGGAGGTGGATTCTTTCGAGGTCTACCCCTCCTTGGCGGCATTCTCTAAGAAACAAAGGAACATTTAAAGTTCAAAGTTGATAGAATATTTATCTTTATAAACAGATAGTAATTACCTAAATAGACGAGACCTACCCATTCTTAAACCTACCCAATTCTCACAATCACAACTTAAAAGAACTACAAGATCATAAACCTATAGCTCTGATACCATATCTGTAACACCCCCTGTTCTGCGTGGTTAAGAACGGGGCGATGTCACAGTTCAGGGGACATCAAAACAAAAATAAATCCACTGAGTAGACTTATAAAATTCAGAGCATGACTATACCACATAAACACGAAATTACAAACCATCATATGAAGACAACTATAGCTAAGTTTTACAAATATATTTACATGGACATAAAAACAAAAGAACCAAAAAGCATAATATTCAAAGATCTTCAAAAGGAAGTCCAAAATAGTTGTCTTCTTTTCTTTATATTTCCGTCCCCTGTCTAATCATCTAGTACCTGCCGTGCCAACAAAACATACACGGCTGAGCAACTTTGCCCAGTGAACGGATTAATAATAATAAAAGAAACGATAATTTAATGAGTGGAAGCGAAAATGAAATAAAGAACATTGATATTAGTAACTATCAAACAAATGTTAAATAAGTGTAGACCACCAAGGCCTATCTGATTCATCATTTAAAATATATAAAAAGAATGTATTTTTTTTAAAGAGTAAAAACCGTAAAACCAATCAAACATCACAAAGATGTAACAAGGGTCACAAAGATCGGTGTGTATCATAAAGATACGTCATTCTCACGGGTTGATCAAACCACGTAAGTCCCATGGGGTAACAGTGTGGGCACACTCACCATCTAACCCCTGCCGTGAATAATTCACGACCCGACTCGTGTAACTAGGATCGATCCATTCGCCCTCGATAGCCGTTACTTGGCCAGACCCCATATGTGTCCATTCTAAGTGAGGACGCCACGATTGTATAGCCACCGTGGAAGCATCCCGACCTTGGTGCCCCCGATGGTCAAGTATTCTATAAATCGAAAACGGAATCATAGGTCTACAACACATGCGACCTCATGGAAACAAATTCAAAAATCCAATAAACCTTGAAGGTTTTAATTCAATTATTTACCAATGATTCATGATTCGAAGCAAAGAAATATCATATAATCATAATCAAATATCTTTAAATAATAATGTCACATGATAACTCAAAACCAACAATTTTCAAAAGTTCAATTCGGAAAGTTACCATTTCACTTATGTGATAGGTAATGCATGGTGTACCATACTCAAGGAATAAACACGTATATACAAATACGTATCCAAGTATCAAACAAATAAAGAAATCCGTACCTCAATTGAATTGAGATGCAACACGAGATTAATCGAGACCGATGACGAACTTTAACCCTTTCGATTTCCTATATAAACCACCAATTATTATTAATCGCACAACCTAAAACTCAAAGCTTATTATACTAGCTTAATCACAAATTTATATTCTCTTAGACATTAAACCGATCACTTGGTGTGCGGTTAAATATCTAGATATAAATATCACCATTTGATTCTAAACTTTACCCGTTTGTAATTTTGACAAAAACAAACATTCCTATATATGTAAATGATTATAACTTTGCTATATCTAACCATAATCTACCAACCAACTTCAACTATCCAAACTTACCAACTTAAATAACTTAAAAAGAAATTTATACCTCTAGGAAGGGCTCGACGAGTAGATTCCGAATATGTAATTGTTACCTTGATTTTTTCAACAATTTGCGAGATATATTAGAGAGAACGAGAGTTTAGAGAGAGAAGAATGAGACGGTGACAATTTCAATTTGAAGAAGACAATGATGATGATGTTTACTTCAATTTTGATTATCTTATAAATACATATTTAATTTTACTTTTTCTTTTAATGATTATTTAAAAGAGTTTAACTATTTTACGATTTTAACCCCTAACTATCATTGGTTGTCATATTTAATTATAGTTCAACTCGGGTGAGAAATAATTATACGTTTTTAAAACCGGGTCTTACACGGGTATTACAGAAATGATTGCTCCAAGCATATACTATGATCTCAACATAATAATCATCATGTCATATGCAAATGTAAACTATTTAAGTTCCGAAATCTCAGATCAACAAAAATACAATCAAGCCAAATCGCTAACAACTCTAATGCCTATAGACCTATAGTGAGCATCATGCTTGGTCTGCGACAAGGGTTTGGTGAATGGATAAGCCGAGTTCCTTATCGAGTCAACTCTACTAATGATAATGTCTCTATCTTCGACAACCTTCCGAACGTAATGAAACTTCCTGAGTATATGTCATGTGCGCTTATGTGATCTGGGTTCTTTAGCCAAGATGAATGCACCCTCATTGTCATAGAAGATCTCTATGGGATCAAGAATAGTAGGAACTACGCCGACATCCTCGATGAACTTCTTTATCTACATGGCCTCTTTTGCAGCCTCATTAACTGCAATATACTCAGCCTCTGTTGTTGAATCTGCTACAGTGCTCTGCTTGGAACTTCTCTAAGTGACCGCTCCATCGTTCAGCAAAAACACGAATCCTGCTTGTGAACAGGAATCATCTCTATCAGTTTGGAAGCTTGCATCAGTGTAACCTTTCACACATAGCTCTTCTTGGCCACCATAGATCAAGAACATGTCCTTTGTTCTTCTCAGGTACTTAAGAATGTTCTTGACTTCTATCCAATGAGCTTCTCCAGGGTTGGCCTGATATCTGCTTGTCATGCTTAATGCATATGATACATCAGGCCTAGTACAAATCATGGCATACATGATCGATCCCACAGCCGAAGCATATGGAACTTGACTCATCCTGTCTAATTCCTCAGCGGAACTAGGACACTGAGATTTTCTCAGTGCCATGCCATGCTGCATAGGCAAGAACCCCTTCTTAGAGTCCTGCATCTTGAATTTCTTCAAGATCTTATCTATGTAGGTACTCTGGCTTAACCCAATGAGCCTCCTGGATCTATCTCTATAGATCTTGATGCCTAATATGTATGCCGCATCTCCTATGTCTTTCATGGAAAAACAATTCCCTAGCCAAGTTTTAACACTTTGCAGTGTTGGGACATCGTTCCCTATGAGTAGTATGTCATCGACATACAATACAAGAAAGACTACAACTCTCCCACTAGTTCTGACATAAACACATGGCTCATCTTCACTTATGACAAAACCAAATTCCTAGATCTTCTCGTCAAAATAAAGATTCCAGCTACGAGACGATTGCTTGAGTCCATAAATGGACTTCTGAAGCTTACACACTCTATTGGGATGCTTAGGATGTACAAAACCCTCAGGTTGTGTCATAAACACATCCTCGGTAAGCTTTCCATTAAGGAAGGTGGTTTTTATGTCCGTTTGCCATATCTCATAATCATGAAATGTTGCTATGGCAATCAGTATCCTAATAGATTTCAACATAGTCACTGGTGAAAATGTTTCATCGTAGTCTACACCATGAGTTTGTGTGTAACCTTTTTCCACCAGTCTGGCTTTGAATGTGTGTACTTTCCCATCCATATCCGTCTTCTTCTTGAAGACCCATTTACACCCAACTGTTTTAAGGCCATGTGTTGGATCAACCAAGTACCAGACTTGATTATCATACATGGATTGAATCTCGCTCTCCATATCCTACTTCCATCTAGCAGACTCTGGCCCTGCCATGGCTTCCTGATAGTTGGTAGGTTCATCAAGATCTACCAGTGACTCATCACCATCAGAAATGAGTAAACCATATCTTTCAGGTGCATGACGTTCCCTATCAGACCTGCGAACAGGCGGTGGCTGAATGTCAGATTCTTCATTAACATCAGGTTGTACAACCTCTTGATGGGAACTAGTGCCAACGTTAGATTCCATGTTGATTGATTCTTGAACTTCTTCGGCTCCCACTGGCCTCCTTAGATATCAGCTCCCTCTCTAGGAATACTACCCTTCTAGCAATAAAGACTTTGTTTTCAGAAGGTTTGTAAACAAATATCCAAAAGATCCAGTAGGATATCCAACAAAATAATACTACTCTGATCTGGGCTCTAACTTGTCTTGAGATTCACGACGAACGTAAGCCTCGCAGCCCCAGATTTTTAAATATGCTAGTGATGGAACTCTACCACTCCATATTTCAGATGGTGTTTTGGAATCTTTCTTGGTTGGAACGAGGTTAAGGATTTTTGCTGCAGTCTCTAGGGCATAACCCTAGAAACTGATCGGAAGCGTAGTGTGACTAATCATGCAATGAACCATATCTGACAATGTTCGGTTTCTCCTCTCGGATACACCATTGTGTTGTGGTATCCCGGGTGGAGTTAACTATGAGATAATCCCACAATTTCTAAGATGATCGCTGAATTCTAGACTAAGATACTCACGACCTCTATCGGATCTGAGGATCTTAATCCTTTTATTTAGTTGATTCTCCACTTCGTTCTGGAATGTCTTGAACACCTCAAAGGTATCCGATTTATGTCTAATCAAATAAACATATCCGTATCTACTGAAATCATCAGTAAACGTAACGAAGTATCTTTCTTCGTGTCTTGTGGGTGATCTGAACGGTCCACACACATCAGTGTGTACAAGGTCCAACAGATCTTTGCCCCATTCACAACTTCCTGTGAATGGTGCTTTAGTCATCTTCCCAAGTAAACAAGATTCGCATTCAACATAAGATGTGTGAACAAATGAATCCAAAATACCATCCGCTTGGAGTTTGGTGATGCGTTTCTTGTTAATGTGGCCAAGACGATAGTTCCACACATACGTCTTATCCAAACCATTTTTGGATGAAGTCAAATCAACATTAAGGATTGAACTATTATTGTTTCTTAGGCTGATGTTGGTTTCATAGATGCCATTACAAGGACTAGCTTTAAAATAAAGTAACTCATTTTTAAACACAAGTATTGATCCATCATCAAATATAAAATTAAAACCATCATCATAGAGAACTTTAAAAGAAATAATGTTGTTAGGACTGAAATTCCTATGTGTTGAAAGTGGAATAAAGTATTTATAAGGGTGCATAATGTAATTCATTAATAGCTTGTTGGGCCTAAAAGCCCATAAGCCCATCTTTGTAAAGCCTGAGTATATAAAGGCTGTTTTAGTTTCATTTGTCTAGTGGAAGTCTCATAATTCAGATTACTAATCAATAGGTTTACTCTCTCTGATCAGAAATTCTTTCTGTAAACCTGTAACCCTTTGATTGCTTATTAATCATATGACTGGTAGTTGTGACTCAAATACTGTTCATCTTTGATATTGTTTGATGTGATTGCACTGTACTGGGATCTACAATTGGTATCAGAGCAAAGAGACTAAAGGTTTGATCCAGAAAAAGGTTTGTCTAAAACCCTATAATCAATTATTCGTGTTAACAACTGATATCTGCTTTAATTTATTATTTGTTTCTGAGTTATTATGGATCTGGGTTGAATTTTTTTAAGCGTTTATCGGTCGAAGCTTTTTTAAAAGTTTTTTTTCTTCAATCGAAAGTTTCTGCATACTCAAAAAAAAAATCAGTTTATCGGTCGAATGATTTTCTGTTTATAGGTGTGCTTATCGATTTGATTTGGTAGGTTTAAGTTTAAATCTGCTAATAGAGTTGAATTTGTTGCTTAATCGTATGAATTTATGGGTTAATTTGATCTGTTTCTGGGTCGATTAATCTTGAAATTTATCGTGTTCTTCGGTGTTCTTCGATTTAATCGGCCTTATCTATTGTTTTTTATCGATCCTATCTGATAATAGAACTTGACCGATAGTTTAGTCGACCTATACATATTGGCCCAATAACCTTCGACCGGAACGTTGTTGTTACCGGTCTTTTATTCGACCGATATATTGTCTATACCGGTCATTTGGTTCGACCGATACTTTGTTTTTCAGGTCCTTTGGTTTGACCGATACATTGTTTTACCGGTCCTTTAGTTCGACCGGTACATTGCTATACCGGTCCTTTGGTTCGACCGATACTTTGTTTTATCGGTCGAACGTAATACAGGTCGAACGTAATACTATTCACGAAGTACTATTCATACTGACCGGTACCTTATTCGACCGGTACTTTGTCTATACCGGTCATTTGCTTGACCGGTACCCTGCTCGACCGGGCCTAAAAAAAAAGGGTCAAATTTTTTTTGTCTCACGATCATTTTGCAGTGCATTTCTTTTAGCCCCCGTACTTCAAGGTTTCAGTAGCTTGTCATTTGTGACCCTAAACTTTCAAGTTTCACACTTTGTCACTTTTGGTCCTTGCACTTTAAAGTTTATTCTTTTGTCAAGTTTTTTTTTCACAAGCTTGAATTAGATAAATCCAGATGGGGTACTATGCTGAAGTTAAAGATCTCAAATTAGAGAACGCAAATCTTAAATGTTTTGTTGCTTACTACAAAGAAAGATCACAACAATATCAGAATGAAAGCGACATATTGAAAGAAGAAGTCAGTGCATTAAAGGCGACTAATGAAGATCTTCTGAAAAAGACTTCTGGACAGAGTAATGAGAAAACAATGAGTTTGAAAACTGAGAACAAAGAGCTGACAAGAAAAATCTTGAACTTGGAAGATCAGATTGTCCAAATCCAGAAAGCATCTGTTGATAATCACGAGGAAAAGATCTCTGAACTGAAAGATGCAAATGCTGAGCTTCAAAAGAAAGTATCTGATTTGGAGCAAAAGCATGCTAAAGATAAATCCGAGTTTGAGAAATCTTTCGCAAAGAAGTTCTCAGATTTTTCAAGAAAATGTGCTGATGAGAGGAAGGAAGTTGAGCTGAAATGCATAAAACTTTCTCAGCAAGTTTCTGATTTTCAGAAAGTAATCATTCTTGAAAGAGAGAAGTTTGCCAAAGAGAAGAAGGCCATTGAACAAAAGAATGTTGGTTTCTTCAAAGAAATATTCGGCCAAAGAAACAATGCTGAGAAGGGATTTGAAGAAGAGATAAGCATGTTTGAGACTGAAATCAAAAAGCTTACTGCCAAGTTATCTGAACTATCTGAAAAGGCACTAAAAGAGCAGAAAACGAAGTCTGAGTTCACGAAGAAGATTGACCTGCTTGTTCAAGAAAGAGACAACTTTGCTTCAACGATTAAAGTGCTTGAAAAGTCTGTATCAAGTTCAAATCAAAAATTTGTCTCTTCATAAAGGTCAGTCAAATCTTTTGATCAGATTCGTAAAACTAACCTTTTCTATGATAGAAATATAGATGGTTCAGGTACACACCAAAGAAGACGGAGAAACAAAGAAGAGGAACTGGTCTGGAAGAAGAAACCAGTTGAAGATGAGTTGAAAGAAAGAGAATCATGTGTACATGCATCTAATGCCAAAAAGAACAATACGCGTAAAGGTAAACCTGATCATATCTACTCGAGAGATGAATTACTCAGGTTATCAGGTAAGAAATACCATTGTTCTTATTGTCGTACACATGATCCTATTCATAAAACCAATGATCATTTATGGTATGGTTCTTATTCTATATCCCCCACAAGAACTGCAACTAACATTCGAGGACCCAAATACCAGTGGGTACCAAAGCCGAAAACTGATTCTTTGTTGCAGGCACCTATTGTCAAGGGGGAGTAGAAGAACAAAGGCTTCTAAGTAAATCAACTTAGAACCCGTACTTCAACGGAGTTCGACTTTTGAACACTTCAGTTCAGGACTCGTTCTTAAATGCTTAAAAGACCTAAATCATTATATCATGATTTGAGGGGGAGCTTAAAGGTAAATATCTTTTAATACTAGATCTCTGATTGTTTGAAAGAAGAACAACTTTCAAGCATGAAAAACGTTTTCTGAAATGTTCAAACCACTTCTGGTTCTCAAAAGATTTTCTGAATTTAGAAGTGTAATTTTTAAATGTTTTTCATTTTTTTTGAGCTTTAATGTTTAACTGACTGTGTGTTTCTAAAGATCAATACTTGCGTATTATCTTATCCTTATACTGTAACGTATTCACACACGCAGGATCAGTACTTCATTTGTATTTGTTATTACCATGTCTCATAGCGAAACAATTTTTCGATGGTAATACCCCCGTTTGAAATTCAATGTTGTTGAGCATCAATCATAATTTCTAATTTTGTGCTTTCATTGCTAAATTGTTTATATTTGTTCATATAAACAAAATATCCAGTTCTTTGATACCATAACCATTTTAATTTGATCTGATTGATACATTGTCCGATTCTCAAAACAATTCTCTTGATGTCATTTCATTCAATCAATATATGTGTTTTGAGAAATCTTCAAAGTTCAATTGCTCAAATCTCATGAGCATACATTTTGACAATGTTATCATACATTATGTACTTAACTGTTCAGTTAAACTGTTGAGCAACTATTCTTTATAGGACTTACATGGGATTTATGTGTGATCTTAAACAGAACTTCCATGGATTCACGTTAACCAGTGTTTCCTACCTAGGAAGTTATCCTTGAGTGATTGAGGGGTCAAAATCAAAGAGTGGGGGAGATAACTCATCCGATTGAGTTTTTCTCATTGTGTGGAGCAGAAATATGGAAAAGCAAGTTTGGTTAGAAGTGAGATTTAATGACAAAAAGAAAGAGGGTGTGAGAACAGAGTTAAAAGAATATCAGAACTCTGCACCAAACACTTTCTGAGCCGGGCAACCACATCTTCTGATTGGTTCACATTCATTGGTGACCATCATTGAAAAGGCACCTAGCCCATGCCAACTCTTGCTATAACCCCAACAACCACTCGTTTCTTTCTTAACAAAGAAATGTTTCATTTTCTTTGGGGACGCAGCATATCTGCTATCTAGTCTTCACTCGGAAGTTTTAGATATTGAAAAAGAGGGAAAGTTGCCCCACCTTCGCACCTCTTTCATGCACATTGAGTCTGTGTAATATCTGTTGTTGTCTCAACAGTTTACACAATTTGAGCCTGATCAAGCTAAGTAGCTTCAATCATTCTACTTACAGGCATTCTAACTGTTTCATCTGTTGATTCAGGTTTGCAATTCCTATTATATCTGAATTTGAAAAGATTAGGATATATACATTTCATGAATTGACGGATACTCAGATCAAAGGGCGTAGAATGTCAAATTATCATAAAGGGGAGATCAAAGAAAGTGCTGAAATTGAAGAAGTTTTGATGCTCATGATGCTCACAATCATCAAAAAGGGGGAGAAATCTTACAAAGTTCAATTTCAAAGTTTGAAAGAAAAGACAGTCTAGAGATCAAAGAGATGAAGATGCTATTTCATTTATCAAAGAGATGAAGATATGAGTTTAATGCAACTCAATTTTCAAAGATGAAGATTTCAAAGTTTGAATTTTTTCTTTTCCGTATCATGTGGTGTTTGCTACAAGTTTGTTTATCATTCCTCCTATGCGCTGATTGCAACAAGTTCTTAAGCTGAAAGCATATTCAACTCGCGGGTCAAAGACAGATTCTTTGTTTTAAACTGAAGTTGCACCGTGGAATATCACGTAACTCTCACATTATCTTTCTTGTGTGCTGCTCTGATGTGGTAGAGTTTCTACAGTTAAAAGTTGCGTGATAGTGCATTCAGTTGAGGCTATTGTACATTGAATCTGGTTACAAAGTTGATACTATGAAGACCAAGAGCTTTATTCAAGGGGGAGCGTGGAAAGTCATGAAGACATGCAACACCCAAGTTCTTCAAAGATTTAAGAGGGAAAGAAGATCAAGGCCTGAAGTTTTTCAAGTTGTTAAATGCTTTATTCAACTTTAGGGGGAGATTGTTAGGACTGAAAGTCCTATGTGTTGAAAGTGGAATAAAGTATTTATAAGGGTGCATAATGTAATTCATTAATAGCTTGTTGGGCCTAAAAGACCATAAGCCCATCTTTGTAAAGCCTGAGTATATAAAGGTTGTTTTAGTTTCATTTGTCTAGTGGAAGTCTCATAATTCAGATTACTAGTCAATAGGTTTACTCTCTCTGATCAGAAATTCTTTCTGTAAACCTGTAACCCTTTGATTGCTTATTAATCAAATAACTGGTAGTTGTGACTCAAATACTGTTCTTCTTTGATATTGTTTGCTGTGATTGCACTGTATTGGGATCTACGAATGTTTCTGGCCATTTCGGCCGAGTAGCAAACATTTAATAAAACCACAAACATATCAGATTCAAAAGTAAGCTCATAATTTCCAATCCTATCAACTGGAACAACATGTTTATTCCCCATTATTAGGTCGAGCTCTTCGCGTCTTAGCTTCCTACTTCGTTTTAGTCCCTGCACATCAGTACAAATGTGAGTACCACATCCTGTGTCCAATACCCAGGAATTAAAAGCAGAGGTGCTGTCGTAACACCCCGATTTTCGAAAGGTATCATTTCGAGTTAATACCGAAACCGTTATATTAGGGAAAAATAAGATAAAATATTTTGGACTTGAATCCTGGATTTTATAGTCTAGATGGATGAAGGATTCAATTATGAGTCCAATGGTTCTTTTCGGAGCAAAATCGGAGCTATAACGAAGAAGTTATGGCCAAAACAGTGAACGAGAAGAAAACCAGGGGAAGCGGGCGACTTATGTCGTGACTTAAGGTCACGGCACAAGTCGCGAAACCCCCTGGACGAGCTTAAAACCGATTTTCAGCCACCAAACTTCATTCCTTCATATCTCCTTCATCCCAACTCCGATTTGGGTGATTCAAATTGCTACGGTTTCGTTTTTGAGATCTCTTCAAGGATCTAGCAAGAGATTGGAAGTTTATTGCAGTATACAACAGTATTTTGTGGTGGTAAGCTCCTCATCACTCCCTCTTCATCTTCTTCACCAAAGTTTTCTAGGGTTTCATCCACCCTTTGTGCTTCCTTTCATAGATTGGAGGTTTGTAACCATTTTGGTGAAATAGAAGTGTTTTGGTTGGTGGATTCAAGCTTGGGTTAAGGTAATCTTCTATTCTCTTCAGTTATGGAAGTTAGGGTTTCAGTATTAGTTGAGGTATTCATGTATATGGTTTGGGAAACGATTCTTTGTGGTTGATTATGTTTATTTATGGTTAAATATGTATGGATTTAGGTTTTTGGAAGTTTTGTCTTGAGAATCCAAGTGTTCTTCAAAGGAGCTCTAGTTGGGGGAAAATCTAGATTTAGCCTAAATCTATCAAGGTGAGTTCAAGTTGATTTGTGAAAATGGTGTACATGCCAAAATATTTATTTTAAAGTGTTTGTGTTTACATTAAACTGTTAACTGCTGATAAGTTGGTTATTTGGATATATTTAACTTTATAAACCTATAAAGCACACATTTTGGGATTTATGGACATTTGGATAAATGTGTCACAAAGGAGGGTGTTTTGATGATTTATTGCATAAATGAGTACTTGGTCAAAAATATACTTTTAAGTGTTTGTCGGGTTTTTATGCATCATTCATGAAATAAAATATTTGGAAAAGTACGAATGTGTGAGTTCTTTGGTTTTGGGTCATTTCCGACGTTGGAGAACATTTTAGAAATGGAAAACCTTTTGGGTTTGGGCCAAAGGCCAGGTGTAATTTGAGAATTAAAGATTTTAGGAAATGTCTATTTTGGTTTGTGTAACCACTTTGGCTCTCGTGTTGAGCCAAACGTCCATTAAGCCTCTTGGGGCTTGATTTGTACTTGGTGGAGTCTTTGGAACATTTGTTCAGTTTTGGTTGCTCGTTAAGGAGCCTTGGACGTATGATGTACTTAGTTGCATCTTATTTGGGAGTTACATGTTTTGAATGTGTTAGTTCATTCTTTTGAGTCATGTAACGTTTTAGACTGTAATGCATTGGATCTATAGGCATATGAGTCAGTTGGTTAGTGGGGACTTTATCCCCGTTTTGGGACTGGACATTATTTATGGTTAGCGGGAGTTCGAGGTACAGATCGTGGGTGGTTGAACTCGATAACCGCGTAACCTTTATTGAAGGACTCGAGGTAGAGATCGTGGGTGGTTGAACTCGATGCCCGATTGTCGTCCAGTCTGGTTACTCCTCGTGGAATTTAGTGTCCGCGTTTGAATTCTAGTGAGTGGTCCCCAAGTCATGTGGTTGATTATGTAAGCTTGCGGTGGTGCTCTGCAGAGCCGTATACGGAGCTAAGTCTTGCGGTGGTAGCTCAGATGAGCCGGATACGGGGACTTGTGGCTTTGGTTGTGACACTCATTAGAGATCGAGTAGACACTAGGATCAGTGGTGTCTTGCGGTGGTAGCTTAGAGGATCCGTATACGGGGAACCATGGTCTTATGTGAAGCTCGAGAAGATTGATAAGTGGCTTAACTTTGTGTGCCCGCCACTTTCGATGGAATTCGGGTATCCCCCGTCACCTAAAGGTGTTGTTTTTGGGTATTGAGTTTTATTATCCCAAGTTTTCGGTGGCATTGTGTATATTTGGATTTTATCCTTGATTTATGGGTTGAGTATTATTCCCCACCCGTGTTTTGGGTGTTTCGGGATATAAAGTTTTAACCGTATTGTCATAAATGGAGAGTTCAATCTCTATTCACGTTTCGAGTGAGTTTTGTGTTAAACCTGATTTATAAATGGGCGGTTTATGTTGGTTTCTTCATCCTTGAAGTAGTTGATTTGGAAAACGTAAATTGGTGTTCTTTGTCTAAAATGCATATCATGGGAAAATGAGTCGTTTTCATATGTAAGACATAACAAATTGAAAGATTATGATTTTAACCGCATTCTTTCTCTTTAAACGATTAATTTATATATGTCGAAAACTCTTGAGCTCACTAGGCATTAAGCCTAACCTTTTTTTTTGTCGGCATATGCATCAGGTTCTAGGTGGGGGTTGGTTCTAGCAATTCTATGAAGAGATGTGCTTAGTCTTTCGCGAGTGTAAGTATTTGGTGAAGTCTTCCGCAGTTTGGAGATAGTGACTTCTATTGGGTTTTAGTAGCACCCGTCCGTATCATAACTTTATGTATAGAATGATTGTGTGTATTGAGGTTAAATCTTAGATTGTGATTGCAGATGAATCAATTATTGACGTATTTAGAAAATTTTAAATTAGTTGCTATTTCCAGTTTTGAGGGTGTTACAGCTGTGGAGTTCAATCATATACATACCTGAAGGTTCGGCCACACCCTTGTGCTCCATAGTTGTTTTCGAACATGCTCTCAAAAGATTATCTCGAAATTCGAAGTTTTGAGGCTGAATTTGAAGATTTCAGTGAAAAATATCCGAGATCCATAGAATTCGCATGATCGAAATGAAGAACTCGCAGAAGTTTGAAGAACTCTCAGAGAAAGAATTCACATAGTTAATTTGTTGAAGAATTCGCATGGTCAGAATTTGCACAATGAACTTTGAAGATGAAATTTGTTTAAGTATAGATTTCGCATGTCAGTGTGTTGCGAAATGTGCAGAATTCGCATGCTAGTGGTGTTCGAAAAGATCGATACGAATTCATGTGGTCAAAAAGAATTTCTAAGTGAAGAATTCGCAGGTAGTCGTATACGAAATGTTGAGAATTCGCATCCTACCTTATGCGAATTATGAGAATTCGTATGCAACATATGCGAGAAGTTAAGTTTTCGCAGATGAGTGTGATGCAAAATGCGAGGAATTCGCATAATAGAGTTATGCGAATTGTGGTGTTAGGCTTAGTCCATCATGCGAATTGTGTTCCAAAGTAAATAGTGATATGCGAATTGATGTTGATATGCGAAAAGTTTGATGCTTTTTGAGAATTTTGACTGTTCTGAACCCAGTTTGATACAAGTTTGCCCTGTTCCTAATCTTTTTACGCGGAATGCATATGTGACATCACTCTTATCATATGTTGGTCACATATCTTTAGCAACTAATTATTCTTTCACGAGTGCTCATGCTTTTCAAGATTTTCAGATTCTGGATTTGATGATTTAGTCTCTGATGGGATTGAGTTAGCTGCCTGAGTATCTGCAATCATCAGAGTGGAAAGCTTCTTTTGTGGTTAGACCGTTGAGAGCACTTTATCATTCTTCTGAACTGATCACTCACTAGTGTGAGTGACTGCAATCATTGTTCTGATGCTTGAGTTGTAATTCAGAATCCTGAGTGCTTTATAATCATCCAGCCGATTCGTGAAGAAAGGAGTTATGGGTTTGATTGTTCAATATTATGGAAAGCAGTCAGAAAATGAGCATCTTCTATCAGTTGTTGAACATTGTTTGCCTTCTAACCCTTGTCTTGTAGTGTTGCTACCGGATGCTACCGCCCGTAAGCTAATAAGATGAAGTTTTTAAGCTGATATCTTATTTCAACTTGTGGTTCAACGACAGATCAGATGTTATACACTAAAGATGCACTTGGTTGTCATTCCAATATTCAACACATATCATTCTTGTGGGCATACAGAAGGTGTTGGGTTTACAAGAGTCAAAAGTTGTCTTTATGTGCACTCAGTCGAGGTTATGGTCCACATCAGATCTGGTATTTCAGTTGACACTTCAAGGATAAGAGCTACTTTCAAGGGGGAGCTAGAGGAGCTGAAGCTGAAGCTGATCAGAGAATGATTACTTTAAAAAACGTAGGGGGAGAATGTTAGAACATAAATATGTTTTAGTTTAGAAGTTTAGTAAAGTAATCAACTTTAAATGTATTGGGCCTTGTATTGGGTTTGGGCTTAATTGTGTACAAGGGATATGGGAGTATATAAGGGTCTGTTAGTGTAGTAAGAAGTTAACTTTCATTCACAATGTAGACATTCATACGAATTGCTCTCTGTAGTTAGATTTACTTTTAGTCATAAATAAAACTACAGATTTCTCCCATAATCTCTTGTCAATCTATCTTTATCAATCAATCTATGATCTCAGGGACTTATCACGGACAGCTACGCCTCCGGTGTCCTTTCTCCCCACAGTGGAAACATATTGCATCCTCAGGAGTTTTCGATTGAGGAATCACAGAGTTCTCTTTACCCCTACCTTTGGGCTTAGAGTTAGAGTTGAGTTGGCCAACTTTTCCTTTCCCTTTGCCTTTGGGGGGGTTTGGCTTCTTCTTCTTGACTCCTCCTTCCCTAATGGCCAATATGGGAGCAACAGGCTTAGTTTTGGCCATGTTTGACTCGACAGTCTTCAGCATGCCATGGAGCTCCATGATGGTTTTCTCCATGTTGTTCATATTGTAGTTCATTATGAACGATTCGTATGAACTAGTTAGTGAGTTTAGGATGAAATCCATGGCAAACTCTTGACTAAAAGGAAAACCTAGACGCTCTAGTTGGTCAATGTACGAATTCATTGTAAGAACGTGCACACTGATGCTGCTTCCCGGGGCCATTTTGCATCCCACCAGAGATTTGAGTGTGTCAAACCGCTCTTGCCTAGCCTGCTGTTGGAACATGTCCCTCAGTTGGTTAAGCATGTCATACTCCCTAAGGCTCTCCATACCCTTTTGGAGTTCAGGTGCCATGGTCGCTAACATGAGACAATTGGCCTCGTTTGATTCGGTCAGACGTTTTTCGTACTCTTCCCGAATCGCCCGAGATGCTCCGGTTGGCGGTGCCTCAGGGAGGGGTTCCTCAATGGTTCTCTGTTTCTTTTCCATCATGAGTACGATTCTCAGGTTGCGAAGCTAGTCCATGAAGTTCAAGCCCGTGAGTTTGTCCTTCTAGAGGAGTCCTTTCAGACAAAAGTTTGAAATCGATGAATTCGTGTTGTTGTTTGACATCTATCAAAGTAGAAAAAATATTTTAGTAATCTGAATTGAATAATCCTTGTTATAATAATTACCCAAACGTTTAAATAAACAATTATACTTAACAAGGCTAAGACCCATATTTCACTTCTTAGCTATGACGGGTATGCCGCGGATCGCAACAAGAAGTTATTTAGGTAGATAACCATTTTATCGATTTCATTCTCTATGAAATTCTTAGATCCTTGCGGGATTCGTTGACATCCATCATGTCACTTGGCATGTTTAATCCCTTCAACGCTAATCCTTTCTAGTGACGGGTATGTTGCGGATCATAAGTCTAGATTGTAAACCGTCCATGATAAAACACGTGACATTCGACCCAAGACTCTCGGGTTTCACGAATTTCACATCATCATCGCTAATGTCTAACCGACGTGTTGGCTTTAGCACTTCCCACGTCAGAAAAACGGTTAGTTCAAATGTGTGTTTTATTCATGGGCAGCGTTTTGATTTACTTAAAACGGGTTTTTTGTTTTGTTGGGTCATTGACCAGCATCTTCCTAAATCGAAATGTGGCGCTGGCTACTACACTATAAGAAAATAAAGTTGCACCTTTTCCATCACCAATTGCTTTTGGCGTAGTGCTAAGCGCTTGATCCTAACATGTGGTATCAGAGCAGGTCACGGGTTCGAATCCCATGGAGTGCATTTAAATGCCAAAGGCATGTTGTGCAGCCATTGACTTCTAGCGAAGATCTTGTTAGTCCTGGCAGATGCTGGGGGGGGATTGTTGGGTCATTGACCAGCATCTTCCTAAATCGAAACGTGGCACTGGCTGCTACGCTATAAGGAAATAAAGTTGCACCTTCTCCATCAACAATTGCTTTTGGCGTAGTGGTAAGCGCTTGATCCTAACATGTTTTCTAGTTAAAAATTTTTACTTTCTTTTAGCAAAATTTTGTTTTACACCATTTTAAAACAACTTTTATATTTTTGCTATAAAACATTCGCTTGTTAGTTTGTTAACTCATTAACCAAACTTTGTGATTCTTTAATTATTTTAAAATAAAATTTTCTAGCATGCAAGGCCTAGACAAATTTATAAAACTAATAAAACAACCACAACAAGCAAAAACGGTAAAAATGCCTCAAATCCTATGTGTTTTTCTGGTGAGCCAACACATGGAAAAAACATGGTCAACCTAGGGCATATTCAAAAGATATGACGGGCTCCTACTAAACTCGCCATCACCATTTGATGCTCGGATGGACCGCCTTCAAAACGTCATTCTTCATAACTCCCTTTTGGTTCAATTATTGGAAAAACAATTTCTTACTCTATTCTATGCTATTTTACAAATACATAAAATTTGAAACGACACGAAGGTCGCATATACATTTACATAACATGAATGAAACGACATGCAAGTCGTGCAAATTATTACAAACCAATAATTAATCAAATACTAAGCAAACATCACAAACACATGGGTCAAGAGAGGCACTTGTTACCGGATCCATACAAACACAAAAAAAGAATCAAAACAAGGAGTGCCAAAATCCTTGTAAGCCATATTTTGATAAATATTGATTTAAACATACACTTTTGGCACTTAAAGAAAATTCAATCTTTGTTTGCATATTTCTATGCCATAATTTTTTTTTTATAACATAAACATACAAATACACTTTTATGTTTTGAAAGTATGGTTTTCATGCCAAAACCATCCAAACAACAACATGCAAGTGAATCAAAATATTTTGGGAAAACAAAACCCAAAAAATCCATACTTAATGGAAAAAACAACCTTTTCTTTTATTTTTACAAATATTAGTTTTGTAAAACAAGTTTTTTCAGGACTTTAATTTATTTTTCCCTCTTTCATTTATTTTATATCAAAAGAAAATAAAATCTCTTGGTATTTTCGGATCCATCACAAAAATTCCGAAATTTTGATCTTTATAAATATTGGACCATGACATCAACAAAAAAAATTCTTTTTTCAAACATGCATGCCAAAATCGAAGGTCCAAGAGGGAGGGAAAAAACTTAAAACTTGAAAAACCTTAGAAATCCGTTTGCATGTTCTTTACACATCTTTTCCTGAAAATGTGTACAAAAACATTCAAAACCGATTGTTTCAAGAAAAAGATGAGAAAAGTGCTATCACTTTGTACAAGTGGCTCTGATACCACTGTTGGGAGAAAAAGTTTTTCAAACATAAATATGCAACAGAAGCTTATAACAAAAAAAAAACTCTTCTTCTAAGAGAGGATCTATTGTACAAAGAAAATAGCAACTAAAAGGATAAAAGAAAGGTAAAGATGAAAGATACCCTTGAAGACAATGGAGGATCCAAAGGAGAATCCCTCTATCAAGTTCACACACCAAGCTCCAAGTTTTGCATGATTTTATCCTTCTTCTCCAAAGTTTTTTGTTTAAAAGGCAATATTTTCTTTAGCATTTAACACACACACACGTGTGTGTTTTTGGCCGAAATATGGAGGATAGAGAGGGGAGGGATCGGCCCCTTCTTAAAAGTGAGAAATAAAGATGGAGTGTTGTCATTAATATAATTAATGACATGATGCTTTTATGTCTAACAAGCAACCTTATACTTCCAATATTGGTCCCTCATCTTTTGCCTTAGTTTCTAGTTAAACCATCACTTATGATGTTTAACAAACTTTCCTTCTAACCATAAAATTCTTGCAATTTTAGTTTGGACTTTGTGTGCGACCGAATAGGATAATGCCAATAATTAATTATTTTGTGTCAACGGGCATATCTCTAACAATATTCATCCTATAAGGTAAATGACTCGGCAAGCATTTAAAGAGTAAGCATTTAGTAAACGACACCAAAGACATTGGAAAGTTAATGTGCGTTTATGCAAAAGAGATCCAGAAAGAACCCATTCTCGTTTGCTTATGGGTTTGCTAACAACAAAACACATGGAATACGATGTGTTGAAACTAATGACTGGCGCTTACAACCGAATACATGGTGTCATTGTGAAAGTTAATTTATCTTTTGATAGAACCATTGCATCTTGTCGCATGCGCAGGTACACAACTATTATGTATGTATGTATATATATATACTACCTTATAAAACATCTTTTCGAAAAGTCTTAAAAACAAGTTACAATGCATGAGGTACCATCTTTTAAAGTATAAAGTCTTAGAAGTCTTAAATACAACTACTAAAACTAAATGTACTACATCTTAAAGCATAAAATTCAAAATCTCTTGATTACTACTCGCATAATGTACAAATTGATGTCCCCTTCAAAACTACTCGCATAATGGAGGTTCATTACAAATTCTTGATGCAAAACAATTTAAATCAACCTCTATCCCTATCTGACATCCCCTTCTACCTCTTCATGCTTCCATCTTCACACTTCTACCTTCCGCCATAAAAAAGGGAAGCCCCGACTTTCACTTATTCATCAGACTATTTCTCCCTCTCCAAATTGATGTCTTAATGGGGTTTATGTTTTCAAGACCCGGTTGTTCCTGATTCAAAAAATATATGCTGACCCTTCTCTCCTTCGTCTTCCTATTTCATACTTTTTGGTTTTTGATACACAATGCTTTTGATTTATGTTGTTCTTCAAAGAAATATGCACATGTAGGTTTTGTTCCTCCCATTTAGAAATCTGTGTGTGAACGTGTGAGGCTTCTATGAAGATTAATGTTGGGTTTTATGTTTTAATTATTTATGGCCCATGAGGAATAGTTAAAATAGCCCAACAATAGTGGCTCGATACAAGATATATATTTTCTTGTATCCTAGGGTTTTACAACTAGAGAAGTGAGAGTCCATAAAATACCAAAGTGGGAGAAAAGAGAGAAAAGTCGTCTACAATTTTCAGCAAAGCGCAGCCGCGCCGTTTTGCCTAGTCCCGGAGTTTGAACCGTCGGATCGTCGTGAATTTTGGATAGTAGCTTCAAGACATCTTTATCTACATTTTGAACGGTGGAGATTGGTTTTAAAAATCCGAGAGTCTCTCTTTTGCTATTCGACATCTTGCTGTTTTCTGGATGATGTTTCTTCCTCTTTTCCTTTTTGGTTTGATTCCATACTTCTTGATGGTTTGTTCCAAGAGTATGATGATTGTGGTGTACCTATAGTTTTATCTAGAGAATAATTTTGTATTGTTTATTGGTGGTAGTGTACTTTAAGCGGCCTAATGGTCCCGTGGTTTTACTCTCGCCTTGAGAGGTTTCCACGCTAAAATTTGTGTGCTTGATTGTTGTTTATTTCTTCTTTTGGTAGTTGGTTATCATTGCATTTAGTATACCATATTTGTTTGCATCCTCAAAGGTGTTAGAAAATTTTGGTAAAAATATGGTTTTTTACTAACTTTGGACACATTTAAATACATGTATATGTATTGTAAATATCTAACTCTTCGTGGGTTTGTGTTCTCCAATATGAGAGTTTCGAATCGATATATTATGTGTCCAAAATGGAATATGTGTGAATGAGATATGATGCTCAAAGTTGAGTGTTTGGGATGAATTTGGCAAAAATCAAGTGGGTGTGGGATTGTGTCCCACATAGGAAGGAGGAACAAAACTTTTGTGGTTTATAACCATGAATGTGGAAGGGACTTACAAGTCCTTTGTTTGGTTTTACTCCAACACCTACCCGCGCGCAGGGGGGGTGCCGATTGAGATTTTCGTAGGCTAAAATCGGCGAACTTGTGCATGGGCGCGACCTGCGGACAGGAATGTCGCTCCGAAATCTTGTGCTCGCGCAGCTTGGTTTTGCGAAATTTTTTGTTTTAATCCAGTGCATTGGGCGAGTTATGCCGTGGGTTTACCCGCGTGGCAACTCGCGACATACATTGGAGTGTGGACAAAAACAGTGAACTACACGAGTTATGCCGCGAGCTTAACCGTGCCGTAAGCCACGACATGCACTGTCTTAAGGACGAGAAACAGTGCACCACGCGGGTTGTGCCGCGAGTTTACCCGCGTGGCAAGTCGCGAAATGCACTGTTGCAGAATCGGTTTTGTAACTCCTTTGATACTCATTTTTATAAAGATTAATATGATTAATGGTCAAATAATTAATTTTAATGACCGATTAATTTCATATTAAATTGTCGGTTTTCAAAATCGAGTATAAAATGGGAGTCCGGGTTCATTCCTCTACACACCGAATACCGAACGATACTCATTCTCTGAAATCTCTTATGCATACGTTTTCTCTCCGACATTTCAGGCAAGGCGAATCTGTTTAAGGGAATCGTGTCACACACGAGCCTCGGTTTCGTTTGATTTCTTCTTCGTATTATTCGTCTACATTTATCTTCAGTCGATTTCCTTGTATTCAATTTGTATTAATCATTCGTTGATTGTATTTACTTTTACATTCATTGTCATTTTATATGTATTGTTAAAATACATATAGTGGAGAAATACTAATAGTCTTAAACAGATTTCAATCGAGTTTGTCTCGATACAATTTCGTTTTCTATTTTCTGTAAATAGATAGAAACTGTGGTAAACAGATTGTTTTCGTGGTACTAACTGTACACGTAAATCGAATCGAGTTTAGCTCGATTCAATTGGTTGTCTGTTTTGTGTAAACAGATTTTATATCGAATTTATTTTGATTTGTTACGAATCGAGTTTTGTCTCGATTTAAGGGTATAAACGGATTTATAGTCGAGTTTGTTTCGATTTAATTCGTTGTATGTGAAAAAGAATTTCTATCGACTTTGGTTCGATTTAATTCTTTTTATGTTTTGTGTAAACATATTTTAAATCGTATTTGTCGATTTAAATAATTACTGTTTGGAAACAGTTTGTAAAAATCGAACGTATTTCGATTTTGTGGAGAAAGATTCTAAATCGATATTGTTTCGATTTTGTTGAAAAGAATCTAAAATCGAGTTTGTTTCGATTTTGTACAGAAAGATTCCAAATCGATTTTGTTTCGATTTTGTGGAAATTAAATATAAATCGAGTTTGTTTCGATTTTGTACAGAAAGATTCCAAATCGATTTTGTTTCGATTTTGTGGAAATTTAATATAAATCGAGTTTGCGTCGATTTGTAGAAAAAGATTACTAAAATCGAGTTTCGATTTTGTGGAAATGGTTCTAAATCGATTTATTTCGATTTTATAAACAAATTCTAAAACAAGTTTGTTTTTTATTTAAGACATTTTCTGTTTGTATAAAAGGATTCTTAATCAAATTTGTATTTGATTTAATTCCTTTTCTGTTTTGTGTAAACAGATAGAGATTGTGTTCACGTGAAATTTGTTTTCCACGATGGTGAACATGTATGTGGTGGGAATGATCACGGATCCCACGGCCATGGTCTCGGAGTTGAATGTGATTGGTGCACACTCTATAGAATGGTGGGTTGATACCGGAGCGACCTGTCATGTGTGTCATGACAAGAGAAACTTCAACATCTACAAGGATGTTGATGATGGGCAAAAGCTCATTATGGGAAATGCCGCCACCGCCGATGTCACGGGTATTGGAGACGTCATTTTGAAGATAACCTCTAGGAAAGAGCTCAAGCTTAAGGATGTTTTGTATGTCCTGGAGCTTCGAAAGAACCTCGTTTCGGGTTGGTTGTTAAACAAGTTTGGTTTCAAACTAGTGTTTGAGTCGAACGAATTTGTTTTGTCCAAAAATGGTATGCATGTGGGTGAAGGATATGCCTTGAATGGCATGTTCAAGTTGAATGTAATTGTTGTCAATGGAGTGGATAAAGCAACTTCAAGTTATGTTTATTTGCTTGAATCTCAAAATGTTTGGCATGGCCGTTTAGGACATGTAAATTTTAATTCCATTCAACATTTAATTAAATTAAACTGTATACCAAAATTTGATATTGACTCAAATCACAAGTGCCCCACATGTGTAGAATCCAAACTTACTAGAACATCTTTCCAATCGATTGAAAGGAAAACCGAACCCCTTGATTTAATTCACACTGATGTGTGATTTTAAATCGATTCCTACTAGAGGTGGGAATAAATACTTTATCATGTTTATCGATGATAGTACGAAATATTGCTATATATATTTACTTAAGAGTAAAGATGAAGCAATAGACAACTTTGTCTTGTAAAAAATGAAGTTGAAAATCAACTTAATAAGAAAATCAAGGTCGTTAGAAGTGATAGGGGAGGTGAATATGTTTCACCGTTTGCTGAATTTTGTTCTAACAATGGAATTCGACATGAATTCACAGCACCCTACTCACCTCATCAAAACGGTATTGCTGAGAGAAAAAAGTGCACCTTGAAAGAGATGGTGAATGCCATGTTGATCAGTTCTGGCTTAAATCAGAACATGTGGGGGGAAGCTATTTTGTCGGCTAATTATCTTTTGAATAAGATACCCCGCAAGAAAAAAGGATGAAACACCGTATGAACTTTGGATGGGTAGAAAACCATCTTACAAGTACTTAAGAGTGTGGGGTGCCTAGCTAAAGTGGTTGTACCTCCACCTAAGGTACAAAAGTTAGGACCTAAAACAGTAGATTGTGTATTCATTGGATATGCACAAAATAGTAGTGCTTATCGGTTTCTTGTGTATGAATCTAAAAATCCTGAGATACACAAGAATACAATTATGGAGTCAAGAAATGCTTCATTCTTTGAAGACGTATTTCCTTGATTGAATAAGGAAGATCAAACTTCATCTTCTAAGGATAAAGAAATTGTTCGAGAGGATGAACAAGTTATATCTGAGGAAGAAGAAGTGGAACCTAGAAGAAGTAAACGGGTTCGGGTTGAAAAATCGTTTGGTCCCGATTTTCTCACCTACGATGTGGAAAGTGAACCCAAAACTTATCGTGAGGCGGTTACGTCTTCGGAAGGACCTCAATGGAAAGAAGCCATCAAGAGTGAGATATAATCTATCTTAGAAAACCATACATGGGAACTAGTGGATCTACCTCCGGGTTGTAAGCCACTAGGTTACCGTTGGATCTTTAAAAGAAAGATGAAAGCTGATGGCAATATTGACCAATACAAGGCGAGATTAGTGATCAAAGGATATAGACAAAAAGAAGGTCTAGATTACTTTGATACTTATTCGTCGGTGACAAGAATAGCATCCATTAGATTGGTTTTAGCTATTGCAGCTATTAGAAATCTGCAAATTCACCAAATGGATGTGAAAACTGCTTTTCTAAAGAGAACAAGAGAACAAGGTTTGTAAACTTATTAAATCCTTGTATGGCCTAAAGCAAGCTCCAAAGCAATGGCATCAAAAGTTTGATTAAGCCATGTTAGAAAGCGGTTTTAAGATAAATGAGTGTGATAAGTGTGTTTATATGAAAGACACCACTCATGGATATGTCATCTTGTGTTTATATGTTGATGATATGCTTATCATTGGCAGTGATGACAAAATGATAAGGTCCACGAAGGATATGTTGAAATCTAACTTTGAGATGAAAGATTTGGGTGTAGCGGATGTGATTCTTGGGGTCAAGATCACAAGAACCCAAAGTGGTTTGGTGTTAAATCAAACACACTACGTGGACAAGATTCTTGAGAAATTTAATGAAGGAGATACTAGTATAGCTAGAAATCCAATTGACAATATTCAACATATATCTAAGAATAGAGGGTAAGGTGTTGCACAAGTGGAATACTCAAGAATAATTGGCAGCCTGATGTATCTTATGAGTTGTACTAGACCTAACTTAGCATATGCGGTGAGCAGGCTAAGTAGGTATACTAGTAATCCCAGTTTAGAACACTGGAATAGTATTACTAGATTATTAAGATATTTAAGATACACACGTAAATATGGACTGCATTATGGAAAATATCCAATGGTCATCGAAGGATACAGTGATGCAAATTGGATATCTGATATAAATGATTCCAGATCTACAAGTGGATATCTGTTTACACTTAGAGGTGTGGCTATATCTTGGAAATCGTCCAAGCAAACTGTTTTAGACAGATCCACGATGGAATCTGAATTTATTGCCTTGGATAAATGTGGTGAAGAGGCAGAATGGCTACGTCAGTTGATGGAAGATATTCCCAAATGGCCTAATTCGGTAACGGCCATATGTATACATTGTGATAGCCAATCGGCGATTAGTAGAGCTCAAAGTACAATGTATAATGGGAAATCTAGACATATTAGATGTAGACATAATACGATTCGACAATTACTCTCTACTGGAGTTATCACAATTGACTATGTGAAGTCAAAGGATAACATTGTGGATCCGCTTACGAAAGGCCTAAGTAGAGATTTGGTTTATAAGTCGTCGAGAGGAATGGGACTAAAGCCCTTGAATGAGTAATTCATGCAAAGGAAACCTTACCCAGAAGACTGGAGATCCCAAGATCTGGGTTGAAAAGGACAACCTAGTTGTATGAATAAGGGAGGTCACTATGGGGGGAGTTAATAAACTTTCTAGTCCATTTCTGAAATTAGTGACAGTAAGGTTAAGCATATGGCTTTTAATGATTATTGAAAATCACCTATGTGAGAGAGAAGTGGGGTCGCTTCAAAGGGAATTGTGGGGGGCGCAATTCCTAATAGCTCTCGCTGAACCAGGCTAGTGTTCATGACCATAATGAACACGACAATGAGGATATGACCTTGTTAGGAAGAGTTCTGTGTGAAATGTATTGTCGTCTACATAAATTGCTAGGAGACCGAGTCTACTAAAAGCTAGGAGACTAAGTGTGTTTCACAAGGGAAGGTTCAAAGGGTAACACCTACCTATCCTATACAGGATTCGACCATTGAAATTTTGTAGGGAAATTTTCGTATGCAAAGATCGATCTCCATTCATGTGGGGGATTGTTGGAAAATGTTAGTAAAAATATGGTTTTTTACTAACTTTGGACACATTTCAATACATGTATATGTATTGTATATATCTAACTCTTCGTGGTTTTGTGTTCTCCTATATGAGAGCTTCGAATCGATATATTATGTGTCAAAAACGGAATATGTGTGAATGAGATATCGATGCTCAAAGTTGAGTGTTTGGGATGAATTTGGCAAAAATCAAGTGGGTGTGGGATTGTGTCCCACATAGGAAGGAGGAACAAAACTTTTGTGGTTTATAACCATAAATGTGGGAAGGACTTACAAGTCCTTTGTTTGGTTTTACTCCAACACCTACCCACATGCAGGGGGGTGCCGATTGAGACTTTCGTAGGCTAAAATCGGCAAACTTATGCGTGGGCGCGACCTGCGGAATGCCGCTCCGAAATCTTGTGCTCGCGCAACTTGGTTTTGCGAAATTTTTTGTTTTGATCCAGTACATTGGGCGAGTTATGCCGCGGGTTTACCCGCGTGGCAACTCGCGACATACACTGGAGTGTGGACAAAAACAGTGAACCACGCGAGTTATGCTGCGGGCTTACCCGCGCCATAAGCCTCGACATGCACTGTCTTAAGGACGAGAAATAGTGCACCACACGGGTTGTGTCGCAAGTTTACCCGCGTGGCAAGTCGCGACATGCACTGTTGCAGAATCTGTTTTGTAACTCCTTTGATACTCATTTTTATAAAGATTAATATGATTAATTGTCAAATCATTCATTTTAATGACCGATTAATTTCATATTAAATTGTCGGTTTTCAAAATCGAGTATAAAATGGGAGTCCGGGTTCATTCCTCTACACACCGAATACCGAACGATACGCATTCTCTGAAATATCTTCTACATATGTTTTCTCTCCGGCATTTTCAGGCAAGTGGTTTTATCCGACAGTACATACTGCTTACGCTGTTGTACCCTGGGAATAGACGGCGAATCTGTTTAAGGGAATCGTGTCACACATGAGCCTCAGTGTCATTTGATTTCTTCTTCGTATTATTTGTCTACATTTTTCTTCAGTCGATTTCCTTGTATTCGATTTGTATTAATCATTCGTTGATTGTATTTACTTTTACATTCATTGTAATTTTATATGTATTGTTAAAATACATATAGTGGTGAAATACTATAAGTCGGGAAATTTTTATCCAACGAAGGTTTATTCCACATTTATCGTTACCGTTGTGACGCGTTTTTCCCAACAGAGTGGTATCAGAGCTTTTGGTTATTGTTATTGGGTTTGACTTGTTTGAACGATGGAAGCTAATACAAGTAGGATGATAAGTCTAAATGGTTCTAATTATCATGTTTGGAAAAGAAAGACAGAAGACCTTATTTATGTGAATGATTTTTATTTACCTGTTTTTTCAACCGACAAACCTGAGAATAAAACAGATGCAGAATGGAATATTTTGCATAGACAGGTTTGTGGGTATATTCGGGAATGGGTAGATGATAATGTTAGTGGGGAGACTCATGCTCGTACTTTGTGGAACAAGCTCGAGTAGTTATATGCTCGAAAGACTGGAAACAATAAGTTGTTTTTGATTAAAAAGATGATCCAGCTTAAGTACCATGATGGAACTCCTATCACTGATCATTTGAATGCATTTCAGTGAATTATTAATCAGCTTGCAGGAATGGGTATCAAGTTTGAAGATGAAATCCAAGGCTTATGGATCCTTGGTACTCTACCGGATTCGTGGGAGACTTTTAGGATATCATTGTCCAACTCCGCACCCGATGGTGTTATTTCCATGGAATTGGCTAAAGGCAGTATTTTAAATGAATAGATGAGAAGAAAGACGCAGGCATCCTCTTCACAATCAGATGTCTTGGTCACAGAAAGACGGGGGAGAAATCAGAGTAGAGGTCCGAGTAATAGAGGTAATCATCGGGCAAATTCGAAAGGAAAGTCTGTTGATTTTGAGTGCTACAATTGTGGTAGGAAAGGGCGCACTGTACGGTTCTGCAGACAGTTGAAGAAAGAGAACAAAAGGGGCATTCAAAACAATCAAAAGAACAATCATAAGAAAGATGATGGTGGTAATGACAATTTTGAAGTTAATACTACCATTAAGGAGTTCTTTCTTTGTTGTGATGATGATATGGTCAACCTTGCACAAGATGATTCGAGGTGGGTTTGTTGATAGTGGTGCTTCATATCATGTTACATCACGAAGAGAATTTTATTCATCTTACACTCCAGGTAATTATGGTACTGTTAAGATGGGTAATAATGATCTATCAAAGATTGTTGGAATTGGCGATGTCTGTTTGAAATTTGACACTGGGATGGAATTAGTTTTGCAAAATGTAAAACATGTCCCAGATATGAGACTTAATGTTATTTATACAGGCTTACTCAATGATGATTGTTACAACAACAATTTTGGTAATGGTTTATGGAAACTCACTCGTGGTTCCTTGATTGTGGCAAGAGGTAAGAAATGCCCAAAGTTGTATGTGACACATCCGAAGATCTCCAAAAATATTGTAAATGCTGTGGAGAATATTGATATGACTGATTTGTGGCATAAGAGACTTGGTCACATGATGTAACACTCTAAAATTCAGAGTAAATTAAAACCTGGAAATATGGCAACACGTCATTCATATTTGGTATAAACCTGTGTTCAGTTATGGAAATTGACAACATACTAATCTAAGCAAAACTATCTAGATTACATCAGTTGACAATCCATAATCACCAAAAGATGGGACTTAAACAATGCCCAACACCAAATAATAGTCATCTCAAAATGCCTCGAGTCCACGCTCGACTCTCAAAACCCTGTGCAACCCACCGCTAAGGGAAACCTGTTATACACATTATTTGAGAAAAAGTGTTAGGCTTAAAGCCTAGTGAGAACCTATAGTTTATAAATTTCAAAGAGATATAAACAACTGTATCAAATTAAATCCTTCCAAAGGTTTAGTTATACTAATGGAGTTCTTTGGTACAAAAGGACAACCGGTCCGAAACACATCTTCCGATGACGGGGATTACCTGATTTACCGAGGATTGTAGTGGAACACAAAGTAAGCCACAAATCCGAGTTATGAGCTAAATACATGGAACCATGGCCACGAACGCTTCGGTCCGTACTACGATGTGAGGGAGGCCCCCAAGGAACCAGTCATACTCGTTCACTAGACTGCATTTGACCCATGGCTTGTAACCGGTCTCACATAACCGTTCCAAATGCCCCCGAAGATCAAATGCATCTAGCTACATACAATGGGGTACAAACATCCCAAGAATAAGTCGACTCGATACCTAGGGATCCACTAGTATAGTCATGACTTGTCACAATATTTCATGTGACCATCAAAGCTAGATAAATAGCTATCAAAACATTTATATTTCAAAATGCCATTTTCAAGATCACCTGCTGGTAAGAAAGATAATCATAAAACAAGATTATATGCATTCTTTCAAATAAGCCACACTATTGGGCAAGTAAAATATTCTTTTACTTCAACAAGATGGAACCCATCATTTTAGTCAAAAGTGTTCGGGAACCCTAAAATATCTCGAAACCCCAAGTTACATCAAATGTACAAAAAAAACAGAAAATCCGAAACCGTTGAGATTTATTAGAGTTAAAAACACAACCTTTGACATATATAACAGTTTAGAAAGGTTAGTAGGAACTCACCTCAGATTTCTTCTTCCTAACAAATGCTACCTACGACAACACCGAAAGAATCAGTAAGTCAAAACGCAGATAACTCTCCCACTTTCTGAATAAAACTTAAAGACAACAGAAGCTAACATCGAGCAATAGGTGGCACAAAAGAAGGCTTTTGCGCGAACTGAAGGTGGCGCAAAAGAAGGCTTTGCGCGACAAGAGAGTGGCGCAAAATAAGGCTTTGCGCCAAAGAAACTTCTCGGGATCAAGGGGTGGCGCAAAAGACACTTTGCGTGACCCAAGGGTGGCGCAAAGGTCACTTCGCGCAACCAAAGGGTGGTGCAAATGCCACTTTGCGCGACCACTGGTCTTCCCTGACCGGTCGACCTGCTCACTCAAAACTCGCCGGAGCACACCCAGATTCCGGCCAAACTCAAAAAACGTTAAAACACAAATTTAAACGGTTGAAAAGCTACACAACGGGAATCTACACCGGACATAACACTTCAATAGAAGGATTAAGCTAAAAAAACATACCTCAAAAGACAAGAAATCGAAAACCCACTTCAAAGCTTTCTTTCTCTCTCGCTGGTCTTCAAAACAAGTATCAATATGAGACATTTTAAATATCTCAATAGTTGATATTTCTTTAAATCCAAATTTCATTTAACCCCCTTGAACTTTGGGTAACGGTCAACTTTTCACCCAACTCCAAAATTCAGGGTGTTACACATGAATGAAAAGGGGATGTCCTTTTTGTCAAAGAGAAAGGTGTTACCGGGTGTGCACGTTGTTCATTTGAAGAAGTTTTCTCACTGTTTGGCAGGAAAGCAGACTCGAGTTACTTTCAAGAGTCAGTTTCATTCTCGAAACGAGAATATACTTGATTTGGTGCATTCCGATGTTTCTGGTCCAATGAAGACTAAGACGTTTGGTGGCTGCTCATATTTTGTCACATTCATCGATAATCACTTGAGGAAGGTATCGATTTATACCTTGAAGTCTAAAGATCAAGTATTAGATGTGTTTAAGCAGTTTCATGCCTCCATAGAGAGACAGGCTGGGAAGAAGCTCAAGTGTATTCGAACAGAAATGGAGGTGAATACGTTGGGCCTTTTGATGCTTATTGTAAAGAACATGGTATTCGGCACCAAAAGACTCCTCCGAAGACACCACAATTGAATGATTTAGCAGAACGGATGAATAGAACATTGGTTGAGCGAGTCAGGTGTTTGCTCTCACATGCAGGGTTGCCGAGTTCCTTTTGGGGAAAAGCTTTGAATACGGCGGTGCATGTTATTAATCTAATCCCTTGTGTTCCTTTGCATTGTAATGTTCCTGACAGGGTTTGGAGCGGCAAAGATGTTTCATACCGTCACTTACGCGTCTTTGGATGCAAGACTTTTCTGCACATTCCCAAAGATGAAAGGTCGAAGCTCGATGTGAAGACTAAGCCATGTGTGTTCCTTGGTTATGGCCAAGATGAGTTCGGCTACAGATTATATGATCCGGTTCAAAAGAAACTTGTTTGAAGCCGAGATGTTGTTTTCATGGATGATCAGACTTTGAAAGATGTTGAGAAGGAAGACACGATTCCTCAACATAATGATGATCTTACTGATTTGGATCAAGTTCCTCCTAAGCATGATGAGACACATGATGGAGATGGTGTTCAGAATAATGAACAAAATGGCACCGATGATACTAATGTTCCGGAGCAAAGTGAGATGGATGCAGAAGTTCATCCAGAGTTACCAGTTCCAAGTATGCCATCATTTATCCCACTTAGGCGGTCTATGAGAGACTGTCATCCTTCTACATGATACTCTGTTGATGAGTATGTGTTACTCATTGATGGGGGAGAACCTGAGTGCTATGTCGAGGCCATGGAAGATGAGCACAAGAAAGAGTGGGTTGAATCCATGCAAGACAAGATGACTTCCTTGCATGAGAATAATACATTTGAGTTGGTAAAGTTTCCTAAAGGCAAAAGAGCTTTGAAGAACAAGTGGGTCTACAAAGTGAAGACAGAATAACATACTTCACGACCCAGGTATAAAGCTATATTAGTGGTCAAAGGCTTTTGTCAACGAAAAGGTATTGACTTTGATGATATTTTCTCTCCGGTCGTGAAGATGGGATCTATCCAGGTGGTTCTTGGCTCACCAGCTAATCTTGATCTTGAGACTGAGCAAATGGATGTCAAGACAACTTTCCTTCACGGTGAGTTGGACAAGGAAATCTACATGGAGCAACCTGAAAGCTTTCAGGTTAAGGGTAAAGAAGATTATGTGTGTAGACTTCAGAAAAGTCTATATGGTTTGAAGCAAGCACCCAGACAGTGGTACAAGAAATTTGAGTCGGTTATGGGAAAGCACGACTACCGAAAAACTACCTTAGATCACTGTTTTCTTTCAGAGGTTTGGGGATTATGATTTCATCATTTTGTCGTTATATGTTGATGACATGTTGATTGTTGGCAGGAATAAAGAAAGGATTATCAAGTTGAAGCAGCAGTTGAGCAAATCTTTTGCAATGAAAGACTTAGGGTCAGCGAAACAGATAGTTGGTATACGAATCACTGGAAATAGGGTTGCCAAGAAGCTTCAAATGTCACAGGATCAATACATTGAAAAGGTGCTTTGCAGATTCAACATAGATAAAGCTAAAGTGGTCAGTTCACCCCTAACTACCAACTTTAAGCTAATCGATAAGGATTGTCCCTCTTCAAAGAAGGATATTGAAAAGATGGATCGAGTTACGTATGCATCGGCCGTTGGGAGTCTAATGTATGCGATGGTATGTACAAAGCATGATATAGCCCATGCAGTAGGTGTTGTTAGTCGATTTCTGTCAAATCCAAGTAAAAATCATTGGGAAGCAATTAAATGGATTCTCCGATATCTGCGAGGTACTTTCAAATTAGGTATAACATTTGGGAATGAAAAGTCAATGCTTGTTGGGTATACTGATTCTGATATGGCAGGAAATATGGTCAACATGAGATCCACTTTTGGATATTTGATGACCTTTGCAGGGGGAGCAGTATCATGACAATCAAGACTACAAAAATGTGTTGCTTTGTCTACAATTGAGGCTGAGTATATCGTGGCAAGTGAAGCGTGCAAAGAATTAATATGGCTAAAATATTTTCTGAAGGGGCTTGGTTTCAAGCAACAGCGCTACGTGGTTCTTTGTGATAATCAAAGTACCATTTGTCTTGCGAATAATTCAACCTTTCATGGAAGAACGAAACATATCAAGATGAAGTATCATTGGATCCGAGAAGCTCTTGAAGATGGATTGCTTGAACTTGATATAGTTCATACCAATGATAATAGTCCTGATATGTTGACAAAGACCTTAGAAAGGGAAAATCTAAAGGTATGCTGTGGGATCGCCGGGATGGCGAACTCTTCCTTATAGGCAGAAAGTGGGAGATTTGTTGGGTTTTATGTTTTAATTATTTATGGCCCATGAGGAATAGTTAAAATAGCCCAACAATAGTGGTCCGATACACGATATATATTTCCTTGTATCCTAGGGTTTTACAACTAGAGAAGTGAGAGTCCATAAAATACCAAAGTGGGAGAAAAGAGAGAAAAGTCGTCTACAATTTTCAGCAAAGCGCAGCCGCGCTGTTTTGCCTATTCCTAGAGTGTCAGGATCGAATTCTCAACAAAAATTATAAATACTCAGAAACAATATCAAAGAAGTTTGCGGAATAACACTTTGATATTTAATGAAACAGTAAACAAACAGTAAATCTGATGAACAACTTGTAAACTTGTATTGAATGCTTTAAATCACAAGATTACACACACAACCTCAATCTTGAAGAACAGACTCTTTCAAGACGAATTCTACTTCTCTAGAATTAGGAACTATGCCTTGAGGTTGATTCTCTCTCTAACAAAAACTCAGAATTTTTTTTTTTTTTTTTTTTTAAACTACTCTATCAATTCTATACATATACTGAACAAAAGATAATTACAATTAATAAAATATCTTCAGAATATCTTCCATGAATATCTTCAATCTATCCAGCTGTCATTCTTTTAATCTGAATCTTCATCTCATAAGCAGCACTAATCACCTTGGAAGTATTAACTCAAACTTGGCAGCATTAACTACTAAGCAGCACTAACCTCTAGCAGTACTAACTAGCTAAGCAGTACTAACTTTGTTCAAGCAGCACTAACTTTGACTAGCAGCATTAATTCTACTAGAAGCAGTAATACCTAGCAGTATTAAACTTGAATTCCTTTGGCAGTAGTAATTCTGTACTAGCAGCATTAAACGCTTAAGCTTTTCTTCAGTTCCCAACAATCTCCCCCTAACTTGACTTTTAGAAAGAGAAGTCAAGTTCTTCAGATCTGATCTTCAAGATGCTTTCAACACCTCATAATCAGTTTCCCAAATTTGGATCTAGGCCCAGACTTTGATTGATAGTTCTTCTCACCACTATTCTGGCCATTTCTGAATCCTTTGTGCATACTAGCTTGGCTTTTAACATCCCTACTAGCTTCTCCTTGCTATGCTCATAGATTTTGTCCACCAGGTAATATTCATGATAACATTTGTCAATGGTAATCATGTATACACCACAGTTTTCAAATAACATCCAGTGAGTAATCTTCTTAAATCCATACTCATGATGAAGATCTTTAATTCTGTGAACCACCTTCTCTGGATCAAACATCATACATAAATATTCCATTGCCACCTTGAGAAGATTTTCTTCATTACCTTTCAACACAGGCTCATAGAGTTTCATCCCCACTTTATACATTTCTTCTATGTCTGCTCTTGAACAACCTATGGTAATTCTCCCCCAGGTTGAAAATGCTTCAAATGAACCATCAGCTCTTTTGATTCTGAAAAAGTCCTTTCCATTATCTCTTAGAATGTCCCAAAAGATGATCTCAGGAGCTTTCATGGAGATTGGAACAGCCTTAATGGGTTCTACTATAGTCATGTAAACATCCATATTCTCATCAGCTTGTTTATTTGACTGTTCTGGATTATGCACTGGTTCTGCTGCAGTTTCTTCTTTTTCCTCCACTCTTGGCCTTTTAGAATGCTTTTTGGAAGCAATTGTCTTCACCCTCTTTCCAGATTTGGCTTCTACATCAACATTCTCATGTTCTTTCTTCATCTCTTCAGCTTTGTCCTTTGAGGGTATGGTCTCCTCAGGGAATGGTTGTTGAATATTGAGGTCATGCCTCTCCTTCATTCTTCTCTCAGCCTCTTCCCTTTGAGTTGAATCACCTTGAAGCTTTGCCATTTCTTTCTTGTATAACTCTTCAACCTGATTGTATGCCATGTTTGTGAACATCTCCCCCTTGACTCCAATTGCACCTTTCAGGAAATTTATCATTTTTCTTCTTTCCTGATTGGCCAAAAAGGTCTTGGATGGTTGTCTTTTCTTCTTTTGAATTGGCATCTTTTTGACTTGAAGTTTCTTGGCCTGAGCTGCTTCTTTGATACTTTTCTGATACTCTGCATTTAGCTTTCTGGCCATGATCTTTGCAAGTTCTCTATCTGTCTCAGTTTGCAGCTGTTCCTCCTTTTCCATTTGATCTTGAAGCTGCTTCGCTATTTCCTCATCTAATTCAATCTTAGTCTTTTTCTTTGCAGACAGTTCAGCTTCAACCATCTTTTCCTTTCCTTTTCCCTTTGTATCCTTCAAGATTGCCTTTTCTTTTCCCTTCTTTGAGATCCCTTCTTCATTGATGACTACTCCCTTGGCCTTTTGACTAGCCTTAGGAGTATCATTCTTGGCTTTAACTAAAGTTTCTGCAATCTCCATTTCCTCTACAGAGAGCCCTGTTTCTGCTTCTTTTGCCTCAGCAGCATTAACTGTTTCTGCTGTTTCAGCAACATTAACAGTTTCTGCTTCTTGGACAAAATCTGTTTCTGCTTCTATTCCATGCTCTGTTTCCCCCTCAACTTCAACTCTCTTTTCAGAAGACCTTTCTTTCTCTGCTTCTCCCTCTTGCTTCTCCCCTTTGTTGAAAGGATCTTGAACATTGGATCTCTTCTTGAGTACAAATTGTTTTCTCCTCTTCTTTTGTATCAGCCTAGTCACCATTTTCTTTAACTTGGCTATCTGTACTTGTTGTGACAGGATTACCAGCTTCATTTCATCTATCTCTTTGCCCTGTTTAAGAACATCCATGTTGATGTTTCCCATGGTTTCCATCAATTCATCATAGTTATATCTGTCCTCACCTTCTCCAGGAGTGTTACCCCCTTTTGAATGATCATTGGATCTTTTATTAGTGGAAGCCTTCTGCCTAGCAGAAGCACTATCCACCCCCTTGGTTTCTTGGCACCGGGGTCCTTTGGTTGATTTCTCACCCAAAGTTGCCATGGGGAAGGTCTTAGAGATGTTACCACTGACCTTCTCTGTGCTAGCAGAAGTAGTGGCAGCCTTCTCACCCATATGCTCTTCCATCTCCTTAGAGAGCACCTCCTGAGGGTTGGGAGACACCCTATTGGTTTCCCTTTGGATATTCTCTAAAGGAGAATTCTCCCTTAGAGGGCTTAAAGGCTGAGTGGGTGAAGGTACAAGAAGGGAAGGAGCCTTCTTTACCTGTTTCCTTTTGTAAGTTTGGGTAATAGGAGAAGTGGGCTTATGAAGTAGGGATTGTGGGATATATATAGAGTGGGAAGGTTGGGTTTGGCTAGCAGTGGGAATGTCTAATGAGGGCCTTGACCCTGCTGCCATACCTTCTTGTGGTTGGGACACCACCATCATTGTTGAGAACAATGGGGTGTCAACTCCTTCCGAGTCCCTAGCAGATCTTCTCATGTTTGAGAAAACCTTGCCTTTAGGGGGTTTAGGTACATATACCCCATCAAAGTGAGGTATGTCCGTCAACTCATTAGTAATAACTGCCTGAACAAACCTGGGATACATGAAGAAACTCTTCTTGTTGTCCAGATTTGAGACAAGATCATTGAAGATCATTTGAGAAAAGTAGTATTTTCTAGCAGTGGATAAACATACCAATGCATAGGCAATTGGACTGCTAAATTGGCTCCAGCCAGTTGTTTTCTTAGAAATACAATGCATCAAGGTATGAACAAAGAACCTCCATTGGGGTGAAAACTTAGCTTTGAAAAACTTGAAAATCCCCAATGGGCCTTCATACCCCATTCTGGTGAGGTTTGAAAACAAATCCTCATTTGGGATAGAAGAAATACCTGAAGCATCGTCTAGACGTAGACAGATGCGAATAGTCTCCTCAGTAACTGTCAAGGGTTTGTCACACACCCTTGTTTTGATGCATGTCACTCCATTTTCAGAGCTGGTAGTGGCATTGGCCCAGAATTGCCTCTGATGCTCTATGTAGATGGTAGGGAACACGGTGAGAGCATGAGCAATATGACTTGTCCTCAAAAAGTCGACTATCTGGTGAAAACCTTTGGCTTGTTTTGGCTTTTGGAGCATGGCTATCTCGTTGTGTTCATCAATAAACGCCATTGAAGCCATTGAACTTGAGTGTTCTTGCCTGAAAACTTGGTACTTGAGAGAAAAGGGTTAGAGCGCAAGTGAACAGTATGCAAAGAGTCGTTATGAACGTTTAGGCGGGCAAAGGGTATTTATAGTATTCGGATTAAAAGCAGTATTAACCTTAAAAAAAATAGTGAAAGCAGTATTAACAGTGAGCAGTATTAACCACTAGCAGTATTAACTGAGAGCAATATTAACCACTAGCAGTATTAACTGAGAGCAGTTTTAACCACTAGCAGTATTAACTAACTAGCAGTATTAACTGAGAGCAGTATTAACTACTAGGAGTATTAACTGAGAGCAGTATTAACCACTAGCAGTATTAACTAACTAGCAGTATTAACTGAGAGCAGTATTAACTACTAGCAGTATTAACTGAGAGCAGTATTAACTACTAGCAGTATTAACTGTGCACTGGCAGTATTAATATTGTACTGGCAGTACTAATACTGTACTGGCAGTATTAACCATACTTACACTTTTAAGCTTGTGAAAAACTGAGTACTGCTATACATTTCCTGAGAAAGAAAGTTAGTAACACCAAGAACAAACTATATACAGGTAGTGAACCACTTTTAGGAAGGGGCTTATTCAGAGTTGATCATTCCCACACTTGTTACCAAGAAAGTGAATCTACCCACATCAAAGGCTTTGGTGAATAGATCAGCAAACTGGTTATCAGTATGAACTTTTACAACTTGAATAAGTTTCTTTTCATTGCAGTCTCTTATAAAGTGATACCTGATCTCAATGTGCTTTGTCTTTGAGTGCTTGACAGGATTGTTAACAATGCTAATAGCACTGCTATTATCAATAAAGATTGGAGTGTGTAGAAAGGTTACCCCATAGTCCAGCATTTGATTCTGAATCCATAAGACTTGAGAACAGCAACTTGCAGCTGCTATATACTCTGCTTCTGTTGTAGATGTGGACATTGTGGTTTGTTTCTTGCACTGCCATGAAACTAGTCTTGCACCCAGAAACTGGCATCCTCCAGAAGTAGATTTTCTGTCCAAGTTTGCTCCACCTAGGTCACTATCTGAGTATGCAAGTAGGTCAAATGATGAGTCATGAGGATACCAAAGTCCCAATCTAGGTTGCCCTTTGAGATATCTGAATATCCTCTTAACAGCTTGATAGTGTGATTGCTTTGTCCTAACTTGAAATCTTGCACACACACAGACTGGAAACATTATATCTGGCCTAGAGGCTGTAAGGTACATGAGAGAGCCAATCATGGATCTATAGTGATGCACATCCATATCCTCCCCCTCAAGATCTGCTGTTATCTGCTTGTGTGTCTCCATAGGTGTGCTGGCAGGCTTTGAATCTAAGAAACCAAACTTGGTTAGAATGTCTTGCACATACTTGGACTGACAGATAAAAATACCATCTGACTTCTGTTGGACTTGGAGTCCAAGGAAAAAGGTAAGTTCCCCCATGGAACTCATTTTGAATCTTTGATGCATTAGTTCCTCAAACTCCCTGCACATACTTTCTCTTGTGGATCCAAAGATGATATCATCCACATAGATTTGGACCAGCAAGATGTCCTTCTTCTTTCTCTTGATGAATAGAGTCTTATCAATGACTCCTCTTTCAAAGCCATTTTCCAAAAGATAGGATGACAGAGTGTCATACCATGCCCTTGGTGCTTGATGCAGTCCATAAAGTGCTTTCTTCAGTTTGTATACTCTGCCTGGATAGCTTGGGTTTTCAAACCCTGGTGGTTGACAGACATATACTTCTTCTTCAATTGAGACATATAGAAATGCACTTTTTACATCCATTTGGTAGACTTTGAACTTCATATAAGAAGCATAGGCCAGGAACAATCTGATTGCTTCTATCCTAGCCACTGGAGCAAATACTTCTTCATAATCTATTCCTTCTTCTTATGTATACCCTTGTGCCACCAACCTTGCTTTGTTCTTTATTACTATCCCTCTTTCATCTCTCTTATTCCTGAAGACCCATTTTGTGCCTATAGCTCTTTGACCTTTAGGAAGGTCTACTAGATCCCAAACATCTTGCAGCTTGAATTGTAGCAGCTCTTCTTGCATGGCTTCTATCCAACTGGACTCTTTCATAGCATCATAAGCCTTTTTAGGCTCAAGATGGGATAGAAAGCAAGAAAGTACGGTATGCTGTTGGTCTTGCATATCTTGCAGCCTGCTTTGATTTCTAGTCATCATAGAAGAAGATATATCTCCTATTACCAGCTGAGGAGGGTGATTCTTTTGTGTTCTTGTGTGATGGCTAGTTTCTTCATTGAGTCCCACCTCTAGATTGGAGTCATTCAACTCAACTGAGGTGATTTCAGCAGCTCCTTCAGGTTCTTTATGTGCTTGACTCTCCTCATCTCTTCTTTCTTCTTCACTCTGATTTAGTTCAGTAGATGGTTCCTTTTCACAGTCTTCAACAGGATCCACTTTAGGTATGGGAAAAATCACAGACTGAGATATATTTTCTTGAACTTGTGTAGTCCCTGATCCTCCACTTCCTGAACCTGCATACTCATTACTACTGAAACCAAAGGAGTTAGTTAGTGAATCAATGTCAAACAGCCACTGAGGACCAGACCCAATAGGATTTGGTGTGTTCTCATTGCATTTGACATTGTCACTTTCTTCAATTATTCTAGAAGAAGAATTAAAAACTCTGTAGGCCTTACTCTGAGATGAGTAACCAACAAGAAATCCATCATCTGCCTTGCTATCAAACTTACCTAAGTGAGATTTGGTATTGAGAATTGTACAAGGACACCCAAAAGGTTTGAAAAATCCAATAAAGGGTTTTCTTTTATTTAAAAGCTCATATGGGGTCTTGTTCTTTGGTTTGACTACTAGTACTCTGTTTTGGACATAACAGGCAGTATTAACTGCTTCAGCCCAGAAAGTAATTGGCAATTTAGAATCAGCCAACAGAGATCTAGCAGCCTCTATTAGTGTCCTATTCCTTCTCTCAGCAACTCCATTTTGTTGTGGAGTCCTAGGAGCACTATATTGTCTTTCAATTCCTTTTTCTTCACAAAAGGTGTTTAGGTCAGTATTTTTAAATTCAGTTCCATTATCAGACCTAATGACTTTTACTTTTTGATTAGTCTGGTTTTCAATTCTTAGAATAAAGGATTTGATCAGTCCACTTGTCTCATCCTTAGTCCTTAGAAAATATACCCAAGTAAATCTAGAGTAATCATCAACAATAACTAAGCAGTATGATTTCTTCCCTATGCTCATAACATTTGTAGGGCCAAACAGATCCATATGCAATAACTAGAGACAAGAAGAAATTGTATTTAACTCCTTGGACTTATGAGAAGTTTTGTGTTGTTTGCCTTTAAGACAAGCCACACAATGATCATCACATGAAAAGACCTTTGATGGTAAACCTCTTACAAGGTTGTTTTTAACAAGTTTGTTCATTGTCTTGAAATTCATGTGACACATCCTTCTGTGCCAAAGAGAGGATTCATCCACAGAAGCTTTTGAAACAAGACAGTTCAGGGATGAATCACTTGAAACATTGTCCATATCTAGACAATACACATTGTCCTTTCTTGGAGTTCTAAGTAGTATCATGCTTTCATCAACTACCTTGAACCCTGGAGCAAGGATCATACATTCTGTACTTGTAAATAATATACTATGTTGTTTGTCACAAACCTGTGATACACTTAACAGGTTATACTTTAACTGATCAACATAGTAGACATCCTCAAATGTCATCTTACCTTTTGTGACATTACCTTTTCCACTTATTTTTCCACCTACAAGATTGTCTCCAAATGCAACATGTCCTCCATTGATATGCTTGAAATCCTGAAGGCATGACATGTTGCCTGTCATGTGCCTAGAGCAACCACTATCCACATGCCAGATGCTCTTCCCCTTGAGCTGTTGGTTGCTCTGCACATAAGATAAATCAGTTAGTATGGATTATGAACCCAAGCCAAAGTGGTCTTGGGTACCCCTTTCTCATCAAAATATTTACATTCTTTCTTGACAAGATTTTTAAACTTTGACTCCTCATTACTGGAGTACTTTGTTACAATAATGGGTTTGGATGCATATTTGCTAGAAGCAGTACTGTTTCTCTAAACACCCTATGGTGTGGTTCTTATTTAATTAAATGCATCATTGGATCCGATTGGGTTTTAAGTTTTAGAAAAGTTTTCTATTTAATTTTGTAACCAAAAATTCTTTTTAATTTCCGCTGCGTATAACGGTTACAATTTATTTTAAAACCCATCAGTGGTATCAGAGCCACTTTGAGCATTTAATTAAAAAAAAAGGGGGGGGGGGAAACATAAGATGTTATATGGCAATAAAATTTAGTAAATATGTTTATATATTAGACTCATCCTAATAAACTATATACGTTTGTATTTTTGGTTAAATAAAATAAATAAAACAAAATGAAAGGAAAAGATAAGAGGGTGTCAATTATTAAAATAAAAGGAAGTAGTCGACTCTTGTTTGATAAATTAAAAGGGTTTTCAAAACCCTAATGGGATATTTTCTATACCAGCAGTCACATCTAAAAAAAAAGGGTTGAGAAACCTTATCAAACCCCTCTCCTTTTTCTCATGTCTTTTTCGACTTGGTTTGCGTTTGTTGCCGTGTTTTCTTTTCTAAGAGTTCAAATGGTCGTTTTGGATTTTGAGTCAAGACATCGTGTCGTTTTTTTTAAATCGGTTAAAACTTTGACATTAATATAATGGTCACTTTATTTATGTTATTTATTTGACCAAATTATTTTAATTATGTTTAAAATTATAATTAATGGGTTAGTAACCCACAAATTATAAGATTGGGTCCAATTAAATTTAAATTGCCATACAGTATTTTGTTCCAGTTTTGGCCTTTATATTTATTTTAAATTATATCGACCAAATATTTATGTTTAAGATATGTATAATATATGGTTTGTCCCAAAGACCCGTGGTTGATTTATTTTTATTTTGGAAAATTAAAATGTATTAATTGCATGGGAAGTAATTTTAATTTTCTAGATAGGTCCAAATGTAAAATAGATTAAGATATGTTATCTTTATATTGTAAATCATCCGAAGACGAAGTTTCAAGAAATCAAGACGGAGACCATGGAGTTCACCAAGATAGCGAGGCCAGTGGGAGATGATTGATGATGTCCTTAGATATTGACCGAGGTTGTTGTGTTGGCTCACAACACCACATTAGGGGCAAATCCATATATTATTTTGTATGTTTATTATGTGTTTGTTTTTTTTTATTGATTTATTATTGTTATGATAATTGCAAACGCTTAAAATAAAAATCAAACGCAAAACAATTTTAAATCGGTAAATAAAATATGATATTTTAAATTGATATGTTTATCAAACTCAAACCGATTTAATAAAATAAACTTTTAAAACAAGATTTTAGAGATAAATTCAAACGTTTTAAAAAAATTAGAATGTTTTCTAAAATTAAACCTTTTTAAAAATGTAAACTTAACGCCACCCATTTAAGGTACTTGTCAAGCATACAAGATCCCGGTATGGTCAGTGCTCAGCCAATCATGCCGGTTGAATGTAGTGTAAGATAAGGAGCCAAATTAACGAGATTTAAGTGGACAGTTGCTTGGCCATTCACTTAAATGGTCGTATTTTGGACGACTGATCCTAGTAAACCCTAAGACTAGTATTTAGGTGGGATCACGATTCCTTAGTATGGTTTGTTTACTTGAGAATATCATAGACAGTTGTTTGGCCATTTATGAGTATTTTCAAGGCGTTGAAGTGGGATTAAACGTGCCAATTTCAATATATGATATATTGAATAGGATCCCACGACATCTAAGAGTTATGTTGAACATAATTGGATGATGCCTACCTAAATAGCCTAATTTCATAGACAGTTGCTTGGCCATTTATGGAAGTAGGTGAAATATGGATCTTAGCTCAAATCAATTTTTTTAAAAGGTTAAATTAATTTGAGATTTTAAAAGAATTACTAAAATTGAACTTATTTTGTAGATGGCCGCTAACGCTTCCAACCAAATTGTATGCACAAACGGCTTATCCCAATTTACATTACGATCAATCCTTGACAAGGATAAACTGAACGGTATGAACTTCGTGGACTGGTTTCGTTTCTTGAGGGTCGTCCTTAAGCACAAAAAGAAGTTGTACGTTCTCGAAAACCCCCCTCCAAACCCTCCTACCATAAGTGCTTCAGCCGAGGTCAGGGCTGCTTATGATAAGCATCTCAATGACTCACTAGATGTTAGCTGTATGATGCTAGCATCCATGACTCCCGAGCTATTGTGGTAACATGAAGACATGAATGCTTGGGATATGATATCCTCTCTGAAATCCATGTTTCAGTTACAAGCAAGACAAGAGAGGTTCGATACAGTCAGGGCATTGCATGCTTGCATGATGACTGAGGGTTCATCAGTCAGTACCCACGTTTTAAGAATGAAAAGGTATATTGACCGATTAACCCGTCTTGGCTACCCACTGGGTCAAGAATTGGCAACCGACATGGTTCTGAATTCTTTATCCAAGTCATATGACAGTTCGTTTTGAACTACAATATGAATGGTTTGGAGAAAACTCTCACGGAGCTTCAAGGCATGCTTAAAACTGCTGAGAGAAATATGAAATCCAAGTTGGATTTATCCAAACCAAAACAGGTGTTGATGATCAAACCTAAAGGTGGGATAAACAAGAAGAAAAGGGTGGTTACCAAGGGTAAAAGAAAAGTTGGAAGCTCCAACAAGAAAAAGGGCAAGGGAAAGATTCCTGAGGAAGCAGTTTGCTTCAACTGCAACCAGAAGGGACACTGGAAGAGAAACTGCCCTGCCCTATTGGCAGAAATGAAGAAGCAGAAGGCTAATGGAGCTGGACCTTCTGGTATGTTTACCATGGATTTATTCACTTCTGACTTTGATTCCTGGGTATTGGATACTAGGTGTGGTACTCACATTTGTACTACTTTTCAATGACTAAGAAATGAAGAGAAAATGAAACCAGGCCAGATGGAGCTTCGAATGGGGAATGGAGCTAAGGTAGCTGCTATTGCTCAGGGGACTTATGACATGAAGCTGCCAAATGGTCTTATTTTAGCACTTAGCAAGTGTTTATATGTACCTAGCATTACTAGGAATATCGTTTCTTTTTCTCGTTTGCAACAAACTGGATTTATGTTTACTTTCAGTAATGATTCAATTTCAGCTTATCTTAACAATGTTTTGTATTTTATGGCCAAACCACACAATGGTATTTATGAAATTGATATGCAAAATAGTTGTAATTATGAATCAATGTATAATGTAAACAATAAACGAATTAAGCGAGGCTTAAATCAGACCTATTTGTGGCATTGTCGTCTTGGACACATAAACAAGAAACGCATAGCCAAACTCCAGGCGGACAGAGTGTTGGAATCATGTGATGATTCATATGATGTATGTGAATCTTGCTTAATAGGCAAGATGACAAAAGCGCCTTTTAAAGGCAAACCCTAAAGGGCAACAGAACTATTAGGGATTATACATACTGATGTGTGTGGACCCTTTAGTTCAACCACAAGAAATGGTCATCGCTACTTCATTACTTTTACTAATGACTTCAGTAGATACGAGTATGTTTACCTAATGAAAAACAAATCTGAAAGCTTTGAGTTTTTTAAAGAGTTTCAGAATGAAGTAGAGAATCAACTTGGAAAAAAGATAAAGACACTTCGATCGGACCGGGGTCGGGAATATCTAAGCCAAGAGTTTATTGACCATCTAAGAGATAACGGGATAGTATCCCAATTAACTCCTCCCGGAACACCGCAACATAACGGTGTGTCCGAAGGAAGGAATAGAACCTTGTTGGACATGGTTCGCTCTATGATGAGTCGTACCAATTTGCCTAAAAGTTTCTGGGGTTATGCCCTAGAAATAGCTGCCCGAATACTAAATAGTGCGCCAACCAAAAACACCGATAAAACCCCTTTCGAACTATGGACTGGGAAGATCTCAAAACTGTCATATATGAGAATATGGGGTTGTGAAGCTTATGTTAAGCGGGAAGCTTGATTCAAGGTCTGAAAAATGCATCTTTGTAGGATATCCAAAAGAGACAGTTGGATATTACTTCTACAAACCTATCGAGAACAAAGTTTTTGTTGCACGCCGCGGTGAGTTCCTAGAAAATGATTTTCTATCGAGAACCACAACGGGGGATACAGTAGATCTTGAAGAAATTCAAGAACCACAAGATGAAACAATGGTTGATACTGATAATCAACATGATGTTGAGCCTCAACAAGTTGTTGAAGGTAATGACGAGATACAAACAATTCGAAGATCGAATAGGAGTCGTCAAGAGCCTGAGAGATATGGTTATCTCATTGGCAATGACGATACGGTTCAAGATGAACCCGTAACCTATCAGGAAGCCGTATCAGGTTTAGAATCTGATAAATGGCAAGATGTCATGAAGGCTGAAATACAATCCATGTCAGATAACCAAGTTTGGAAGTTGGTAGATGCACCTACCGGATGCAAAGTTGTAGGGTACAAGTGGGTATTCAAAAAGAAAACTAACATGGATGGGATTGTACATACCTATAAGGCTAGGTTGGTAGCTAAAGGTTTCACTCAGACTCATGGAGTAGATTATGATGAAACTTTTTCTCCAGTAGCAATGATTAAATCCATCAGGATACTTCTTGCCATAGCTGCATTTCATGATTATGAAATATGGCAAATGGATGTTAAAACCGCGTTCCTTAACGCAACTTTAAGCGAGGACGTGTACATGGTACAACCAGAAGGTTTTAAACATCCAAATTTTCCTGAAAAGGTATGTAAGTTGCAAAAGTCCATTTATGGACTGAAGCAAGCATCTCGTAGTTGGAATCTTCGTTTTGATGAAAAGATTAAAGAATTTGGTTTCTTAAAGAACGAAGATGAACCTTGTGTATACAAGAAAGTTAGTGGGAGCATAGTAGTATTCCTAATCCTATATATCGATGATATATTGATCATCAGAAATGACATCCCTACCCTTAAAGGTGTAAAAGCCTGGTTAGGGAAGTGTTTCGCGATGAAGGATCTAGAAGAAGCAACTTATATCCTTGGTATAAAGATCTATCGTGATAGATCGAAACGCTTAATTGGATTAAGCCAAAGTACATATATTGACAAGATCTTAAGACGCTTCAAGATGGAGGGTTCTAAGAGAGGAAACTTGCCAATGGTACATGGTGTACATCTGAGCAAAACTCAGAGTCCTATGTCTAAAGAGGACATGAACCGCATGAAGGGTGTTCCCTAGTCAATCATGTATGCCATGTTATGTACTAGACCAGATGTCTCGTATGCCCTAAGCATGATGAGCAGGTATCAGTCAAACCCAGGTGATGCTCACTGGGTAGCAGTAAAGAATATTCTAAAGTATCTGAGAAGAACCAAAGAAATGTTCTTACTGTACGGCGGCCAAGAAAGAGATTTGTGTATTCAAGGATACACAGATGCTAGTTTCCAAACCGACCGAGATGACTATAAATCACAGTCGGGATATGTGTTTGTGTTAAACGGGGGTGCTGTGAGCTGGAAGAGATACAAACAAAGCACAATAGCGGACTCAACTACAGAATCGTAGTACATTGCAGTGTCGGACGCCGCAAAGGAAGTTGTTTGGATGAAGAAATTCATCACAGATCTGGGAGTAGTCCCTAGCATATGTGACCCTGTCGAGATATATTGCGACAATGAGGGTGCCATTGCTCAGGAAAAGGAACCAAGGTCACATCAGCGCTCCAAGAATATCATGAGACAATATCACCTAATTCGAGAGATTATTGAAAGAGGTGACATAAAGATATGTAAAGTTCGATCAGAAGATAATCCAGCAGATCCTCTTACCAAACCTTTGAGTCAAAGCAAGCATGATGCTCACATTATCTCAATAGGCTTGAGGTTTTGTAATAATTTAGTCTGATTTGTAAATTTTTAGTAATCTTTTACTTTGTGAACATTAAAACAGTTATGTTTTACAGTCATGGCATATTGGATATGAGTATTTAATTAAAACATCTATGTGTTCGTTTTAGCATGTTTAACTATCCTTAAATGAATATGATGATCATATTATTTAAAACTGTCCTTGATCACTTATTACTAGGGGACTAGTAATAAATCAAGATCATTATGAAGTCTGGTCATAGTCCAAGTTGGAAGTGCACTAGGTGCAACCAGAGTCACATGCGCTTGTCGGAGCACAAGGCGTTGGACAAGACCCACGGTCAAGATCACCTCATAGATCGGCGTCATAAGGTGAGTCTTGAAATATTATAACACTATTTATCCTCAGACCTGAGATGTGCATTGGGATCTAATGCACAAAGAGTGTTATACTTTGATATAGTCTAACGTTACCCTTGATCGGGTAATCATAAGGGCTATATTAGGTATAACATGAATTGTGTAGTTAGTCGTGTACATGCAATATGGGATTTGATCCTCTCAAGATGAGAGAGATATTTCTGGGCCCCTCGATTACATATTATGATTTACATGCATGAACAAGTGGATTAGTTGGACTAATGACACTTGTATAATCAAATATGTTGGGATCGAGAAACACAATCTTTGAACTATAAATGATGAGATAGATCTATGCCTTAAGTTCAAAATAAAATATCGTGAAGCAAAAGGATAATGAATGATTCTACTATATGATTGATTAGATCAATCAAATTGCTCGAAGGTAAAAGCACATTTACATAGCCTTGGGGGCTGTGACGTGTTGCTAGACGCTTACCATCGTCTATGTTACTGTGTATCGTGTGCAAGTGGGAGAATGTAAGTTATTATATGCCCACGACACGTGTCACACAGAGATACTGCTGAGGAGTATGTAAACCTATAGGGTCGCACACAAAGAATGCGTTTGTTTCCATTTGTAGAAACCCGGATTTTATGAAAAATATGTGTTAAACTGTAATTATGATAATTACAGGGTGAAAACGTAATTATGTTAATTACGGGAAATTATCTGTAATTATATAATTATATTTTAAAGTTTAAAAAGATAATTATATATACTTATATAATTATATTTTAAAGTTTAAAAGGATAATTATATATATACATATATACATATATATATATATATTTGAATTTGAATATTACAGATAATTACTAAACCTTATTTAATCCTTAATTGAATTATAGTCTAACTATAATTCTTCTGATATAAATAAGGGGTTAGGCTAAACCATTTGATATACAATTGAGTTAGAAAAGCCTTTCAGAAAAATACAGAAAAGAAACCCTTTTCTTTTCTGTAAAACACATATAGATCTAGGGTTATTGGGCTAGCACCTGGTGGAATTTTGCGTGTTCGTGTGTGCATACCGCTAGAGGAAACCTCGATTGGTTTCTAAGTGCTCAGCTAGTTCAACCACAACATATCTGAAAAGGTACATCTCTAAACACCCTATGGTGTGGTTCTTATTTAATTAAATGCATCATTGGATCCGATTGGGTTTTAAGTTTTAGAAAAGTTTTCTATTTAATTTTGTAACAAAAAATTCTTTTTAATTTCCGCTGCGTATAACGGTTACAATTTATTTTAAAACCCAACAGCTATTTTCTTTGGTTGTATTTTCTTTGGTTGTTTTTGGTCTCAGACATTGTATTTATTTGGTATTATTTGCTATTTTCAAATTTCTTTCAAATGCCACCATCGCCACTGTATCCATCTCTCTCTCTCTCTGTAAGTTTATCATCCATCTCTCTCTCTCTCTGTATGCATCTCTCTCTATATGTAAATCATTTTCTGTAAGTTAATTTGTTTGTGTGTGGTTATGGTAAGCATTTACCTTCAAACATTTGCCCTAGGTGTCTGTATTTACTTTCAGGCATTTTCCCTAAGTTAATTTGTTTGTGTGTGTTTGTGTCTATAAGTAAATCATTTTCTGTAACAAATCCTCTTGCAAATATTCTGCTAAGATGGTCTTTTTATCCATGTTGATGGTTATGGTTTTGGCAATGGCAAGGGTTGTTAGTTTTTGTTAAACCATTACACTTATTGAACATATTTTTTGAGTTGAAAATTTTGTTAGATGAAGTACCACGTTATTGATAGGCCTTTGTTTTGTAGTGTATTAAGAATTCCTAAAATATCTTCTTTTTTGTCTCATACATATCCTTTATCTTTCTCTCTCTACCATAAACATAATTCCCAAATTTTCTCCTTCTCTTTCTCATAAGACCGATGGCATCTCCACCACTCCCAGCCTCACCAGCGACCACCACCATTCCCACCCTCACTCCCACCACGACCACCACTGCTCTCACCCTCACCACTGACGGCAAAGCCTAAAGTCGCTACTGCCAAGTCTCTGACGAAATCGGCTAAAGTAGCATGATTGGGAACGAGATCTACACTGGGAGAAAACCGCTGAAGGCTCGAAAGTCTGTGCAGAAGAAGACACCGATGAAGAAGGCGGATGTGAAAAGCTTGAAAAGCCTAAGACTCTGACGAAATCGGCTAAAGTAGCAAGGACGGTAACGAGATCTACACCAGAGAGAAAACCGTCGCCGGTGAAGAAGGCATATGTGAAAAGCTTGAAACCAAAGGAGCGATATCAATGAAAATTGTTTCAACTAAAGTGATCATTGACTAAAGTTTGTGATTCGATTTCCAGGTAATTCGAAAAGGGTTTATACATGACTAAAGTGGTCACATTTGTGGTAATTTTGTTCCAATAAAAAAGGGTTTGATTTTGGTTTTAGGGGTTTGATTTAGATTTTAGGATTTTGGTGTAACACAGTCGGTATCACAATGAGTATCACAGTGTGTGCCATTGTGGATTTGATTTTGATTTTAAGGTTTGGGGGTAACATAGTGTGTATCATTATGTGTTTGATTTTGATTTTAAGGTTTGGGTATCACAATGAGTATCTAAGTGTGTGTCATTGTGGATTTGATTTTGATTTTAAGGTTTGGGTGTAACATAGTGTGTATCATTATAGGTTTGATTTTGATTTTAAGGTTTGGGTGTAACACAATGGGTATCATAGTGGTATCATAATGGGTATTACAATGGTTATGTATGATCTAAAACCCAGTATTTTGTATAATGGGTATCATAGTGTATATTGTATCACAATGGGGGTATCACAATGTATTTTGTGTCACGGTGGGTATCATAGCATATTTGGTATCACAATTGGTATCACAACATTTCTTAATTGTTTTCGTTATTTTCGATGTTTACAAAAGGTATCACACTATGCATCATGTGGTCACCGGAATCATGTTTGCTGGAATAATGTTCGTCAGAGAGAGGAGAGAGGAAAATTCTAAAATACCAAACATACCTTTTAATTAAAATTACCAAAATTATTGTTTTCCTAATTTATCATCTGATATGTGGTTAAGATTGGATATCACGATTACCACAGATAATCGAGTTTTCCCTTGAATGGTCCCCTATATATATATATATATATATATTATATATATATATATATTATATATATATAATATATGGGGAAAACCCTCTAAATATTACAAACCCAATGAATCAATCTTGACCCTCCATTATTTCTATTTTATCCACTTTGTTTTAAATAAAAAAGGGAATTTGGGTCAATCTACATGGTTGGTATTTCAAGCAATATCTGCATCAATAATTATCTCATTAACAGTTACCTTATAAAACTAATTGTTTCGCTTATAAAACTAAGTGATTTCTACCATTATAGTTATCCCATATTATAATATCCCTAATTCCTTGAAGTGTTTTGCATCAAACAAGTTTAACTTTTAATTCGTTGGACTGTTGAAGACTTGAAGCAATTTAAAAAGGGGAAATTGCATCAAAATGGAACCAACTTCGACTTGATTCTTATTTTAGGGAACAAACTTTTAAAACTATCATTTTAGGGTCTAAAGCAAAGTTTTCATTTATTTAAGGATTTCCATTACCTAATTACATGCTAAAGATGACATCGCGTAAGTAAATACTAACTAAATTCCACGTCATATTTCAAATTAAAAAAAATAACTAAAATAATTATGTGTATATAATTTTGTTTATCTAACAATTAACACTCCGACTGATATTTTAAAATAAGAAAACAGAGTTGGTCTCTAACTTTTGGTTTTCATAACAAATTGCCTCTACATTTAACGCCGCTAACTCAAGTCAAGTCTCTCACGTGATAGATTATTATGTCTTTTTATACTCGACCCATTTTTTATAGATAAAAATAAAAACCATTTTATCAAGAAAAAATAATCATTGTACATCATCATCATCCACATTTGAACATCAAGAACCTTAAATATACTAGTAAAATCTAAACTTATAGATCAAACACAAATTCAAATCTCAAGAACACTTGAAATATAGACAATAATTTTGTATAAACTCATGTAAAAGATTTATAATACAAATCTGAATCCCTAAAATCAAATCCTTAAATAATTGAATCAAACCTAAATCACTCAGACGTAGGAAAAAAAGCCTAAATCCACTGCCTTGAAGTGAAATAGATGCAGAGTGGAGAAGAGATACAACCTAGAAGAGGTCTCCATTGGAATCTAGAAGCCCGACGATTCAAGGTTTGCTAAAATCGATTTTTCCCTTAATACCAATCACAACAAATCTGAACATCAATTTTAAGATGCAATCCATATGGCAGATCCTTTTCCTGGAAATCTGACTTGGTGGATGCAAACCAATATGGTATTATGGTATGATAGATTTGATGAAAAGTTTTTTAGACGAGAGAGGTGAGAGGGATTAGAGGGAAAACGAGGGGGTGGGAGGAGGAATTAGGTTAAGGTTTTTAATAATTTCTTAATGATTTTATTTTATTATTTAAAACTGGTGGTTTTAAGATTTCATGTTATCGTGTTTTGTTTTATGGTTGGATCAACTCTGTAATAACTCCATAACACATGGACCAAACCTATAAAATTTTCCTTAAAAAAATAAGTGACATGGCTTTTTGTTATCCACTAAGCATTTGTTTTGTGTTTTGTGTTATGCCACATCACTTAGAGGTAACCGATTACGTGCTAAACAGGTAATGGAGATCCTTAAATAAATGAAAACTTTGCTTTAGACCTTAAAATGATAATTTTAAAAGTTTGTTCCCTAAAATAGAAATCAACTCAAAGTTGGTTCCATTTTGATGCAATTTTCCCATTTAAAAATCATGAATTATGAAGATATTAAACATTGCTTATCCAATGAATTAATAGTTAAGAACATAAGCATTATAAAAACATGTGAGATCATGTAACCTTTCGTTAGTGAAGCAACACAAACAACAATTTTTCTTCAAATAGATCGATAATGTCGCATGGAAACTCCATTTTGAGCTTTGATTTCAAAAACTCCATTGTTGATCTTCGATTTCTAAAAATGTCACCAGAAAACGCCATTGTTGATTGGTTTTCAAAAACTCCATTATAGAGCTTCGATTTCAAACGAGACTGTGTAATATTTCGGTGGTGAAACAACATTGTATTATCAAAACAAACAACCCATGTGTTGTTTCAACGGTGAAACAACAATGTATTAACAAAATAAACAACACACGTGTTGTTTCATCGGTGGGTGTCGTGTGCAAGTATTCATTGATTGCGGATGCCGTAAGCACCAATTGAGTGCCTCGAACCCATACGGCGCCACTGTCCTTGAAGACCTCCAGGACCATTGCAGCATAGAACTCGCGTACCAGTGTAGGGTGATACTTTGGGGGGTACTGGTAAAGAGAGCCCAATTGTGAGTCGCAATGGTGCCCGGGATGGTGGTGGAGTCTAACCCACTACATGAGATGCCTCTTTCCGGAAGAAAGTCACGTCCGCTCAAATTTTCGTATCTGCTTTGATAGTCTGCGTTTGGTTCACTTGCTAGGGCAATATGTTCATCTTCATCAAGTTAGAGCTGGTAACGATCCTTAGTGAGATGGGCACTACACACCATGTTGGGAAACTACAAGAAAGTTGGATAAATAAGTCACGAGTGATTGTTTATAAAAAAAAGTGAAATAAGTGACATGGTAACATGGTAACATCTTCGACTTCAATTTCAATGAGTTCCGGCTCTTGCATGAGTGGTATTTCTCGCTCTTCGGGGCCCATGTTATCTCTAGTAGGATCCTTGATCAACGGCTTCCCACTTCTCAGAGTAATGGCCTTGCAATGCTCTCGAGGATTTGGCTCGGTGTAACTAGGCAATGCGCCATGATTCCTTGAAGAATATGAATCCGCGAGTTGACCAATTTGCCTTTCGAGATTTCGAATGGCGGCGGTATTTTGTTCGTTGCCTTGAGCAACCGCCTTGATCATGGTCGAATTTTGCTCATTACTTTGCATAAGCGCCTTAATGGGTACACCTTGTTCACCAATGACCGTATCCATCTTTGACAAACATTTCGTCATCATCTCCTCTAACCCCGATCTCTTTTCGCTTGAAGATCCCTCCCAATCGTTTCTCATGTTTTGGTTTCCTTGATGATGGAAACCGGGAGGTTTAAAATTCCGGGATGAAGAAGAAATTTGATGTTGTGGTTGGGCTTGTTATGATTGATTTTGATGTTGTGACCGACCCATATCACCCTTGGATTGATCCCCTTGGTTTTGTTGATTAGACCAAGAGAAGTTAGGATGATTCATCCAACCCGGATTATATGTATTCGAGAAAGGGTTGTAGGATCGTCGGTTGAATTGGTTTTGCATGTAGTTCACTTACTCAACATCATTTGCCTCCAATGAAGTCACAATTTGGCACTCTTCGGTAGAGTGAGAATCTCCACATAATTGACAAGTTACATTGCCAACCGCCTTCACCGCCATGTTCGTTAGTTGATCCGTTAGCCCGGAAATTTGGGCTTTCAAAGAGGAGATCTCTGATGAGTCTTGTGAGCTAGATCCGATTGGCCTTCTTAGTTGGACATTTCGCATATCAAAGCTTAAGCTTCGTCATAAGATTTTGACATAATAGATCCCCCCGCTGCAGAATCAACGGTAGCTTTGTAGTTCGGGAGGAGGGCATTGTAGAACAACTCAATGATAAGCCATGGTTGAAGACCATGGTGGGGACACTTTCTGAGTAATTCCCTGTATCTTTCCTAAGCATCATAGAGTGATTCTTGGTCCATTTGCTTGAATTGCGTGATTTCCGCTCGCAGTCATGCAGTACGAACTGGAGGGAAGAACTTTGACAGAAAAGCCTTCACGAGTTGGTCCCATGTAGTGATTTGTCCGACAGGGATGATTCTTTGCCACGAATTGGCCCGATCACACAAAGAAAATGTGAAGAGTCTAAGACGAATGGCCTCCGGTGTGACTCCATTCATCCTGAAGGTGTTGAGGATCTCAATATATCTCTCTATATGGCCAACTGGGTCTTTAGAAGGTAGCCCCCCGAACTGCTTTTGTTTTATCATGCTTATGATGGTCGGCTTGATCTCGAAGGTGTTAGCCTCCACACTAGGAGCCTGGATGCCCTGCTGTGAGCCATCATAAGTGGGAAAAGAAAAATCTCTCAAAGCTTGGTTGTTCGCCATAGGTTGTTCTTGTTCTTTCTCTCTTCTCCTTCGTCGAAGTGTGCGTTCGATTTTCGGATCTAAGGGCAATACCACTCTTCCTCGGTTGCGTCTTCTTGGCATACACTAGAGTGAGTGCCTGAAAACAAACCAAAAGAATAGTAAGTAAAAATAATGAATATAAAGAATAATGTCCAATCTAGCAGCGCTATAACCGGTAGTGATATTAACACTACAATAGTTCCCCGACAACGGCGCCAAAAACTTGATAGACGGTTTATGCAACCCTCCAAATCTACCGCAAGTTTACGGTGTCAATCAAGTAAAACGTACTAAGTACGAGTATCGATCCAAGGAACTACGAGTTTAAGTACCACAAAGGCTATCATAACTACTAATTGAACTGCTGATAAAATTGGTTTGAGTATGATTAATTAACTACTTATCTAGAGAAAATGGAAGCAAGCACAGAAATACTATTCAAACAATGTTTCCAACACCACAAGAGAAAACTAATATGATTAGGGAAAATGCTGGGGGTCGGATTTCATTTGGATTCCACCAACAAATAAATAACATACGTTCAACAAATCAATATACAAGGTTAAATTTAGCAATTCCAAATACACTCACTACTCTCTCTCGAGCAATAGTAAGAATGTATCATGCAATATATATTGAAGTCTCTCAACCAATATACATAAACATTCAACTCATTAAGCATATGAATCACAAACACAAACTAGAGTTTACTTGGTATATATCTATCCAATATCTCACCCTAGGTTTATCTAACTTTTATCAAGTTATAAAACCAATTTCTCAAGAGGAAATACAACCAATAAGGTGAACAAGATGGCCAATCTCATAAACAATAAGAACAAGATAGACAAACTTCAGCCAACAAGTGTATTAACTCAATAAATGCAATAATCATATATCCAACGGTATAAAACCAAAATCCATCCTTCCCCCAACCTCAAAAGGTCTAGTTCATGTTACTAGTAGCAAATAAAACCATAGAGAAGAAGATGACAACACCCAAATACATTGTTTCTCAACAAAATACAAGAGTAATGAAAGAACTCCCTCATTGATTGATACACACTACCAATTTTAAGCTGCAGATGTGTTTCCACCTTCCCAATCAATGAAAAGTCTTATTTCAGCTCCAAAAACGGTTTAGAATAGCTCTCCTAGGTCCTAGCCTCCAACAATCCCGAGATAACCCTAAACATTAACTTCCTACAGTTTTTTATACCCTCAGACCACGACCGCGACAGTGCCTTGCGACAGTGACAGTGTCACAATCGCGTGGCACTATCGCGCGAGATTCCACACTCACGGTACAAGCGACGCTATTGTGCCTGCGATTGTGACATGTCTCTATCGTGTGGCACAATAGCATGGTTCCAATTTCTGACTTTTTCGTCTGTTCACTTGGTTCGATGTTTTCTTCATCCGGGATGTCAAAATGGAGTACTAATAGGAAATTTTTCTTCCACTTGACATTTTGTATGTCTACACAACACTTGCATACAATATTAGCCACCACCCGGGGGTGGTGGTGGTCCGGCGCCCCTAGCCGCCGCGCCTTGCCGAGCCCCAGGCTGGTTTTGTTCCGCTGCTCCTCGCCCTCTGTTCCGATACCAACCCTCAGTAGGATGGTTGGGCAACCCATGATGTGTGCAATAAGAATTATAGGTTATCTTGCCCACATCAGACATGGGTGCCTCAAGGACAATCTCATCAGAAGTTGCATCTAACCCAGCCATCCTACATAAATGAGTAATGAGGCATGGAAAATAGAGGAGGCCTCACTTGTCGCAACCGGTCTTGAGAATCTGGGCGAGAATGATGCATCCGACATCAAAGTTGAGGTCATGTTGGATGGAGTAAAGCAGTTGGGCGGTCTCGAGGTAAACGATAGTGCGGTGCCGCGAAGGTAATAAATTGTGCTTGATGAAGACGGACCAGAAGACCATGTCTGGAAGAAGATCACCATGGCTTCACCAGACATTCCTTGACAAAGTACCATCGTGACACCTATCTCTTGACAAAGTACCATCGTGAACTACCGAAATAAGGTTAAGTCTCAGAAACTGAAACCATAAGGCAATCTCTTTCGTTAAATGATTGGCTTGAATAATGGTTCGATGATTATCCAAAGACCAACCATGACTTGTCATGGTTAATACAGTTGCCACCTCTTCATCCGAAACCACGACCCTCCACAATTGGTCTTTTCCCTTTATCAGTTGCCCGTAACTCTTCTTCAAAATCATTGTCCGATTTCATACTCCTCTGGGTTATTTTTTACGGTGGTGGCGACGTTTCTCTCCCAGAAGGAACTTAATCAGTAGAGTGCGAGGAATCCTCGGTGGAACTGGAATCTAAGGTAGCGTTTGGTACGCGTTTGGTACGTAGACATGATTGGACGGGACTGGACAGGACAGAACTGGACTCGACAGGACAGAACTGGACTCGACAGGACAGAACTGGACTGGACAGGATAGAACAAGAGGCTAGGACAGGACTGGACTGGACGGGACTGGACAGAACAAGACAAATGTCTGTCTTGTGTTTGATATGACTAGGACTGGATAGGACTGGACTGGACAAATTTCCCTAAAAGTTTTTTTGATGATTTTATATATCATATAATAGTTATAAATAACACAAACAAAGTATATCTTTAAATAATTTAATTAAAAAACATTTTTATTTTTTAAACGATTTTCATACATAGAAAAACAAGGGTAGGAAATTTGAATGAAGAATCTGAAATAATTGATGGTAGTTCGAAAAAAATCTTATTCATATAAAGAAAATATAATATTTGATTCAATTTGTAATATCTTAATGAATTGGCGGATGCATAGTTGCAACGACAGGTAAAGATAAATGCGATGGGTGGCCCGTGAAGGACGGTAGTTGTGAAGAACGTGAAAGATAGTGGATGGTGGTGGTGCAGGTGGTTGTTATGGTTGATGTGGTGGAGGTATAGGTGGTCGACGATAGTAGTGGTGGTGGTGGTGGACAGGGGTAATAGAGGTTATTGTAGGGGAGGAAGAGGCGGAGGTCACTGACGGTAGTTGGCGGTAAGCGTCGGTGGTGGCGGGGCAATGGGTGGCGGTGATCGGTAGAGGTGGCGATAGGCGGTGGATGTGGTGGAGGAAGTTGTAGTAGTGGAGGAAGAGGTGGAAGTGGTCGACGATGGTTGGTAGTGGCTATCGGTGGCCGTTGATGGTGGTGGCAGCCAAAGGTGGTGGTGATCGGTGTTAGTGGTGGTGGCGATGGCCGATGGTTGTGGAGGTGGTGGATGAGGTTGTTATGGTGGAGAAATAAGTAGAGGTGGCCAATGGTGGTTGGCGGTGGCTACTGGTGGCCGCCGATGGTGGTAATGGCGGCGATGGGTAGTGGTGACCCTTAAGACTAATACCATATTAGGATTATACATCAAATAGCGGTAAATCAATGATTTTTAGTTTCTGTCTCACTTTTGTCCCATGTTGTTCCACCTATTTTGGTGGAACAAGAAAATACCATTTTTTTATCCCATCTTGTCCCACCTTGTCCGGTCTCTGTTCCTGCCCCATGTCGCGCCAAACGTGGGACAGTGAATTTTTGTCCTGTCCCATGTCACGCCAAACGTGGGACAGTGAGTTTTTGTCCTGTCCCGTCCCATCCAGTCTGCAAACCAAACGCACCCTAAAGAAACAGCCCCTCGGTGTTTTTAGGGATTGAAGAATCTTCGAGTACTGTCGAACTCCCCACATCGACTTTGTCACTGGTGCCACAACGGGTTCCTTCTGCTCACAATGGGTACTGTTTGGATCGGTTTTGGGTAGGAATGGACTTTAGGTGACCTTTTTAGGCATCTTCAAAATCGAAGAAAAGTTTCACTAAATGTTATAATCTACATTATAATAATATCGTTGTAGATTCAACTTCTAGGCAGCACTCTGTGTTTAAATCTAAATCGAGATAGTGTGTGAGGATTTTCCATATAAAAACAGGAATTCGTTTCACAAATTTGGTGTCTTTTAGATCAAATTCAATAAATGATGTTACATACATGTATGCTTCTCACATACGAAAGACGGCTAAACCTACATATCATTATATTGCACTAAAGCTAGTTTCTCTAGTTTTAACCTTAAAGAAATGCATTTGGAGATGTAAAATTGTCACAAACAAGAACACAAGCACATATATAAAGAAATGCATTTGGAGATGTAAAATTGTCACAAACAAGAACACAAGCACATATATAATTAAGTACAATGAAAATAACAAGTATAGACTTCACTTAAGAAAATGTGTCAACTTTTGAGTTGGGAAACATCAAGAATGTAAATTATGCATGTCTAACCAATTAAATGGAGGTCACTCAGTCATCAACAATGCGTCACCAAAGGTACATTTGGTATGCAGACATGATAGAACAGGATGAGACAGGACATAAAAGCACATGACAGAACAACTATTCAGCATTTGATAAAAATGGGACAGAACAGAAAGATAACATGACCAATTTACCCCTAATAAGATGCTTATATATTATATATATTTTAATTAAGTATGTAATTTATTAAATTATAGCGAAATAAATACTTTTTATAACAAAACATATTATTAGAAAGTTCTTTTCATGATAGATTAAAATGACACTAAAATAAAAAGTTTATAATACCAAAATAAAAAGTTTATATAGTTTCCAATTTTTACTTTTTAACCTTTTCTATATTTTTTTACTATTAATGTTTAATAACTTAAATAAATTAATTAAAACATAGTAACTATATAAAAATAATATTTGAGGACAATAAAGTGAAAATTTAAAAAGTATAAAATAAAATAAATAAAATTTAAAGAATGAATAAATATAAAAAAGAAGACGTATTTAATGTTATAGAAGAGAATTAGATTTTAATTTGAGGTTATATTGGTAAAACATAAGTTTGTTCCACCTTGTTCCATAGGGTAGTGTCACACCCCGCTAAAACGGAAAGACAGGATATGGCAGCGCACGGTTTCATGGCATAAAGTAATAAATAATACCAACCACAACATTTAAAAATATAATAAAATATGTTTACGTTTACAACCATGACATTCAAAATCATTCCCAAAGTACGGCTATTACAATAATTAGACAAAACATTCAATATTTGCCGGGATGATTGTTGTCACACACGTTCATGCATCCTAATTATCGGTCCTTACCTTAATACCTGAAAAGCATGTTAAAGAAAAGGTCAACTACATAGAGTTGGTGAGTACACAGGTTTTTATATGCATAAAAGTAGTTGTATGCAAAGTTTAGAAACTTTTGTGAAACATTTGTCCACGAAATATTTATGAAATGATTGTTCTATCATATGCACGGGTTATCATGTATACGGCAATGCTGTAGCATTTAGCCACTACCAAACCTTTCGACAATTCAACGCCCCTTAAAAAGAACCGCGTCATACCACAACGGTGGACTAACTCCACATGGGTAAGGCAAAATGTCACCGACCCCTTTTTGAGTTAAGTAACGTTAATGGCAAAGTGCACCTCTAGCTTAACGGCTAAAAGTGAGGTTGTCAACCCTAATAGCGCTATCCACTAATACCACCGGCCCCAGTTCGGGCTAATAGGTAGTGTCCAACAGTGGGGACTTATTCATTTAATACTCAATTGCATCGTCAAGTATACATACCATAGTGCATAAATATTTAAATTCAAGATTCAACAAATTGTAATGAACAATCATTTGAGAGTAGAAACAAGTTGCAATTGTAACATGCTTTTCACCCCAAAATACGTAAAACGATAAAAGAGGTGTTGTGAATACTCACAAGTTTGAGCGGTTTCTCCTCGGATACGATTAATATGATGTATAGGCTTTCGCTGCTACGTCCTACCTACGAAAGTGGTATAGTCTATTAGCTCGAGTCTACCCTTATAGTTTATGCGGTCCTTAGATCGCTAAGTCTTATAAGTGCATCACTTGACCCTTTTATTGATTAAATTTTTATGTAACAATTGTTAAATTAGCCATAATACGTCTCGGTGTGAAATTTTTAAAGGTTTATTCCTTGCATTACGGTTTGCATGCATCCAATTTATTTTTATGGGTCCAAATCATTCAATTAGTTGTTTTAGCCTATCTACTAATTTATATACTATAATGTGATTTCAAGTACAAATATCTAAGTCTTTAAATAAGTTATAAAGTTATAAAGTCCAAAAGTCCCCTTTTTAACAAATCTAACCCTTGTCTTATGCTGTCAGAATTTTATGCCTACTTTTAATGATATTTTAACCATTTTCCTTATGTTATTATTTTACCAAATTTTTGTGGGGTTTATTTTATTGTGTTGGTGAACTTTTTCCATAGGTCTCGTTAGTTTTGGAGATGATTAGATAGGGCAATGATGTCCTACAAGATTATTGGTCACATGCACCAAAGCAGTCTGCACCACTATTTTGTCTTGGTCATTTGGAGGCTCAAAAATGATTATTTTTCAGTGAATCCAAATGGATTACGTTCCTAACTCAGAAAGGTAACATCCATAAAAGTTTTACCCTTTTTGTATCAAAAATGAATGAGTTATGCTATTTTAATGTTAGGTCTACCAATCTGCCCAGATTTACTGTTTTGCACACTTTTCTTGTTAATGAGGGTTGAACTCTCAAATCCTAGTGTTTTAGGTTGAAACCACTTTTATTTATTGCGTGAAGAGTTGGTGGCGAGAACCGAGTCTTGCGCGAGACGTGTATAGCGCAAAGGTATGTTTGCTTGAGAAGCGTGTGGTGCAAAGTACAACTTTGCGTGAGTTCGTCCCTTGGTTTCCGCAAGTTCGTCCCTGCAACTTCGAAATTCAACTGAAAACCTGTTTTTTCGTCGATTAGCAGTACTAAACTCTAGCAAATGACTATAAACACTTCTAGTAAAGTTTCAAAGCATTTGGGTCTATTTTGATTTAGATATACACGGAGTAAGGATATGCATGCAATCTGTCCGATTTTTAAAAACAGCAAATCATCAAAAATGAGAACTTTTTAACTTGACACCTACATGCATGGGTTTCTTTGTTTGAAAAAAAATGCTTTTATGGATCTTACATCCTCATTTTGTACCAAGAACATAGTTTTATCAAGGAAGAGAGTTTTCAAATGTAAAGACTCTGACGGTCCACAATACTTATCAAGTTTTATAGATTACAACACATTAACGATTACCAACCTGTTTGATTAATAACAATGGTTACAAGGTTGATCGATTGAAGCTTTTCTGTGTGTTCTCTCTAGTTTACACCTTGAGTGTGTGTGTGAGTATGTTATCTGATGTTAGAGAGAGTTGTTGAGTTCTGATATGATCTCAAGCTTCTTAGACACACTACCTTAATAATAATAAACTAATAATAATATCTAACACTTAGATATTATCTAACAAATATAATAACTAATAACTAACTAAACTTAGATATTTAGTTATGCTAAATATCTAATTTCATAAAATACAAATAAACAACTTTGACATTTTATTACAAATGACATTAGACTTTATATCGAGAGCGACTTTTCAGCGGTAGCTTCAGATTGGATCTTCAGATTGGATGATCTTGAATCCAATGAGACTGTGCTCTAACAATCTCCCCCTTTGGATCAAGATCATTACTAAAAAGATTTTAGCAATTCAGTCTTCTTGTTCAGCTCAGAAGATGCAATCTCTTTCTCTAGCTCAGAATGCTTTAGCAAAGTATCTTAAAAGAAAATTTATCTGAAATCAGCATGTTTTCAGAATACTTTGATCTCACATTTCTTGATTAGCTTTTCTCTTCTCCAATGTCTTGTAATGTAATGGACATTTCTTCATGCTTTAGATTCTCCCCCTTTTGATGGAAAGTGCAACGACTTCATCAAAACTTCGAGTAAGAAATGTCAACCACTTGGAGCCTCTGATCCGTCAATTTAAAAGATATTTATCCAGATCTTTTCAAATCCAGACAAAATAGTCGTTTAACACCTGAATCAACTAATGAATTAGTTAACATGTCTGTCAGTAACACTAAGTCACTATGTGTAACGAATACACATTGGAAAGGAGTTGTTTGATGTAGACTCCCCCAGGGCTTCCATTTAATCATCGAAACACCACAAAGGTAATTTCTATAAACGTTATGACAAAGAAACTAATTCATTGTGTGTTCGTGCATGTGTTAGAAACAATTAAGCACTTGATGATTGCTTATAGGCTCAAAATTGTGTAAACTACTGAGACAACAGTAAGTTAAACACAGACTCAATGTGCATGATTGAAGTGCGAAGGTGGGGCAGACTTCCTTCTTTTCAATATCTAGATTTTCCAAATGAAAATCAAATAGTAAATGTGTTGTTTCCCCTTTGAAAATGTGAAACACTTTCTTGTTAAGAAGAAAATGAGTAGTTGGTAAGGTTTGATCAAGAGTTAGCATGGGCTAGTTGCCTGTTTCAATAATGATCACCAAAGAAATGTGAAACATTAGAATTGTGGCTGCCCGACTCAGAAAAAGTTGGTGCAGAGTTGTGATATTCTTTTAACTCTGTTCTCACACGCTCTTTCTTTTACACATTTTGCTCACTCTAATCACACTCATTTCTTTTCGACTTCTCACACTCAATCACTATGGATTAACTTCTTGGGTAGAAATCACTGGTTAACGTGATTCCATAGAAGTTTCTTGTAAGTCCTAGCACACTGATCCCGTATATCCTATAAAGAATATGTTGCTCAAACTGGTTTAGCTTATCATGTAAGCTCATGTAAAACATTTAAAGTACACTCCCAAAATATAAAATCTGATGAAAAATCGGGAAGTGATTTGAACATTTAAGAACATGATTTCAAATGATTGAAAGTTATCTTTCTTTCAACCATTTATGAGATTAAGATAAAGGATTATACCTTAACGTGCGATCTTATATCTCATGAAGCTAAGCTTAAAGTCATAAACATATGAACTTGTAAGCATCTCTCAAAAATTCTGCAAAAGTCTTATGTCAAGTCAAAGTAAAATTTATTCACTTAAATTGAAAAGACAAAAAGCAGTAAAACTTTTAAAATACGAGTTCTGATCAGAAATAATCAGAAGTCATCTCCGTACTCCTTTGACTTGAAGAGCTCCCCCTAAAATCTTGCATTACAAAAATTTGGCATAAAAGGTAAATGCAGAAATCTTATGAGCTCCCCCTCAAAATAATATTGACCACTTGTCAATTTCTTCTTGTACTCCCCCTTGGATCATGAACAGAATATAGAAGTGCAAATATCAATCAGATTTAAGAATGAAGAAAGATGAAAAAGTATACAATTAGAAAACTTTGATAAGTAACTACTTATTAGATCTTAAGATTTAGCATACCAAGCTTAGAGACAAGAAAGGAAAACCTCTTTTCGTCTAAAGGTTTGGTAAACAAATCGGCAAGCTGATAATCAGTTTTTACAAAGAAAAGTTCAATTGTTCCTTTTTCGACATGATCTTTAATAAAATGATACCTGACGTATATGTGTTTGATCTTGGTGTGCTGAACAGGATTCACTGTTATTGCGATTGCGCTCTTGGAGTCACAGTATATCGGGATTTTGTTGAAGTGGAAACCGTAGTCGCGCAATTGTGTTCTCATCCATAAGACCTGAGAATAGCAGCTAGCAGCAGCTACATATTCTGCTTCGGCCGTGGAAGTTGAAACACAAAGTTGGTTCTTCGATGCCCAACTTACGAGTTTGTCACCGAGGAACTGTACATGTCCTGACGTGCTCTTCCTGTCTAACATACAACCAGCATGATCTGCATCTGTGTAAGTTGTTAGTTTGAAACTAGTATCTTTAGGATACCACATACCAAGATCTGCAGTCCCCTTCAGATACCTAAATATGCGCTTAACAGCAGACATATGGATTTCTTTTGGATTGGCCTGATATCGTGCACATAAGCATGTTGAAAACATTATATCTGGCCTACTAGAAGTAAGATACATTAAAAAACCTATCATCCCTCTGTAAGTCCTAACATCAACAGCCTTTCCCGAAGGATCGGTGCCAATCTTAGTACCTGGTGCCATTGGGGTACCAATCGGTTTTGAATTTTCCATTTTGAACTTTCGAAGAATATCCATAATGTATTTTGGTTGATTGATAAAAATCCCCGTCGAAAACTGTTTGACTTGTAATCCGAGAAAGAAATTCATCTCTCCCATCATATTCATCTGAAATCTGGACACCATAAGGTTTGAAAAATTCTTACAGAACTTTGGATTTGTAGAGCCAAAAATAATATCATCTACATAGATTTGAATTAGAATGATATCGGCTTTTTCCTTTTTGATAAACAAAGTGGTATCCACCGTACCTTTTGAAAAACCAGACTTGACTAGAAATTGGGAAAGGACATCATACCAGGCTCGAGGAGCTTGTTTCAGACCGTAGAGTGCTTTGTCGAGAATGTAGACGTGATTCGGCTTCTCTTGATTGACAAAACCTTCTGGCTGAGAGACGTAGACTTCCTCCTTCAGAATGCCATTCAAAAAGGCAGTCTTCACGTCCATTTGGAAGACCGTGAAGTTCTTGTGTGCTGCGTAGGCTAGAAACATTCTAATTGCCTCTAAACGCACCACATGAGCATAAGTCTCGTCATAGTCGATTCCTTCCTCTTGTCTGTATCATTTGGCTACTAGTCTTGCCTTGTTTCGGATAACGGTACCACATTCGTCCTTTTTGATCTTGAAAGCCCATTTCGTACCTATAATGGTTTTACCTTGAGGTTTTGGTACGAGTCTCTAGACTTGAAGTGCGTCGAACTGATTCAGCTCTTCTTGCATTGAGATCACCCATTCTGGATCAGCAAGTGCCTCTGATACGCGAGTTGGCTCGAACTTGCTCAGAAATGAGTCATGCATGCACATATTTATTGATGCTGACCTAGCTTGCACCAGTTTCGTTGGATCGCCAATGATCTGGCTTGTCGGGTGCTCTTTGGTCCATTTGTGTTCATGAGGCAGTGGATTATATGAATGTATGTCAATTGTATCATCTAAAAATCCACTTGTACCTTCTTCAGTATGTTCAGAAGGAATGATGATTGCAGTTGAAGTGGGAGATGCAGAAGGCTCAGCAGGTACAGCTTGGTCCGGCGTAGATGGATCTGTACAGAACATCCTACTGTTTCAGCTACTTCTGTTTCTTCTTGATTTTTCACAGCTTCAACTGTTGGAGTCGGCATTTGAATTGGAATTTCTTGTTGAATCGGGGTGTTGGATTCAATAGGAATATCTGAACTTATTGGATGAGTAGTCTTTGAGTCTTCTATCCTGTCAACCACAACAAATTTCTTTACATTAGATCCAAGAAATTCATCATAAAACAATTCAAATAATAAGTCTAAATCAGATATATGATTAGTTGACGTTGATTCTTCATCTGATTTATTCTGTTGAGACGCAGGTTCTGGACTTATCTGCCCAGAAGCTAGTACTCCGGTTATAACGGGTTCTGAACTGTGTTGTTCGGAAGCCATCTCTTCATCAAACGAAACGTTGACGCTTTCAATAACTGTCTTTGACTTCTTCAGATATACACGGTATGCAGTTGATGTCGAGGAATAACCAATGAAGATGCCTTCGTCCGCCTTGGCACTGAACTTGTTGAGACTCTCTCTATCGTTTAGAACGAAACACTTACACCCAAATATATGGAAATATTTGATTGTCGGTGTTCGGTTGTTGATCAACGCATAAGGAGTCTTCTTGAATCTGCGGTGTATCATGGATCGATTCTGTGTGTAGCACGCAGTCGATACAGCTTCAGCCCACAGAAATAGAGGTAAGTCTGATTGACTTAGCATAGTTCGAGCAGCCTCGACTAGCGTACGATTTCTTCTTTCGACCACTCCATTTTGTTGAGGCGTACGAGCAGCAGAGTATTGATGTGAAATCCCGACAGATTCGAGATATTCTTCAACCTTTTTATTCTTGAACTCTGTGTCGTTGTCTGTTCTTAGAAGCTTGACCGGTTTCCGCAGATTCACCTGGGTCGTCTTCAGGAATGTGATGAGAACATCTGGTGTCTCATCTTTTGAACGTAGAAACTTGACCCATGTGTATCGCGAGTAATCGTCCACGATAACGAGTATGTACTTATTTCCGCCTAGACTCTGAGTTCGCATTGGACCGCATAAGTCCATATGCAATAACTCTAACGGAGCGATTGTACTCGGTTCAGGCTTTGGTTTATGTGGAGCCCTCTTCATCTTTCCCTTTTCACATGCTGCACATAAGTGTTCCCTTTCATACTTCAGCTCTGGAAGTCCTTTGACTAGTTTTCCACTGACCAGATTGTTGATGTACCGAAAGTTGAGGTGAGAAAGTCGTCGATGCCATAACTAACTTTGTTGCATCGAAGCTTTCGATAGTAGACAAAGCTGCTTGTCAGTCTGGACTTTTGACAAATTGATTGTGTAGAGGTCTGATTCTCGAGTACCGACCAAGAGTTCCTCGCCTTCTTCAGTGCGAACTGAACACCTCTTGGCTTTGAAGTTGACCTCTAAGTCTTTGTCACAGAACTGGCCTATACTGAACAAGTTGTGTTTTAAGCCTTCAACATAGCTCACCTTCTTGATCGTGACATTGTTATGTACCATATCACCATAACCCATTATTGGTGAATGCTGGTCGTTGCCGAATTTAACTGTTCCACAATACTTCTCTTTAAAATTTGACAACATCTCTTTTTGTCCAGTCATATGCTTGGAACATCCGCTATCCAAGTACCATAAATGACGGATCTGCATAAGAGAAATAACGAAACAAAAGATTTAGATATTCATTTGATAACATTTGGAGTTAAAACTTTTGAGTATTGAAGAGCGGGTCTTGAACTGATGTGTTCAAAAGCCATTTCTTCATCTTAAGCACGGGTTCTGAACAGACGTGTTCAGAAACCATTTCAGATTTCTCCTTCTTAAACGTTGGGTGCCTGTAACACAGATTTATCTTTTGGTACCCACTTGAAATTGGGTCCAACTGTGTTAGCACTAGATTTTGGTACCCATTTGAAATTGGGTCCTCTTTTCTTTTGAAAATCAATTGAATCAGATGAAAGATATGAATGCACATGATAATTTCCAAACCAAACCTCAGAATCTTGACAAGAATTAGTAGCAACATTCGCTTTCAAAACATCTTTACTAGGTAAAGTCTTATTACAATTAACACTACAAAACGATTTATCAGCCTTGTCAAGCTTCTGTTTCGGTTGCCATTGAGATTTAACTTCTGGCCTTTGCTTGCTCAGATCTGAAACATGTGAAACTCATGAGTTAGACTTCTGAGCAACAAGCGAATGCTTCTTCTTCGGATTACCAATAGTGTTCGGTTTCTGTGAATGCTTAGATTTAATCTTACCTTTAGCATTTTTAGCCTTCACAGAGACTGAGTTATCAACTTTCGTTGATTTTGCACTGTTAACAGGCATACTGGTTTTTCCCAAAGATTGCACAAGAAAAGATGAATGGTTAGGAAGTTTGACATTAAAATCAAATTGTACAAAACAACCATCCAAACCACCGTCAGAGTTAAGAAAATCAAACCCTCCGTTTGATAAACCAAACATGTCATTAGATTTAGAAGCCTTTGAAATAATAACATTTTTTAGCACGGTAGAAAAAACTTTTTGTTCAATCTCAATCAAAAGTTTTGCATCTGTTAAAGAGTCCTTGAGTTCAGAAATCTTACTTTCCAAAACAAGAGGAGGGACGTAAATTTTACCTTTAATAGGCTTCGCCTCCATCTCTTTTACAGAATAACTTTGAAAGAAGTCATTTGAAAGAGATTTCTTTTGATCTTTTTGATCATAACTATTATTCAGATTCGCATAATAAAATGGAAGGTGAACTTTAGATGATTTCCTCCATTGTTCCGTTTCTATGGCTTCATCCTCTTTTGATAATCCAGTCCAGAAAACTTTAAGTTCAGGGCATTGATGAGAGAGTCTTAAGAACGTAAAATCATAAAGTGCAGGCACTTCAGATATACTGTTTTTAAGATAACGAGGATTCTCATAACCGATTCCCCAATTTTCTTTATTCTTTTTCGGTTTGTTTAGATGAATGGTTTGCTCACTTTGACCTAATGAGTATAACTTCTTTTCCAAAGCATCTAATTTAGCAATTAAAGTTTTGTTTTCTTCAGTACATGAAGAATGTATTTTAGTAAGCTCAATTAAATCAAGCTCACTCTTTCTCAGTTTAGACTTGATTTCAGAATTCTCTTTAAGAATTATTGTCTTTTCTTTGGCATTGGTGTCATTATTTCTATGTAAAACCTCAATCAATACTTCTCTCTCAGCAATTTCATTGCTAAGTTTCTGTATCGATTGGTTTTTGTCAGTTATAACACCATTTTCTCGCTTAAGCTTCGACTCTAACTCTTGTTGTTTTAAATTCATGGCATGCATTTCATTTATGAAATCTGAATAAGATAAATCACATACCTCATCTTTCTCATCCTCTTCAGAATCTGCTTCAGCGTCTGATTCTTGCTTTCCCATCAAGCACATGTTGACTTATTCATCCTTTTCTTCTTCCTCTTCTTCCTCGTCTGAATGATCAAGCCAGTACTCATCCTCTGCCATCAGTGCCTTACCAGCCTCCTGTTGCTTTGCAAGAAGCATTTTGTTCTTGTAATAATCGGAGTTTCTGACTTTTGGCCTTCGACAGTCTCTGGCAAAGTGACATGTTTTGCCACAGTTGTAGCATGTTGGTGGTTCTGACTGACTGGATCCTTCAGCTTGAAATCTTCTCTCTTCTGGTTTCCTCTCCTCTATTCTCTTTCCTTCAGCATGATACCTTCTCTCTTCTGGCTTCTTCTCCTCTATTCTCTTCCCTTCAAACTTATTTCCTTCATATCTACTTTCTTCAACCCTTTCCTTATGAGCATAATTGTTAGGACCAAAAGAATACCTCTGACTGTTTGAACTTGGCTTCGTGTAGAACTTCTTTTGAAAGGCCTTAGTCAGCATGAGCATAGCCTGCTTCAGTTGTTCACAGTCATCTGAGTCAGAGTTTGCATAAGTTTCATTTTCTTCTGATTCGTACACAATCGTCTTGTTCTTCTTCTTCTTAACAACAAGAGCAACTGTGTCTCCAACCGTCTTCACTTTCTGCCTCTTCTCATCTACAATTTCATCCACCTCTTCTTCATTTTGTTTGAGGGTTTCATACACCTCATGAAGTGGAATCTCATTCAGATCCTTGATCTGCTTCATCTGTCTGGCAAATCTCTTCCATTCCGGCTGGAGAATGCTGAGGAATTTGACGTTCAGCTCTATTTGAGATTTGATGACCTTGTTCTTGCTTAGTTCATTCAGCAAGGTCACGAATCTATCATAAGTTCCTTCTAGAGACTCTCCACTTCTGCCTTTAAATTCTTCATAACTGTTTAGGCAGTTGGAAAGTTTGAGCTGATTCCCAACCTTTGAACCCAACATCATCTTCTCTAGATGATCCCACATCTCTTTGCCCGAGGCTTTATAGCTGTCAATCTTTACATAGATTTCGTTTGGAATCCCTTGTAGAATGTATGACTTCGATAATCTATCACCTTTTGCTTTTTTTAGGTTATCATCATCGAGCTCATGATACTTAAGTTCATACGGTGTCGGCACAGTTCCAACCATACGAGTCGTCTTAACTGGTTTCATAATCCCATCTTCTATCGATTTTCTGATGAATTCACCCAACTCATGCCTGTCAATAAAGTTCAGGAATCGATCTTTCCACTGTTCGTATTCTCCTTTAAAGAAAATTGGTGGCTTGGTGTCAGTTCCGATTGCAAGGGCTTCTCTGGATGTCATTATGAATAAAAAGATCCAAGTCTGGAAAACTTTGCGTTTTTAGAAGGTGGCGCAAATGAGGTTTGCGCTAGTGGTGATTGGCGCAAAGGATGGTTTGCGCGATGAGAGACTGGAGCACAATAGGTTTGCGTGAAGTGTGGGTCGCGCAAACTAAAGTTGGCGTTTAGAGTTGATCGAGCGAATTTGAAGTTTGCGCGAGATGTACATTGCGCGAAGTAGAGCTTTGCGCTAGTAGAGGTTGGCGCGAAGTAAGGTTTGCGTTACAAGGTGTTGGCGCAAAGGTAACTTTGGCTTTTCGTGAAGAGTTGATCACGCGAACTGTGGTTTGCGTGATGTGCTGGTCGCGAGAGTTGAGGTTTGTGTTTCAAGTGAGTTGCGCAAACTGATGTTTGTGTGAGACGTTGGTTGTGCAAAGTGGGCTTTGCGTGATCAGTTGGCGGCGCAAAGTGGACTTTGCGTGAAGAGTTGGTGGCGAGAACCGAGTCTTGCGCGAGACGTGTATAGCGCAAAGGTATGTTTGCGTGAGAAGCGTGTGGTGCAAAGTGGGTTGCGCAAAGTTCAACTTTGCGTGAGTTCGTCCCTTGGTTTGCGCGAGTTTGTCCCTGCAACTTCGAAATTCAACTGAAAACCTGTTTCTTCGTCGATTAGCAGTACTAAACTCTAGCAAATGACTATAAACACTTCTAGTAAAGTTTCAAAGCATTTGGGTCTATTTTGATTTAGATATACACGGAGTAAGGATATGCATGCAATCTGTCCGATTTTTAAAAACAGCAAATCATCAAAAATGAGAACTTTTTAACTTGACACCTACATGCATGGGTTTCTTTGTTTGAAAAAAAATTCTTTTATGGATCTTACATCCTCATTTTGTGCCAAGAACATAGTTTTATCAAGGAAGAGAGTTTTCAAATGTAAAGACTCTGACGGTCTACAATACTTATCAAGTTTTATAGATTACAACACATTAACGATTACCAATCTGTTTGATTAATAACAATGGTTACAAGGTTGATCGATTGAAGCTTTTCTGTGTGTTCTCTCTAGTTTACACCTTGAGTGTGTGTGTGAGTATGTTATCTGATGTTAGAGAGAGTTGTTGAGTTCTGATATGATCTCAAGCTTCTTAGACACACTACCTTAATAATAATAAACTAATAATAATATCTAACACTTAGATATTATCTAACAAATATAATAACTAATAACTAACTAAACTTAGATATTTAGTTATGCTAAATATCTAATTTCATAAAATACAAATAAACAACTTTTGACATTTTATTACAAATGACATTAGACTTTATATCGAGAGCGACTTTTCAGCGGTAGCTTCAGATTGGATCTTGAGATTGGATGATCTTGAATACAATGAGACTGTGCTCTAACAATCTCCCCCTTTGGATTAAGATCATTACTAAAAAGATTTTAGCAATTCAGTCTTCTTGTTCAGCTCAGAAGATGCAATCTCTTTCTCTAACTCAGAATGCTTTAGCAAAGTATCTTCAAAAATGACCGGACGGTTTCTGATGTTCCGCCTTAATTTTTCCGCAGGTTAAGCACTTGCTTACGTAAACGGCAATATCTTTCTTCATTCCAGGCCACCAGTAAAATTCCTTTAGATCTTTGTACATTTTATTGGCTCCCGGGTGAATCGAATACCTTGATTGATGAGCTTCTTCCAAAATGACTGGTCGTAAATCCTTAGCCCTTGGTATCCAGACTCGGTCTTTAAAGTAGCGTATCCCATCGGTCTTAACATTAAATTCATGCTCACATTGATGTAGAGATTCGCCTTTCAGATTTTCCTTTCTCAAAGCTTCTTCCTGGGCCTCAAGGATTTGGGCTTTCAGACTTGTTTGCACAATTGCACCCAACGCTCGTGTCCTTGACGGTTTGGCCCTTTTCTTTCGGCTCAGCGCATCGGCTACCACATTAGCCTTGCCAGGGTGGTACTTTATTTCGCAATCGTAATCGTTGAGCAGTTCAACCCACCTTCTTTGTCTCATATTTAACATTTTATGATCCAAAATGTGTTGGAGACTTTTGTGATCAGTAAAGATGGTACATTTTGTGCCGTAAAGATAGTGTCTCCAAATTTTGAGTGCGAATACCACGGGCCCCAATTCCAAGTCGTGGGTGGTATAGTTCTTTTCATGGATCTTAAGTTGCCTCGAAGCGTATGCAATGACCTTGTCCCTTTGCATTAGCACGCATCCCAACCCTTGGCGTGATACGTCGCAGTAGACTACAAAGTTCTCGGTGCCCTCTGGCAATGCCAGAATTGGTGCGTTGCATAACTTATGCTTGAGTGTTAGAAATGCTTCTTCTTGTTTTTCTCCCCAATCAAACTTTTTATCCTTTTGAGTTAAAGCCGTTAGCGGTTGTGCAATTTTGGAGAAATTTGCAATGAATCGCCGGTAGTATCCTGCCAATCCGAGAAATTGGCGAATTTATGTTGGGGTCTTTGGAGCTTCCCACTTCTTGATAGCCTCTATTTTTGCCGGATCCACATGTATGCCCTTTTTATTAATGACGTGGCCAAGAAAGTGTACCTCGCGAATCCAAAATTCGCATTTGGAGAACTTCGCATACAACTTTTGGTCCTTGAGTAGCTCTAGAATCAGTTTCAGATGTTGCTCGTGATCCTCCTTGTTTCGTGAATAGATTAATATGTCATTAATAAACACAATGACGAATTTGTCCAGATACGGTCCACAGACCCTGTTCATTAGGTCCATGAAGACAGTGGGTGCATTTGTTAGGCCAAAAGGCATAACTAAGAACTCGTAATGACCATAACGACTTCTAAATGCCGTCTTATGAATGTCTTCCTCGCAGACCCTCATTTGATGATACCCAGAACGAAGGTCAATCTTCGAGAAATAAGTTGCGCCTTGAAGTTGGTCGAATAGATCGTCGATTCGGGGAAGAGGGTAACGGTTTTTGATGGTTAACTTATTCAATTCTCTGTAATCTATGCACATTCGTAGGGATCCGTCCTTCTTTTTAACAAAAAGGACTGGGGCTCCCCACGGCGAAGAACTGGGTCTTATGAAACCCTTGTCAAGTAACTCTTGGAGTTGGCTTGACAATTCTTGCATTTCGGACGGGGCCAACCGATAAGGGGATTTAGCTACCGGTGCAGCCCCAGGAATTAAGTCAATATGGAATTCGACTTGTCTCGGAGGTGGAAATCCTGGTAACTCCTCAGGAAAGACTTCGGGAAAATCCCGGACAACAGGAAAACCCTGGATGTGTTTTTCCTTCATTTCCTTGTCGATGACATGGGCCAAAAATGCATTACTCCCCTTCTTCAAGTATTTTCGCATTTTCATGCATGACACGATCTTGAAATTTCTTCCAGACTTCTCTCCATGAACGACGAGAGTTTCTCCTTCTGGTAACAGGATTCGAACGGTCTTCTCGGAACAACATATCTCGGCTCGGTTTTTAGATAACCAGTCCATGCCCACAACGATGTCGAAACTTCCTAGTTTGATCGGAACAAGGTCTGTGCTAAAATCTTTATTAGCCAGATTTAGAGTGCAATTTGTGATTGCATCCCTAGCTCTAACTTCTTGCTCATTAGCAAATTCGATAGTGTAGGGTTCGAACAACTTTTGGGGTTTCAGGCAAATTTTCGGCTTAAATTTTAGTGATACAAAGCTCCTATCTGCTCTTGAATCAAATAGTACGGATGCGTAGTGACTATTTATAAGAAACGTACTTGTGACTACATTTAGATCCTGTCTTGCTTCATTTACCCCAATCTCGAACACTCGACCTCGCGCTTGGCCTCCTTGATTTCCTTGATTAGCTGGTCGTGCTTGATTGACATTTGGTCCTCGGTTTAGTTTTGGGCAGGTGTTCCGAGGATGGTCTGGTCTTCCGCATTCATGGCACGTAAATCTCCTTCCGCCTTTACAATCCCTGGCGAAATGACCTCCCTTGTTATACTTGGTGCAGATGATGCATCTCCCACTATGACGGTTGTTGCACTTGTCACACTTAGGGTAGGTTCCCTTGCCTTTTTCCACAACCTGGGCTTGGACTCCATAATTTCCCATCGTCTTCCTGTTCTTGCATGTGTTCCTGTTAGATTGACGTCTTGAAGGTTCCTCTATCTTCCTTTTTCCCATCGCTTTCTCATGCGCGAAATTCCCCGATTGAATGGCATTGTTGGTAAGCCTCGTTGCTATGCTCACCACCTCTTGGAGTGTCGTGGGTTTGGACGAGGTAACATCCTCGCGAATCTCAGGAGCCAAACCCCAGATATACTTGTCAATCCGACTTTCCTCCGGTGTCACAAGATGTGGCACCAACTTCGCCAATTCGTGAAAGCGGGCAGTGTAGGTGTCTATATCCTTTCCCACCATCTCATGATTCCATAATTCCGCTTCTAGTTTTTGGATCTCACTCTTCGGGCAGTATTCTTCCTTGAGCAACTTCTTGAATTCTTCCCAGGTCAGACTATTGGCAGCTTCACGTCCACGGGTTTGAACTAGGGTATTCCACCAAGTCAGGGCTCGTCCTTGTAACAGACAAGCTGCAAACTCCACCTTGTTTCTTTCAATGCACTTACTGATGTGGAGCACCGATTCCATGCCTTCGATCCACGATAATAGTCCAACTGCTCCTTCAGTTCCATAGAATTCTTTCGGGTTACATGCCCTGAACGTTTTGTATGTGCATTCCCGGTCTCCGGTTGGTCCTAAATTATTCCCACGATTAACATTTAGGCCTGCCGCGACTTGGCTGACAATATTTGGAAGTGCTGCCATGAGTTGCTCGGACACAAGTCGCGCTAGTTCAGGGTCTTCTCTTCTAGGAGGCATTGTCCTAAGGCATAGTTCTAGTTAGTGTTTCGGCTTTATTTTCAAAGCTAGCTCTACCGAATTAAGTTATGAGTTTTAAATGACATATAACCATCATCATCATTCACATACATGAATAACATAATCACACAATAAGCTCAATATCATGCATATAAAACATTAGAAATTAAATTATCATAAAATCACCACCACAGGGATTAACCATTAACATCAAAAATATTTCCCAAAGTTTTCATATCATTTAAAGTTTCAAAATATGGCTACATGCCATCAAAAGAAAGTCCCAATCAAAATATAGTCAAAAGTTTGTTCACAAAAGAGGGAAAGATAGTTCTTCTATTGCCATGGTTTCCTTGGGTCTTGCATCACCACGCCTACACCTATTGCCTTGCCATCCAGAAGCCTAAACCAACTGCCAACAGAACGGATGCTGTCAGGGCCAGGCAAGTGTACAGCCTCCTGATGGTCCTTCTGGCAGCAAGAGCAGCCTCCGTTGCCCTTCGGATGTGAAGGTTATGGGAGTCTATGATGTCGGTCAAGCTTCCAACAATGTAATGCTGCTGGTCTAGCCGGGATCGGTGTTCCTGCAGCTCTCGGGCCAAGTTTTGCACCCAATGACTTTCAGCCTGGGTCATGCCCTGAGTCAGCCTCGCAGGAACACCGGTCACAACGGTAGGGGACACACGGGGCACTGGTCTCTGAGATGTCTCTCCCTCGGCCCGGGTGGATCCTTCAAAGATCACCCTGACTGGAAGGGGAACACTCTTTCGGGCCGTAGTGCGGAGTCTCGTACTAAGTGGTGCCGGCGGTGGGACTCTTGGAGGAGGTGACACGGTTGTAGGTGGTCGGGCAGGGGATCCGCTAATCGCATCGTCACTGGTCTCAGACGGATCATTCCTCTCAATAACTAGGGGGTCTCTACTAGGTCGAGCGGTCATGTAGCCTGAATCATCAGCAGAGTACTCGGTAGGTGTGGAGGATGATGACATAGTGAGCTATGACACAAGCAAATTTAAATCACTAAGGGTGCTAGAAGAAATCTAAGCTATGTGATGTTTATGCATGCAGACACAAAATTCATGACTAATGTTTTCAGATAGTAATAGTTCATTTGTGCTCCTAATATAACCAATTCAAGTCCCCCATTACACATACTTAAATTGAACATAGGTGATCAGGCTTTGCCCAAGTTATGGTATAGTAATGCGACACTCTTTTTAGTTATATTAGTAATTCAAATTTAGCCTTTGGGAATCATTTTGAAAACCGTTTTTAAAATCTCATTTTTATATTTGGTTATAGTTGAGGTTTCTATAAAGAACCTGGTATTCTCTATAACCTTAGGCTCTGATACCAAGTCTGTCACACCCCGCTAAAGCGGAAACACAGGATATGGCAGCGCACGGTTTCATGGCATAAAGTAATAAATAATACCAACCACAACATTTAAAAATATAATAAAATATGTTTACGTTTACAACCATGACATTCAAAATCATTCCTAAAAGTACGGCTATTACAATAATTAGACAAAACATTCAATATTTGCCGGGATGATTGTTGTCACACACGTTCATGCATCCTAATTATCGGTCCTTACCTTAGTACCTGAAAAGCATGTTAAAGAAAAGGTCAACTACATAGAGTTGGTGAGTACACAGGTTTTTATATGCATAAAAGTAGTTGTATGCAAAGTTTAGAAACTTTTGTGAAACATTTATCCACGAAATATTTATGAAATGATTGTTCTATCATATGCACGGGTTATCATGTATACGGCAATGCTATAGCATTGAGCCACTACCAAACCTTTCGACAATTCAACGCCCCTTAAAAAGAACCGCGTCATACCACAGCGGTGGACTAACTCCACATAGGTAAGGCAAAATGTCACCGACCCCTTTTTGAGTCAAGTAGCGTTAATGGCAAAGTGCACCTCTAGCTTAACGGCTAAAAGTGAGGTTGTCAACCCTAATAGCGCTATCCACTAATACCACCGGCCCCAGTTCGGGCTAATAGGTAGTGTCCAACAGTAGGGACTTATTCATTTAATACTCAATTGCATCGTCAAGTATACATACCATAGTGCATAAATATTTAAATTCAAGATTCAACAAATTGTAATGAACAATCATTTGAGAGTAGAAACAAGTTGCAATTGTAACATGCTTTTCACCCCAAAATACGTAAAACGATAAAAGAGGGGCTGTGAATACTCACAAGTTTGAGCGGTTTCTCCTCGGATACGATTAATATGATGTATAGGCTTTCGCTGCTACGTCCTACCTACGAAAGTGGTATAGTCCATTAGCTCGAGTCTACCCTTATAGTTTATGCGGTCCTTAGATCGCTAAGTCTTATAAGTGCATCACTTGACCCTTTTATTGATTAAATTTTTATGTAACAATTGTTAAATTAGCCATAATACGTCTCGGTGTGAAATTTTTAAAGGTTTATTCCTTGCATTACGCTTTGCATGCATCCAATTTATTTTTATGGGTCCAAATCATTCAATTAGTTGTTTTAGCCTATCTACTAATTTATATACTATAATGTGATTTCAAGTACAAATATCTAAGTCTTTAAATAAGTTATAAAGTTATAAAGTCCAAAAGTCCCCTTTTTAACAAATCTAACCCTTGTCTTATGCTGTCAGAATTTTATGCCTACTTTTAATGATATTTTAACCATTTTCCTTATGTTATTATTTTACCAAATTTTTGTGGGGTTTATTTTATTGTGCTGGTGAACTTTTGCCATAGGTCTCGTTAGTTTTGGAGATGATTAGATAGGGCAATGATGTCCTACAAGATTATTGGTCACATGCACCAAAGCAGTCTGCACCACTATTTTGTCTTGGTCATTTGGAGGCTCAAAAATGATTATTTTTCAGTGAATCCAAATGGATTACGTTCCTAACTCAGAAAGGTAACATCCAGAAAAGTTTTACCCTTTTTGGATCAAAAATGAATGAGTTATGCTATTTTAAAGTTAGGTCTACCAATCTGCCCAGATTTACTGTTTTGCACACTTTTCTTGTTAATGAGGGTTGAACTCTCAAATCCTAGTGTTTTAGGTTGAAACCACTTTTATTTATTTCCCAACTCAATATCTTATTTTCAGAAGAAAAAAAAATCTTAAATTTTTGAGGCTTTTTTATAGGGTTTATAGTATCATGAATGTAGCTTTTAGACCAGACGGATTCAATGCACAATAATTTTGTAACAAGCATTTGAGGGGTCAAAACTCAATATTTTTTAGTGATTCAAGTTGGGTTAGCTCCCTAACTCATTGAACTTTGTTCCAGTAAAGTTTCAAAGCATTTGGGTCTATTTTGATTTAGATATACACAGAGTAAGGATATGCATGCAATCTGTCCGATTTTTAAAAACAGCAAATCATCAAAAATTAAAACTTTTTAACTTGACACCTAAATGCATGGGTTTCTTTGTTTGAAAAAAAAATGCTTTTATGGATCTTACATCCTCATTTTGTACCAAGAACATAGTTTTATCAAGGAAGAGAGTTTTCAAATGTAAAGACTCCACCATATTAGATGGTGATAAAATGGCCATGCAAGACTAAAACCTTCATTTTCTTGAGTTTTTGGACCTATGGATCATGGGTTATCACCATTTCTTGACATTTTAGTCAAGTTTGGTGCTAACCTACCATTCGAAGGCCTATGAAGGTCCTTCTCTCCAGAAAACTTTCAAAAGAATTGAAGAAACAAGAAGATTTGCATGTAAACTTGTGGTTTTTACACCAAAACAACCAAATAAAAGTATGACATTCTTACCTTCACAATGTAGACTGATTTGGTCTTAAAAAATGCAAGGGGAGGAAGTGGAGAAGTTGATTTTCGGCTATGGAGAGAGAGGAGGAGGTAGAGAGAAATTTGAAATGAGAGAGAAGGGAGAAGGATAGAAATGATGAGGTTTACTTGAAAAAGGGAGTGTTATAATTATTTTGAAAGAAAAGAGAGGAGGAAGAGAGAGAGAGGGGGGGCGGCCTTTGGGCCTCTCACCCCATAATTTCAATTTTTTTTTATATGTGTATTAATAAAAGAGTTTTTGAAAAGAAAATGTAATTGTTTAGATTAAGGAGGCTAAATTGGCACATTCCATTTTCTTGGAATTGAACAAGGTTTTGTATGTTAGGTTATATAATAGCCATAATACATATTTTTGGCACACTCGGGTATTAATTTTATCAGTTTGGCCCTTTTATAAGACTGCGTATCTGTCACACCCCGCTAAAGCGGAAATACGGAATATGACAGTTCGATAAACATAGCATTAGGAAATGATAAAATACCTCCATACATTTCAACCAAAGTTTACATCATGTTCCAAGATAAACTTACTTTACATAACCCAAATCTTAATTACAAGATACTATTAAACGTTAAAATGCGAAATCTAAATCTCAATCATTTTCGAATACCTTCTTGTTCCCTGAAAAGCAATGTATAAAACAAGGTCAACTACAAAGAGTTGGTGAGTTCACAAGTTTTAAGATGCACAAAAACAAATTTTATATGCAGAATTGATCAATTGAAAACATATTATCAAATCAACCCTTTGAACCATAATTCACGATTACTAACTTTAAATTATATGACAGAAAATATGCCTCAATAACCTTTTGTATGTTGAACCTCTACTAGACCATCCACTGACCAAACAAATATGCCCCAAAAAGAACTACCGCTGTGGTCATGAATCACATAGATAGCCCCTATTTCTCTAGAATTAGTGCACCCTTACTCGTCAGTATAAGGTGGGCTTGTCACACCAAATAGCGCTATCCACTAAGACTATAGGCTCCCGCAGGAGTTAACTAGTAGAGTCGGGGACTTAAAGAAACAATCCAACATACTAATTTCCGCATATATGTCATATAATATCCAAAACAAACGCTTTATCACCAAAGCGACCAAAATCATCCATGATAATCATAAACAAACTTCGTGAATTATTGAAATAAATAACATGCCTTTCACCCCAAAACATATAAAACAGTAAAAGAGGGGTTGTGAATACTCACCTTGTATGATGATGCAAAAATAAAACAACACAATTCTCTAGCCCGAATCTTTAATCCCTATAGAGTAATTTGCACCAAAAGATACCGAATGTTAATACCCATCCTCAATCCTATCTCGACCATTCTTACATCTCAATATATATATATATATATATATATATATGCCATTATGTTTAATTTATTGTTTAAAATAAGATTTTAGAATTACAATACCAAACTAATCATCAAAACATAAGCTTTTAAAGCTTTAAGATCAACTTTCTGGATTCAGCACTTGTTGTCCAAAATTTGTGATCTCAAAATGAGTTTCAAAATGACATTTCCCAAATACCAAAAATAACCAAATTTTTACAGAAATTAATATACTGAGATATGTATTAATCTGCAAAATTTTATGATTTAAAGAGGTGTTTTGGTGCCCCAAATAAATTCCACAAAACAGATTGTCACTGATTTTCAGGTCAGTGACACACTTCACTTGCAGCTTACATTTGGGATACCAAAGCTCAGAATTATGCAATGAGCCATATATGGTTGCAAAACTAACTGAAAAATCTAACATGTGGAAAATGATTCACTCATTTTGGACAAGAATTGGGGGAGTTATGGCCTTTGAAAGTGGGGTGTATGAATATGCCAATTCTGGACAGATTACACCACTTTCTTCTAAAATGCAAATGAGTGACCAAACCTCCATAATTTTAAGTGATTCTTGATGCTATAAATCACTAATACCTTAAATTGAAGTTTTGTAACAAAAAGCCCAAATTTTTAAGGAGTATAAGCTGACTTATACAGCTTGAAAGTGGATACATAATCCATGACAGCAAGCTGTTGGTAAGATGATGTTTATATTAACATGAAATGATGATCATTTGGCATGGTTTTTGCTAATAACACATGGCCTCACATCTTAAATCATTATTCAATGATTCTAATAAAACAATTTTTGCATCATGGAGTCATAACAACAACAAGTGTTCATCCAATCACATGCAAGACAATATAACCACTAAATTAGTGATTTTATACCATTTAGAAACTTTTAATCACTTAAGATTTAAGAAATCTTATCTCAAAAGTTTCTTTTACACACCAACAATGTCAAATACATAAATTTCAATCTCAAAACCATTAAAATTTCGTGGACCATAAAACCATAATTCATATAATTGACATTTTCATAGAAATCTCAAAATCATACTTAAATATCAAAGTTTATTGGAAGATCATTTAAGGGTTTACTTTGCAAATGTTTATTACACCTATTGCATCCCTTCTCACTTCCAAAAATCAAGATTATATAACCATTACATAAAATGATGAAGAATACAAGAATTTTTGATATTAAACTTGAAAAATGATGAAATAATGTGATTACCTTCACAAAGATGAAATGAATGCTTGATTCCTTGATGTAGAAGAGTGCTAAAAACTTGATTTTTCTTTGATATTGTTCTTGAAATCGGTGGTGGTGTGGTGGCCGAATTTGGGGTAGAGAGGAGAGGGAGATGAGGAGTTTACTTGGAAATTTTGAAAGTGAGAAAGATAAGTCTCAAATCTTGGTTTTAATTTTAAAAATGAAATAATGAGAGGGTCCTAATTTTCAGCCATGTGGCCATGACTCATCAAAAATAAATTAAAATTGTAATTATGAAGAAAACTTGATTTAAAATTCAGATAAATTTGAGGACTGTAACCCTAAATTCTCAGTTTACATCTAAAAATAAATATTATAAATAGATAAATATATTTTACTTTGAAAATAATAAAATCCTATTATTTTAGGTATTTTAGACTCACAACATAATTTCTGGCATTTTTGAGATGTAACGGTCAGTTATCAGTTCGAACCGGGTATTTTTACACGACTTCCGAAATTTTTCGGGTAAACTTCTAATTTAATCATTCTAACTAGACATTAAGGAATTTAACTTCATAGTTAAATTCTAATAGGTCAGAGATTGCTAACCTTAACATGCTGGTTATCAGGCAGTTGTCACATTTTCCTCCCGTTAAAAGAATTTCGTCCCGAAATTCATACTTTAATTCCTTTTGATTAAATCTTTTCAAATAACTGAGGATATTTGTTCCTCATATAATCTTCTCTTTCCCAAGAATATTCCGGACCGAATCTTGATTTCCATCGAACCTTTAGGATTGGAATTTTGCGGCGCTTTAATCGCTTAACGTCTCGATCGAGAATCTCAATGAGTTCTTCTTTGAAACACAAACGTTCATCGACTTTGATTTCTTCTGGTGAAACAATCAATGATTCATTGGTCATGCACTTCTTTAAATTTGATACGTGAAATGTATCATGAATGGCACTCAATTCTTGGGGTAGTTTGAGTTTATATGCCACTGATCTAATTCTCTTTGTGACTTCGAATGGTCCAATAAACCTTGGACTTAACTTACCCCGCTTCCCGAAGCGTATGATGCCTTTCCAACGTGATACTTTTAATAGTACTTTATCACCTACTTGAAACTCCAATGGCTTTCTTCGATTATCAGCATAACTCTTTTGGCGATCTCTTGCTGCCTTAAGCCTATCCCGAATAATTGATATTTTATCGGTGGTTTCCTGAACAATGTCTAGTCCAATCAATTTACTTTCTCCGGCTTCTATCCATCCCAGTGGTGATCTGCACTTTCGTCCATAAAGAGCTTCATATGGTGCACATTGGATACTGGCGTGATAACTGTTGTTGTAAGAGAATTCAACCAATGGTAAATGTTGATCCCAATTTCCGCCAAAATCTATCGCGCATGCACGCAACATGTCCTCCAAAGTCTGAATGGTCCTTTCCGTTTGACCATCCGTTTGAGGATGATAAGCTGTACTTAGATCCAATCTAGTGCCCAAAACTTTTTGAAAGATCTGCCAAAATCTGGAGGTAAAGCGACTATCTCTATCGGAAATGATATAAATGGGTACTCCGTGGCGAGAAACGATTTCATCAATATACAGTTGCGCTAACTTTTCCATTTTGAAATCTTCTCGTATAGGTAGAAAGTGCGCAGACTTCGTAAGTCGATCCACTATTACCCAAATAGCGTCATGACCTTTCTTAGTTCTGGGTAATTTGGTTACAAAGTCCATTGAAATTTGATCCCATTTCCATTGAGGTATTTCGGGTTGTTGAAGAAGACCCGAAGGTTTTTGGTGCTTTGCTTTCACCTTTGCGCAGGTCAAACACTCACTTACATACATAGCAACGTCTCGTTTTATTCCTGGCCACCAATAATAGTTTCTCAGATCCTGATACATCTTGTCTACTCCTGGATGAATCGAATATCTCGATTTATGTGCTTCTTCCAAAATTTTGGACCGCAGGTTGTTAGCCTTTGGTATCCAAACTTTATCCTTAAGATAACATACTCCATCTGCTCTCGTTTCAAAATCCTTCTCCAAGTGATGAAGAGATTCATTGCTTAAATTATCTGACTTTAATGCTTCCTCCTGTGCTTCAAGAATTTGCACCTTAAGATTTGTCTGAACGATTACTCCCATAGCTCGTGTTCTCAAGGGCTTTACTCTCTCCTTTCTACTTAACGCATCGCTACAACATTAGCTTTTCTTGGATGATATTTTATTTCACATTCATAATCACTGAGCAATTCCACCCATCTTCGTTGTCTCATATTAAGCATCTTCTGATCAAGGATGAGTTGAAGACTTTTATGATCAGTAAAAATGGTACATTTTGTCCCATAAAGATAATGTCTCCAAATCTTTAGTGCAAAAATTACAGCTCCCAGCTCCAAATCATGGGTGGTATAATTTCTCTCATGCACTTTTAACTGTCTAGACGCATACGCAATAACCTTATCCTTTTGCATTAGAACACACCCCAATCCTTGGCGTGATGCGTCACAATAAACCACGAAATTGTCAGTGCCCTTAGGCAACGCTAAGATTGGAGCATTGCAAAGTCTTTGCTTGAGCGTCTGAAAAGCTTCTTCCTGTTTATCTCCCCATATAAACTTTTCATCCTTTCGAGTTAATGTTGTTAAAGGCTGCGCAATCTTGGAAAAGTTAGAAATAAATCGCCGATAATATCCTGCTAAACCAAGAAATTGACGAATCTCTATGGGTGTCTTTGGAATCTCCCACTTCTTGATGGTTTCCACCTTTGCTGGATCAACTTGAATTCCTTTTTGATTGACTACATGCCCAAGAAAATGAACTTCATGTATCCAAAATTCGCATTTGGAAAATTTGGCATATAGTTTCTGATTCTTGAGTAATTCGAGCATCAGCTTCAGATGCTGCTTGTGATCCTCTTTGCTTCGGGAGTAGATGAGAATGTCGTCAATGAACACAATTACAAATTTATCCAAGTATGGTCTGCATACTCTGTTCATTAGATCCATAAAAACTGTTGGTGCGTTCGTTAATCCAAAGGGCATAACCAGAAATTCGTAATGTCCATACCGAGTTCTAAAGGTTGTTTTGGGAATATCTTCTTCGCGAACTCTCATCTGATGGTAACCTGATCGAAGATCGATCTTTGAGAAATAAGCAGCCCCTTGTAATTGATCGAACAAATCATCGATTCGGGGAAGAGGATATCGATTCTTGAGAGTTAGCTTATTAAGCTCTCTATAATCAATGCACATTCGGAAGGTTCCATCCTTCTTTTTGACAAAAAGAACTGGGGCTCCCCAAGGCGAAGAACTTGGTCTGATAAATCCCTTTTCGAGAAGCTCTTGGAGTTGTTCGGACAATTCTTTCATCTCCGATGGTGCTAGACGATATGGAGATTTTGCTACCGGTGCAGCTCCAGGAATTAAATCAATGTGGAACTCAACTTGTCTTTGCGGTGGCAATCCGGGTAATTCATCGGGAAAAACTTCTGGAAAATCCCGGACTATTGGAATATCCTGGATGCGCTTCTCTTTTATCTTCTTATCTACTACATGCGCCAAAAATGCAGCACACTCCTTTCTTAAATACTTCCGCATTTTCATACACGATACTAATTTTAAACTTGTTCTTGACTTCTCTCCATGAACTAAAAGTATTCCTCCTTCTGGTGGTGATATTCGAAGTATCTTCTCGGAACAACAAATTTCTGCTCGGTTTTCGGATAACCAATCCATACCCACCACTATATCGAAACTTCCTAATTTAATTGGAATCAGATCTATGCTAAACTCCTTTTCCGCCAAAACTAATGTACAATTAGGAACTACTTCTCTAGCCCTAATTTCTTGACCGTTAGCAAATTCAATAACATAATCTTCCTTTAACTTTTGAGACTTTAGACCAATTTTAGATCTGAATTCTAATGATATAAAACTCTTATCTGCTCCGGAATCAAATAATACGGACGCAAAGTGATTATTTAAGAGAAACGTACCTGTAATCACGTCCGGATTTTGTCTTGCCTCTTCTGCTCCAATTTCGAACACTCGTCCTCTTGCTGGCCTTCCTGGGTTCCCCCGATTAGCTGGTTGGACTTGATTTACAGGCATCCTTCTGTTATATTTGGGACAAGCATTCCTTAAATGATCCATACTTCCACATTCAAAACATACCCGCTTTTGAGTGCTCTTGCAGTCTTTCGCAAAATGACCCACTTTGTTGCACCTATGACATATTATACAACGCCCTTGATGGTAATAATTACACTTATCACATTTTGGAACCATTCTTTTTTCCTTATCCGCAGTCTGGGCCTGGATTCCAAAATTTCCTGCTATTCTCTGTTCTTTACCTTTCCTCCCATCAAACTGTCTTCTCCGAGGTTCCTCCATCTTCCTTTTACCTTTGGCTTTTTCGTTTGAAAACAGTCCTGAACGAGTTGCGTTATCAGTCAACTTAGCGGCTAAGCTTACTGCTTCCTGCATAGTGTTCGGTCTTCCCGAAGTCACATCTCCCCTTATTTCAGGAGCTAAACCCCAAATATACCTATCGATTCTGTTCTCTTCTGGAGTTACCAATTGAGGAACTAACTTTGCTAATTCGTGAAATCGAGCCGTATAGGTATCCACGTCATTCCCTTTCATCTCGTGGCTCCACAATTCTGCTTGAAGCTTCTGCATTTCGTTCCTTGGGCAATACTCTTCCTTGAGCATTTCTTTAAATTCGCTCCATGTAAATCTATTCACTGCCTCTCGTCCACGAGTTTGGACTAGGGTATTCCACCAAGTTAAAGCTCGCCCTTGCAGTAGGCAAGCTGCAAACTCCACTTTGTTTGCCTCTGAACATTTGCTAATGTGGAGCACCGATTCCATACTCTCAATCCATGATAATAATCCAACCGCCCCTTCGGTTCCATGAAATTCTTTTGGATTACATGTCCTGAATGTTTTATATGTGCACTCCTTTTCTCCGGTCGGTCTTAAATTATTCTCACGATTAACATTTAAACCTACCGCGACTTGGCTAACGATGTTTGGAAGTGCCGCTATAAGTTGTTCGGACACAAGACGTGCTAGATCGGGATCTTCTCTTCTAGGAGGCATAATTCTATTACAAAATTTCCAGGTTGGAGTTTAATTAATCGCCTAATCCGGCAATTTATTTATATAACGCACAACAACAACATTTATTTTATAAATCATGCATAATACTAACGATCTTAATTAAATTCCACCAAAACTATCAATTTTTATAATTGATAATTGTTCATCATAATCAGATGATATCTTCAAATCCAAAAAATACATATCCCCAAAAGAAATAAGTTTTAAAGGTTACGGAATATTATCAAAGAAGACAAACATGTCTAATGCACATAGAATAAAACAAACCAACCCATAATAACTATCAGTGCTCCCAAAACTAAGGCTAAACCCGCGTATAGCCTTTGAATCACTCTTCTAGACTCCGCAAGCATGATCAATACTCCATTCATGGTCTGGTCTTGGGTGTGCAACATCCCAATTGCTTTATCAAGAGATTGACCATAGTGGTCTAATCTGGTTTTAGATATCTCCAACTCTCGGGACAAACCCGAAACCCAAAAACTCTCAAGTGCTGACATACCGGTCGGTTGTCCTGCCGGCCTGGCTACCTGTGATGGAGAAGGTGCGTCACGCCTAACCCTCAGTTGGGAGGGTCCCACCTCATCCCTAGATGGAATGATAAAGGTCTCCCTAACTGGTGCTGAAATACTAATCCGAGCGGTCGTCTAAACCCTAGCTCGAGACGCCGACTGTGGAGGTGCGGACACAAGGGATGACGACCTTGCCGGTGACAATTCAGATCCCGAGTAACTATGCTCAGATGGATCGTAGTTATCACTCATGCTGGCTCTCCTAGATTGTCTAGAAATATGTCCGGACTCCTCAGAATGTGACTCAGAAGGTGAAGAAGAATGCGACATGATATCTGCAAATAAATGACAAACTTTTAACCATTAGCATGCTAAAATAAATATTGAAATCTCAAAATACTTATGTGAACTCTCTTATTAATCATGCTTCTTCATTTTTGGAACAAAAAGATTCTATTTTTAGCAACTCTTAATATAACCATTTCAAGTCCCTTCTTATGCATACCAAATTAGACATAGGTGATCAAGCTTTGCCTAAGTGTAATATGCTAAGCTGACACTCGTCTTAGTTATACTAGTAGTATGCTCAAACTCAAGATTTGTTTGTGAAAATAATTTTGAAAATTAGTGGTTATAGTGTATGGTTTTTATAGTAAAAACCGGTTTTCTCTATAACCTATGGCTCTGATACCAAGTCTGTCACACCCCGCTAAAGCAAAAATACGGAATATGACAGTTCGATAAACATAGCATTAGGAAATGATAAAATACCTCCATACATTTCAACCAAAGTTTACATCATGTTCCAAGATAAACTTACTTTACATAACCCAAATCTTAATTACAAGATACTATTAAACGTTAAAATGCGAAATCTAAATCTCAATCATTTCCAAATACCTTCTTGTTCCCTGAAAAGCAATGTATAAAACAAGGTCAACTACAAAGAGTTGGTGAGTTCACAAGTTTTAAGATGCACAAAAACAAATTTTATATGCAGAATTGATCAATTGAAAACATATTATCAAATCAACCCTTTGAACCATAATTCACGATTACTAACTTTAAATTATATGACAGAAAATATGCCTCAATAACCTTTTGTATGTTGAACCTCTACTAGACCATCCACTGACCAAACAAATATGCCCCAAAAAGAACTACCGCTGTGGTCATGAATCACATAGATAGCCCCTATTTCTCTAGAATTAGTGCACCCTTACTCGTCAGTATAAGGTGGGCTTGTCACACCAAATAGCGCTATCCACTAAGACTATAGGCTCCCGCAGGAGTTAACTAGTAGAGTCGGGGACTTAAAGAAACAATCCAACATACTAATTTCCGCATATATGTCATATAATATCCAAAACAAACGCTTTATCACCAAAGCGACCAAAATCATCCATGATAATCATAAACAAACTTCGTGAATTATTGAAATAAATAACATGCCTTTCACCCCAAAACATATAAAACAGTAAAAGAGGGGTTGTGAATACTCACCTTGTATGATGATGCAAAAATAAAACAACACAATTCTCTAGCCCGAATCTTTAATCCCTATAGAGTAATTTGCACCAAAAGATACCGAATGTTAATACCCATCCTCAATCCTATCTCGACCATTCTTACATCTCAATATATATATATATATATATATATATATATATATATATATATGCCATTATGTTTAATTTATTGTTTAAAATAAGATTTTAGAATTACAATACCAAACTAATCATCAAAACATAAGCTTTTAAAGCTTTAAGATCAACTTTCTGGATTCAGCACTTGCTGTCCAAAATTTGTGATCTCAAAATGAGTTTCAAAATGACATTTCCCAAATACCAAAAATAACCAAATTTTTACAGAAATTAATATACTGAGATATGTATTAATCTGCAAAATTTTATGATTTAAAGAGGTGTTTTGGTGCCCCAAATAAATTCCACAAAACAGATTGTCACTGATTTTCAGGTCAGTGACACACTTCACTTGCAGCTTACATTTGGGATACCAAAGCTCAGAATTATGCAATGAGCCATATATGGTTGCAAAACTAACTGAAAAATCTAACATGTGGAAAATGATTCACTCATTTTGGACAAGAATTGAGGGAGTTATGGCCTTTGAAAGTGGGGTGTATGAATATGCCAATTCTGGACAGATTACACCACTTTCTTCTAAAATGCAAATGAGTGACCAAACCTCCATAATTTTAAGTGATTCTTGATGCTATAAATCACTAATACCTTAAATTGAAGTTTTGTAACAAAAAGCCCAAATTTTTAAGGAGTATAAGCTGACTTATACAGCTTGAAAGTGGATACATAATCCATGACAGCAAGCTGTTGGTAAGATGATGTTTATATTAACATGAAATGATGATCATTTGGCATGGTTTTTGCTAATAACACATGGCCTCACATCTTAAATCATTATTCAATGATTCTAATAAAACAATTTTTGCATCATGGAGTCATAACAACAACAAGTGTTCATCCAATCACATGCAAGACAATATAACCACTAAATTAGTGATTTTATACCATTTAGAAACTTTTAATCACTTAAGATTTAAGAAATCTTATCTCAAAAGTTTCTTTTACACACCAACAATGTCAAATACATAAATTTCAATCTCAAAACCATTAAAATTTCGTGGACCATAAAACCATAATTCATATAATTGACATTTTCATAGAAATCTCAAAATCATACTTAAATATCAAAGTTTATTGGAAGATCATTTAAGGGTTTACTTTGCAAATGTTTATTACACCTATTGCATCCCTTCTCACTTCCAAAAATCAAGATTATATAACCATTACATAAAATGATGAAGAATACAAGAATTTTTGATATTAAACTTGAAAAATGATGAAATAATGTGATTACCTTCACAAAGATGAAATGAATGCTTGATTCCTTGATGTAGAAGAGTGCTAAAAACTTGATTTTTCTTTGATATTGTTCTTGAAATCGGTGGTGGTGTGGTGGCCGAATTTGGGGTAGAGAGGAGAGGGAGATGAGGAGTTTACTTGGAAATTTTGAAAGTGAGAAAGATAAGTCTCAAATCTTGGTTTTAATTTTAAAAATGAAATAATGAGAGGGTCCTAATTTTTAGCCATGTGGCCATGACTCATCAAAAATAAATTAAAATTTTAATTATGAAGAAAACTTGGTTTAAAATTCAGATAAATTTGAGGACTGTAACCCTAAATTCTCAGTTTACATCTAAAAATAAATATTATAAATAGATAAATATATTTTACTTTGAAAATAATAAAATCCTATTATTTTAGGTATTTTAGACTCACAACATAATTTCTGGCATTTTTGAGATGTAACGGCCAGTTATCAGTCCGAACCGGGTATTTTTACGCGACTTCCGAAATTTTTCGGGTAAACTTCTAATTTAATCATTCTAACTAGACATTAAGGAATTAACTTCATAGTTAAATTCTAATAGGTCAGAGATTGCTAACCTTAACATGCTGGTTATCAGGCAGTTGTCACAGTATCTGTTACATGCGGTAACCGGATATTCTAAGCACACTGCCGGGAATCTTAGGAAACCGAAACCATTGCTTATATAATTAAGTCTTAATAGGGTGTTCCTAAATATTTAGTCAAGTATTTAGACTGTTCGGGTGCTAACCTGTCAGCTCTGGAAGGCAGATGTTACAGGGAGGGGTGGAACAGGCCTGTTCCACTTGTGTTCCACTTGTGTTCCTATTTGTTCCACCTAACAGTTTTGCTAAACATGGGACAGTGATCCCTGTTCAGTATACCAAACGCACCCCAAGTGAATCCCATAGACTTTGAGAACAATAAAGGCAACCTAGGAATAGTTAATGCAATTTTGACTGATTTATTACAATATACCCAACATAAATGTGTGAGGACATTCGGATTCCGTAAAAAAAATCATGTAAAAAGGTTAAGGGGACTTTGTACACGGTTTTGTAACAAAACTGTGTAAGAAAGTTTTTCGAAACAAAAAACCTGCACACCCTTTTAATATTGGACTTGGATTAGGGGTAAACGGTTATTTTATTTTTATTTTTCTGTTTTTTTAAATTAAAAATATTGGGTCTCATATCTATTATAACCGTCGATCATGAATCCGGTTGTATGGATTGTAAGATTTATGTGGTTTACAAATTAAACAACCCCATATATATATATATATATATATATATATATATATATGTGTGTGTGTGTGTTTGTGTGTTTGGGCTTATCATGTTTAAACATTACAACAAATGGTTTCAAAATCTATTCAAAAGAATATTCACAAGTTCAACATGTCTTCATCAATACTACAACGGCTCAAAACACATGTATTAGAAGAAAATGTCGAGATATAAATGTATGTATCCATATGCAAATATATGAAAAAACAACCAACACATTTCTGTACCCACATGCAGCTATATAGAAAGAAAAAAAAAACAATTCTTTATCAACCATCCTGTAATATTTTCGAAGTGAAAGTGTAGATACAACAACGTGTGTCTAGTGATAATATGGTCTCATTTCTGTATATATAAAAAAAAAAAAAAGCAATAATACAAAGTTGAAAAATGAACACTAGATATGAATGTGAAGGAAATTGAAAAATATACTGAGGGACTTAGATTTTACCGTATGATTCGGAGAGTTGTCAACTATAATTTCCGAGACCACCAAATTCCAACGGTAACCGCAACATCATCGCCATGGGAACTCATCTTTTTTTCTGGGTTTGTGAAAAGAAAACAACTGTGTACAAACAGAGGAAGTGCCGTCGTCTTCCATGGCAAGATCGGAAAAAGATCAGTCGCTGTAACACCGATGCAGCTTCCGAACGGACTTTGCAAGAAGAAATTACAAGAAAGTTGGGTGAATTGAAGTCTGAAAATTGGTGGTTTTTTAAAAAGCAGAGAATCCGATGGTGAAAGAGGATATGAAGGGTGACGGCTGGGTTCTTTAGGTTAAACCACACTTTTACCTTTTACTCTTTTATTTGGGCTTACGTCATGCTGGTGGATCCATACTTCTTTTATTGCTCAAGTTTATATTATTGTTTATATTTTAATAGAATAAAATTATAATTTTCATTAGAAAAAAGAATTTCATAAAGTTTATTGTAACTCAATACAGAAATTATTAACATTTTATGAAACAAATTGAATCTTTTTTCATTTGATAAGACGATAAATGATCATGTGATTGTTTTTATTTATGAATTTCAAAAATTGAAAATTATGGCTCGTTTAACAAACGTAAAATGGGTAGGTGTTTATCGGCATGAATTACCATTTTCAGTTACCTTATTGAGTTATATTTTTAGCATTTAAAATGGATTGTTGGTAGTATCTTTCGTGATAAACGGTAATCGAGTAAGAGTCAGGGACGAATCTAGTTAGGTGGTAATGGTGACACGTGTCATCGTATTATTTCTCCGACGAAGGGTAAAAATATTTAGGTTCATGAAAGGTGCAACCGTATCGTTTTGGAAGGTGCTACCGTATTATTTTGAAAACTTTAAGAATGTGCAACCATACCTCATAATCAACCAAAAAAAACTCTTGAAATCAACCAAAAAATCAAAAAAAAATCCCTTAAAATCAATTAAAAAAAAACTAATAATCCCTCGAAATCAAGCAAAAAGTTTAAAAACATCCCCCGAAGTGGAGGATTTTAGCTAAAAACGCATCAGACAATGTTGAATGTCGGTAAAAACCGTGTTTTTTGTAATTATTTTTTTGCCTATATTATATTATATGGTGTCACCGTATGAAAAAAAATTCTAGGTCGTCTCTGGTAAGAGTCTTTTACTAGGATATGATTCTCGATCCTTGTTATGTCTTTTACTAAGTAACCAAATAAGGTTATCGGTATTTGTCATGCTTACATGACAAAGTAAATGATACCCGGTAAGTGTTTAGTAACAATTTCTTAATTGAATTAATGTTTTATTCTCCAAATATAATGTAGTTATATTTGTGGTAGATTATACATACACACGCAAATCTAAATATGTGAAGACCCATATTTCAATATCGACTCAAAAAATAGCACACTGAAAATATGAAACATAACTTAAGGGCCGTTTACATAAACGATTGTCCAGTAAGCGTTGACCGGTAAGAGTCTACACCCTCACTATTTTATTGGGTAAGATTCTAATTTATGAAAATTACATCGTATGCAACAACTTACCTGGTAAGTACTAACCGGGTAAAAGTTGTCATTCTCACTTACCGTGTAAGATATTGGTCCTTGTCATCCCTCTTAACGAATAAGATTCTCGATTATTATAATATTTACCCGATAAGGTAAGTGATACAATAAATACTTACGAAATATGTTTGTGGTAAATAACCCCTTAGTGGCCTTTATACAAAAATTTAATACCAAAACTTCAAAATACTAGTTATTAATGATAGGCATTATCTCGAAATTGTAATAAAAAATCTACATATCGATGTTGTTCAAGTCAATTAAGGTAAATCAATAGGTTACATTTAGGGGTTGTTTTACCAACACTTATATAGTAAATGTTTACTGATAATAATTTTACTTAACTTATTGAATAATATTTTAGTTCACTTAAATAGTATCTTATATAATATTTTTATCCGGTAAACACTTTTTTTTTTGAACGGCAGAAAAATATATTACCAAAATACCGAGGCAGCGCCCCAAATACAAATGAACAGAGACGGCCCAGAAAACAGGGCCACAAACGAAACGAAAGAGCACAAACACGAGGCCAAGCGAAACAAGAAAAATGTCCTAGACTCACAATTAACAGAACACCCCCGGTGTTTACGATGTGCAAAACACCGCAGCAGACCTGTACGAAGAAGAAAACCAGACGCCTTCTTGAGGATTGTCCAACGACATGAACAGTGACCCAAGAAACAAAAACCCACTTCGATCACAAGTTCTCAACCCAATATTCCAGCCCCAACGATAGACTCCAACCGGATCATCTTGCCACCACCATCAGAGCACTTCGTTGTTCTAGGTCCCCACTGGAGATGTCAGCCATTGCGCCCAATCCATCGCATATTCCTTCACTCTTTTTGTCACCCATTCGAACGTTTTCATCTGGATTCTAAAGAACTGTTCCGCCCTCGATCCACCCCCTTTTCCAAATACTAATTCGTTACGTTCCCTCCATATCATATACAAAACACAATCCACCACTCCTTGCCACCTTTTACCTCCCATCAGTGATAGTGATGTTGAAGTTTGATCTATAAGAATTTCCTCCAGCGAGTTTATTGATTCAATGTCTACATTCCACCACTTTATTACATTCTCCCAAATTACTTTCACTTCCGGACAGGTTGCTAGTGCGTGGTCCACGGTCTCAATTTCGTTTTTGCACCTCGGACAAAGGATGGAGTCTAGATCCATGCCCATCTTATCCAATACCGACCTAACCGGAATCCTCCCTTTCGCTGCCCTCCACACAAAAATACTGACTTTTTTCGGAATGGCTTTGTTCCATCTCGTGCAAAGATCCGATGCTCCTGCCGATGCCCTTAGCTCTTCTATTTTTAGCCTAAGCTGTTTAACCGAGAACCCCCCCCCCCCTTCCTTGTCCAACTCCCATGAAACCTTATCTACCTCATCATCTCTTATGATATGATCGTCTAGCACCCTTCTAAGATCTTCTAGTTCACTTATCTCCCTTCCCAAAGGCTCCCTCCTCCACCCCCACTCCCACGCCCTGGTTTGGCCGCACCTACCTCGTCTACCTTTCACCAACACCTCTTTGTCCATTTCTAGATTATACAATGTTGGGAATTACAGAATTGCACAAGTATGGTTAATGCTGCTAGCACAACATGGTTACTACCTCTGAGAAAAGTTAATACTGCTGAGCACAATTACTACTGCTGGTGAAAGTTAGTACTGCTAGTAGTTAGTACTGTTGTGTATTAATACTGCTCATGAAGATAGTGTTGCTTATGAGATGAAGACTTCGTATGGGAATGAAGACAGCTGTATTTGAAGATATTCATGGAAAGCTTGGAGATAACTATGGAAGAATATACTGAAGATCTTTTATATTTTGTAATTATCTTTTATCTTTAGTATATGTATAGAATTAGTCTGAATAGTTTCACAGACAATATTCTGAGTTTTTGTTTTTAATAGAGAGAATTAACCTCAAGGTTTAGAACCCTAGTTCTAGAGAAGTAGAATTCATATTGGTGAGCCTGTTCATCAATATTGAGGTTTTGTTTGAAATCTTGTAGCTTTAATCTTTCAATAAAGTTTACAAGATTGTGATTTCTGATTCACTGTTACATTGAATATTGAATATTAAAGTGTTATTCCGCAACTTCTTTAATATTGTTTCTGAGTTCATTATTCTTGTTAAGAATTAGATCCTGACAAGTGGTATCAGAGCGAGTATTCTCAGAAACCTTCATTCATCATGGAAAACACAGTTGAATCAAACAGTACTCTTGTCTCAAAGGTTCCAATGCTCAGATCTAATATGTTTGACATGTGGAAGATTAGAATCAAGCAATACATTCTCCTCACAGATTACTCTATGTGGGACATCATTGAGAATGGCCCATCTGATGAAGGAAAGATTGGTGCAGATGGGAAAAAGAATCCCACCAAAGACGGATGCAGAAAGGAAGACAAGGCAGACAGAGATGAAAGCCTTGAGCACACTGCTCTTGGCTATTCCCAATGAGTATCAACACCAATTCTGCAATTGCACTGATGCACAGATGCTTTGGAATGCTCTAGAGAAGAGATTCTCTGGTACCAAAAGTACCAAGAGAAATCAAAAGGCAATATTGAAGCAACTGTATGAAAACTTTATGTCAACTAAGAATGAGTCCATGACTCAAACTTTTTATAGGTTTAACAAGCTGATTGGTGAACTAGCTACTATGGGAGTACAGATTGATCAAGACGATGTAAACAGAAAGTTCTTAAGGTCCCTTGGAGATGAATGGACCATGTATACTGTTTCATTCAGACAGAATGAACAATTGGAAGAAAAGGAACTGGATGATCTGTACAATGATCTGAGAGTGTTTGAATCTGAGGTGGAAACAAAGAAGAAGCCTACTGGGTATGTTCATAATGCTGCACTCCTATCAGCATCAATTGATTCTACTGCTAACCCTGAATCAGTTAATGCTGCTAATGGAGTAAATCAAGAATGCTGCTAATGGAAACTCTTCTTTAATCAATGATGACTTGGAACAACTTCATCCTGATGACCTTGAAGAGATGGATATTAAATGGCAGATGGCCATGCTTTCTATGAGGGTGAAGAAGTTTATCAAGAGGACTGGGAGGAACAACTTCTCCCAAAGAAGAGAAGATGGTGCAAGATTTGATAAGTCAAAGGTGGAGTGTTATAAATGTCATCTGAAGGGACACTTTGCTAGGGAATGCAGAAGTGGAGTGTCTCACAACAACCACCAACAAGCTCAAACTGGAAGCTTCAACCAGAACAGAAACTCTGCTCAAGCCCTTGTTTCTCAACAAGGAATGGGGTTTGACTGGAGTGATCAAGCAGAAGAGGCTATTCAAAATCAAGCTCTCATGGCAGAGGTATCTGATCTCCCAACTGAGGTACTTTCTAATCTTTGTTCTCAAACTTGCATAGATACTGTTAAAAGGTACAGGGATCACAACCAGAATATGAGTGATGACCTTAAGAGATTAGAAAAAGATATAAAAGACTATGTGAGAATTGTTGAGAGGTTTGAGGAACAAATTAAAGGTTTCCAAGCCAATGAACTTCAACACACATATGATACCAATTACTGGAAGTGGGAGAAGAATGATCTAGAAATCCAATTGACAAAGTCCAAGGAGGAGAATGAAAAGTTGAGAGGAGAGATAGCCAAAGTTAAGCTAGATGTGGAAAAGTTTTCCAATGCTTCTAAAGCAATGGACTCTTTACTACAAACTAAGTTTCATGACAAACTGAGAAGAGGAATTGGGTACAATACCACACCACCACCATACAACAACAACTACATCCCTCCTATATCAGACTTGCTAGAGACTAAGGATAGGAAGGACCTGCCTGAGGGAGCCACTGAGATAGATCCCTTAGATGAAGTAGTTGTTGAGGACAAAACTGAGAAAGAAGTTGGTAAGAGTAAGAATGATACTGTGAGTGGTGAGATTCCCTTAGAAAATAACATCATCACCAATGAGGACTGTGGAAGGGCTTAGATCAAATCCAATGACATAGAGAAGACTGAGGGAAAGTCTAAGAAGGTCCATTACAAACAGACCACAGTTGTGAATCCTGTTCCTTGCAAACAGTGTGCTTGTAAAGAGTTTGAGCCCCTAAAACATGATAAAAGGAGGGGAAATCAAAGGAATTGGAATAATCAGTGGGCTCAGAAACAAGGAGTTGATCTGAGTAGAATCATCAGACCAAAACCTTGTTTCATATGTGGCAAATTGAATCATCTTGCCAAGTACTGCTACTTTAATCCTATTAACCAAAGGATGAATTTTCAAAGATCTATGCAAAAACCCTTTGGTTATAGGAAGAATGAAAGGAAACATGTGGCTAAGAAATCTGCTAAATCTAAAAGCCACATGAAGAAAAAGACTGTGGAAGAAAGTATCAAGATGTGGGTTCCTAAAAGCACTAAAACTGTTAGTACTGCTACCACAAATAGTGCTGCTGACAAAGTTAGTGCTGCTAGAAGCAATATTACTGCTATCAATGTTAGTGCTGCTGACATTGTTAGTACTTCTTCAACTGTTAATACTGCTAACTCTGTTAGTGCTTCTAACAAGGTTAGTACTGCTAAACCTGTTAGTGCTGCTAACTCTGTTAGTACTTCTAAAGTTAGTACTGCTTCTAGTGTTTGTGTTGCTAGACCAATCATCTTGACAAAGTACTCTAGTAAAGAGTGTTCTGATTTTAAAATTCTCATCAAAAAGGAGTGTAAATACTTTGATGAGAAAGGGAGACCCAAGACCACTTTGGCTTGGGTTCCCAATCAATACTAATTGTTTTATTCTATGTGCAGGGCAACCAGCAGCTCAAAGGAAAGAGCATCTGGCATGTTGATAGTGGTTGCTCTAGGCACATGACAGGGAACATGGCTTGCCTCAAGAATTTCAAGAAAATTGATGGAAGACATGTTGCCTTTGGTAATACTCCAGATGGAGGTAAGATCAGTGGTAAGGGAGATGTAACAAAAGGTAAAATGACCTTTGAAGATGTGTTCTATGTTGAGCAGTTAAGGTACAACCTGTTAAGTGTATCACAGGTTTGTGACAAAAAGCATAGTATATTATTCACAGATTCAGAATGCATTATCCTTGCTCCTGGATTCAAGGTAGTTGATGAAAAGATGATACTACTAAGAACTCCCAGAAAGGATAATGTCTATTGTTTGGACATGGAAAATGTTTCAACTGATTCATTCCTAAACTGTCTTGTTTCAAAAGCATCTTTGGATGAATCATCACTTTGGCACAGAAGGATGTGTCACATGAATTTTAAAACAATGAATAAACTTGTCAAAAATAACCTTGTAAGAGGTTTGCCTTCAAAAGTCTTTTCATGTGATGATCATTGTGTTGCCTGTCTCAAAGGCAAACAACACAAAACTTTTCATAAGTCCAAAGAGTTGAACACTATTGCTAATTATCTTCAGTTGTTGCATATGGATCTGTTTGGTCCTACAAATGTAATGAGTATAGGCAAGAAATCATACTGCTTAGTTATTGTTGATGATTACTCTAGGTTTACTTGGGTATATTTTCTAAGGACTAAGGATGAGACAAGTGGACTGATCAAATCATTTATTCTAAGAATTGAAAACCAAACAAATCAAAAGGTAAAAGTCATTAGGTCAGACAATGGTACTGAATTTAAAAATCATGACCTAAACACCTTTTGTGAGGAAAAAGGAATTGAGAGGCAATACAGTGCTCCTAGGACTCCACAACAAAATGGTGTTGCTGAGAGAAGGAATAGGACACTGATTGAAGCTGCTAGATCTCTGTTAGCTGATTCAAAACTTCCAATTACTTTCTGGGCTGAAGCAGTTAATACTGCTTGCTATGTCCAAAACAGAGTTCTAGTAGTCAAGCCTAAGAACAAGACACCATATGAGCTTTTAAATAAAAGAAAACCATTTATTGGATTTTTCAAACCTTTTGGGTGTCCTTGTACCATTCTCAATACCAAAACTCACTTAGGAAAGTTTGATAGCAAGACAGATGATGGTTTTCTTGTTGGTAACTCATCTCCGAGTAAGGCCTACAGAGTATTTAATTCTTCTTCTAGAATAATTGAGGAAAGTGACAATGTCAAATGCAATGAGAACACACCAAATCCTATTGGTTTAGGTCCTCAGTGGTTGTTTGACATTGATTCACTAACTAACTCTTTGGGTTTCAGTAGTGATGATCATACAGGTTCAGGAAGTGGAGGATCAGGGGATGTGCAAGTACAAGACATTATTCCTCAGTCTGTGATCTTTCCCATACCTTCAATGGAACCTGTTGAAATCTGTGAAAAAGAAACTGTTTCTGAACCAATGCAGAGTGAAGAAGAAAGAAGAGATGAGGAGACTTCAGAGAATGAAGAACCAGAAGTAGCTGATAAGACCCCCTCAGCTGACTTAAATGATTCCAATCTAGATGTTGGAATTAATGAAGAACCTAGTCACCAGACAAAAACTCAAAAGAATCATCCTCCAGAGCTGGTAATAGGAGACATCTCTTCTCCAATGATAACTATAAATCAAAGCAGACTTCAAGAGATGCAGGATCAGCAACATACTGTACTCTCTTGCTTTCTATCCCAGATTGAGCCTAAGAAGGCCTATGATGCAATGAAAGATGCAAGTTGGATAGAAGCCATGCAAGAAGAGTTACTACAGTTTAAGTTGCAAGATGTTTGGGACTTGGTGGACCTTCCAAAAGGTCATAGAGCTATTGGCACCAAGTGGATTTTTAGGAATAAAAAGGATGAGAGAGGAATAGTCATCAGAAACAAAGCAAGGCTAGTGACACAAGGGTACACTCAGGAAGAAGGCATAGATTATGAAGAAGTTTTTGCTCCAGTTGCAAGGGTAGAGGCAATTAGGCTGTTTCTAGCCTATGCTTCATTTATGCAGTTCAAGGTATATCAAATGGATGTGAAGAGTGCCTTTCTATATGGCACAATTGATGAAGAAGTATATGTCTGTCAGCCCCCTGGTTTTGAAAATCCATCATATCCTGACAGAGTATACAAACTGAAGAAAGCACTTTATGGTCTACATCAAGCCCCAAGAGCATGGTATGATACATTGTCTACCTATCTCTTAGAAAATGGGTTTGAAAGGGGAATAATTGACAAGACCCTGTTTATCAAAAGAAGAAAGAAGGACATCCTACTAGTTCAGATCTATGTGGATGACATCATCTTTGGATCCACAAAAGATCAGATGTGTAGAGACTTTGAAGAGTTGATGCACAAAAGCTTCAAAATGAGTTCAATGGGTGAAATTACCTTCTTCCTTGGGCTTCAAGTGAAACAACAGAAAGATGGGATCTTCATAAGTCAATCAAAGTATGTGAAAGACATCCTGGACAAATATGGTTTAACAGACTCAAAGTCAGCAAGCACACCAATGGAAACTCACAAACAAATCACTGCTGATCTTGAGGGGGAGGATGTTGATGTCCATCTTTATAGATCAATGATTGGATCTCTCATGTATCTCACAGCCTCAAGACCAGACATCATGTTTCCAGTGTGTGTGTGTGCCAGATTCCAAGTCAAGCCAAAGCAGTCACATCTTCAAGCAGTTAAAAGGATTTTCAAATACTTAAGAGGGCAACCTAGATTAGGTCTTTGGTATCCTTATGAATCCAATTTTGACTTGATTGCTTATTCAGACAGTGACTTGGGTGGTGCTAATATGGATAGAAAGTCTACTTCAGGGGGATGTCAGCTTTTGGGTGCAAGACTAGTATCTTGGCAGTGTAAGAAGCAAATCACTGTGTCCTTATCAACAACAGAAGCTGAGTACATTGCTGCTGCAAGTTGCTGCTCTCAGGTTCTATGGATTCAGAATCAAATGCTGGACTATGGGGTAACCTTTCTTCACACTCCAATCTTCATTGACAATAGCAGTGCAATAAGCATTGTTAACAATCCAGCCAAGCACTCCAAAACAAAGCATATTGAGATCAGGTATCACTTTATTAGAGACTGTAATGAAAAGAAGCTTATTCAAGTTGCTAAACTTCATACTGACAACCAGCTTGCTGGTCTATTCACTAAAGCTTTTGATGTGGGTAGATTCACTTTCTTGGTCACAAGTGTGGGCATGATCAATTCTGAATGAGCCCATGTTTTAAAAGTGTTTACATACCTGTTATTTGGTGCTACTAATCATCTTTCTCAGAAAAAGTATTGCCTTGTTCAGATCAACTCAAGCTTCAAAAAGTGTAAGTTAGTTAATACTGCTAGTGGTTAATACTGCTCTCAGTTAATACTGCTAGTTAGTTAATACTGCTAGTGGTTAATACTGCTAGTTAGTTAATACTGCTAGTGGTTAATACTGCTCTCAGTTAATACTGCTAGTTAGTTAATACTGCTCTGAGTTAATACTGCTTCTTTCCCGAATCGTATAAATACCTTTTTTTGCCCGCCTAAAAGCTCATAACGACTCTTTGAATACTATTCATCTTCTCTCTAATCCTTTTTCTCTCAAGCACCTAGTAAGTTTCAGGCAAGAACACTCAAGCTCGATGGCATCCATGACGTTCATTGATGAGCACAACGAAATCGCAATGCTTCAAAAGCCGAAGGAGGCTGATGGATTTCACCAGATAGTCGATTTTCTCAAGACAAGCCATATCGCGTATGCTCTTACAGTGTCACCATCCATCTACATTGAGCACCAGAAACAATTCTGGGCAAATGCCACCATTGTTACTGAAAATGGTGTGCAAGTTATCAAGACAAGGGTGTGTGACAAACCCTTGACAGTTTCTGAAGAGGTAATTCGCATCAGTCTACGTCTAGACGATGCCTCAGTATCTCATCTATCTCTAATGATGATCTATTTTCAACTCTAACTAGAATGGGGTATGGAGGCCCATTGGGTGTTTTCAAGTTCTCAAAAGATAAATTTTCACCCCAATGGCGTTTCTTTGTTCATACCCTTATGCATTGTATTTCCAAAAAGACTACTGGATGGAGTGAGTTCAGTAGTACCATTGCTTATGCTTTGGTCTGCTTGGCCACTGCCAGAAAGTACAATTTTTCTAAAATGATTTTCAATGACCTTGTGTCAAACTTGGGAAACAAAAAGAGTTTTTATATGTACCCAAGATTTGTCCAGGTAGTTATAACCAATGAATTGACGGATATACCTCAATTTGATGAGGTATATGTACCAAAAATCCCCAAGGGTAAGGTCTTTTCAAATATGAAGAGATCTACCTTGGACTCGGAAGGAGTTGACACCCCATTGTTCTCTACAATGATGGTGGTGTCCCACAATCAAGAAGGTATGGCTTCAGGGCCAAGGCCCTCATTAGACCATCCCACTGAAAGCCAATCCCAACCTTCAATCAGTATATCAATCCCACAGTCCCTTCTTCAAAAACCAATTTCACCAATCACCAATACATACATCAGGAAAAAGGTAAAGAAGGCTCCTTCCCTTCTTGTACCTTCACCCACAGAGCCTTTAAGCCCTCTAATGGAGAATTCTCCATTAGAGAATATCTATAGGGAAACAACAGGGGTGTCTCTCAACCCTAAGGAGGTGCTCACTGAGGAGATGCATGAGCATATGGGTGCAAAGGCTGCCACTACTCCTGCTAGCATAGAGGAGGCCAGTGGTAACATCAATAAGACCTTCCCCATGGCAACTTTGGGTGAGCAATCATCCAAAGGTCCCAGTTGCCAAGAAACCAAGGGGGTGGAGGGTGCTTCTGCTAGGCAGAAGACTTCCACTACTAAAAGATCCCATGATCCTTCAAAAGGGGGTAACACTCCTGGAGAAGGTGAGGACAGATATGACTACAATGAATTGATGGAAACAATGGGCAACATTAATCTAGATGTCATCAAGCAAGGCAAAGACATAGAAGAAATGAAAATGGTAATTCTGTCTCAACAAGTACAGATTACCAAATTGAAGAAAATGGTGACAAGATTGGTGCAAAAGAAGAGGAGAAGGCAGTTTGTTTTGAAGAAGAGGAAAAATGCTAATGATGCTTTCAACAAGGGGGAGAATCAAGAGGCTGAAGCAGAGAAGGAAAGTACATCTGGGATGGGATTTGATTTTGAGGGGGAGAAAGCTGCAGAAACAGAAGCACAAGCAGCAGAAACAGATGAGGTTCAAGCAGCAGCAGTAACATAACAGGTAGCAGCAGTAACAGGGCTATCTGTTGAAGAGTTGGAAATAGCAGAAACATTGGTAAAAGCCAAGAATGACACTCCTAAGGCTACTCAAAAGGCCAAGGGAGTGGTCATTAAAGAAGGAGGCCTTTCAAAGAAAAGAAAAGAAAGCAGTGAGACAAGTTTGAAGGATGTAAAGGGAATGGGAAAGATGGTTGAACCTGAACAACCTTCAAAGAAGAAGAGTCAGATTGAGTTAGATGAAGAAGTGGCAAAGCAACTTCAAGCAGAAATAGAAAAGGAGGAACAATTACAATCTGAAAAAGACAGGGAGCTTGCACTGAATATGGCCAGAACACTCAATGAAGAGTATCAAAAGAACATGAAAGCAGCAGCTGAGGCCAAGAAAGTAGCAGTCAAAGCATCAAAGCAAAGAATGCCATTCAAGAAGCAGAAAAGACAACCTTCTAAGACCTTTTTGGCCAATCAGGAAAGGAGAAAAATGATCAATTTCCTGAAAGGTTCAATTGGTGTCAAAGGAGAGATGTTTACTAATATGGCATACAGTCAAGTTGAGGAGCTCTATAAAAAGGAAATGGCTAAGCTTCAAGGGGACTCCTCTCAAAGGGAAGAGGCTGAAAGAAGGATGAAGGAGAGACATGATCTCAACATCTAACAACCATTCCCTGAGGAAGTCACTCCTACCAAAGAAAAGGCTGAAGACACTAAAGAAGAGAATGCTACTATGGAAATGAAATCTGCAAAGAGAGTAAAGACCATAGCTTCCAAGAAACAGTCCAAGAAGCCAAGGGTTGAAGAAGCTGAAAAAGAGGCAGAACCTTCAGTTACACCTTCAGCAGAATCTGTGCAGAACCCAGAGCAGTCCAATAAGCAATCTGATGAGCATGTGGGACTGTATATGACTTTAATAGAACCAGTTCAGGCTGTTCCAATTTCTATGAAGGCTCCAGAGATCATCTTCTGGGATATCTTGAGGGAAAATAGAAAGGATTACTTCAGGCTGAAAAGAGTTGGTGATATATTTGAAGTATATGCCACTTGGGGGAAAGTAATCAGAAGTTGTTCCAGGGATGATCTAGAAGAAATGCATAAAGTAGGGATGAAGCTTTATGAGCCTGTTTTGAAAGGAATTGAAGAAAGTCTTCTCAAGATTGCAATGGAATACCTATGTATGATGTTTGAACCAGAAAAAGTGGTTTACAGGATCAAGGATTTACATCATGAGTATGGGTTTAAGAAGATTGATAAGTGGATACTCTTTGAAAACTGTGGTGTATACATGATCACAATAGATAACTGTTATCATGAATACTACCTGGTGGACAAAGTGTATGATCATAGCAAGGAGAAGCTGAATGGGATGCTGAAAGCTAAGCTAGTATGTGCAAAGGAATCAGAAATGGCCAGCATTGTGGTAAGAAGAACAATCAATCAAAGTCTGGGTCTGGATCCGAATTTGGGCAACTAAGCTGTAATGTTGAAAGCATCTTGAAGACAAAAATTGAAGAACTTGACTTCTCTTCCTAAAAGTCAAGTTAGGGGGAGTTTTTTGGGAATTACAGAATTGCACAAGTATGGTTAATGCTACTAGCACAACATGGTTACTACCTCTGAGAAAAGTTAATACTGCTGAGCACAGTTACTACTGCTGGTGAAAGTTAGTACTGCTAGTAGTTAGTACTGTTGTGTATTAATACTGCTCATGAAGATAGTGTTGCTTATGAGATGAAGACTTCGTATGGCAATGAAGACAACTGTATTGATTGAAGATATTCATGGAAAGCTTGGAGATAACTATGGAAGAATATACTGAAGATCTTTTATATTTTGTAATTATCTTTTATCTTTAGTATATGTATAGAATTAGTCTGAATAGTTTCACAGACAATATTCTGAGTTTTTGTTTTTGATAGAGAGAATTAACCTGAAGGTTTAGAACCCTAGTTCTAGAGAAGTAGAATTCGTATTGGTGTGCCTGTTCATCAATATTGAGGTTTTGTTTGAAATCTTGTAGCTTTAATCTTTCAATAAAGTTTACAAGATTGTGATTTCTGATTCATTGTTACATTGAATATTGAATATTAAAGTGTTATTCCGCAACTTCTTTAATATTGTTTCTGAATTCATTATTCTTGTTAAGAATTAGATCCTGACATACAATCTCCTAAAGCAGTCCTTAAGCCTCCCTTTGTTAGTCCACCTTTCATCCCAAAATCTTGTATTAGCCCCATCTCCAACCACCTTGCGGATGGACCCTGAGAACCCCAACCCTTCTTCATCTAATGTTTTCCCAATCCGGATTATGTTATCCCAAACGGTTAAACATCTACTCGACCTGCGACTCCTCTCGGTTTCTACTAACCCTCCGTCCCACCTGTAAATACTTTGTATGACTTTTACCCAAAGTGATTCTGATTCTGTGAAAAAACGCCACCACCACTTTGCTAGCAATCCTCGGTTCATGTCACAAAGGCCCCTAATATTCAGTCCTCCCCTACTAAAGGACCCCACAACCGTATCCCATTTGACCCAAACCCGACTCTTTCTCACATTCTCTACACTCCCCGACCCCTCCCCACCCAAAAAAAAAATTACTACGCATGCTCTCAAGAATTTTCAACACTCCAATCGGGCTACGAAACATCGAGAAGTAGTATAATGAGACACTACCTAATACCTACCTTACCAATGTCCACCTTCCCCCGAACGACAACATCTTTGCTTTCCATGATGCTAGTTTCAATTTCATCTTGTCGACGACCGTCGACCAGTGGTTTATCTTTCTCATTGATAGCCCCACCGGCAAGCCAAGGTAAGTAAACGGAAGCCGACTCCACCCGCATTTCACACCATTTGCCCACGCCTGTGTCTCATCTTCGACCACTCCTACACCCAACAGTTTGCTTTTTGTGAAGTTAAGTTTAAGTCCAGAGACTAAATGGAAGCAGTGAAGGATTTTCATAAGGTTCTTTAAGTTGTTTATACTCCATGCTCCAAAGAAAATTACATCATCCGCAAACTGCAGATGAGAAATTTGAAGCCCTTCACTACCAATTTTGATCCCTTCGAACATCTCACGTTCTACTGCTTCTTCCAACATCACATGTAGCCCCTTCGCAACTATTAAGAATAAAAACGGGGCAAGGGGATCCCCTTGCCTAAGTCCCCGCTCCATTTGGAATTGGTCCGTTGGCGAACCATTAACAAGGACCGAAATCCTCGCCGGTGTAAGGCAAGCTTCAATCCATTTCCTCCATTTGACCCCAAACCTCATATGCTCCATCATTTCTAAAAGGAATCACCAATCCACCGTATCGTACGCCTTTTCTAAGTCGACCTTAAAGATAAGGCCCTTTTTCTTTGATTTTTTCAGATGACTGACCACTTCGTTGGCAATGAGTATCCTGTCTAGAATTGATCTGTCCTTGATGAACGCACTCTGTTCAACACTAATCACCGAGCCAATGACTCCCTTTATCCTTTCCGCAAGGACCTTGGCTATGATTTTGTAGAGTATTCCGATCAGACTAATGGGTCGAAATTCCTCAAGGCCAATGGGATTATTATTTTTGGGAATCAGTGTTAGAAACAATGCGTTACAGCCCCCATGGATTTCTCCCGACTCCCAGAAACGTGTTACAGCCACCATCAGATCCCCTTTTACGGTCTCCCAGAATTTTTTCACAAAATTAATGGTAAACCCATCCGGACCCGGAGATTTATTATTCCCACACTCCTTTATGGCATTCCAAACTTCTTCCTCCGTGACCATACCCTCAATTCTTCCTGCATCTGTCTCCGTCAGCTTCTTTATTCGGTCTAGCCACAATGATGGTTTTATACTCTTATCCGATTCATATTTCTTTTTAAAAAATTTGAACACATGGTTTTTTATCTCCCCGGGTTCCTCCGTCCACATATTGTCAACATTTAATCCAAGGATAGCATTTCTCCTATTTCGGTTTCTAATCGACGCATGAAAGAACCTGGAATTTTCGTCCCCTTCCAGTAACCATTTGATCTTCGCTCTTTGCCTTCCCATATCCACGACTTTCGATTCCAATTCCAGCCATATTCTTCTTGATTCAAGCCATTGACTCCGTTCACCGTCAGACAATGAACCTGCATCCGCCCTATTCTCCCATCTTCTGACTTCTTCTTCTTTTTTCTTCAATTTTGTGACAGCCACACTCATCCCTCTGTATGAAAGGCAACTCCAATTTTTTATGGCCATCTTTACATTTTTCAGTTTATCCCTGAATCGGCAGTCCGGCCTTACCGAGGACACTTCCTTATTCCAAGCCTCCTTTACCACGTCATTAAGATTAACTTCATTCAACCAAGCGTCGAAAAATTTGAACGAAATTGGTCCGAAGTCCGCCCACTCATCTTTTAACATAATCGGCATATGGTCGGACCATTTCCGATCCAAGGTCCTCACCCCCAATTTGTTCCATAGGTCGCAGAAGCTACTAGACACCAGGAAACGATCCAGCATACTCAACTTTTTACGATCGTCGCTTATGCGGGTGAATTTTTGGCCCCCCAACCTGACATCGATTAAGCAATTTATCGAGATAAAGTCATTAAACTCTTCACAACCTTTCTGATTTGTAATCGAGTTTTGGCGTTCCTTGGCATTTCTCACCTCGTTGAAGTCTCCAAAAAACACCCATTTAACCTCCTTTTTATCGCATAATACGTCCAGCTTTTTCCACAGCTCAACCCTTCCTTTCATATCATTTGGCCCATAAACGTTTACGCACCCTACCAAGCCCTCTTTCGATCTCCATTTCCCTACGACCGCCAGAAAATTGGAATCCTCTACTACAAATTCGCAATTAAATACATTTTTATCCCATACCATTACCAGCCCACCCGAACTTTCTTCAGCCTTAACTTGAACGAAATCACATTGCCCCGATCCCCAAATAGAATTGATCAAGATTTGATTACATACCTTGAGTTTGGTTTCCTGCAGGCCTATCATACAAAAATTTTCTTTTGTACACAACTCCTTTATCCACTCCTTTTTGTACACTAACCCCAGACCTCTAATATTTAGGGACAAGATCTTCATTTGTAACCTGGAGATACGGACCAATCCAAAAACCACCTTAATTGCCTCTACCGGTGTCCTTCCCCACTGGAGCCGGCCTTGGCTGACCCCCATCGCACACCAATTTTTTCGCCAAATTCCTTCAGACTTCTAGACGAATCCGTGCTGTTAAGATCGTTACTCGCTGCCGTGTTGATGTGTACCGTCTTCTCCACACTAGACGTCCTCGAGCTTTCCTGCCCTTGTGACGCGTGAGGTCTCTCTTGGGATAATTTCCCTTTTTTGCTTCTGATTTCACTCCTGGCTAGCTGTTTGATATAGTGGAAGCTTACCCTGCCCCTCCCAAAGGCGTTACAATCTGATCTCCTTTTAGCTTTCACCCCCCTCCTCCATTCAATTTGGCTCTCCCCCTCTCTCGATTGCTAATAGAATCCCTAGAGATTTGGTTTCCTGATGAATCCATGACCCCCTCACTCAGGTTACCCTCCATTCTGGACGCCTCCTCCGCCCTCTCACCGATATCAGTTTCACATGCTTTTTTGGGCTGCTGGACCAATTCCTCTAAATCCACCTCTTGGTCTCCCCTTGGCCCATGCGAATTAGGCCCATCCACTAAGTCCCCTTTATTATTGAGAATAGGCCCAAAAATCTGCTTATCCATCCGGTCACCGAATTGCCCTGATAACATTGGGTCCACATTTATTACTGATTCCTCGTGCATGACCCCAGTATCTGAATTCATGCCTTCTTCCTTCAGAATCTCGTACTCGTGCGCCGACCCTACCGTAGTATCATTAATTGCTTTAGTCGCTTTGTCTCCTTCCTCTTTGAGCGATTCGTCTACCCCATTCATGGCCGGCGAGTCACCGGACATCTTGTCGTCGTCCCGCCTTGTTGTCTCCGATTGCACCTCCGCCGCTTCCATCTCTGTTCCGTTTTTGTTCATATTATCGAATTTGCTTTCCTCAACACCCCAGTCCTCTACATTCTTCGCATCTTCCTCCGACCAGATTGATGGAATATCGTCGTCATCTTCGCCCTCTGATTCCCCGTACCATTCGTCACCGTCGTCAACATCACTCACTCGGCACCCCATTAGGCTGTTGTCTTCCTCTTCGATTTTTATTCCAAACGTTAGATTCCCTACTTTGATACATTTGAGTTCATCGATTTTGCTGACATAACCAGTACTAATCAGAATTTTACCCCACATTAGGACTGAGCCCTCCGCCATATTACAGTTCTGATGCTTTAGAACCGTGCCCCATTTTTTTGCAATATCCGTGAACGTTACGTCGTTCCATGCATGAAGTGGAACGCCTTCGATCCTTAGCCATACCAATCTGTTAGTTGGACGGAATCCGACTGACCACCTTCTCATTTCCTTGACCCATTGGTGAACCCTATGCTCCTTGTTATTCAGGACATTCAACAGACTCTTTTCTGAATCAAATTTTATAAGAATACTTCTTCCACCCAGCAACTTCATCTCACATCCAACTAGTTCTTTCGATCTAAGTAACGACTGAATACTCTCTACGTCCTCAATTACTTGTACTTGGCCGACAATGCAATTTTGCAGGTACTCCAATGCAACGACGTCTGGATTCCAAACATCCAACATCTGTTGTTTCTCTTTCGGTTTGTTGCCAACCGACTTATTCCCAGATGTTTTGTAAGTATTTCTTACCGCCTCCGCGTAGGTTACATTTTCCTTCCTAATCCCACCTTTGTAAATATTAACAGGCTCCGGTGCATCCTCGAGCACTTTTGGATACTCTTTCATATGGCCTTCGGTTCCCCTTTCCTTTGCAAGGAATACCCTCATCCTAAACGAGTCGATCCAGATATTATTTAGTCTTTGTTCTAAGATCCTCCAGTCCTCCACCATCTTGAATCTAACAAAGCCGAACTTTTTCCCATTCCTCATTCTCTTTTTTGCCATATACATGTCGGCCACAATACCATAATTTTTGAATACCCTCCAGAGATAACCCACTTCGCATTCCTCTGGAAAGTTAAAAAATAGCATCGATGTGGACTTCGAGTTCCCGCTTCCATTGATGTTACGGTTTCGTAGTGTTTCATTATACTGACTCAATTTCCTATAGCCCGACGCAACTCTCTCATTCTCACCCACTCTCTGACCTACCCTGACTCCTCTCTTCTCACCGCCGAACTCCCTCCGGTGACCCCTCGAGCTCCCTACCCCTCTCTCTCTCTCTCATATTCCCTATATGTAATTTGTTGCCGGAACTTTTATCCGGTAAACACTTATCGGTTAAGACTCTCGGTCTTTATCATTGCTTCCAATCTTTATCATGTTCATCCAATAAGATAAAATGAGTCGATAAACATTTACTTGATAAACAGTTAGTAAATTAAACCTCGACCAGACGAAAAATGGAATGCGTTGCACCTAACCATTCGGATAAAATTAGTACAATTTTTTAGTAGAATTTTATTTTTATCTAAATCAACTAATTTTCATTTAATTTTGAGTTAATTATGAATTTATTTCCTGTGAATTGGTTTTTACGAAACCGTCCCTCCTTTGCCACAAGGATGCATTTAAAAATAAATATAAACTTATTTATACGGAAAACCTAAAACATGAAAAATTGAGAAACATCTTAATCTTCATTTATTTGTCTGGTATGTACTTGTGTATAAAAGTAATTAAAAATGTTTCCTGATTTCTATGTACGTATGTATGACGCAGCGTAGGTTTGCGGAAGGATCGACAAGCGTCTAAACCCTTTAACGGTTGAGAATTACGACACGTAAAACTCGAAAACTCAAGATAAATACTCTCTAAAAATCTAAACTTTTATTAATTGATACTTCATTGATTTGAAAACAATTAAGGGATTAATCCTATTTATAGCTAAACTAATTAAGAGATAATTATGGAAATTAAAACTATCATAATCTTAAACCAACTAGGAAACTATTTAAATAATTAATAAAAAAGAAACTAAATAATAATCCTATTAATAACTAGTAGTGTACCCACACAATGTGGCGGGGGCTTTGAAGCTTTGGTGGTTTATTAGATAATATTTTAACGATGATATGATTTACAATTAGTCTCGACATATTTAACCACGTTTAAAATCCACTATATTTAACCAATCCAATATATATAAATTAATCATCCACCAGCATTGTTTAAAAAGTAGCTAGACACAATGAAGATCGAGATGGATTTCTTGAAAATGAGGAAAGTTGATTGCATAGAGAAAGTAGAAGAAAATTCAACAAAATACTTGGTTGAGGGTCATCAACTTAACACACTCTGTTCCACTTCTGATGGATTCTTAAGGGTGCGTTTGGTTTTGCAGACTAGATGGGACGGGACGGGACAGGACAAAAACTCACTGTCCCACGTTTGGCGTGACATGGGACAGGACAAAAATTCACTGTCCCACGTTTGGCGCGACATGGGACAGGGACAGAGACTGGACAAGGTGGGACAAGATGGGACAAAAAATGGTATTTTCTTGTTCCACCAAAATAGGTGGAACAACATGGGACAAAAGTGAGACAGAAACTAAAAATCATTGATTTACCGATATTTGATGTATAATCCTAATATGGTATTAGTCTTAAGGGTCACCACTACCCATCGCCGCCATTACCACCATCGGCGGCCACCAGTAGCCACCGCCAACCACCATCGGCCACCTCTACCTATTTCTCCACCATAACAACATCATCCATCACCTCCACAACCATCGGCCATCGCCACCACCACTACCATCGTCGATCACCTCCACTAACACCGATCACCGCCACCTTTGGCCGCCACCACCATCAACGGCCACTGGTAGCCACCACCAACCATCGTCGACCACTTCCACCTCTTCCTCCACTACAACTTCCTCCACCACATCCACAACCACCGCCTATCGCCACCTCCACCGATCACCGCCACCCATTGCCGCCGCCACCACCGACACTTACCGCCAACTACTGTCGGTGACCTCCGCCTCTTCCTCCCCTACAATAACCTCTATTACCCCTGTCCACCGCCACCACCACTACCATCGTCGACCACCTATACCTCCACCACATCAACCATAACAACCACCTGCACCACCACCATCCACTATCCTTCACGTTCTTCACAACTATCTTCCTTCACGGGCCACCCATCGCGTTTATCTTTACCTGTCGTTTCAACTATGCATCCGCCAATTCATTAAGATATTACAAATTGAATCAAATATTATATTTTCTTTATATGAATAAGATTTTTTTTGAACTACCATCAATTATTTCAGATTCTTCATTCAAATTTCCTACCCTTGTTTTTCTATGTATTTATATGTATGAAAATCGTTTAAAAAATAAAAATGTTTTTTAATTAAATTATTTAAAGATATACTTTATTTGTGTTATTTATAACTATTATATGATATATAAAATCATCAAAAAAAACTTTTAGGGAAATTTGTCCAGTTTTGTCCTATCCAGTCCTAGTCATACCAAACACAAGACAGACATTTGTCTTGTCCTGTCCAGTCCCGTCCTAGCCTCTTGTTCTGTCCTGTCCAGTCCCGTCCAATCATGTCTGCGTACCAAACGCTACCTAAGAAATCTACCTACCTACATACATACAATTAATTAACTCACAAACAAAGGATAGCACATCAAAGTAAATTCATGGTCCATGCCAAAAGATGAGATCGAAGCAACAAGTGTTGCATAAGTTGATTCGACATACAAACCAAAATGATCATAATCCATTCTGGCAATGTCCCCAAGGTTATCACAAACATTATTGGCAATAAATTGCAAAATGAACGCAACCTTCAAAACACCAACTTGAACGCAAAAAACAAGAATACATCAGAAGATCATAGATGGGATTTGCAGCTGGATTTCTAGGGTCGTCTTCTGTTGATTAAAATACAACAATCTTTCTACAGTTGCCAATAGAGCCTCCAAAAACTTTAATATGCATATAGTCATATAGCATAAGAAGCATATGGCAAATTGGCAACAAACAGTAAAAACAAGCATAAAAATTTTCTATATAGATTAAAACTATTTGACAGCTTATAAGGTTCCGATATATCATTATATACATATTTTTAGTTCCATGGCAGATCAAGAACGAAATGTTCAATTTCAAGAAACCATCTAACAGTTCAATCTAAGAAAGTGGTTCACAATTAACACATGCATAAGCTTGATGTATTATAAATTTCACTATACCAAATATGTCGTGAAGTCTGGTTCAAACTTCAATAAATATTTGTAGTAATAAGAAAAAAAAGCATTCAGAAACGATACGATACAGGGAGCTGTCTAATTTTAGGAGTGGAGATTTTACAATTCAACCTATAGGTTAATACCAAAGTAAAATAATTTAAATATTTTTTTCAAGCAAGATATTTCTTCCTTTGAATCATGAAATCCAATAAATAATGAGATTAATCTACTTAATATTTGTTACTAATTATTTTGATCCTTTATTGACTTGCATTATATATGTCTAAAGAGATTTCACCATCAATCCAAACCTGCTTAGTGGACTTTTGACTGTTGTCAGTCATTAAAATTCTAAACTCGCCCATCCTACACATGAATTTTGAACCATTAACAAAACTACAAAGTAGAAAGCCAAAGTGTATACTTCACAAAAACTTACATCTTTGCTCTAAAATAACATTGACCACACAAAAGCAAAGGAGAGAGAGACTTCTAAAACCAATGGATTGAAGAAACTTGTTATCAAAACTCTTGATTGCTAACCCTTTGTTGTTGCCTTAGAAGGAGTCCCATGTTACGGCAATGTCTTTCTCCTATTATTGGGGGATCTCCTAAAGAACCATCACCACAACTGCAGCGGGATACAAAATTAACAACTAATCAAACAATAAAGGGATGAAACTCAACTCACATTACATACAGGAAATTAGCAGGTTTATGTAAATCGATTGAGCAAGTAACTTGTGTAAATCGATGAGCAAACATAATCAAAATCGAATCAAAAACGATTTCTATGAAACATGTTAAATGTTGAAAGTTATTTCATGAAACATTAAAAGGCAACCAGAATCGATGTGTAAAAAGGCAAAAAGTATTGATATGATAAAAGAACAAACAAACAAGCAAGCAGATGTGTTAAAAGACAACTAGAATCGATGTCTACTTCCTTGCAAGTCGCTCAAAATCATTGCCAATTGCATCATAAGTCGCTCAAAATCGTTGCCAATTGCATCATAAGTCGCTCAAAATCGATGCCTACTTCCTTGCAACCAGAATCAAAATGGATTGAGAGAAAAAACATAAATCAAAATCGATTAATAGGAGCATAAAAAATCAAAATTGATTGAGAGAAAAAAACATAAATCAAAATCGATTTGTAGGAGTGATTGAGAGTGAATCGGTAGAGATAAGACGTTAATCAAAACCCTAACCGTATATATATACCGGAATCTCTAACCAAGGAGTTTGAATCGTCATTTTGGGAATCGATTTTTCGGAGTGTCGGTTGGGGAAGATGAGAATGTAAGTCTTTCTTGGGAAGATAAGTTCTGAGAATGTAAGTGTGAGCGTGTAATTAATTATGAGGAGTGATAGTATAGCATAGTGAAGTTGTACATTTAGCTTTCTATGTTGTAATTAAGAGATTGTGCATTAAAAAGTAGTACATTATGCAATAGAAGTTGTTTTTAAGAGATTTTCAAATTTGGTTTATAAGATAGTATAGATTAAAGCTAATAATAATTATCCTAATAATTAAAATAAGGAAATAAGTTGTCGAGAGTTGTCCCGAGACTTAAGTCTCGGTGAAACTCTCGGTAGTTTAGGTCCAGCGGTCATCGAGACTTGTACCGAGACTTAAGTCTCGGTGAAACTACCGGTAGGGGTTGTTTTCTCCGGTGGGCACCGAGACTTGTCCCGAGACTTAAGTCTCGGTGAAACTCTCGGTAGCTTCTGCCTTGATTTTCTAATATGGTCCAATTGCTCTTCGAACCTCGTCGCTAGCCGCTCTACATCAGTCTCCTCCACCTCCGAAGAACTCGACCCCGAGTTCTCATTAGGATGAAGCTCGTTATCGTCGTGGTAAGCATAGATGTCGGAGACGTTGAATGTATTGGAGATATGTAGGGAGTCGGGAAGTGTGACCACATAGGTGTCGTCATTGATTTTCCTTGAAATCTTGAATGGACCATATTCCTAGGTTGCAACTTGTTGTATGTTCCAACCGGAAATCGTTCTTTTCGCAAGAATACCATGACTTCATCTCCCACATTGAAAGTCTTTCGTCGTCGGTGTGCATTGGTTGCGGCTTTATTCTTTGTACCCGTGAGTTCGAGTCTTGCCTTGACTTCTTCTTTGACGGCTTGCACGTCCTTAGCCATATTTTCTGCTGCAATGCTTGCCCCCGGAAGTCGTGGGAGTTTGACCAAATCAAGCACGTGCTTGGGAATGGAAGTGTAGACTAAGGAAAAAGGGGAACGACCCGTTGCCGTGTGGGTTGCACTATTATAGGAGAACTCGATTTGTGGAAGAGCAAGATCCCATTGTTTAGGCTTATCACCACATATGCTCCTAAGCATGTTTCCCACTGTTCGATTCGTCACCTCGGTTTGGCTATCGGATTGAGGGTGAGCGGTACTACTTTTGTTCAATGCGGTCCCGAACAATCGCCAAAGAGTGATCCAGAAGTGGCTCAAAAACTTTGTATCATGATCAGAAGTAATAGTCTTTGGGATACCGTGTAGGCGAACCACCTCCTTAAAAAATAACCTGGCGATGTTGCTTGCATCGGCGGTCTTCTTGCAAGCAATGAAGTGCGTCATCTTGGAAAATCGGTCGACTACTACAAAGATAGAGTCAACTCCTCTTTGTGTACGGGGTAGTCCTAAGACGAAGTCCATGGACAAGTCTTGCCAAATATCATCGGGAACCGTTAACGGTAAGTAGAGACCGGTGTTTTGAGATTGACCTTTAGCAACTTGACAAATATAGCACTTTCGGACTATTGCTCCTACATCCCGCTTCAAGTGCGGCCAATGGTACCGTTCAAGAACACTAGCGATGGTTTTGTCTCGGCTCAAATGTCCGCCTAATCCTCCTCCATGTAGGTCTCTAATTAGTTTTTCATGAAGAGAAGGGTTAGGTATGCATAATTGATTTCCTTTGAAAAGATATCCGTCTTGGATATAGTAGTCGTCCATCGGTGTACCCGTTTTGCATTTGGACCAAATATCTTTGAAGTCGCCATCTTCTTCATATTGCTCTTTCAGAACCTCGAATTCAACGATCTCTTGGGCGAGGGTAATCATTAAGGTAGCTCATTGACTCAATGCATCGGCTACCTGGTTGAGAACTCCCGATTTGTGCTTAATGACAAAGGGAAACTTTTGCAAGTAACTTACCCACCGTGCATGCATTTTGCTTACCGCCTTTTTGCTATTAATGAACTTTAGGGCTTGGTGGTCGGTGAAGAGTACAAATTCTTTTTGAACGAGGTAGTGCTCCCATTGCTTTAAGGCTCAGAAAACGGCATAAAACTCTTGATCATAAGTGCTCCACTTTTGACGGGCCTCACTTAGCTTTTCACTAAAGAATGCAATCGGCCTTTTCTCTTGAGAAAGAACAGCTCCTACTCCTACTCCGCTTGCATCACATTTAACTTCAAACACTTTATCGAAGTCGGGAAGAGCGAGAACCGGTGCGGTGCTTAGCTTGTCTTTGATTAAGGCAAAGCTTCGGTCTTGATCGGGTCCCCTTTGGAGCTTGCCCTTTTTTAGACATTCGGTGATAGGTGCGGTAATGGTGTTGAAATCTCTTAAAAATCTACGGTAGAAGGTAGCTAGGCCGTGAAAGCTCCGAACATCGGATACGGTTTTGGGAGTGGGCCATTCTTTTATCGCACAAACCTTCTCTTCATCCACTTCTATGCCGGCCTCTCCAACAATGAATCCTAAAAATAGGAGCTTGTTGGTGCAAAAAGTGCACTTGTTTAGGTTGACATAAAGTTTATTTTCTTGGAGCACGGTTAAGACTTGTCGGAGGTGTAACAAGTGATCCGATTTGCTTCGGCTATAGATGAGTATGTCATCAAAGTATACCACTACGAAGGAGCCGATGAAGGGGCGAAGGACTTGGTTCATTGTCCTCATAAAAGTGCTTGGGGCGTTGGAAGTTCCAAAGGACATGACTAGCCACTCGTATAACTCGAATGGTGTCTTGAACGCCATTTTTCATTCATCACCCGGTTGAATCCGGATTTGGTGGTAGCCGATTCGGAGATCGATCTTTGAAAATAGTTTCGCGCCGGCTAGTTCGTCAAGCATGTCCTCTAAACGGGGGATGGGAAATCGATACTTGATAGTGATTTTGTTGATGGCGTGACTATCGATGCACATTCTCCATTGGTTCCCTTTCTTTGGTACAAGGAGAACGGGTACGGCGCACGAGCTCATGCTTTCTCGTATAAAGCCCTTCTTTAGAAAGTCTTCAACTTGCTCTCTTAGGATCTCGTTCTCTTTGGGACTCATCCGATAATGAGGCAAATTTGGTAGACTAGCTCCCGGAATCAAATCAATTTGATGTTGAATGTCCCTCATGGGTGGTAATTCGGGAGGCAAATTGTCCGCAACTAATTCTTTGAAATGTTCTAGCATCTCGTTCACTTCTTTCGAAATTTCGGCCTCGACTTTTTCTACACTCATTAATCCTTTGACGACAATAGGGCAAAAAACTTTCTTCGCATCTTCTTCCATCTCTTGCTCGCTATTAGTCATGATGAGAAAGTTGTCGCCTTTCTTGTCGGGGTTTTTTTTGAAGCTACTAACGGGTGCCATAGCGATCTTTCGGTCGCCCCAACGGAACAACATGACATTGTCTCACCCCTTATAAGTGACGTCATTATCAAATTGCCAAGGTCGGCCCAATAAGATATGGCATGCATCCATATCGAGAACGTCACATGTAACATCTTCTTGATAATACTTTCCGATTGATATGGGTACTTGGCAAGTTTGCGTGACCCTAACTTGCGGGTCTTTCTTGACCCACCCGAGAGAATAGGGAGCCACATGAGGTTGAGTAGGTAGATTAAGATGATCGACCAACTTCCAAGATACTATATTTTCACAACTTTCGTTATCAATGATGAGGTTACATACCTTTTTATTAATGGAGCAATGAGATCGGAAAAGGTTCTTCCTTTGGCCTTCTTCCTTCGACGAGAAGAGAACTCGTTGGAGCACGATATTGACCTTCTCTTCAGACTCTTCTTCGGCAAATTGGAATCCCTCATATGCGTCGTCTTCGCCGCTTTCCTCCCAGTCTACTAATGTTGTCGTTCTCTAGTTAGTGCACTCGTTGGATCGATGTCCCGGTTGGCCGCATCGGTAACACTTTGAACTCATCGGCTTAGCATAGGGATTGGGGGTCTTGGAAGGCGTAGGCTTTCCTTGCGGTCCACTATTAGGATTGCTGGTATTAACTTTGTGAGGAAGGTTAGTGTCTTGAGTGGGGCTCTTTCCTTTATCGCCGGTGGTGCTTGAGTTCTCGGTGGACCCTTGAAATCGTCGATAAGAATTTGAGGTACGAGTGGACTTCTCCATTAATTCAACTTTTAAGGCTAAACTCGAAGCTTCGGTTACGGTCCACACGTTTTGGAGTCCGATCTTGTCTTGGATCGAGGTCTTCAAGCCACTGATGTACCGAGCTACCTTTTGGCCTTCGGATTCTCCGATTTCATTACGATCGATTAACCGTAAGAACTCGGTGGTGTAGTCGGTTACGGATTTCGAGCCTTGGTTACAATTGAGATACATCTTGTAGAGGATTTGTTCGTAATCTTCAGGTAGGAACCGTTCTATCATCAATTATTTCATCCGACGCCACGATCGAATCGGACCTCTGCGTTGTCGCTGTCGTTGGACCACTAACTTGTCCCACCATACTGCGGCGGTGCTTTTAAGATGAAAAGCAACCATCTTTATCTGTTTATGCTCGGGTACTTCCATTATGTCGAAAAATCTATCGACTTCGATTTGCCAATCTAGGAACTCTTCAACTCCCATAGTTCCATAGAAGAACGGGATGTCCGCTTTTATTCGATAATCGTGCTCATCCCTTCCGACGTTGATCGGTTCTTCTTCCTCCTCCTCTTCGGATTCGGAATTCAAAAGATCGACCCGGTTACGTTGGCCATTGTGTGGCCTCATAACCGGTTCTTCAAGCATGTCCCTTCTCCGGCGATTGTCATTGACGAAGTTGGGTTGAAGCCAATTAACAACCGCCGTCAGATCAACGAGTGCCGCGGTAAAGGCCGTGTTCATCTCGGCTAAATTTGCTTTGGTAGCGGGTTGTTGATCTGCTATGGTTAGTGAAAAGACGGCGAATCCTGCTCTGATACCAATTGACACAGCGTAGGTTTACGGAAGGATCGACAAGTGTCTAAACCCTTTAACGGTTGAGAATTACGACATGTAAAACTCGAAAACTCAAGAGAATACTCTCTAAAAAGCTAAACTTTTATTAATTGATACTTGATTGATTTGAAAACAATAAAGGGATTAATCCTATTTATAGCTAAACTAATTAAGAGATAATTATGGAAATTAAAACTATCCTAATCCTAAACCAACTAGGAAACTATTTAAATAATTAATAAAAAAGGAAACTAAATAATAATTTTATTAATAATTAAAGCTAATAATAATTATCCTAATAATTAAAATAAGGAAATAAGTTATCGAGAGTTGTCCCGAGACTTAAGTCTCGGTGAAACTCTTGGTAGTTTAGGTCCAGCGGTCACCGAGACTTGTACCGAGACTTAAGTCTCGGTGAAACTACCGGTAGGGGCTGTTTTCTCCGGTGGGCACCGAGACTTGTACCGAGACTTAAGTTTCGGTGAAACTCTCGGTAGCTTCTGCCTTGATTTTCTAATATGGTCCAATTGCTCTTCGAACCTCGTCGCTATCCGCTCTACATCAATGTATTTCGGACAAATTATTTTTATGCACGTGTTCACATACAAAGGGCGATCTTAGAGGTGTGCCAGTGGTGCTGCCACACGACCTCCAATCATAAGGGGCCTCCGAATAATTTTTAAATTTTGTATGTGTACTAAATTTAGGCATTGTTTGACAAAAATAAGCTAGCTAGTTTTTTGAGTAATCGTTTGTATGCACATAAACTAGCTTATCTAACCTTTTTTTTCCTGGAAGTGTGTCCTAGGCTATGCCTAAACTAATCCATTGGCAAATTATGACCGTAAGACATCAACCATGATTAAACCTCAGTGACCACAATTGTTGTGTACGCCTGGATTCGAACCCTAGACAGATGGGATATTCCACCACATTAATATTAATTATTAATAAATATTAACTATTCATAAACATTAGTTTATAGTAATTAAAATTAATTAAAAATTATTAATTAATTTAACTTACACAATAAATATTAATTATTAATAAATGTTATTAACTATATCAATAATTTTGTAAGTATTTATTCAATATATTTAGATATCCAAAAGGAATTATAACAATTCTAAAATTGTTTATAAGTTACATAAAAGTTAAAGTTATACTTATTTTATTTCATAGATAATTAAAATATGAAAAATAATTTTAATAAACTATTTAATTTAATTATTAATTCTATTTTTGAAAAAAAAATTATTTAATTAGGATATGTAAGGTTGATCAATTTTATTGTTATTGGTTATTAAAATCATAGATTAATATAATATATATATATATAGAGAGAGAGAGAGAGAGAGGTAGGTTATTTTATTAATCAATAAAATGTTATTACCTTTGCTAACCACATTTGACCAATAATAAAACATTTTCATCTTTGGTTGATTAAACTCATTAAGTAAATTCTGAAAGATGGAGTTGGTATTTCACTTAGTTGGATTTTTATAGCCTCATTAATGAGGAGTTACAAAAATTCTAATCCATGATTATAGCTTGATGTTATGATTCAATGTGTAATCTAGTGTGTCACGATCCATGAATCACAATATGAGCAAAACAACATTCTGCATCCTTCCTTGAAACGTAGAATCCCGGGAGTTTGGACGATGTCGGTGGAAGGGGTGACATATTGCATTGTTCGTCGTTAATAACTACAACGTCGGATATATGTAATGGAACGCAGCACAATCCCATTGAAGAATGCATTGCGCAAAATATCAGCACGATTAAATGCAACACAAAAATAGTCGAACCTAATAAGGAAATCTGTATCGGTTAGTACATTTTTGTTAGTGTTATGATCGTCGATGAACATTGATGAACAACCATGACTTTCTCTCATATGTCATGGAACCGTCCACTTAATGAAATTATGTTCATGAAGTTTCATGAAACACATCACACTACACTTTATGAACAACACCCTTTCTGAACATATTTTATGAAACTTGGACTTGTGTGGCGTATTTCGATGATGGGTTTTTTGTTTTATAACTCTTCTTGTTAGAATCATGGTATATTTATGTATGGAACATCTATGTTTAATGAAATGAAATGAACTTGTGATCGTGGTATTATATTGTGATCAAGACCTGAGCAAGTTTTTTTTTTTGTATAAATGTTATTGATTTTGTTAACTTTTTTTTTCAATAAAATATAACATACATTATAAGTAATAACATTTATCAGGAAGTGAACTTTGAGTTATTTACAAATTTGGTCCTTGAGGTTTTTAGTAAATTACAGATTTGGTCCTTGAGGTTTTATCTCCCTGTTAGATTTAGTCCTATGTTTGTAGAGTTACAGATTTGGTCCCTATAGTTTTATTTTCCTCTTGGATTTAGTCCCCATATTTTGTTGATTCCAAAATAGACTTTCGATTTTGCATTTGCGTAACGTTTTGGTCCTCGAAACTAAAAGTTGTTACCTCCTGACCGTTAAGTAAATGACATTTCGATCATTTATAACTTTTTCATTTTCTAATTTAAATAAATAAAAGTTATATTATAAAAATTATTTTTATTATATAAGCATAAAATAAAGATCCCTTAACATGCATCGCATCTCAATGACTGTGTCTTCTCCAACCCAAAACCTTCCGCCTTCCTCATCAATCCAAGCACATAGTCGTAGGTGATTCACGCACCAAATTTTTATTTATTAATAAAGTAATTTATCATAATTTATTTTATGTTTAATAATGATGTAAAATTTGTTTAATTCATATTTTTATTATAATTTAATTTAGGTTTAATAACAATGTAACTTTTTTTAGGTTTAATGATGTAATGTACCATTTGCCAATTTATTTTCGCTTCCTATCATACACACACATCATCCTCATAGGGCATTTTGTAAATTATAGTCATGCTGCTAACAGACAAAATGTTTTGTTCTCATAATTGGCCATGCTCAAATTTATGGTCTTAATATTTCTTTCCATCCGCAGCAACGCGCGGACATTAATCCCACCTTGTTTATGAACAAGATGATGGGTTTTTTGCATAAGATGTAACTTCCCTTGTTAACATCATGGTATATTTATGTTTGGAACATGTATGTTCATTAAAATATGAACTTGTGTATATGGTATTGAATGTGATATATGAACTTCCTCAACTTGTCAAGATCATAGTCTAATGCATACCTTGGGTTTAATATATGACAATGAACCTTTATGAACATATCACACGCCAAAGTGTATTGTTTTGTAAGGTGTAGTCATGCGGATTTTGCTCTAGATGTTATTTTTTTTCTTTTTTTGGCATTTTGATTAAAATATGACATCCCTTGATGAACATGAAGATGAGTGTGTCATTATATGTGTTTTAAAATTCTCCATGTTTCACATTTGAAACCATATGAAAACATGGATTTCATTACGAATAACCATTACCATTCCAAACATAAATACTTCACGATAACATCATGAAGTCAAAAACATTTGATACATCCATAATTAAAGGTTAAAAAACTAGGGTCATATCGTGAAGTATTAACGGCGTGGCCACCAAGTACATTCCCAACAGAGTTGATCGTACTTTGCGTTGAGGACCGCGAGATCAAGGTTGGACTTCCACATATCTTCTTGCAACGCCAAGTTCTTAGCCTCGAAGTCATCCATTTTATCTCCCTCATCCTCGAGTAACGCTTTTGTCCAGTCCAACTCTTCAACCGTATCTTTGTGTGTCGTCTCCAAACGACGGAGCTCGATCAGAAGCCTCTTGTTTTCTCGGATTAGGGCGTCGATGACAACCACTTGGTTCGAATGGTTGCTAATAGGGTTAACACCATTTTGGTGTTGGTTGTGATCAACTATGAACCTGAAAAACAAGAGATTAACAAGTGAGTTAATGAAATGTATGAACCTATAAAGATTACCTATTTATTGTGAACAAGCAAGATCCATGAAATATGTGAACTACCACCTTAGTGTTGTTGGTATGGGATGGCAATGTCGAATTGATGTTAGTAGATAAATCAGTCGACTTTTGTGGTTATGGTAGAGTGTAGTGTGGATTTATAGATTGGATTTAAAAGCAAGGAATCTTTTTTGGATTTGTTTTTTTTTTGATATGACACCCCCCCTCCATCGATATGATTCCCTTTTGCATCTTTCCTTTGAGTCTTTAGATGTATAAATGTTAATGCAAAAAACTACACTAAAATGTGTATGCCAAAAATCGCACATAAAAAAGACAACCTAAGGTTTGGTTTCGGACCTTATCAACTACAGATTGAACCTTCGAAATAAACAAGAAAAATGACGAACAAAATGTTGTAACACCCCTAAAATCTAAGAAGGTATTTTAACTATGTTCAATTATAGAAGTCTCATCCTGCGGTAATTTAGAAGAATAAATAATACTAGATACCAATCGTTAGATCTCGGTCACCTTCGCATTGGAATAATCACCATTTTAGGCTCGGTACGTGGCCGACAACTGAGACTGGCGACCTTGCCCATGCCACAGTTGCGGAGGCATTGTCGCCAAGGGTACCCTGGTCTCGGTACATACTCCGTGAGTATGCCCGGAGATAGTTCCCGGGTCATACTCGTCGTGGCATTGTCGCCCCCCCCTAGAAACTTATGGTACATATGAGGCGATTATGCCTCGCGATAGTAATAATGTCACTATCGCCTGGGCAATGTCGCCAACGCTGAAATGGGATATTAAATTCCCTGCCTAATTTATCTCATCTCATAACTCCATTTCACTTTAATTGGTCGGCATCTTCTTGGTCCAAGGAGGTAAGATTTTACCCTAATCATCTCCCCTCATAAATTCTTGGTGGGTTTGACCTAAGATCATTTATGGTGATGATATAGGGTTTCCATTTGCACATTCTAGGGGATCTTCAAGTCATCTCTCAAAGTTCCTCTACTCTCCTCCTTTTCTAGGGTTTTAGGTTTTATCAAACCTACAAGGTGAGTCCATCTTGTGCTATTAAAATCTTACACATGCCTAATCACTATTATTTGATGTTATAATCCTACTCTAACTACTTATGTATAATTAATGTTTTGACCTAACCATTTTATTTGGGAATTCTAGGGTTTCCTTTACTTTCATGAGATATAATAATGAATATTAACGAGGGCATAATTGGAATAATCACAAAAAGCTTCTCATAAGCTACTCCAAGTAGCTTATCAAAAAGCTAGCTTATGTACTTAAACTCTCCATAAGATCATCCATGTCTTTCACAGGTTGATAAGGGGTTAACTTGTTGCTAAGAATGAAAGATAAAGGATTGAAATCTAAGATAAACGATTAACAACAACGGGTTACCTCTTCCTTCCTATGTTGCACTTACTTTACTGTACTTCACCCACACCCCTTAGATAAGCCTATCACTGACATTTATAATGTGCCTTGTTTTTTTTAACCCAATAGTCTTTCTAAAACCACCTCAGATGGAGAGTTCAACGAAATTGTCGCTGAGGTCAAAATTGGGTTTCAAAAGTAAGATAAAATTTGAAAGGTTGCAACAAAGGTTAAGGTGCGAAAATATCCTTATGAAAAGCAAGATAAAGCAACATCAACCATGCCTGGGGTCTTGACTTATGGTTCATAAATTAAATGGGCAAGAGTTTCACTTCCTATTCCTAGGGACGTCTTTGATAACAGATACAAATTATAGTGAGATCTACTATAACGACGACTAAAGGACCAAACGTAGAGTGTATCGATTATTACACATTCAGTCTCACAGAATCGAAATTAGCAGTAGTATGGCTCAAAATCTCACTGGTGGTCTCCACTAATGTCTCTAACACATGCATTCACCTATGCTCATCTTAAGGTTATATTATCCCTTGTAGATTCACCTCTCAAAAAGTTAGTGTTCTGAATTTCCACAACAAGGCTTAAGTACAAGGTCGTTCTTTCTTAACATTAATCTAATGATTGCTTAATCCACTGAGATCAAGAATGATAAAGTCGACACATCACCCCAAACCAAAACAATACATTATCCTCAATGTAATTAACAAATAAGTGTAAGTACGAGGAAACCACGAAATATGCGATTTAAGTACAATCATCCAATTAACAGACAAGTCTAAGAATTAAAAGAGAAGATAAAGTGAAATAACCAACCCTCATTCTTCACGTGTGCGGCGGCGAGACGTTGAACCACTTGGAGGCTGCCTCCATTGTCTTCGTTTGGAAGGACCTGCCTCATTTGGATCCGGCTCCCCCGTGATCAATCGTCTCATCTCCACAAATCCTTGACGCATCTCATTTTCGATCATGTCAAAACGGCGATTAACCTGTCTTGATAGGCTCTAAATGTCTGTCGGTAAAGCTACATATCTAGTCTCGGCCATTGGGTCATAGTTCGCATCATCTTTATCATTTGCATCCACATTATCGACCCCCGCTGGAATCTCCATTCGCTCATTCGCCACAGCAGCCCGTTTATGAAACCTCCTAGTCGCGTTCAGTTGTGCGGTGTAGGTGACTTGATCGAAGGGTGCTGGCGGTGGTATAGTGGCTCCTACGTCGCAACCAGCATCCCTGCAAAATTTAGTAATCAAGGAGGGGAAAGGTAGGATACCGGTAGTATTTCTGTCGGATGCTTCATCGATCATCTGAAATTGAATGATGTGGCCTATGTCCACTGGTAGGTTAAACTGGATGGTGTAGAGGACATTCGCCACGTATGCATCGACAGTGGTTTCATGAGTGGAGGGTATTAAGTTTAATTTCAGAAATTTCATCCACAGAGCAAACTCAGGTCGGGGTTTACTTTTCTTGATGTCGTCCTCATGAGGTATCCAATTAGCTCTGCCACTCCCCCACAAATCCATAGACAACACATGGTTGGTGATCATCATGTAGCCCGACCCCTTGAATGGGGGACAATCCATATGTCATCCCAAGGTTGTCAGGACAAGGGACACCGTAATGGGCACAGATGGCCGCCATCGGCAAGTGAACCACTCTATCTCTAACCAACACTGAATGGTATTCATTAAATGTTGGTGGGATCATCGGTGCATAGAACTCCACAACCAAGGCAGGATCATACGGCTCTAGGTTTTCTACATACCTAAGCCATCCTCGTTGTTCTACAATTTTGCGGACCCTTACGTTACGTTTGGTATCTCGTTCAGTTTGAGCCCCCGCTCAGGTAAGATTGGTCGATGGTTGAACTTCTCGTGGCTTTGATCAACTCGTAAGTGGCTCATTTCAGTTAATGCTTCTTTCTCCGCTTGATCGAGGTTGTAGTAGCGGTGCCACCGTCCATCCGTCTCCGGGTTAGTTCAAACCATCTTTCCTAAAAAAGGGACATCCATTAGAATAACATCATTATCTACGCCACCCCAGACCTAATCCTTGGATTAGGTTTATTCAACTGTAGATTTATGCATTTTGAACACAAAGGGGGCACCCCAAACCAAGGTTTGCAATGGGGTGTTGTCTGGATGAAATAAAAACGACACCCTAAACCAAAGTTTGTGTTGTTGTTTTATCATTGTGAGCACCACATCACATACAAGAACATAATAACAAAAACTCAATCACCGCACTTTCCAAAAATTTCACTAGGCATGTTCCTACATCAACTCATTCAACACACAATAAAACCAAAACACATGTACCAAAGAAAGAGCAAAGAACCCCAAACCTTGGTGGAGCCTAGTGTAACACCCTCGAAAATGGAAAGAGCAACTAATTCAAAACTTTCAAATATACATCAGTTGAGGATAGAATCTACTCTTCAAAACAACACTAGAGTCACCAAGAATAGAAATCTAGGTTAAACTTCAACAATTAATAGGCTGAGTCTGGTATAGAGGCTAATTAAAGTCGTGTGTTACTAAAACCCAATAACAGTTGATCTTCTCAAAGACTAAAGCGGAAGACTTCATCAAGCCACTCGCTCTTGCTCATAATCCTAGCACTAACGCTTCACCAAAACGCTAGAACCATTTCCCCCCATCTAGAACTTGATGCACATGTCGACAAATAAAAAGGTTAGGCTAACTCCTAGCGAGTTCAAGAGTTTACAACATGAAATAAATATATTCATTAAAGGGGAAGAATGCAGTTTAAATCATAGACCTTCAAAAAGATTTACTTATATATCAAACGACATCATTTTCCAATAACAAGCCTTTAAAACAAGGAACCCTACATGAACCTTCTTTCGTAAAACCACTTTAATCCCAAACTCACCCAAAACGTGAATAGTAAGCAAACTCCCAATTTATAATAATACGAAATAAAACTTTACTTCTTGAAATACCCCAAACGTGGGCGGGGCATAATACACAACCCATAAATCTTGAGTAAACAAATCCGCATATGCAAAACGTCACCGAAAACATGGATAATAAAATGATACAATTTAATACCCAAATAACACCTTCCGGTGACGGGGGAGACCCGATTCCATTGTATGTGGCGAAACACAAAGTTAAGCCACATAACCATGTTGTCGAACAACACCTCAGATCGTGACTGTATTGCCTGCTCCGCCGAGCTACACCTCAAGTCAGACTTTATTTCAAGTCCAAACACCGTATCCCTCATTGGTGTCGAGCTACACCTCAAGGATACACGATCTTATTGCCTGTTCGGTCTCTAGCGGAGTTTCATCCTCAGGGTACTCATTCGACCCCTAGTGCCTACTCCCTAGCATTCAAGAATTAGACATCCAATCACAAGACCCATGGTCCCGAAATACAACCCATAAAGGTTCCTCTTTGTCGAACAACCGGGACGACATTAATGCAAACACGACATAATTTCCCAGAGTGAGAATCCTAAGAGTCCTCACCATTAAATGCGACTGACTTACATGCCTATGGATCCAATGCATTACAGTCTAAGATACGAGACCCCAAATGAATGACCCACGCACTCAAACATGTATTCTCCAAAATAAAGCACAATAAATGCAGCACTCACCCAAAGCTCCACTTTAAGCTATTAAATCAGACAAACGTGCCCAAGACTCGATGATTACAAAAACTGAGCCTTAAGCCCAACCAACAAATGACCATATGCTAAAATCCACAAAATACAATAAAATGCAACCGACCATGACTATGCAACCACATATGCATCTCTACCAATACCTTGAAAGCCAAACAACCTCTTAAGAAGTTGTTAGCTATTATCTTTATCTTGCTTTTCTTTTTTTGGAAAAGGTTCACCTAGGCTGTGCCTAAACTACATTCTCTGGCTTATTTTTTTAGTTTCTCAGACGGTTAACTTTTGCAACCAATATTATGTGTTCTTCAATAATATATCTTTTAAATGTTATTGATGTAATAATCGTAATCTCATGTGTTTTTTGAGTGAAATAGAACATAAGGGTGATGATGTTTGCACACCTCTATGACATGATAAATTAGATCTTAATGCAAGTATACAATGAGATCCAATATCGTCTCTCAAGTAATAAAGTGGTAAAATACCGAATATCGTCCCACGGATATTGTCGTAAAAGTATAATAAAAGTGTAATGAAAGATATGATTTCAGATGGCGATTTTGAAGACTTTGATTTGGTTTGGTTAACAGCTAATTAAGATACAGAATAATAAAGGTAGCAAAGGTGTAAGACTTTTAGGTGAGAGTCAAACACAAATTCCCGCAGACTATGCAGCAGACTATGCAACAGCATGAGTGAGGCATAACTAGATCCATCATCTATTTTGAGGGTATTCCTCTCGGACTTCAATACTCCCACTACTGTTTAGATTCGACTGAACATATCTCTATGCAATTTCCAACTATTGATAATGTAGAGTAGAGTCCTCAAAATATATGGTTTTACAAATCTCTTTGCATAAAAATTACTCTCTCGAATTAATTCCCATATCATCCAAGTTGGAGTGTTCGAAGGGGTTCATCTCTGAATCCTCTACACTTTAACACTTTGACAAGCGACCAACCCGTCAAGAATAAATCAAGATGAAAAATAGAGGCGATAAATCTCTTTATCAATCACTCTCTCAAGTCGGCTTCCCATATCATTCAAGTTGACGTGCATATTATGGCTTATCTCTAGACCATAGCACTTTCACACTTTTAAAGCGATCAACTCGTCAAGAAGTGTCGTTGGATTTTATAAAACTTGAATGAAATGGTGGAACATTGTTATTGCAAAACAATGTCCACCTTTCTTTGGTTTGAAATCTCACCTATCTATCTTACACCCAAGCTAATGAATTTAGCTACTCATACTTAAATGTAAAGACATAAAGCAATAAATTACATAAGTTAAATACATAAATTTAAATGACGGAAATATAAATTACAATAAATTTAAATGACGGAAATGTAAATTGCAATAATGTAAAGAACTAACAAAAAAAAAAACTATAAATAATAAAGCATAAAATTATAGAACAAGAGATGAAAACTTAAAGATTACTTGGATTTATAAAGCAAAATAAAATCACAAGGTTAATGATTCCAACCTTTGATTTTCAACTAAGATCATATGTTCAAACAACTAACCCAAGCTCCCTTTTTATACAAAAAGAGAGTGGCAAAAGAGTAATTGGAAGCTAATAAAGTACTTAAAGGTACTACAGGTACAAAAGTTAATTAACCAAGAGTTTTTATCAAATGGTTGAAAAAGTTCAAAAAGTGGAGACATCAATCCTTAAACTGCAGTGGAGGCTTCCTTTGTCAGCCCAAAATCCAGCCCATGGTTTTCTCTTTTCCCGCTTCCACACGTTCTCCCAAAAAAAAATATTAACAGCTGCAAATGCTATAGAAATGTTGCAGCACTGGATCTGTTCTATTCAAAATCTGTCAAAACACACAAAATTAGTCATTCAAAGCAATAAAACAGGTTATCCACTAACTATAGCTCCAAGAAACACAAAAATGCTAAAACAAGTAATAAAAGGACTCAAATGTAGGGATATGGAAGAAAAAAGACTATTAAAAACCACTAAAAAGGACTAGATGGCACTAACTAATGAGTGCACATCAAAGGGACACCTTGAAGGAGAAAGGATGCAAATCCCTCAAATGAGAACTTTTTTTGACAAAATACCTATTAAACTTAAACTCTATTGGTGAAAAATCTATTACTTAATTAATAAGCATGTCAATTATTGCATTATTTATATATTTGTATTGCTTTTTGGTTGATCAGATGATATTATAGGCATAAAATTTTAAAAATAAGCTCACCGAAGACGTCATGTTATTTGTATGGTTTAATTGATTAAAAACAATCTCTTATAATAGTTCTTCACTATTTATAGTAGTGTTCTACTTCCTTCGTCCCAAAATAAACGTCCATAATGAAAATGGCACACAGTTTTAGGAATGTGCAATTATTACACTTTTTGAATAACCAAATGACACTTTTACCCTTGAAAATAGAGAGATAAACTTTCTCCACCGTATAATTAAGGGTAAATTGGGAAATTGGAAACTTACTTTTGAAAGTGGACATTTATTTTGGGACAAACTAAAATAGTAATGTGGACACTTAATTTACGACGGAGAATATCGTGAAAGTAATGTTTATTTTCTTTAAGATACACTAGTAACATAACCACGCACGATGCACCAAACATTTCGATTCTAAAGTCTAGAACCTGAAATAACAATCTTGTTTTGTTTTATTCTTCATCCCTCTCGATGCAAATTTTATAGTTTATTATGATTTTAAATCCATATAATAGTGTTTTTAAACCCATGTCATTTGTTTTTCTTACCCGTTTAAAAACCTACTTATGAGAAGAAGAAATCAATCGAGGAGAATCATTAGAAAGGCGAGGCAAAGATCGTGAATGCACCGGTGAGGTTCGTATTTTAAGAAGAACCATAAGGAGAGGAGTCGGACGTGGGAGAGAACTTGGGGGAGTGAGGAGGAGAGAAATCCGGATGATGGGCAAAATACTGTTAATAATATTTTAGGCTTTAGAAATTGATACTAGGCTAAAAGGCGAGAGTAGAGAATAGATCGAAAAGATAAACCAACTTGATAGCATTATGATGATCCTAAAATTCCACCCACCCCCCTTTTTCACAAAACTGTATTGGGTGACTATGTAGACAGAATGATGTCGTAAATCATCAAGTTAGGGCCATGACGGGTTCGTATTACATCATGAAAAGAGTAAAAAGAACACTACTTTTTTCATCACGTACTTGAACAATTTCTAGCTTTTTTTTTTAACTTTTCACAAACACCCATTTTGAAATACAGAGAGAAAATGAAAGCTTTTAAACTTTCTTCTATCATTAGAAAAAAATTTCAACAAACATAAACAGAAAATGGTAATACTTTTTGCTAACCCAAATGATGAAAACCCAAAAGTGGATAGATCTACATATCACAGAACCCTAGAAATCTTTATGATCTTGAATCCAACAAATATGTGCTCTAACAATGGGCATCTCCTTTTCCATTAAAATTTGACAGTACAGAAGCTTTCTGACACTCGTCGACCCTCTTTTCGAAGAATTAGTCTTCCCCTGTAACGTAATCAACTCCATCCATAATCAAACAGGTTCTGCACGTTGTATAACTTTCCGCATTCCAGTGCAACCAAATGCCTATGAGCAACAAACTCAATGTATTGGCTTATGAGATCACCGTTCATCCCCACAAGAGCGCACACTAACGCGTCACAGATCACCGAGTTGGAGATACCTTCAATTCAAATTGGGTTGGATTGGAGGAAATGGGCAACAGAAGATGTCAATACCAAAGATGGGCAACAAAAGAGATCGATTTGAGAGGGTTGATTTCAGAGATGGTGAGAGTAAAGAGTGGAAGTGGAGAGTGGGAGGTTGACAACGAGAATTGAAGGGAGAAAAGGGGGAGAGAAACTTTCAACATGACTACATGAGAGCGTAGTGTGAGAGAAATCAAGTGAGGGGGAGAGAAACCGAGTGAATGGAGTAGGCTGGGTAGCTATAAGGTTAATATAAAATGAGTTTAAACGGTCCATATTGAATCTCATATTGATTTTAAACGGTCCTCTCACCTGGGTCAATATAATATATAACTCCAAATGTGCTTAACATATTATTACCAAAATTATTTCAAAGTGTCCAAAGTGAACAGATACAATGAAGATAAAAAGCACATAAGATTAGAATCAAATGTAACAGTATGAGTACCTTCATCGATTTATGCGGACCTGTTTGGATTGATCATGGATGTTGTTATGCTCAGATCTAAAGAAATCAAATACTCTTCATGTTTGATGAAATTGTAATTTAAAGTCCAAATAAACAACCAATAAAATGCAATAAATCAAACTAATCTTTGATGATCCATCATGCATGATAAGTTGTACAAAACTCGCATATGATAAGTTGTAAAAATGAACAATATAGTTGAAGAAATGAATTCAGTTTTATAAGCATTTGCAATATATACAATCAGAAAACGTTTCTAAACTCCTATCCTCCCAACCATGTTCTTACAAAGAAATGTAATCTTGATCACCGGACGCCCCGAACACGATCAATCGAACCACGAGTATGAAGAACGACCCGAGGGACTTGAACACGACTTGTAAGCATTGATGCCGAGTCGGCGGTGTCGAGCAAGTCCTCATCAACGTCCGGATCCATATCGATAACTTTATCCCACTTCCGGTTGCAAAGATCCTGTGCACGTTTCTTTGCTTTTCAAAAAGACGGAACTACAAAAAGTAATAAATTATTATTACTATTATAATTTGATTATGAGCATGGACTATATATACGAAATTATCTCATCACTTAGCTTGCGCGCGAAGTGGGATCGGTAAGGTTCAAAAGTCTCACCATACGATAGTATCTCCAAACTTACAGATTCGTCTGGTGGAGGATGAACATGCTTTCTTCTCGATGCTTATATTCGTTAGAACTTTCCGCTCGTGAATATGGTTTGGCAAAGGAAGCGAGACAGAAAAAGACGGAACTGCAAAAAGTAATAAATTATTATAACTACTATAATTTGATTATGAGCGTGGAATATATATATATATATATATATATAAGAGAGAGAGAGAGAGATAGGTTCATACGAGAATGGTAACGATTTAAAAGAATAAAGGAATCAATTTCAGCCAATCAAAATAATTAAATTAACTTTTTTTTCCTTTTTCTGATTTATCATAAGGATAGTTTGGTCATTTAACCACATATGAATAATTTTGGATAGATATTATCTTCCAAAATTGGTGCGATATCCTCTCAATCATCGTCTCAATCCACCTCGTTTCAAAAATCAGTATCATTTACTATTCAATTATGCAATATCCTGCTGATTTCGTATATCAATTTCAAAACCGAACAACCCTTAATCTATTTTCATGGAGGTTTCAAGTTTCATCTGTTCTACAAACGGAAGCACCAAATCGATGGATGCAATTGATGTGCACAAGGATGTCGAATTCCAAATCAGTAATGAGTAAGGTCGACGTGATATCAACGTTGCTGACAATGGTCTTCAAGTTGTCACAGGTAATTCTTTTATTTTCTGTAAAATTTTCGATTTTTTTAGAATTAAAGTGTTACCCTGTGCTGAGATTGAAGTTCTCTGTAATTGGTAATTTCTAAAATAGGGTATAGCTGTGTTTTAAGTTGACTGAAGGGTTGAAGACACTGTTTAGTAATCATTGTATTTATAGGCTTGGTCTTATACTGTGTTTAGAGTCACATACTGTGTTGTATAAGCCAAGGGTATTTAAGTCCCTTTGGTCCTTGTGTCTTGTAAGGAACACGCACATCTATTAGAACTTTATACTTTGCGCTTCTTGTTGTTTCTCTCTCTACTTTCTCTCTCTAAGATTTAGAGATTCTTGGATTATCAATTGGTGTCAGAGCCAATCTAGATCTTGAGAGAACTGAGAGAATTGATTTTCGTATCTGAATTTGTGCATTAATCCGAAAATTTGATTGATTTTCTTGAACTTTTTCAAGAAAATCTCGTTTTTGGATTTTTCATCAAATTCGGCTTTGTTTTTGATCGAATTTCTCTGAATTTTGGTTTGTTGGATCCGATTTTTCAAGTAAATAATTTTTGATTCACATCATTTTTCAAGAAAATCAAGTTTTGTTGGTTGATTTTGAAGATTTTCGGTTTCTGGAAAACGATTTTTTTCACGTACTGTTCATATCTTGAAATCTCGATCTTATGGTTTTTGATTGAAATTGTTTGTTTAAACATATTAGAATATGTTTTTCGATCTATTATGTGTGAAAAAGCTTTATCAAATTCATGGCTATAATCGATTTTGGTGATTTTTATTGATTTTCAGGTGGTTTGCGCCAGATCTAATCTTTGCGCGAGTTCATCGAACTTTGCGCGAGTTCATCTACAACTTTGCATCATCTCATCCTACTAAGATAAAAGTTAATCAAGCAAAGTCAACATTTGTGTTTCCTTAGTCTAACGCAAAGAAAGCTTTGCGTCACCAAAACCTAACGCAAAACAAGTTTTACTTCTTCTTAAAGCTCACGCAAAGTTTGCTTCGCGTCGTAAGGGCATCACGCAAATACAAGTTTGCGTCTTCAACATCTCACGAGAAGTTTAGTTTACGTCTCCCTTAGTTCACGCAAACCTCTATTTTGGGTCTTACTCGACTCACGCAAGTATAAGTTTGCGTCTCCAGCTGCTCGCGAGAATTTTAGTTTGCGTCTTCTGCTTCTCACGCAAACCTCAAGTTTGCGCTAGCTCTTTACTATTTCAAGACTTAGCATTTTTTCTGAAGATTCTCATCTATGGATTCTGCAAAGTTTGCCTTTCAAGCTCAGTTCTACAGGAATGATCTTATGATGCAATTGGGTACAAAAAATCGTCCTCCAGTTCTGATTGACGAAAACGAATTCACTCAATGGCAAGATAGGTTCATGAACTTCATCGAACGTCAAGCTAATGGAGATAACATGATGAAGTCTCTAACTGAAGGACCTTTCATAAAGCCTAATAAAGAGACTCCTGCAACTACTGAAGAGGCTTCACGAATGAAAGCTGATCGAGAATTAAAAGCTCTATTCATACCAAGTACGAGGGGCTTGTTTTAGACAATAGAGAGCCTTATCCAATTTATAAACATAATTTGGATGCTTAGGGTCATAAAACCCTGGAGGTTGTTCTACATAGACTTCTTCATTCAGCTTTCCATTTAGGAACGCTGATTTTACATCCATTTGATATACAATGAAGTTTTTGTAAACTGCATAAGCTAAGAAGAGTCAAATTGCTTCGAGCCTAACCACAGGGGCAAAGGTTTCATCATAGTCTATGCCTTCCTCTTGTCTGTATCCCCGAGCAACAAGTCGAGCCTTGTTACGGGTTACAGTTCCATGTTAATCTAACTTGTTTCTAAACACCTATTTGGTGCCTATAACAGTTTTATCAGATGGTATAGGAACGAGATTCCAAACTTTGTTACGAGTAAACTCAGTCAACTCTTCTTGCATAGCGCTGACCCAATTTGGATCTCTGAGGGCATCATCAGTCTTCTTTGGCTCTATTAAAGAAATAAAGTTGACAAAGAGGCAGATATTACCTGAACTTCGTCGAGTCTGAATACCTGCATCGGGATCACCAAGAATTTGATCTATGGGGTGATCTCTGGTCCATCGCTGAGTAGGAGCATGATCGCTCATTTCAGAAGTTGGATCAACAATAGGAATGTTCACTGATGAAGAAGCCTGAGGTTCATCAACTATTAATTGTTGAGTGTCAGACAAACCATTGTTTTCAGAGAGATTTTCAGACGAAGATGGATCTGATGGAGGAAGTGTGTTTAGAGGCTTAGCTGAAACCCATGAAGTGGATTCAACGTTAGGAGATATGATGTTTGGATCATCATCAGCAACTTGAGGATCTGTATGCTGATGGTTTGAGAAGAAGGGTTCTGTTTCTCTGTAATGAAAAAACTTCCAAGCATTTAGCTCTTCATTGTCAACAATTGGTTTAGAATTCGCTGAGCGAGTTTCATCAAAGGTGACATGAATTGTTTTTTCCACAGTTTGTCTTCTCTTATTGAAGACTCTGTAGGCTTTGGAGATAGAAGAATATCCAAGAAATATTCCGTCATCAGCTTTTGGATCGAACTTTTCAAGTACATCTTTGTTGTTTAAGATAAAGCACTGACAACTAAAGATATGAAGAAAACTGATAGATGGTTTTCTTCCATGAAATAGTTCATAAGTTGTCTTTCCAAATCTCTTTACTATCAGCGATCTGTTTTGAGTAAAACATGCAGTGTTTACAGCTTCAGCCCAAAATTGAGTAGGGAGGTGAGAATCGCTGAGCATTGATCTAGCAACTTCAATGATCGTTCTGTTTCTTATTTTAGCGACTCCGTTTTGCTGAGGCGTTCTTACTGAAGAAAATTTGTGAGAGATTCCCTTGTTCTCAAAGAAATTGTTCAGAGAACTGTTTTTGAATTCAGTTCCATGATCATTTCTTATTGAACGAATAGTAAGATTATTCAGCACTTCCATCTTTTTAACAAAAGATATTAGTTCTTCTGTTGTATCGCTCTTGCATCGAAGAAAGATAACCCAGGTGTAGCGAGAGTATTCATCTACAATGACAAGTGTATAATTCTTTCCAGCTATTGATTGGATATTGACAGGGCCAAACAAATCCATATGCAAGAGTTGAAGAGGACTTGTCACTGAGGAAACTTGTTTAGACTTGAAACTAGCTTTTGTTTGTTTTCCTTTTTCACATGCTGAGTAGAGAGATTCTTTAGCATATGAGTGCTGAGGAAGACCAGAAACCGGTTCCTTAGATGAGAGAGAGTTTAGGGTTTTGAAGTTTAGATGAGAGAGCCTTTTGTGCCAAATCCAGTTGACATCAGATGAGGCTTTAGAAAGAAAACATACGTTTTCAGTGGTAGTAGAGTCCATATTTATTACATAGAAATTTTCTTTACAATAACTACTGAGAGCAAGTTTCCCTTTCTCATTTACCACTGAACATGCTTTCTTGGTAGAGCGAACTTCATAGTCTTTGTCACATAGCTGACTGATGCTCAAAAGATTGTGCTTCAATCCATCTACGTAAGCGACTCTTTTGAAGGTAGTTATCCCATTGCTGAGGACACCAAACCCTCAGGTATATCTTTTTCGATTTCCACCAAAGGTCACTGAGGGACCTTTCTCTTCCTTGTATTCAGTGAGCAGGTCTTTTTGTCCTGTCATATGTCGAGATCATCCACTATCAAGATACTAGATGCCCTTTGATCCTTGCAAAAATAAGGAAGATTAAGCTTTGTTTGGTACCCAATTTTCAATGGGTCCTTTAGGGTTAGAGGAGATGGAAGGTTCAACAATCTTCACAGCAGATGAAGATTCAGCTTCAGTGTTAACCTTCACTTTGGTTAATTTCTTAACCTTAGTGGTATTCTTCACCTTGGTCGATTTCTCATCTTTGGTGACCTTCTTAGCCTTGGAGGCATTCATCTTCACTTTAGCTGTTTTATCAGCTTTAGTGGCAGTTGGACATTTGCTAGCAATATGGTCAGTAAATCCATAGTGATAGCATTTTCTATACTTGAATGTCGTTTTAGGACCATGAGTAGTAGGTTTTGAGAATTTAAGATGAACAGGGCCAGCTCCAAGAATGCCTTTAGCATGAGATCTGGGAGGAATTTTCATTTCTTCAGATCTCTTAGGCTTAAGATCAATTTTCAGTTTTGGAGGACAGAGATCAAAGATTTCTATCACAGAGCTAGAAGATTGATTTACTGAAGGTTTAGAAGGAAATTTCAGCTTTGCTTTCTTGGATGCCTTCTGAGGATGGAAAATAGATTTTTCTTTATCTGCAGGCTTAGAGCCTTTAGATATTTCCTCAGGGATGGGATTAGAAGAAGATGAAGAAGAGCACTGAGCATGAGAAGTATCAGGGATAGAAGATTCAAACATTCCAAACTTAAGCATGGAACTGTCTTCTTTGGGTTCATCCTGTGGTTTCCAAAAACCAAGACCAGTTCTATCACTGGCAGGGATCTGAGCACTTATAATCTCAATGATCTTTGTTGAGGATTTGCACCATCCTTCAACAGTAGCCTTCTCTGCTTTTAGAGCAACGATGGCTTGTTCACGTTCTATGCTGATGATTTCATTAACAATGACTTGATCTTTTAAACTTTCCTCTAAAAGAGTCAGTTCTCTGATCTTTTCATGACATTTTTCTAGTTGTTCAGTTAAATCAATGTTTTTGCTTTAAGCTAGAGATTTGCCGTTTAGAGCATTGTATAGATCAATCGTCAGCATTGTATAGATCAATCGTCTGCTTTAGATAGAGAGGGATTAGTAGAGATAGATACCTGAGATGATATATAGCTCATGGAAGTCCCGGTTGGTTCTTCCACTTCTTCTATAATCTCAACCATGAGGCAGAGATTAGCGACTTCTTCTTCATCAGAACTTGATTCTTCTGATTCATCCCAGTCGTGCTCTTCAGCGATAAGACCTTTACCTTTTCGATTATAGTTTTTCAGCTTTTGATATTTTTCTTTGAGCTTTAAGTATTTATCATCGCTCGATCTTCTTGAGGTAGAAGGTTTGAAGACTTTCTTTGACCTGCACTCACTTGCAAAGTGTCCAATCTTTTCACAGTTAAAGCAAGTAGCAGTAGCCTTATCAACAGGGTTGATTTTGGATTGTCAGTGAGAGAGAGAGGCTCATTTCTTCAAAAATTGCTCTTTCTTGCAAATCTTTTAAAAGAGTTTGTCAAGAGTGCTAAAGACTCATCAAACTCTGAAAGATCAGTGTCTGATAGTTCCTCAGATTCAGAATCTAACTCAGTGATAGTAAGAGTAGATCGCTGAGATGGAATTATTTCTGAAAAGACTAAAGCAACAGGAGTGCTTTTGGAGTCTTTATAATCTTTTACAAGATTCTTCTTCAGGAGGTTTGATTGCTCATAGTTGAGCAATATTCCATACAAGGTGCTGAGAGAAAGAGAATTTAAGTCTTTTGTTAGCTTAAGACATATTGAATAACTGTCCCAGCTTTCAGGAAGACATTCTAGGAATTTGGTTAAGACCTCAGAATTTGAATAGGTCCTACCCACGGTTCTTAGATCAATGATTAAGCAGTTAAACCGCTGATGAACATCATAAAGAGATTCGTTCTTACCAACAATAAAACTTTCATACTGTCTTACCAAGTTAATCTTTCGAGTTTCTTGGATTTCAGTGGTGCCTTCATATTGAACACATATGGTTTCCCACATTTCTTTAGAAGTTTTAAGATGCATGATGGAATGGAAAGCTTCATCAGGCAGAGCCATAGAGATAATGGTTTTTGCCTTTGCATCTAGACCTACTTTCTTTTTGTCTTAATCACTCCACTGTCTTATTTCCTTGACAACATATCGTTAAGGGACAGCAGGAGTGGTGGCAGTGGTGGGAACAACGCTTATGATAGTGAAAGGTTCATAAGGTCCATGTGCTACATAATCAGGTATAGTAGGGTCTACACCTTCTAGAAATAACATCATTCGATTCTTCCAGAGAGCAAAGTTATCTCTGTTGAATCGAGGAGATTTAGAGAGTGAACCATTATCATAGTAGTTTGTGTTTGTGTTAAGTGTCATTTTAGAATAGCAAGGAAGAGAATATAGCAAGATCTTGTTTATTAGATTAAACAGTCTGCTCTGATACCACTTGTTGGTCCCGAAGGTGCTTAACAAGTTTGTAGGAGGGGGGGGGGGGTTGAATACAAACACAGAATTTAAAGTTTAATAAATTGTTTATTGATAAATCAAAACACAATTTACAAGTATGTTGCGGAATAAGATTAAGTAAAACTCAATCTAAACAAACTTAAGAAAACACTAAGATGGTTGCACAAGAATATAAAGAATGGGAGATTAGAGAGTATAGAAAACAAAGGTTTCTATATTTTAGAAAGATGAAGGCTAGAGGCGCGCACTTCAGATGGAGAGGTGATCTTTCTATTTATACCCTATGCATTAAATGCATGGCAGAGCACTTTACACGTGTCCTTCATTGATTGGCAGAGAGGGTCTGACTTTGGAAGACATGCTTTCGGCCGTATCATGAACAGAGTTGTTGTACGAATTGTGGCAGAGGTATGTCCGTTCTGACACATCATACTGGGTGTGCAAGGGAAAGACAAAAGAGACTTGAGGCATAAGCTAAGTGATCATCGATCGCTGAATATCTCTTCCTTCAGAGATACAAAGGAGTTCAGCTATCGCTGAAGCTTTTCCTCAGGTTTCTTCGCGTGTGTAGATTTTTCTTGCTTCACTGATATCCGCATCAGGTCACTAGTAGACTTGTCTTTGTTCAACAGCTTCGTCTTCGATTCAACTATGAACATCTGTTGACGCGAAACTTGTCTTCAGGGATTACATTTAACTTTTTATATCAGAAACAATCAGCGATACTGAACATACTCAGTATTTAAGCGCTGATGGTGAAACATTAATACATATGAATGTTTACAAGAAAGATCATGAGTGATAACTGAACAGACTCAGTCTGATCGTTGATGATGAAACATTAATACATATTAATAAACATAATTTTCACTAAGTATGGAAGAGGGTCTTTATCAAATCACTGAGAGAGTTTAGATCAACATGAAGTTACTTTTGAATTTTTCTTCATTATTTCATCAAACAACTCCAATACAAAATAATAAAACCAAGCAACGTTTCACTCAAAAAATGTTTTCTTGAGAACCAAATCATAAGACAACAATACCTTTTGATGAACTAAACATTTTTCTGTAACGAACCTGGCATGACCTTCCTGGGATTTGTGATAATTTGAACCGATGCCGACCCCTCTTTCTTTGACAGAGGGTTTCATTTCAATGGGTGTTAAAGGTTCGACGTCTATTAACACAGGGTCATCGGCTGTGTTTTTGCTGTGTTTTTTACTTTGAGAACAAATTCTTCATCCTAATCCTATCAATTGGTCTTCGAATTGATACACCGATGAATAAATTTCAAATAACTGATGAACCACAGACGCATATCAAACAACGAAAAAAACGATGAAGCACTCACCTCTAACTCGCTGATTACCCGCACCTCTGTCGACGAAGTCTGCCATTGAAGAATCGTATTTGACCTAATCCCAATTTTGCATCCAATTTCAGCGATCACTCATGGAAGAAAGGAAAGAGAGCGATTCTTGGTGGATACGGAAATCGGTTTCCGATTTCATTGATTATGAAATATCATTTTTTTAGAGTGAATTGTGGATTTGGTCCCCGTGCTTTGTTACTTTCTTTGACTACGGTCCCTATAGTATGTTTATTGTGGATTTGGTCCTGTGGTATTCAATTTATCTTGGTCATGGTCCCTCTGACTAACGCATCCGTTAACTCCATTAAATCAAGGACCATTTTAGTCATTTTGCCTAATTTGTGTCTTTTTATGATAAAAAAAATAAAAAATATATTTTTAACACACACACACACATATATATATATATATATATATAGATATCAAAATAAATAAAATAAGATGTTATTGTATGACTTGATTCTTTAAATTTAAAAAAAAATTAATTATATTAAATATGATTTAATTTTATTATTTTATGTAATGGTGGAAAAAATTATGGTTTTATTGTTTTAATGTAATTAAATTTTAATTTAAACAAACTAGATCATAAAATTATATCTTATTTTATTTAGAGCGAATAAAATAAGATATGTTTTTATGATTTGATTTATTAAATTAAAACTTTAATTATGTTAAAGGCGATACAATTTTATTGTTCTTTACTATCATTGCAACAAACAAGCTTATTATCGATATTTTGACACTAAAATCATTGAAAATCATTGAGAAATGAACTCTAGTTTTATCATCTTAAAATTAGAGGTTCCAATTTTCATATTGTTTTTCAATAAAAAAAACTCAAAACAAACCGTTTAGATTTTAACGAAATAAAATATATAAGTTATGAATATTTTAACTCACAGCCACAAGGCAAAAGATAGAGAAAATAGCATTTAGAAATAAAATATGTCAGGTAACACCAACATGAAAACATGTTAGCATTTAGAAAATAGCGAAGATCAGCTACAACATCCATCAATAGAAAGATACGACATGGTCTTATCATTATTCGGTACTCCTTCCGTCCCTAAGTAAATGTTCATAATAAAAAAGGCACACGGTTTTAGAAATGTGTAATTATTAGTTTATTACACTTGTTAATTTTATTGTGGGTTAAAATATTCGTAACTTAAATATTTTATTTCGTTAAAATCTAGACAGTTGGTTTTTAATTTTTGACTGAAAAACAATATGAAAATTGGAACCTCTAATTTTAAGATGATAAAATTAGAGTTCATTTATCAGGTTTTCAATGATTTTGATGTCAAAATATCGATAATAAACTTGTTTGTTGTGATGATAGTAAAAGAACAATAAAATTATATCGCCTTTAACATAATTAAAGTTTTAATTTAATAAATCAAATCATAAAAACATATCTTATTTTATTCGTTCTAAATAAAATAAGATATAATTTTATGATCTAGTTTGTTTAAATTAAAATTTTAATTACATTAAAACAATAAAACCATAATTTTTTCCACCATTATAATAAAATAATAAAATTAAATCATATTTAATATAATTAATTTTTTTTAAAATTTAAAGAATCAAGTCATACAATAACATCATATTTTATTTATTTTGATATATATATATATATGTGTGTGTGTGTGTTAAAAATATATTTTTTACTTTTCTTATCACAATAAGACACAAATTATATAAAATGACTAAAATGGTCCCTGATTTAATTGAGTTAACGGATGCGTTAGTCACAGGGACCATGACCAAGATAAATTGAATACCACATGGACCAAATCCACAATAAACATACTATAGGGATCGTAGTCAAAGAAAGTAACAAAGCACGGGGACCAAATCCACAATTCACTCTTTTTTTTATTCTCCCAAATTTACCCCTACTTGTTATTTGTTTCATTGGAGTGTGCCCTTGTTCCTTTTAATAATTACATTTATGCCACCGTTTTTTTTATCCATTGATTACAAATTGAACGACTGAGATGTTGCATTGGTTGCACGGATATTTTGCAACCCACATCTTAACCGTTGGATTCATGATCGACGGTTATTTTATTTTTCTTTTTCTTTTTTTTAATTAAAAATATTGGACCCCATATCTATTGTAACTGCCGATCATGAATCCGATGGTTAAGATGTGGGTTGCAAGGTTTGCAACCTTTTTAAAGGGTTGCAAATTAAACAACCCCTATATATATATAGGGGTAGGTTATTATGCAACATTTTACATGTTGCAACCCATGCAACCCCTCTATTCACCACTCAATTTATTTTTATATTTTTTAATTAAAAAAGTGAAAATAAAATGAGTGGTGGATAGAGGGGTTGCATGAGGTTGCACCATGTAAAGGAGTTGCATTTGAACATCTCTCTCTCTCTCTCTATATATATATATATATATAAATATATATATATATATATAGCCTTAGGTTCATTTGAGAAATGATAAATATATGAGAAATAGAGAATTAATCCTAGTCATTCATACGGTCAATATCGGATTTGACTGGTCAAAAGTTGCGACTATTCCAAAAATAGAATGACAGTTTCGTAATTTTTACAAAATACACGGACTGTGTTCATATATAAACATGTATAATTCATATATGAACTATATGTTCATATGTGAATCAGTATAATTCACATCTGAACTCTTTTAACTGATTCATATATGAACTAATTAACTGATTCACATATGAACTAATTAACTGTAAGTTCATATATGAATCAGTTGAAGTAATTAACAGATTCATATATGAATTAATTAACTGATTCTCATATGAACTAATTAACTGATTCACATATGAACGTATAGTTCATATGTGAATCATATAGGTTCATATATGAACTCATCCCTCGTATTTTACGATACTGCCCCTCTACCTTCTATAGAACATGCAAGAAATTATCTGGTGCTTCGCAGTCAAAGCTGCAAATGTTGACCAGATAAATGCTAAGATTACTTCTTTATTTCTAATACATTTACCATTTCTCAAAATGAACCTCTCCCTATATATATATATATATATATATTATATCACAAAAGTATAATAAATGAAAGTATGAATCTTTAAATATTACAAATTAAAAGCGTTGACTTTAGAATGATTACAAAAAAAATTCATTTATTTTTCTTCACATATAATTAGGGAATAAATGCAAATGACTTCTACTTAAACCCCATGGGACAAGTCATGAATCACAAAGAAAAATGGAGATTCCCCAATTCTTCTCCATTGTTATGAAGCTTTCGTTGGCCATTTTACTCGTTTCTCTATGTAAGTTTCGATCATTTCTACACATGTATTTGTATGTTTCTTCTTTGGTGATCATCATTTGACTTTAAACAACTTTTAGGGTTTACGATTGTAGGAAAAGCGAGTTCCGAATGCCAAGGAAAATGTGAAGATATGCCGGACTGTGATGCACTTTGTAAAAGATTTGGTTTTCCATCGGGGAATTGCATGCCTCCGCTTTACCAGTATTGTTGTTGTCAAACTGGCTAATATTTATACAACCGAGATAATGTTGAGTTCCATGTATCTAATCCTTCTCGAATGAATGATAAATAAAGTTCTTCCTCGCTATCTTTAGTCATTTGTTAAAATTTGCAAATGAAACCACAAGAGAAGGTCAAATGTATGATAGAGAGAAAATTTTGGCGAAGTTGTAAGCTAAAAAACCATAAATATTTTGATAATATGAGAAACAATTATTCATGTTATCGCACAACATATGGCATGTCCAAATGTATCATGCTACATATGGCATGTTGAAATGAGAAGCGTAAATATTTTGAGAATACTAGAAGCGTACTCGTGCAATGCAGTACATCACGATTTTAATGTTCATTTTATTTTTTGTTTTTTTGTCGATTTACAGTACGATTTTGGATGGTTTTGAGAAAGTAATAATATATATTTTTTTAAATTTGTTTAATTTAGACTTAATAATATAATGTTTTTTATATAAAAAAATTAAGTATTTTGTTAGAATTCAATGATTATCTTAATTATATTTTAATGACATCTAGAAAAAATAACCAATTACATATTTAATAATATAATTAAAACAAATTTTAGTAATATAATATATTAATTAATAGTGATACATGGAAATGTCTGCATAAAAGGAAGACCCTGCACATACCAAATTGGTGGGTGTTAGAAACATACAGTAGTAATATGTATCTTGTGCTTTGATACTTGTAAATTAAGAGATTTTTAAAATTTTGCATAAAATGATGGTACCTTATACCTAATAATTTGTATTTAAGAGTTTTTTATCCGTGATTTATAATATAGTATAGATGAGAACCAATTATTCATGATAAATGTCATGAAATATATTAATGCTGAAAATAAATACATAATATCTCATTCACTTAATTATCACATTCCATAACTTACCTCATGCACTTACCATTATTTTTCTCATTTATTTACCAAAAAAAATCTCACTCACTTAATTATCACATTCCGTAATTACTTCATTCCTTCTAAAATTCAAAATTTCAACTTTGAATCTTCTTTTTCTGCAAATAATTCATACTCAGATCACAAACTGAATTTTGCAACCAAAATAACATGTATGAACTTTAAACAAAAATCATTGTTTCACCTATGAACTTTTTGATTTCACCTTTGAACTTTGTTTTAACTTCCTTAATTATCTCATTCATTTTCTGGTTTCACCTATGAATTTTGTTTAAATTTCCTTAATCATCACTATAACTTTTTAGTTTCATCTATAAACTTTGGTAAAAAAAATTGGAACACCCAAAGTTCATAGACAAAAAGAAATAAATTATTTGAAATAAATTGATTTAAAAAATAACCAAATTTATCTTCCAAAAATACAACACTATTTGTTCCAAAATTGTCCTTCATTTAATTTCTTTCATTTTTTATGAGTTTATAACCTCCAATATAACCATAACCGTTGATCAGAAAAATGAATGGCTCAAATAAGTTTGTAAAGTTAACACTAATTAATGGGTTTAACCAAAGATTCTCTCTCTCTCTCTCTCTCTCTCTCTCTCTCTCTCTCTCTCTCTCTCTCTCTCTCTCTCTCTCTCTCTCTCTCTCTCTCTCTCTCTCTCTCTCTCGATAGATAGATATATAGATATATTATATAGGGGAGAGATTAAATGCAAACCATCTTAATTTTCCAAACCTTGTAAACCATCGATTTCATTGGTTAAGTTAATGAAATTGTTTAATTTGATGAAATTGTATTCATATATTTGTGTTTTTTATGTAAAAATAAAATTGTTTCATGTATTTTCTTATTCTGATTAAATTATTTCATGTATTTTCTCTTTCTAATGAAAAGTTTGCACTTTACATTAAAAAAACACAAATATATGAAACAATTTAATCAAGAAAACTATTATATGAAACAATTTCTTCAAATTAAACAATTTCATTAACTTAACCAAAGAAAAATTGGCGGTTTACACGATTTGCAAACTTCGTGTGGATGAAATCACCCATATATATATATATATATATATAATTAAGAATTTGATTAACATATATATACCACCAAAATACATGGCTCTGATACCAATCGCGAGCAGGATCGTAAGTTGGATAATTACAAACAAATTGATTGTATGAATAATTTTGATGTCGATGAATAATTCTAAAATTATTTATATGATTACCAGTAACAAAGTTTATAATCTCATTTAAAAGAGTCATTGGATAAATATTTGAAATAAATTTTTTTATTTTATGAATATTATCAAATCTTTGCAAAATAAGACAACCATCACTAAACATAACAACGTAAAGCATGATTAAATTGTACCTTATTTGATTAAGCAATTGTTTGAACAGTTGTCTTTAAGACAGTTTGAACATACATCTAGAGATATGAATATTTGAAAATCTAAGGATTTTGAACATCTTGTAGTAGAAAATTTGAGAGAGGGTTTGGTTCTAGACATGACATTTTACAAATGTTTTCAAGGCTAGAATTTTTGCATGCTTTGAATGCTTCTTGAAGTCTTCTTTTATAGGCATCTTGGATGAAAGATGACCGGTGAATGTCCTTCAACTTGACAATTATTGAGTAACTTTTGACCAGTAACCGGTTGCGGATTTAAATCTTGAATTATTTGAAATTTGATTAATTCTTGAAATGGCAGACAATACTTTTAGCCACTTTTGACTTCTTTTGCAAAGTATTTTGGCATCTTCCTTTTGAGAAAAGCATCTTTGAATTATTGGTCTTGAATCGAATTGATCTCTTTTGTCTTCATCTTGAATACCTGCAATAAACCTTTTGAATAATATTTTGAATAAAATGTGATTTGGAATACCAAGGAGTGTATTCCAAACATTTGAATACTCCATATTTGAATAACAAAGAATCTTGCCTACAAAGGCAAGAACACCAAACACACACATTCCCTATAGATTTACATCTGGATAGGGATCTTGAGAATCTTGAAACAATGAGTTTTGAGAAATCTCTTGAGTAGCAATCGAACTAGTTGGAGAACTTCTTTTGAACTCTTGAAGTAATCTTTTTACTTCATCTTTTGAATTTGCAGCCATAATTTGAGCAACTTCATCATCTTCTTCTTCTTTGAGGAGATAGAGTGGTTGTTCGATTGTGGCTGGTACTCCAAAGTTCTCTGAGTAATAATCAGAGACTCCTTGAATTGTCATTTTGGCAATTTGATCTCTGGGCAGCTTTTCCCACCATTTGACGTTGCAGATTCTCATGAGCATTGGAGGTGAAGGACCGCTTGCTAGGGCTACCTCAAATGTCCAGGAAATGATCCAAGGAATTTTGAATAAAATTGTGAATTGTAACAAATATTCATGTTCAGAAATGTTTTGGACGAACATTTCTTTGAATTTTGTTAATCGACCATGAACACTTATTGGGAGAACATCTAGGATATTTCCCATGTATTTGAACCAATTTGGATAATTGTTATCAAAATTCTTGTCAAAGAATATGAACCAATAATGTGTATAACTTCGAAGATAAAGGAATCTGAACCATGCATCTTGATAATCATAATAATTATAAGATGAATGTTTTGGGTAATTTGAAAGGGTCTTGTTGGTGTAAGGACGAGCCTTCCACTCTTGAATCGAAAGGATATGAAATATTTGAACTTTGCTAAAATCAATTTGAGAAGAGTTGGAATTTTTATTATGAATAACCTTAATAGATCCGGTATCTATCAGGATTGCTTCATAATATTCTCTGGTTTTGTAAGTATCAGTTTTGAATAGAGAGTCTTTGGGAAAAAGAAAATCAACGAGAGTACTGAACGATCTGTTTTGAAGATACAATTCATAATCTTCAAGGATCTTTACTATCTGATGATTAGGATTTTGAATATATGAATTGTTGACTGATTTTGAAGTAGAACCCTTTTTACTGGTTGAAACTATGGATTTATTTTGAGTTGGTTTTGAAACAGAGGATGGAGAATTTTGAACTAAAGCACAATAGGTTTGTTGAATAGGTGGAGGTGTAAGTGGTGAATATCTGTTTTGAATAGGAAGAGGAGAGGAAGAAGATGTTGATTTGGATTTTTTGAAAGGAGAAAGGATCATCTGTTTTTTTGAATCATTCATTTTCCCTGTAAAAATTCTCTTGATAAAAAGTCAGGAAGAGAATTATTTGTTCCTTTGATAAATTCAATTTGAAAATCGAAGTTACTTAGTAAGGCTTGCCATCTTGCAAAAATTTGTTTTGATATTATATTTTTAACATCATTTTCTAAAATAGGTTTTGCAGATTGACAATCTATTCTTAATAAAAATGGTTTCATGTACAAATCATCTTCAAATTTTTTGATACATAAAACGATTGATAAAATCTTCTTTTTGACTGTTGAATAATTTCTTTGAGTATCATTCCAAGATCCTGAGAAAAATCTAACTAATTCTTCCTTTGCTTGATTATTAATTTTTTGCTTTAGTATTCCTCCGAAACCAAGATCACTAGCATCAGTTTCTACTATTATTTGAGCATTTGGTTGAGGTATATGAAGACATGGTAAATATTTTATCCTTTGTTTAATATGTTGAATAATTTTAGTATGTTCTTGAGTCCAGGGTTCTGGATTCCTTTTGAGTCTTTGATAAAGAGGTTTACATATAATTCCTAAATCTTGGAAAAAATCATGAACATAATTTAAACATCCTAAAAATCTCTGAAGCTGAGTTTTATATTTGATTTCATCTGGAAACTTATTTGAAAACTCAAGGCTTCATTGAATTGGTTTTATTGTTCCTTGAACAATATTATGTCCTAAAAATCGAACATTTGTTTGAAAAAGATGCATCTTTGGAGTAGATACAACTAATCCATTTTTGTATATTAAATCATAAAATATATTTAAACGTTTGAAATGTTGATCAATAGATTTTGAAAAGATTAAGACATCATCAATATAAACAATAGCAAAATTGCTTATTGGGATTATGATGTCATTCATGATATTTTGAAATTCAGATGGAGCATTTTTGAGTCCAAAAGGCATAACATTCCATTCGTAATGACCAAAGGGAACATTAAAGCCTGTTTTGTATTTATCAGTTTTATGAATTTGTATTTGCCAGAATCCTGACTTCATATCAAATTTTGAAAATATATTTGAATCATATAATTTTTTTGAGTAAATCTCTTTTATTTGGGATTGGATATCTTATCCATTCTAAAACCTTGTTTAGAGGTTTGTAATTGATGACTAATCTTGGACATCCTCGTTCTATCTTAGCTGCATTCAGAACATAGAAAGTTGAGCAAGACCAGGGAGATTTTGAGGGTCTTATGAGTTTTTTTTATCTAAAAGTTCTTGAATCTCTTTTTTACAATGCTCTTGTAATTTATTTGACATATGAATAACTCTTGATCTTGAGGGGATATCTCTTTCATTGAATTCTTTGATATAAGGTAATTTGACTATGTGTTGTTTTCTTTTCCAAAAGGCATTTGGAATATTTAAGCAAACATTGTTTTCAAATTTCTCTTTTATTTGTTTTATTTTATTTTGATTATTAATTTGATCAGAAATCTTTCAGCTATTAATTTCATTTCTTAAATATTTTGCTTGATTAATCTTATTCTCTAAATGATTTAATTTCGTAGAAGTAATTGGATTATCAAATTTGAAAAATACTTCTTTACCTAATACTTTTGCAGAAATTCCATCTTCTGATATTGAAAAGGGGTGTAACTGAGAAATGAATGGAGTTCCTAGAATTAACGTTGAAGTTAAATTCTTTGCAAGTATTAATGAAGTTTTGAGACAATATCCATTGTTGCATATATGAACTTTTGAAACTTTGTATTCTATATTCAGGGAAGATCCGCTAGCGGTTGATAGTCTATTAGGTGTCTTCTCATAATATTTGGTGGGAATGATTCCTTCTTGAATACAATTCATATCAGCACCACTGTCAATTAGTGCTAGAACTGTTACTTTGAATTCCTTTTTTATACATAGTTAAATATATGTATTCCATCTTTGAAAAGTTATTCTTTTTGGTATTTTCTTGATTTCTTTGATTTCTGTATTACTTTCTTTTGAATCATCTTTGATAATTTCTTTATTTTTCTCGACTTTTGATAATCTTTCTTTGATTGATCTTATTTCTGTTTTGACATTATTAAGTTCTTTTTGTAAATCTTGAGCAGTTATTGATGTATTTGGTTTTGAAAATCTTTTGTAAACTTCTTGAAGATTAAACATCTCATTTAAAGCTTGTTCTTTGATTGTTTGATCTGGAATTTGATCTAATAATTCTATCATTTCTCTATCTTTGTCTGTAATTACATTGATTTGATTGCAAGTGCAGTTTCCTATACATTCACAACTTGCTTCTGAATCAGATGTTGAGTAATTTTTAACATTGTTTAAGTCTTGATCTTGAAAATCAGATAGACTAGATGATTCACTAGAACTATCATTGTTGAGCATTAATTTACACATTTGAGCCTTTAATTTATCTGATATATCTAATTGATTAAATTTTCTTTTGACATAACAGTCTTTTGCCATATGACTTGTTTTGCCACATTTATAACATATGATTATATCTTTAGATTCCTTTCGATTATTTTTATGAAAATTTGGTTTCTTTGTATACTTCTTGTGAGATTTTCTTTTCTTATGTTCATCTTTATCATATTTAGAAGTATATCTTTTATTTGAGAATCTTTTCTTTGAAAAATGCTTTTTTGTTTTGGATGAAGAAGGAGTTGAAATAGGTTGATAACCATATTGTTGACAAAAGTTTCCTAATTCGTTTTTACTAGTGATTATGTCTTTTTTGAGTTTAGCTTTAAACTTTAGGTCTGAGCAGATTGCTAAGCCTTCTCTATTAACATGATTAATTAACTCACCATAAGTTAAATCTTTATATGAGATTTGATTATTATATTTTTCTCTTAGATTATTTCTAATCTTTTCTGCGAATAAGTTTGGTAATCCTGCGATGAATCTTTCTTTCCAGCTTCTTTGCAGTATGGTCTTAACATGAATTTTGTTAAGAACATGTCTTTGTACCATCTGAAATCTTGTAGTTTTCTACAAGTTAGGTTGAGGAGTATTTCTGCACCTCTTTCCTGGAACATTGTTGGATCTCCTATATAATTCTTCATTATGGCATGTATAAGAGTAGGAATTATATCGAGTTCTTGAGTTTGAATCTGTTGATTATTTTTTGTTTTGATTATGGTTTTGGTGGCATTTAAGATAATGGCTTTTTCATCTGGGGTGACATATAGATCCCACCACCCCCTTAAACTGCCAGTAAAACCTGAAATTGACAATTCGACAATTTGCCTTTGATCGTTACCTTTAATTGTATAGGCATTTGTAGCCATGTTGATTTCTTGGAGTAAGTTTAAAATTTGATGTTATGATAATCCATCTAGTTTCCACTCATATACTGATGAACCATCAAATTGACTTCTAATGAAAGAGAAGTCTCTTGCTTCATATTGAACATCTGGAAAGGTTGGTCTTGAATAATAATTTAGGGTTTGAGGTCTGCTCGTTGAAGCAGAATTACCACTAAATTTTATTTTATTAATATTATCAATTTGTAGATTATTTGAAAATTGTTCTTGAAGTTGAGAAATATTAGTTTCATTTGATTCACTACCAGAGGAATCTTTGGATGAATCATCTCATTCTTGATTAATAACATTAACTTTCATGTTATTTAATTTTTCACTTAATTCATCAACTATCTTTTTATTATATCCTAGATTTATGTTTGAATCTATTTGCTGAGGTATGAAAATTGGATTCTCGATTTTTATAGGTGCTTTTGATTCTTGTTTTTCTTCAATTTTTATCTCTTTAGAATTGTTTTCAATTCTATTTAATTGTTGACTCATTGTATTTAATATTTCATTTGAATAATTATTTTGATATATTATGTCTTTGATTAATTGATCCTTATTTGACATTTATGGTTGTATCATTATATTTTGTTTTGGTGGATGAATAGCTATAACTCCTTCATCATTTGATAGTAATTTGTATTTTTGAGTTAATTTTGGAGATTCATAAATATTTAAAAAGGGATTTGGAATATTATTTTGTTTGCAAAACACTTGTTCATACCATTCAAAGAATGAAATATGAACTTTTCTTTTGATAATATATATTCTCCATTGAAGTTGATGTCTGCATTCTTCATCACTATCATTGACAAATTTGTAATACCATTCTCTTCTTTTTTTGTTATGATCAGCATGGAATTCTTTTTTAAGAAATTCCATATTAATTGTTGATTCTACCACCTTAACAAATTATTGATTAACAAATTATTAATTCTGATCTAACTTCTTGAATCCATTGGAACATTAATTTGATTCTTTCTTCTAGTTGTTTTATTCTTATTATGATTCTTCCTAGATGTATTATTTGAGTAGGTGTTAATTTATTATAGAGATTCCATTCTTTATGTTGACTTTGGTTTTCATTTTGTAGTATATTTGTTCTTTTGAGTATAGCTAATTCTTTAGAATCTATTTGTATAATTTTCCAAATTCTCCTTATGAGGAGTGTTTGAGTTTTATTTTGATTGCACAAAATTTGAGTTCTATTACTCATATTGAGGCTTTGAATCTATTTATTTCTGATGATAACATGTCTGAATGAGTTGGGCTAGGTAACCCTTCAGATTGAGTAATTTCATCCCATTTGAGTCTTTTTGGAGTTTGTATTTTTGTATGTTGAGGATTTGATTCAAATATGATTGTTTCATTTTTTGGACTAGTTAATTTTGTCTTAGGTTCTATTGTTGTAGACATAGTCTTATAACAGACCCTATATATTATGGCTACAACTTTTGTATCCTCTTTGAATTCTAGATTCTTAGTTTTAATTGTTAAAACTAAAGTATCTAAAATATTTGGATCAAATAATCCTACAAAGAAATTTGGATAACAATTGAAATAGATTGGACCATTTGAAATATTAGTTTCTGCCATAGCTAATATTGAATTTTGAAAATTTGTATGTCTAGCATCTCTTAATATTAACACAAGACTGGAGCATCTATTCCTAGTCTGAATAAAGGTTTGATTGCTATTTGAACTAGGCCAACATGTAAGAACTTAAATTTCTTTGTATGTTGTATGATTGCAGATTTTGATAAAAGGTTAAGACTATCATAGTCTTTGTTGATTGAAACAGTTTGTTCCGTTTCTTTAATTGAATATCCGTGTAGAAAATCGAAAGCTCCGATTTTATATATTGTATTAAAGCTTTGTTTTGGAATTGTCCAATTGGATAAATATTTGAAATAAATTTTTTTATTTTATGAATATTATCAAATCTTTGCAAAATAAGACAACCATCACTAAACATAACAACGTAAAGCATGATTAAATTGTACCTTATTTGATTAAGCAATTGTTTGAACAGTTGTCTTTAAGACAGTTTGAACATACATCTAGAGATATGAATATTTGAAAATCTAAGGATTTTGAACATCTTGTAGTAGAAAATTTGAGAGAGGGTTTGGTTCTAGACATGACATTTTACAAATGTTTTCAAGGCTAGAATTTTTGCATGCTTTGAATGCTTCTTGAAGTCTTCTTTTATAGGCATCTTGGATGAAAGATGACCGGTGAATGTCCTTCAACTTGACAATTATTGAGTAACTTTTGACCAGTAACCGGTTGCGGATTTAAATCTTGAATTATTTGAAATTTGATTAATTCTTGAAATGGCAGACAATACTTTTAGCCACTTTTGACTTCTTTTGCAAAGTATTTTGGCATCTTCCTTTTGAGAAAAGCATCTTTGAATTATTGGTCTTGAATCGAATTGATCTCTTTTGTCTTCATCTTGAATACCTGCAATAAACCTTTTGAATAATATTTTGAATAAAATGTGATTTGGAATACCAAGGAGTGTATTCCAAACATTTGAATACTCCATATTTGAATAACAAAGAATCTTGCCTACAAAGGCAAGAACACCAAACACACACATTCCCTATAGATTTACATCTGGATAGGGATCTTGAGAATCTTGAAACAATGAGTTTTGAGAAATCTCTTGAGTAGCAATCGAACTAGTTGGAGAACTTCTTTTGAACTCTTGAAGTAATCTTTTTACTTCATCTTTTGAATTTGCAGCCATAATTTGAGCAACTTCATCATCTTCTTCTTCTTTGAGGAGATAGAGTGGTTGTTCGATTGTGGCTGGTACTCCAAAGTTCTCTGAGTAATAATCAGAGACTCCTTGAATTGTCATTTTGGCAATTTGATCTCTGGGCAGCTTTTCCCACCATTTGACGTTGCAGATTCTCATGAGCATTGGAGGTGAAGGACCGCTTGCTAGGGCTACCTCAAATGTCCAGGAAATGATCCAAGGAATTTTGAATAAAATTGTGAATTGTAACAAATATTCATGTTCAGAAATGTTTTGGACGAACATTTCTTTGAATTTTGTTAATCGACCATGAACACTTATTGGGAGAACATCTAGGATATTTCCCATGTATTTGAACCAATTTGGATAATTGTTATCAAAATTCTTGTCAAAGAATATGAACCAATAATGTGTATAACTTCGAAGATAAAGGAATCTGAACCATGCATCTTGATAATCATAATAATTATAAGATGAATGTTTTGGGTAATTTGAAAGGGTCTTGTTGGTGTAAGGACGAGCCTTCCACTCTTGAATCGAAAGGATATGAAATATTTGAACTTTGCTAAAATCAATTTGAGAAGAGTTGGAATTTTTATTATGAATAACCTTAATAGATCCGGTATCTATCAGGATTGCTTCATAATATTCTCTGGTTTTGTAAGTATCAGTTTTGAATAGAGAGTCTTTGGGAAAAAGAAAATCAACGAGAGTACTGAACGATCTGTTTTGAAGATACAATTCATAATCTTCAAGGATCTTTACTATCTGATGATTAGGATTTTGAATATATGAATTGTTGACTGATTTTGAAGTAGAACCCTTTTTACTGGTTGAAACTATGGATTTATTTTGAGTTGGTTTTGAAACAGAGGATGGAGAATTTTGAACTAAAGCACAATAGGTTTGTTGAATAGGTGGAGGTGTAAGTGGTGAATATCTGTTTTGAATAGGAAGAGGAGAGGAAGAAGATGTTGATTTGGATTTTTTGAAAGGAGAAAGGATCATCTGTTTTTTTGAATCATTCATTTTCCCTGTAAAAATTCTCTTGATAAAAAGTCAGGAAGAGAATTATTTGTTCCTTTGATAAATTCAATTTGAAAATCGAAGTTACTTAGTAAGGCTTGCCATCTTGCAAAAATTTGTTTTGATATTATATTTTTAACATCATTTTCTAAAATAGGTTTTGCAGATTGACAATCTATTCTTAATAAAAATGGTTTCATGTACAAATCATCTTCAAATTTTTTGATACATAAAACGATTGATAAAATCTTCTTTTTGACTGTTGAATAATTTCTTTGAGTATCATTCCAAGATCCTGAGAAAAATCTAACTAATTCTTCCTTTGCTTGATTATTAATTTTTTGCTTTAGTATTCCTCCGAAACCAAGATCACTAGCATCAGTTTCTACTATTATTTGAGCATTTGGTTGAGGTATATGAAGACATGGTAAATATTTTATCCTTTGTTTAATATGTTGAATAATTTTAGTATGTTCTTGAGTCCAGGGTTCTGGATTCCTTTTGAGTCTTTGATAAAGAGGTTTACATATAATTCCTAAATCTTGGAAAAAATCATGAACATAATTTAAACATCCTAAAAATCTCTGAAGCTGAGTTTTATATTTGATTTCATCTGGAAACTTATTTGAAAACTCAAGGCTTCATTGAATTGGTTTTATTGTTCCTTGAACAATATTATGTCCTAAAAATCGAACATTTGTTTGAAAAAGATGCATCTTTGGAGTAGATACAACTAATCCATTTTTGTATATTAAATCATAAAATATATTTAAACGTTTGAAATGTTGATCAATAGATTTTGAAAAGATTAAGACATCATCAATATAAACAATAGCAAAATTGCTTATTGGGATTATGATGTCATTCATGATATTTTGAAATTCAGATGGAGCATTTTTGAGTCCAAAAGGCATAACATTCCATTCGTAATGACCAAAGGGAACATTAAAGCCTGTTTTGTATTTATCAGTTTTATGAATTTGTATTTGCCAGAATCCTGACTTCATATCAAATTTTGAAAATATATTTGAATCATATAATTTTTTTGAGTAAATCTCTTTTATTTGGGATTGGATATCTTATCCATTCTAAAACCTTGTTTAGAGGTTTGTAATTGATGACTAATCTTGGACATCCTCGTTCTATCTTAGCTGCATTCAGAACATAGAAAGTTGAGCAAGACCAGGGAGATTTTGAGGGTCTTATGAGTTTTTTTTATCTAAAAGTTCTTGAATCTCTTTTTTACAATGCTCTTGTAATTTATTTGACATATGAATAACTCTTGATCTTGAGGGGATATCTCTTTCATTGAATTCTTTGATATAAGGTAATTTGACTATGTGTTGTTTTCTTTTCCAAAAGGCATTTGGAATATTTAAGCAAACATTGTTTTCAAATTTCTCTTTTATTTGTTTTATTTTATTTTGATTATTAATTTGATCAGAAATCTTTCAGCTATTAATTTCATTTCTTAAATATTTTGCTTGATTAATCTTATTCTCTAAATGATTTAATTTCGTAGAAGTAATTGGATTATCAAATTTGAAAAATACTTCTTTACCTAATACTTTTGCAGAAATTCCATCTTCTGATATTGAAAAGGGGTGTAACTGAGAAATGAATGGAGTTCCTAGAATTAACGTTGAAGTTAAATTCTTTGCAAGTATTAATGAAGTTTTGAGACAATATCCATTGTTGCATATATGAACTTTTGAAACTTTGTATTCTATATTCAGGGAAGATCCGCTAGCGGTTGATAGTCTATTAGGTGTCTTCTCATAATATTTGGTGGGAATGATTCCTTCTTGAATACAATTCATATCAGCACCACTGTCAATTAGTGCTAGAACTGTTACTTTGAATTCCTTTTTTATACATAGTTAAATATATGTATTCCATCTTTGAAAAGTTATTCTTTTTGGTATTTTCTTGATTTCTTTGATTTCTGTATTACTTTCTTTTGAATCATCTTTGATAATTTCTTTATTTTTCTCGACTTTTGATAATCTTTCTTTGATTGATCTTATTTCTGTTTTGACATTATTAAGTTCTTTTTGTAAATCTTGAGCAGTTATTGATGTATTTGGTTTTGAAAATCTTTTGTAAACTTCTTGAAGATTAAACATCTCATTTAAAGCTTGTTCTTTGATTGTTTGATCTGGAATTTGATCTAATAATTCTATCATTTCTCTATCTTTGTCTGTAATTACATTGATTTGATTGCAAGTGCAGTTTCCTATACATTCACAACTTGCTTCTGAATCAGATGTTGAGTAATTTTTAACATTGTTTAAGTCTTGATCTTGAAAATCAGATAGACTAGATGATTCACTAGAACTATCATTGTTGAGCATTAATTTACACATTTGAGCCTTTAATTTATCTGATATATCTAATTGATTAAATTTTCTTTTGACATAACAGTCTTTTGCCATATGACTTGTTTTGCCACATTTATAACATATGATTATATCTTTAGATTCCTTTCGATTATTTTTATGAAAATTTGGTTTCTTTGTATACTTCTTGTGAGATTTTCTTTTCTTATGTTCATCTTTATCATATTTAGAAGTATATCTTTTATTTGAGAATCTTTTCTTTGAAAAATGCTTTTTTGTTTTGGATGAAGAAGGAGTTGAAATAGGTTGATAACCATATTGTTGACAAAAGTTTCCTAATTCGTTTTTACTAGTGATTATGTCTTTTTTGAGTTTAGCTTTAAACTTTAGGTCTGAGCAGATTGCTAAGCCTTCTCTATTAACATGATTAATTAACTCACCATAAGTTAAATCTTTATATGAGATTTGATTATTATATTTTTCTCTTAGATTATTTCTAATCTTTTCTGCGAATAAGTTTGGTAATCCTGCGATGAATCTTTCTTTCCAGCTTCTTTGCAGTATGGTCTTAACATGAATTTTGTTAAGAACATGTCTTTGTACCATCTGAAATCTTGTAGTTTTCTACAAGTTAGGTTGAGGAGTATTTCTGCACCTCTTTCCTGGAACATTGTTGGATCTCCTATATAATTCTTCATTATGGCATGTATAAGAGTAGGAATTATATCGAGTTCTTGAGTTTGAATCTGTTGATTATTTTTTGTTTTGATTATGGTTTTGGTGGCATTTAAGATAATGGCTTTTTCATCTGGGGTGACATATAGATCCCACCACCCCCTTAAACTGCCAGTAAAACCTGAAATTGACAATTCGACAATTTGCCTTTGATCGTTACCTTTAATTGTATAGGCATTTGTAGCCATGTTGATTTCTTGGAGTAAGTTTAAAATTTGATGTTATGATAATCCATCTAGTTTCCACTCATATACTGATGAACCATCAAATTGACTTCTAATGAAAGAGAAGTCTCTTGCTTCATATTGAACATCTGGAAAGGTTGGTCTTGAATAATAATTTAGGGTTTGAGGTCTGCTCGTTGAAGCAGAATTACCACTAAATTTTATTTTATTAATATTATCAATTTGTAGATTATTTGAAAATTGTTCTTGAAGTTGAGAAATATTAGTTTCATTTGATTCACTACCAGAGGAATCTTTGGATGAATCATCTCATTCTTGATTAATAACATTAACTTTCATGTTATTTAATTTTTCACTTAATTCATCAACTATCTTTTTATTATATCCTAGATTTATGTTTGAATCTATTTGCTGAGGTATGAAAATTGGATTCTCGATTTTTATAGGTGCTTTTGATTCTTGTTTTTCTTCAATTTTTATCTCTTTAGAATTGTTTTCAATTCTATTTAATTGTTGACTCATTGTATTTAATATTTCATTTGAATAATTATTTTGATATATTATGTCTTTGATTAATTGATCCTTATTTGACATTTATGGTTGTATCATTATATTTTGTTTTGGTGGATGAATAGCTATAACTCCTTCATCATTTGATAGTAATTTGTATTTTTGAGTTAATTTTGGAGATTCATAAATATTTAAAAAGGGATTTGGAATATTATTTTGTTTGCAAAACACTTGTTCATACCATTCAAAGAATGAAATATGAACTTTTCTTTTGATAATATATATTCTCCATTGAAGTTGATGTCTGCATTCTTCATCACTATCATTGACAAATTTGTAATACCATTCTCTTCTTTTTTTGTTATGATCAGCATGGAATTCTTTTTTAAGAAATTCCATATTAATTGTTGATTCTACCACCTTAACAAATTATTGATTAACAAATTATTAATTCTGATCTAACTTCTTGAATCCATTGGAACATTAATTTGATTCTTTCTTCTAGTTGTTTTATTCTTATTATGATTCTTCCTAGATGTATTATTTGAGTAGGTGTTAATTTATTATAGAGATTCCATTCTTTATGTTGACTTTGGTTTTCATTTTGTAGTATATTTGTTCTTTTGAGTATAGCTAATTCTTTAGAATCTATTTGTATAATTTTCCAAATTCTCCTTATGAGGAGTGTTTGAGTTTTATTTTGATTGCACAAAATTTGAGTTCTATTACTCATATTGAGGCTTTGAATCTATTTATTTCTGATGATAACATGTCTGAATGAGTTGGGCTAGGTAACCCTTCAGATTGAGTAATTTCATCCCATTTGAGTCTTTTTGGAGTTTGTATTTTTGTATGTTGAGGATTTGATTCAAATATGATTGTTTCATTTTTTGGACTAGTTAATTTTGTCTTAGGTTCTATTGTTGTAGACATAGTCTTATAACAGACCCTATATATTATGGCTACAACTTTTGTATCCTCTTTGAATTCTAGATTCTTAGTTTTAATTGTTAAAACTAAAGTATCTAAAATATTTGGATCAAATAATCCTACAAAGAAATTTGGATAACAATTGAAATAGATTGGACCATTTGAAATATTAGTTTCTGCCATAGCTAATATTGAATTTTGAAAATTTGTATGTCTAGCATCTCTTAATATTAACACAAGACTGGAGCATCTATTCCTAGTCTGAATAAAGGTTTGATTGCTATTTGAACTAGGCCAACATGTAAGAACTTAAATTTCTTTGTATGTTGTATGATTGCAGATTTTGATAAAAGGTTAAGACTATCATAGTCTTTGTTGATTGAAACAGTTTGTTCCGTTTCTTTAATTGAATATCCGTGTAGAAAATCGAAAGCTCCGATTTTATATATTGTATTAAAGCTTTGTTTTGGAATTGTCCAATTTGATAAACTCTGTTCGATGTCAGAAATATGAATTTAAGTAGAATTCATATGAAGATCATTTTCTTCATTGATTTCATTGTCAAAACTATTCTTTTAAGAAAATAAATTCATCATCTTGTTTATTAAAATAAAAGTATATTTGGAAATAAATTTGATTTATTGAAAATTAAGTATTCTTATGATTATTGGACTATTAACTGGACCACTGGACCACCCACGACTGGACCACCTATCACTGACCTGGTACGGATGGATGGACGTCTTACAACTCACTGCGTCACTTACGCTACTCCAACGGTCAAGGCTAAACCAACGTCGGGCTAAAACCAACGCTAATATCCAATTATCATGAAAAGACTTCATTTTCTGGTAAATCATTTTTATCTCTAAATAACTTTGATTTAAATAAATAAGATTAGATTTCATTTTATAAAAATCTTCATTAAGACAATAAAATACAATTAAGAATTTGATTAACATATATATACCACTAAAATACATGGCTCTTATACCAATCGAGAGCAGGATAGTAAGTTGGATAATTACAAACAAATTGATTGTATGAATAATTTTGATGTCGATGAATAATTCTAAAATTGTTTATATGATTACCTATAACAAAGTTTATAATCTCATTTAAAAGAGTCATTGGATAAATATTTGAAATAAAAAATTTTATTTTACGAATATTATCAAATCTTTGCAAAATAAGACAACCATCACTAAACATAACAACATAAAGCATGATTAAATTGTACCTTCTTTGATTAAGCAATTTTTGAACAGTTGTCTTTAAGACAGTTTGAACATACATATGAAGATATGAATATATGAAAATCTAAGGATTTTGAACATCTTGTAGTAGAAAATTTGAGAGAGGTTTGGTTCTAGACATGACATTTTACAAATGTTTTCAAGGCTAGAATTTTTGCATGCTTTGAATGCTTCTTGAAGTCTTCTTTAATAGGCATCTTGGATGAAAGATGACCGGTGAATGTCCTTCAACTTGGCAATTATTGAGTAACTTTTGACCTGTATTTTATTGTCTTAATGAAGTTTTTTATAAAATGAAATCTAATCTTATTTATTTAAATCAAAGTTATTTAGAGATAAAAATGATTTACCAGAAAATGAAGTCTTTTCATGATAATTGGATATTAGCGTTGGTTTTAGCCCGACGTTGGTTTAGCCTTGACCGTTGGAGTAGCGTAAGTGATGCAGTGAGTTGTAAGACGTCCATCCGTACCAGGTCATTGACAGGTGGTCCAGTCGTGGTGGTCCAGTTAATAGTCCAATAATCATAAGAATACTTAATTTTCAATAAATCAAATTTATTTCCAAAGATAATTTTATTTTAATAAACAAGATGATGAATTTATTTTCTAAAAAGAATAGTTTTGACAATGAAATCAATGAAGAAAATGATCTTCATATGAATTCTACTGAAATTCATATTTCTGACATCGAACAGAGTTTATCAAATTGGACAATTCCAAAACAAAACTTTAATACAATATATATATAGATAGAGAGGCCCATTCATTTGCTAACCACCGCATTGGTGCTAACCGTGCTAACCAATCTCAACCGTAGATTGATGAGATCAATGGTCCATAACTAATTCATTTTTTATTAAATTAAAATATTAAAAACGGTTATAAAAATTACAATGCATGTATGCACAGGGGTGTTTTGGTCAAAATATAACTCCTTTTAATTTGAGGAATATACACCTACCAAATTTAAATCCCAAACAATTAGGGATTTCATCCCAAAAATCGTGGGCTAGGCATTGCTTTTTGATGAGATGAGATGCAGAGAAAAAATGTGCGAACTACAACCACCGGCAGAAGGTCAAATGAACGGAGGTGGAAACGGAGCTCCGGTTAGTATTCCGGCAGACATCGTCGTAATAGATCCACCAAAACGACGACGTAGACCAAGCGTTCGATTAGGTGATATCAGAGATCAACACACTTTCGATAATCCTCAACGAAGAACAAAACAACATCAACAATGGAAGTTTAACTCCAAAGATCCCAAATCCTCCAAAACTCGTCCCCTCGTTAACCTCACAACAACCGCCGCCGCTGCCGTCGGCGGCGGTGTCCCAATCACCGACGAATATCAAGGAACCATAGATATTGGCGAAGATAAAGACGGCGCCGGAAACGACAACAATCATCACAACATGTTGAACAATGGTGGTAATAATAACAACAATGCGTTGGATAGTGTTGCGATTGGGAGTTGGAAAGATAGGGATTCGACTTACTCGATGAATTGGAAATATTTACATGAATCGTCCCTCTACTTTCAAACTTTTCTTCCTAGATGAGATGAATCGTCCCTCTACTCTAAATGCATATATATGCACAAATGCATACATGCACAAATGCATATATGCATATGTGCATGTGGGTTGTAGAAAAATATTATATGCATATATGTGCATACTTGCACATAGAATTTATGTATATTGGCTATGGATGTGCATCTCGAATTTTTGGGATGTGCATAATGCATGTATACACTTTTTATTGGCATATGTGCACGTTTGAATTGTGAGTATGTACATGTCTTATGTGTGCACATGTGCGTTGATGATTTGCTAATTTTAAAGTAACTTCTGGTCAATTTGGATAGTGCACATATGCATATGTGCATACATGTGCACAATGTTTTTGTATATTGTCTACAGTTGTTCATTTTGAATCTTAGTAAAACAAAAAGAAAAACCAAATTGGTGAAATTGGCTATGGCGTGAGAAATATATCAAATGCTAAAAATAAGGAAAAAGATAACTTCCATTCATAAACACATATGCTAAAAATAAGGAAAAAAATAAGGAAAAAAATAACTTCCATTCATAAACACAAATGCAAATCCAACTTTAATTTTGAATTAATACATTTATTGTTTAGATAAATACCAAATTAAAAACCTCCTTAAAATATGGTATGCATTAAATTGGGCGATTATATAGAATTCCAATTATGCCTTTCGACGTTTAATAGCTTTGATCGATTAACATAAACAAATGAAAGCTTCTGATTGGTCAAAATTTGGTTAACACGGTTAGCACCAATGTGTTGGTTAGCAAATGAAGTGGACCCTATATATATATATATAGGGTTGAGTTATTTTGTTAACCCAATTATCTGTCATTTATCTGAACACAAACGGTTGAGATGAACCATACCAAAAAGATTAATTATATGTTTGAGTAATAAATGTAATGAATGAGGGTGTTTAAGGGCATTTGAGGAAAATCAACTTCTCTTACCCTTTGTAACCCCCCCCCCCCCCCCAACATACTCCTCATTTAATGGATTGCATGTCTTGTATTTTTTTCTTTCATAGATGTTCATTTATATTCAAGTAAAAGAACACATGCTTGGTACATTGAACACTTATGAAAAAATTTCTCACACCACCAATATACCAAATATAGTCGGTTTGTGAACTGATGAACCCATACAACCTCATGAACTTTTAACCCCTTTTATAATTGTTCATATGTCTTCATCTCCCACCACTAATTCTATTTCATATGTGTTCATGACACATGGTTTCATTGTTGTTCATGGTTGATACATTTAACTGATGGATATTGTCCAAAAAAAAGTCAGAATATGGTGCTTATGGGGGAGGCTAGGTTAGCCGAAAGATGGTTATCGGTTCAAGGATATAAGGTGACCCTGCTTTATGGACACATGGTTGGTTTCACATTTATTCGTGGTTGGTATATTGAACAGTCATGAAACAATTTATCACGACTACAATGCACCCAATATTGTCAGTGTGTGAACTGATGAACACATACAACCCCAAGAAAGTATAACCCCCTTTTATTGAAGTTGAACATACATGAAACGAGTTCGTGAAATTCAATGATTAATATGGATAACGATACTAATATACATTCTTATTGTTAGTAAATGTGCACAAACGTTATTTGTTCAAATCTATTCCAACTAACAACTAATCGAACAAAAATACTACAAAATAATCACGTCGATATATTTACCAATGATGAACAACTATACACATCGGCTCCTCCATCAACATCTTCCAACCCCGCAAAATTAGTAGAATCGTTTAACATACCGGGTTGAATGTCTTTTTATCACACGGAAAATCCATTTTGATACAATGAATGTTGATGAACGAATTGAAAATTAAAATACATAGTAATTTTGTTAAAAATTAATAACAGCTACAACAATTTTGTAACCTCCTCCTAATTAATTGTTATTTTGTAACTCCTAATAAAAAAATCTAGCAAAAAAACACTTTATGAACTACCATTTCCACCCTTGGACATTTAATGATGATGTTGAAACCAACCAAGGTTGAAACTGAATTCATATTGGTCAATAGGGGTTCATAAAGTTAATAACATTTGAGAGGTTAACAAAATAACCTCCCAATAGATGGATGGATGGATGTGTTGGTCCCGAAGGTGCTTAACAAGTTTGTAGAAGGGGGGGTTGAATACAAACACATAATTTTATGGTTTAATAAATTGTTTATTGATAAATCAAATCACGATTTACAAGTTTGTTGCAGAATAAGATTAAGTAAAACCTAATCTAAACAAACTTAAGAATCACTAAGAAGGTTGCACTAGAAATAGAGAATGGTGGATTGGGAGAATATAGAAAATAAGGGTTTCTATATATTTGGAAAGATGAAGGCTACACTCAGATGGAGTGTTGATCTTTCTATTTATACCCTATGCATTAAATGCATGGCAGCGTACTTTACACGTGTCCTTCATTGGTTGGTTGCATGGGCCTGACTTTAGGAGACATGCTTTCGGCCGTATGATGAACAATGTAGACATAGTTGTTGTACGAATTGCTGCAGAGGTATGTCTATTCTGACAATTGTACGATGAGTGCAAGGGTAAGACAAAAGAGACTTGAGGCATAAGTTAAGTGATCATCAATCGCTGAATATCTCTTCCTTCAGAGATATAAAGAAGTTCAGCTATCGCTGAAGATTTTCCTCAGGTTTCTTCGCGTGTGTAGACTTGTCTTGGCTTTACAGATATCCGCATCAGGTCATGAGTAGACTTGTCTTTGTTCAGCAGTTTTGTCTTCGATTCAGCAGTGAACATCTTTTGTCGCGAAACTTGTCTTCAGGGATTACGTCTTACTGTTTATAAGAGAAATCATCAGCGATACTGAACATACTCAGTATTTGATCGCTGATGGTGAAACACTAATACATATGAATGTTTACAAGAGAGATCATCAGCGATACTGAACATACTCAGTATTTGATCGCTGATGGTGAAACACTAATACATATGAATGTTTACAAGAGAGATCATCAGCGATAGCTGTACAGACTCAGTATGATCGCTGATGATGAAACACTAATACATAATGTTAAACGTAATTTTCACTAATTATAGAAAAGGATCATTATCAAATCACTGAGAGAGTTTGGATCAACAATCTCCCCCTATTTGATGATGATAAAGTAACTATGAAAAAAATTACTTTAAGTCAAAATAAAGGATAATCAGGAGTCATAAAATACACGTCCCAATTATTATTTTAAGGGATCTTTTACAGTACTGATAGAGTTAAGTACTTCACTAAATTTTCATTAATTCAAAGAAGGAATTATAAGATAGATGAAAATTATAAGTACAAGTGAATATATAACTACTGTAAGTCTAACTAACAGATTACAAGAAAAACAATCTATTAGCTATCTAGATATGATTTCAGGACCTTGATCATGTAATCAGGTACTTCTTCTTCTTTTTGCCTTCGATCAGCTAATTCCTGTCTAATGATTGTCTTGATCGGTTCAGCTAAAGGGGAGTAGGTACACCATAAGCATAGAAGATCCTTGAGATGATTCAGAGGACAAATAGGGATCTCAGAGACTCATTGAAATCTGAGTTGACCTTCATCATCGTTGAAGAAGATTCCAAAAGAATTCTTCAGGACTTGTCCTGGAATGAATGGACCACCAGGAGGCAGGGATAGATCAAGAATTGAGAGATCAAGAACAGTGCTTCTTTCGAGAACTTGATGGAGGTGTCGTTTTTTATTGTTGCGACATTATCAGAGGAGGAGGAGGAAAGCTTTCTCTTTACTTGTTTTGGCTTTGGAGGAAGAGCTGAAGGCACTTTCAGAATAGCAGCGACTCTGTTGATGAGGGTTCCAACGATTCCTTCAACATAGCCTTTGTACGTTGATTTGGACTTCTTCAGTGCTTCCTTGAACTTTAGCCATTTAAAGTAACCTAAATGTTCTAGTCTTGATACGAACATATCTTTGACGCTTCCATCCTCTCTGGTTATCTCCATAGTCACTGAAAGTCGGTCCTTCTTCTTTTTCTTAGAGATAGCGACAATGACGATCTTCATTGGGTCAGAGCGATAGTCAATCTTCTGTTTACACCAATCTAGAGTTTTATCTCTGACCTTTTTTTTCTTTTGAACGCTCTTCTTCAATCTCTTTGAGCAAAATAGCTTGAACCTTTACTGGATTCTTCTTCATCTTATCATCTTTGAATAGAGATGAATGAATCTCAAGAGCTAGATTAGCGTCTTTTTGGCATTCAACAATCAACTTCTCAACTCTGACAGATTCTTCGATTTCAGCTTGGGTCAGGAAGTCAAGCTCTTTTGTTGGGGATTGAGGAGGGATCGTTAGTCGCTGACTCTCTAGGAAAGAGATCATCTCTGTTCTTCTTTTGAGGTTATCTTCTGAGCATTGAGCTGGTCAAGAGGGCCTTCCTGGATGGAGCAGGGTTTCATTTTCTTCTTCTTTTTCTTCTTCTTCTTCATCAACCTCATTGAAGGAGGTTGGGATTATTTGATCATTAGCTGTGAGAGCTGGGATTATTTGCAGTGAAGTTCCCTTAAGCAGGGGAGAGAACCGACTGATCAAAATATGAAAAAGGGAGTTAGTGTTTATTATAGAAGAAGAAAGATAAAGGCTAGAATGAGAGAGGTGTTTGGCAGGAAAAGAAAGAGAGAGGGACAATGGATAGGCATACCTGATAAGGATGCTCCCCCTCAGATGGTTGTATAAGTTTCAGGTTTCCCTCGGCAGCTATTCCCTTCTGCTTGCCTTGGGAAGGGGTACCTGAAGTATTATCCTTCTGTCTCCCCCTTTCTTCATTGATAACAACACCTTTCATCGATGGTATTGATGAGATGTTTGTATCTGAGAACCAGAGAGACTGATCCTCTTCATCATCATCATCAGGGACATTGTTATTCTCTTGATCAGGGAGATCAAGTTCTTCATCATCTTCTTCTTCTTCCTCATCCTCTTCTTCTTCATCCACTAAAGCAAGGGAAGAAGAGGGAGGGGCTTGATCTTCTATCGCTGAAACTTCAGCGATCTTCTCCCTCTCAACTTGAGAGGGACTTTCTTTTGTCTCCTGAACCTCAACTGCAGTGATATTTTCTTCATTTGATCTCTCCCCCTCTTTGTCATTATCAACTTGGGGGAGTTCTGCAGTGGTAGCTTCAGCAGCAGGCTTCAGACGGGCATCAACCTCCAACTTATCCAAACAACCTTGAATAGTAGGAATTTCTGAAGTGGCTTGATGAATGAATTCAATAGCAATATTCAGTGAAGTCCGATCGTTGTCAGTGAATGAAGGCGTCAGAGTAGGAGCTGATTCATTCAGCTTCGTCAGGACCTGAGTCAGCAGGTCTGTACATGAGTCAATCTTGGAAGAAAGACCCCGGACCTCAGTCGTGAGAGAGCCAAGTCGTCCTTGTAGAAGTTGAACTTGTTGATGATTAGTAACCAAATCCTCCTTCATTTTGGTAATCTCTCCTTGAAGAGCTGTGACTTGAGAAGCTTTAGCCTTGGAGGTAGAAGCAGCAGTGAGTTTCTTTAGCTCCTCACCAACATGGTTGACAGCACTGGTGGTGGTGTTGAGTGAGGTGGAGAGAGAGTCCACTTTGCCAGCTAGTTTTTTGACGCTGGCATCAACAGTTCCCAAAGTAGGACCTGAAATAAAAGTTAGTGGTTGAGCAAAACGATACTCAGGCTTATATAGAGAGGTGGTAGAAGTGTATATGGGTTTAGGAATACCTGATAGATTAAACATATTGAAAAATTGCATGTCTCTTTCAAAGTTTGGAGGAGTTGTTTGAAGACCAGGTCCTATGGATGCAGCGATAAAAGGTTGCTGCGAAATATTGGGAGGGTTAATGACCAAAGAAATAGTAGAAGAAGAAGGAGTAGTGAGGATATAAGTAGATGGAACACTGGTGATAGTAGAAATTCCCTCAGTTGGTTGTTGTTGAGGAACTGAGAAAAGTGGGGTTGTCATCCGTGTGGTGTCAGTGATTGACGTCACTAACACGGTTGTTGTTGTAGCTGATGTGGAGGAGCGACCCACAAATGCATCTAAAGTATTTTGTTTTGAAACTACTTCAGGTAAGATTCCAGAGGGGCTTGACTCCTTGGTCTTTTTGGCCTTTTTAGCAGGGCCAGAAAGAGCAGTAGATTGTCGCTTTGAAGAGGTTGTAGCGACAGGGATAGCAGAAGAAGGAACCTCCTGCATGGCCGCTGAAGTCGAAGAGTAGAGAGAGAGAGACGAGAGATTAGAGTAGAGAGACTTACCTCGTTTTCAACTGGTTTGATGTCCAGCACTCGTTAGCCAACCCATGAGAAAGTACCATCATTTGTTGTGGGGTACTTCTCAGCAAGGAGAAACTGAAGGTAGGCACAAATGAAACGAACGTAGGGAATCTTGGGATCCATTTCAGGCTTCTCGATCTTTGACAAGAGATCGTCAAAGATCGCTCCAGCGTAGTCATAGTGCTTTCCAGCAAGCACTGAATATCCCATTTGTAGTTGCATCTTGCTGGACTGGTCCAACGATCCTATCTTGCCACTCATACTCTGAATAATATGAGTGAAGATGTAATTGATCTGTGAAGGCATGTTCACCTTCTGGATTTTAGTCAGCTTCTTGTTGGGAATTTGGAAGCGAGGCTTGTTGTCCCAAGTGTATTCCATGTCATCCAGAAAGCGGATGAGTTCAACATCAGTGGGAGGAAGAGAGTCGAAACCCTGAGCAGTCTTGGTAGGGAATCGAAGAGCCTTGCGAATAACAAAAGCAGTGAGAATTATAGGGCCATGTTCAGTCCTGAAGGAGATGGCAGGGACCACTTCACCTTTCTTGTTGGTGATAGAGCTCTTATCAGCAGTAAATCAGAATTGTTGAAGGAGTGATTTAGAAACAGTGAGAGCATATGCTATGCATGATTGTTTCAGAAATGCAGCAACGTCCACCAGATGTGGGTATTTTTCAGCTTCAAAATCCAAGCGATCCAGGTGGTTGTTCTTAGGGATTTCAGAATCATTTAGTGCGAACTTGACATTCTTTGAAGCAATAAGTGTAGCTTGAGCCATTTCTGAATAGAAAGAAGTAGAGTAGAATAAAGGATTTAGAGTCTAAAAACAATGAAAATATTTTACCAGTTTCTCTTTTTGGAAAGAAACATAGAAAAATAAAGTTATTTTTAGAGTAAAACAGTGTTCTTTATGGAAAGAAAGAACAGTCTTAAAAACCAAATGTTTTTTAACAGGTTAAAATCAAAAGAAATGATTTCAATGTAAGAAACACTTTTAAATCCAAAATAAGAGAATATTTAAGATTCAAGAGTGTTTTTAAGAGGAAAGAATGTGAGGAACAAAAACCTGATGATCTTGAAGATTTGAAGATTAGAGTGTTTTTGTCTGCTTGAATGCCTTGAATGCTTTTTCTTGTCTTAGAAGTTATTATGAGCGTAAAAGATAAGAATTGAAAAAGACATTCCTTATATATTAGGAGAGAGAAAGGAATGAGGCGGGAAGACAAATGCTCATCATGACATGGACACATCTCACGAAGTTGATTTGATAGAAATGCAACGGATGAACGTGTCAGAAGAAAAGGCATGTCATGGATTATCGGTTCAAATGACGTCATAGGAGAGAGAAAAAGTTTCGTTTTTAGAAAGTATCACTGATAGAAGTTCAGAGATAAATTTTCTTTTCAAAGGATTGCTGACGAGAAATATCAGTGATAAGATTTGTTTATAAAAAATCTTTTAACCACTTGAAGAATTTCAGTGATTGAAGATTTGATTTTTGAAAAACGTCTTACTGAATGAGATATTCAGTGAGGGAGAATGTGAAAACATACATGAGAGTTAGAATATTTAGTCATAGATTACATGATGAAGTGTAACATATTATCACTGACATAATGCATGAAAGCTGAAGATTTAATATTCAAGACTCAACATTCCAAGCTCACTGATGAGAAAGTTAAATCTTGTCTCATCAAGAGGTTTGGTAAAAAGATCAACGAGCTGATCGTCAGTTGGGATATAGTGAAGTTAAATATCACCATTCATCACATGATCCCTGATAAAATGATATCTGATCTCTATGTGCTTCGTCTTTGAATGTAGTACTGGATTGTTTGCTATAGCGATGGCACTAGTGCTGTCGCAATAGATTGGAATCTTTGATAGCTGAAGGTCATAGTCTAATAGTTGATTTCTCATCCATAGGACTTGAGCACAACAACTTCCAGCAGCTACGTACTCAGCTTCAGCTGTGGAAGTGGATACTGAATTTTTCTTTTTTACTTGTCCAACTTACCAGCTTTCCTCCTAGAAGTTGACATCCACCAGTGGTGCTTTATCTGTCAATTTGCAACCTGCAAAATCACTATATGAATATCTAGTTAGATCGAACCCTGAATCTTTGGGATACCAAAGACCGAGGTTAGGAGTTCCTTTCAGATATCTGAAGATTCGCTTTACAACGATCAGATAGGATTCCTTGGGTTTAGATTGATAACGTTCACTAAGACATGTAGAGTACATGATGTCAGGTCGGATCACTGTAAGATACAACAGGGAGCCTATCATTCCTTTATACGCAGTGACATTAACAGGTTTTCCTGTTGGATCCTTGTTTAATGTCGGAGGAGGTGCCATAGGAGTTTTCATCGCTGAAGTTTGACTAGGATCAAACTTCTTCAGCATATCTTTAACATACTTACCTTGCTTGATAAAAGTACCTTTTTCGGTTTGCTTGATCTGAAGTCCAAGGAAGTAAGTTAGTTCACCCATCATACTTATTTTATATTCTTTCTTCATTCTTTCAGCGAAACGAGTACACAGAGATGGGTTAGTAGAACCAAATATAATGTCATCAACATATATTTGCACAAGAATAATGTGACCTTTTATCTTTCTGAAAAACAAGGTATTATCAATTTTACCGCGTTCAAATTTTTCAGAGATAAGAAAAGAGGAGAGAGTGTCATACCAAGCACGAGGGGCTTGTTTTAGACCATAGAGAGCCTTATCCAATTTATATACATGATTTGGATGATTAGGGTCAGAGAACCCTGGGGGTTGTTTAACATAGACTTCCTCATTCAACTTTCCATTTAGGAATGCTGATTTTACATCCATTTGATATACTTTGAAGTCTTTGTAAACTATATAAGCTAAGAAGAGTCAAATTGCTTCGAGCCTTGCCACAGGGGCAAATGTTTCATCATAGTCTATGCCTTCCTCTTGTCTATATCCCTGAGCAACAAGTCTAGCCTTGTTACGGGTTACAGTCCCATGTTCATCTAATTTGTTTCTAAACACCCATTTAGTGCCTATAACAGTTTTATCAGATATTCTGGGAACGATATTCCAAACTTTGTTTCGAGAAAACTCAATCAGCTCTTCTTGCATAGCGCTGACCCAATTTGGATCTTTGAGGGCATCATCAATCTTCTTTGGCTCTAATAAAGAAAAAAAGTTGACAAAGAGACAGATATTACTTGTACTTCGTCGAGTCTGAATACCTGCATCGGGATCACCAATAATTTGATCTATGGGGTGATCTTTGGTCCATCGCTGAGTAGGAGCATGATCGCTCACTTTTCAATGGATCCAGCAGTGTTAGTGGAGATGGAAGGTTCAACAATCTTCACGGCAGATGAAGATTCAACTTCAGTGGTAACCTTCACTTTGGTTAATTGTTTAACCTTAGTGGTATTCTTCACCTTGGTTGATTTCTCAGCTTTGGTGGCCTTGGAGGCATTTATCTTCACTTTAGCTATTTTATCAGCTTTTGTGGCATTAGGACATTTACTGACAATATGGTCAGTGAGTCCACAATGATAGCATTTTCTATATTTAATGGTGGCTTTAGGACCATGAGCAGTAAAATTAGAAAACTTGAGATGAGCAGGGCGTGCTCCAAGAATACCTTTAGCATAAGTTCTAGGAGGAACTTTCAGTTCTTCAAATTTCTTAGGCTTAAGATCAATTTTCAGCTTTGGAGGACAGATATCAAAGATTTCTGTTTCAGAGCTAGAAGATCGATTTACTGAAGGTTTAAGAGGAACTTTCAGTTTTGCTTTCTTGGTAGCCTTCTGAGGATGAGAAATGGATTTCCCTTTATCAGCGAGCTTAGAGCCTTTTGATAATTTCTCAGGAATAGGATTAGAGGAAGAAGAGCACTGAGTAGAAGAGGTGTTAGGGATAGAAGAAACAAACATTCCAAACTTAAGCATGAAACTGTCTTCTTTAGGTTCATCTTGTTCTTTCCAAAAACCAAGACCGATTTTATCACCGGCAGGGATTTGAGACCTGATGATTTCAGTGATTTTGGTAGAATAGTTACACCATCCCTCAACAGTTGCCTTTTTTGCTTTTAAAGCAGCTATGGCTTGTTTGCGTTCAATGTTGATAATTTCATTGACAATGACTTGATCTTTTAAACTTTCCTCTAAAAGAGTCAATTCTCTGATCTTTTCATGACATTTTTCTAGCTGTTCGGTTAAATCAATATTTTTGTTTTCAGCTAGAGTTTTGCCATTCAGTGCATTGTACAGATCAATTGTCAGCACATCTACAGCGCGACTTCTCTCAGCTTCAGAAAGAGAGGGATTAGTAGAGATAGATACCTGAGAGGAGATATAGCTCATGGAAGTTCCTATTGGTTATTCCACTTCTACTTTAATCTCATCCATAAGACAAAGATTAGCAACTTCTTCTTCATTAGAACTTGATTCTTCTGGTTCAGCCCAGTCATGCTCTTCAACGATAAGATCTTTACCTTTTCTTTTAAAGTTTTTCAACTTTTGATATTTCTCTTTCAGCTTAAGATATTTGCTATCACTGGTTTTCTGGAGGTAGAAGGTTTGAAGACTTTCTTTGACCTGCACTCACTTGCAAAATGTCCAATCTTTTCATAGTTATAGCAAGTAGCAGTAGCCTTATCAACAGGGGTTGATTTTGGCTTGTCAGTTATAGAGAGAGAGGCTTATTTCTTCTGAAATTGCTCTTTCTTGCAAACCTTTTGAAAGAGTTTGTCAAGAGTGCTAAGGATTCATCAAACTCTGAAAGATCAGTGTCTGATAGTTCCTCAGAGTCAGAATCTAACTCAGTTATAGTAAGAGTAGATCACTGGGATGGAATGACCTCTGAAGAGACTAAAGCAACAGGAGTGCTTTTGGAGTCTTTAGAATCTTTTACAGGATTCTTCTTCAGGAGATTTGATTGCACACAGTTGAGCAATATTCCATATAAGGTGCTAAGAGAGAGAGAATTTAAGTCTTTTGTCAGCTTAAGACACATTGAGTAACTGTCCCATCTTTCAAGAAGACATTCCAAGAATTTAGTTAAGACCTCAGAGTTAGAATAGGTCCTACCAGCAATCCTTAGATCAATGATTAGAAAGTTAAATCTCTGGTGAACATCAGATAAGGATTCATTCTTACCAGAGATAAAACTTTCATATTGTCTTACCAAATTAATCTTTCGGGTTTTTTGGACTTCAGTAGTACCTTCATATTGAACACATATAGTGTCCCACATTTCTTTGGCAGTTTTAAGATGAATGATGGAATGGAAAGCTTCATCAGGCAGAACCATAGAGATAATGGTCTTTGCCTTTGCATCTAAGCCAACCTTCTTTTTATCTTCATCACTACATTGTCTTTTTTCTTTAATAGCATAACGTTCAGGGACAACAGGAGTGGTGGCAGTTGCTGGAACGACATCTATGATTGTGAAAGGTTCATAAGGGCCATTTGCTACATATTCAGGTATAGTGGGATCTACACCTTCTAGAAATAGCATCATTCGATTTTTCTAGAGATCAAAGTTATCTCTGCTAAACCGAGGAGGTTTTGAGAGTAAACCATTATCATAGTAGTTTCTGTTTGTATTGAGTGCCATATTAAGAATAGCATGGAAAAGACTAAAGCAAGATCTTGTTTATAAGATTAAACAATCTGCTCTGATACCATTTGTTGGTCCCGAAGGTGCTTAACAAGTTTGTACAAGGGGGGAGGGGTTGAATACAAACACATAATTTTAAGGTTTAATAAATTGTTTATTGATAAATCAAATCACAATTTACAAGTTTGTTGCGGAATAAGATTAAGTAAAACCTAATCTAAACAACCTTAAAAATCACTAAGAAGGTTGCACTAGAACTATAGAATGGGGGATTGGGAGAATATAGAAAACAAGGGTTTCTATATATTTGGAAAGATGAAGGCTACACTTAGATGGAGTGTTGATCTTTCTATTTATACCCTATGCATTAAATGCATGGCAAAGTACTTTACACGTGTCATTCATTGGTTGGTTGCATGGGTCTGACTTTAGGAGACATGCTTTCGGCCGTATGATGAACATTGTAGTTGACAAAGTTGTTGTATGAATTGCTGCAGAGGTATGTCTATTCTGACAATCGTACGATGAGTGCAAGGGTAAGACAAAAGAGACTTGAGGCATAAGCTAAGTGATCATCAATCACTGAATATCTCTTCCTTCAGAGATATAAAGAAGTTCAGCTATCGCTGAAGCTTTTCCTCAGGTTTCTTCGCGTGTGTAGACTTGTCTTGGCTTTACTGATATTCGCATCAGGTCATGAGTAGACTTGTCTTTGTTCAGCAGCTTTGTCTTCGATTGAACAGTGAACATCTTTTGTCGCGAAACTTGTTTTCAGGGATTACGTATTACTTTTTATAAGAGAAATCATCAGCGACACTGAACATACT